>JALMGF010000024.1:10870000-12104166 GCA_023333645.1 Sceloporus occidentalis | reverse complement strand
CAGCTTGTATTTTGCAGCTGCTAGAATCTTTTCCTCTACGCTGTTGACGGTGCACAGACGTAGCACGCGCACCTCATTCTGCTGCCCGATTCTGTGGGCTCGATCTTGTGCCTGTAAGTCCTGCGCACATAAATGCAATTATGAGAAATGAATGGAAAAATTATGACATATGACTAATACATCCATTACAAACTACTAGTTGAGTACCAAAATAACTAGTTTGTTGCATGAGTGGTTAAGATATACTCAAGTAAATCATTTTGTCATGCAAATGCTAACGGTTAAAACTTTAAAAGTATAAAAGCATTGGACCGGTGGTTTTTTTTATCCATGCATATTATCTCTACCACATTACTCCACATTAAAGTAGTCCTGTTACCCATAGATGTGCAGGTAAACTTTCATCTCACCGGTAAAATATACGGTATATCAATTTATTGATTTGTTAATTTGTTTAGGGCAATGCATACAATTGCTACTTTTTATTTTTTACTATTTGTTTTATTATAGATGTGCTTGAAAAAAGACAACTCTTGGAAGGTAGTTTATTTATCTAAGATTAATTAAAGATGTTCCTCAAAATCAATTGTGTGTGTCATATATATATATATATATATATATATATATATAGACACACCCACATACACTATATGGAGACCTCACCTTTACACCAACAGGGGCCTTTATGACATTGCATTCTAAATACATAGACATAAATAATTCGTTGGTCCCCCCTTTGCCACTATAACAGCTTCTACTCTTCTTGGAAGGCTTTCCACAAGATTTTGGAGAGTTTGTGTGGGAATTTTTGCTCATTCAACCAGTAGAACATTTGTGAGGTTAGGCAGTGATGTTGAGCGAGAAGGCCTGGCTTGCAATCAATGCTCCAGTTCATCCCAAAGGTGTTCGATGGGGTTGAGGTCAGGGCTCTGTGCAGGCCAGTCAAGTTCTTCCACACCAAACTCATGCACTCGAACACTTGTCATTGTACTTAGTGATGTTAAACTTGCATGCAGCTGCTCGGCCATGAATGCTTATTCCATGAAGCACACACCGCACAGTTTTTGAGATATTAATGCCAGTGGAAGTTTGGAACTCTTCAGCTATGAAATCACCAGAGCGTGGTGACTTTTTACGCACCATGCGCCAATCACTCTGTGACTTTACGTGGTCTTCGGCTTTGTGGCCTCTGTACCTAAAAATGCTTCCACTTTCCAATAATACCACTTACAGCTGACAGTGTAATATCTAGCCGGGACGAAATTTCACAAACTGACTTAATACAAAGGTGGCATCCTATCCCAGTACCATGTTTTAATTCACTGAGCTCTTCAGAACAACCCTTTTTGTTAAATAAATGTTTGTAACGGGCTAGGTGCTTGATTTTATACACCTGGGGAATGAGTCTCATTGAATCACCTGAATTCAATAATTAAGAGGGGTGTCCCAATATGTTTGTCCATATAGAGCAGGGGCGTCCAACATGCCCGCGGGCCGCGTGAGATCGGCAGCCAGGATCACAAGAGCCCTGCTGCTTACTTGTGGGAGGGTCTATTCTCTGCTCCAGTCCTGCCTCCTCTGTGGGGAGAACGAGGGAGGCCGCGCCCCCTGCTGGAGTCTGTGATCGGCATTGAGAGAGCTGTAGTGCAGGTAAGGGGGTGGGGGAGTGTGTTTGAATGAGTATGCCTGATTGAGGGAATGAATCTGTGAATGAATGAATTTGTGTGTGTGATAGCATGGATGTGTAAGTGCTGGAACCTAGGCATGATGGGACTGTGATTGCTGTTAACAATCCCACTCCTATCATGCCAAGTCAGCCAGTATATGCTGAAACCTGGCTAGCTGCCCCCTTGTGCTGCCAGCAGTATGGGGTCTGCACTTACAGCCACCCTGTACCAGCATGTACTGGCTGACTTGGGATGATAGGAGGGTCATTGCTGTTAGCAGATTGCTGTTAGCTGTTAGCAATCACAGTCCCATCATGCCTAGGTTCCAGCATTTACTGGTTGGCTGGGTATAAAAAGAGTGTGTTTGCTGTTAGCAATCACACTCCTATCATTCCAAGTCAGCCAGTACATGCTGAAACCTGGCTAGCTGTCCCCCTTATGTATTGATGGTGCCAGCAGTATGGGGTCTGCACTTACAGCCACCCTGTTCCAGCATGTACTGGCTGACTTGGGATGATAGGAGTGTGATTGCTAACAGCTAACAGCAATCTGCTAACAGCTATCACAGTCCCATCATGCCTAGGTTCCAGCATTTACTGGTTGCCTGGGTATAAAAAGAGTGTGTTTGCTGTTAGCAATCAGACTCCTATCATGCCAAGTCATATTGTTGATTTTTTTTTGTCCAATTGTGGTGTATTACTTTTAATAAAAGTGTGGTTACACACTAAAATTGGACAAAAAATACAATGCCCAGCCAACCAGTACATGCTGGAATCTGGGTATGCCTGAGATTGCTGTTAACAATCATAATATATAATTTTTTGTACAATTTTGGTGTGTAACTTACTTTTATTAAAAGTGTGTGGGGGGTCACTTTCAGTTTCGGCTAAGTGAACCCTGAATTTTCGGTTTTGGTCCAGAATTTTCATTTTAGTGCATCGCTAAAATAAATAGAACTATTTTATTTTTACTTATACAGAATCCTGCATTTGTAGTCACAAAACTTTCTAGGTCCAGAAATCAGTGAGAGGAAAAGTAAAGGTTTTGTGTCATTTAATTTATTTTAATCTGCATATATTATTAAAGGCCATATTTTCTCACAGTGAAAAATGAGTGCGGCCCGCGCACGTATACAATTCTGATGAAGTGGCCCACTGCACAAAAAACTTGGACGCCCCTGATATAGAGTATATATATATTTCCGTAAGTGTAACAAACATAAATATGAAAAAATAAACTTCCTACAGACCTGATGAGGATTCCAGTCGCTGTCAAATATGACGACTGTGTCTGCAGCCTGAAGATTAAGACCAAGGCCTCCAGCTCTGGTGCTCAGCAAGAAGATGAAGAATTGAGAGCCTTCTTCATTAAACTTTTTCAGCAAAGCAGCACGGTCTTCTGATTTGGTTGTACCTTAAAAAATGTAAAACAAACAAGTCTAAACTTTTGCAAAATAAGTCTTAGAACACCTACAATCAAGAATTGTTGATTTGAATAAAGCTGGAAAGAGTTTTAAAGTAATATCAAAGACTTTACATGTTCATCAGTTCACAGTTAGATAAATTGTTTATAAATGGAGACGGTTTTGTACTTTGGATACTATCCCTAGAGGTGGCCGCCCAGCCAAGATGAATCCAAGGGTACTACGCAGAATTCACAATGAGGAAAAAAAGAATCCTAGAGTAACAGCTAAAGGATTTATTGGAACTGGTTAACCTATCTGTTCATAAGTCTACTATATGTGAAACTTTTAACAAGCATGAAGTTCATGGCAGGACATTGCTGTTCGCCTAAAGTATGCCAAAGAGCACCTTGACACTCCACAAAGCTACTGGGAAAATGTTTTGTGGACTGATGAAACTCAGGTTAAATAGTTCAGGAAGAACATGCAGCACTACGTACGACATGAAAACGTCATCCCAATGGTGAAGCCTTGGTCATGAAGAGTACAAAAAATAAAAAACAGTGCAGTGCTAAAGCACATTGTCTTTGTCTATACTTGCGACTTACATGTAGATCAGATAATATTTTATAAACAATTAATGCAAAAAACAGATCATTTATTTAATTTATTTTTTCTTGCCACTGTATACATATAGGCACCTGTCACAATAAGCAGTCAGGTCTCTGCTTGCAGCCAGAGATTAGTTTATTTTTATAAAATAAAATTAGTTTATTAGTTTATTTTTTGCTAGAAAGAGACCTTCCTGTTTCAATATAAAAGCAACGCTCACTTTTATAAACCGAGTCTTACACGTACATTTAAAAACATAACAATTCATTCTGAGGTAAGTGACATGGCTGCTTACTGACAACCCCATTGCATTACAGAAATATTTGTCTTAAAATCACTTGTGAGGGGATGGGTGAAGGTACCATCATCTACGGGATTATGTGGTAAGCCTACAGGGTCCACTTGGCCAACTATTTATCACATTTTGGTTGGCAAGTTAATTTATTGCAAATGAAATTACATAATAAACCATATCAAAATGTAATACTGCAGAATAATCTTGTTGATCATAAAATTCACATACGCAAATTCAGCTGACCTGGCAACCAACAAAAGGTACTAACCATCTAGTCGCAGGTAAAGGAAGCCCCGGAAACCAAAGTAGTCTTCCATGATAGTCATGAGTGATGTCATCTGACAGAAAAGTAGAACCCGATGATTTGTGGCTCGCAGCTTTGGTAGTATTCGGTCAAGTAACTCAAACTTTCCTGAGGTTCTGTAAAGATCAGGCCTAGGATCCAAGGGAAACATAATTTCAATCAGTTTAAATCTATTAAATCCAGAGGTCACCAACAGTCCTGATATATCACCAGTTGGAGCAAACACAAAAAACTCACCCAAGAGTCTTTTAAGAGTTGTTTTATAATATCCAGCAAAAGTAACTCATAACAGAGCTTTTCAATGTTTGCTATGCCTATTCTTTATTATAGTATCACATTTAATTCCAATGTTGATAGCCAAAAGAACTTTCATAGAAAACACATGTATGGGACTGTAAGGAAACAGTGTCAGTAAGGCATGAGAAGCGTTCCTGCATCTTATTACCATTTTAATAAAGAAATGGAAATTAAAACTAAAACATACCCATTAATGATTCCAGTGCCGTAACCAAGATGTTCAGCAAAAGATTCCTGAAAAAGAAAAAAAAAGTAGTTATTATATCAGTTCCCATATTGCTTTGTGAAAATTGCACAGGGTCAACTCTTATTTTCTAAGCCATGTGTTTGCACCAGTAAAGTAACAGACAACACAATGTTTTCAGGGAAGGAAATAATACAAAGCTAATTTTCTATTTGCATGATGTACTAGGGTCTGTGGCTAGGCGGTTACATAGGGTGCTATGCTAAACACAGCCACCAGGGGGGTGCATTGAGGGTACATTTAAATATCAATCTAATTCTCCCGAGTGATTAGGTTCATCCACTGAACTGCATGATTTCGTAGGGACATGAACAAAGAGCTGCTGTTTAGAACTTAATATAAACTACCATTTAAAAGTGTTGGGGTCACTAAACTGTATTTACGGAAAACAAGAAAATCTGTAGCTGTGTAACATAGTTGCAAAATGGTTTTTGGTGACCAACTACCCTTTTAAACTTAAAATTGGATTAGTAACACAATGTGGCATTGAAACATAGTAGTGATGGTTGCTGATAAAGGGCCTCTGTAGCCTATGAAGATATTTCACTAGAAATCAGCTGTTTCCAGCTACAAAAGTCAGTTACAAAATAAATAATATCTACACTGTATTACTGATTCATTTGGTTTTTGTGACCCCGTTTGAATGACATACAGTACGTTATCCAATATTTTATATATATGTATGTATGTATGTATGTGTCCTGATGAAAGTCAAATAAAGACTGAAATGTTGACCTGTAAAAGAGGAATCTGTATTTATTGGAAAAAGACCTAGAGTGCTGGTAACTATCCATAGACTGTGTATATATATATATATATATATATATATATATATATATATATATATTTATATATATAGATAGATATACACACACACATACACACAATATATACCGTATTTGCCCAATTATAAGATTGGGTTTTTTTCAGAGCAAATGCTCTGAAAAATACCCCTCATCTTATATTCAAGGTTGCTTTATAATCAGACCTCAGAACTAAAATTCAGACCGCCAGCAGCGCTGCAGGGGACCTGGATCCTCCTCTCTGGCAGCCAGTGGACGTCTGCACGATGCGCGCAGACAAACCTGTGCCGCTGCCGAGGCTTCTATGACGAAGCGCCAGCGTGACATGATCTTCTGGTGCTCCACCATAGAAGCCCTGGAGGAAGTACCTGGCAGCAGCAGCGGAGGTTGTCTACGCGCATCGCGCGGATGTTCACCGGCTGCCAGAGAGGAGGATCTCCCCCTCCACAGTGCTGCAGGAGACCTGGATCCTCCTCTCTGGCAGCTGGTGACCGTCTGTGCGTTGCGGGAGTCTGGGGCACGGGGACAACTCTAGAGATGCATCGGTAAGTCGTGGGGGCATATAGGGGGTATAAGGCATATCAGGGGGGCAGATTGGCACATAGGGAGAATAAGGCATATGTGGGGGGGCAGAGTGGTATATAGGGGGGGGCAAAGTGGCATATATGGGGGTATAAGGCATATCTGGGGGACAGAGTGGCATTTAAGGGGTCTAAGCATTTTTCTCAATCAGAGTTTTTATTTAATATGAAAAAATGTTTATATGTGAATTAATAATTACTAATAAAAAAATTCTTATAGGGTAGTCTTATACTCAGGCTTTTTCTTTTTTTCTAAACGAATATTCACATTTGGGGAGGTAATCTTATAATCGAGCAAACACGGTAGTATTATATATTTCAATAATAAATGGGAAATTGGCAAATCGCTTTACTATGTATTTTAAGGTGCTGGACATCAGCCCCATTGTGGATTTTATAATGCAATACGTTTTGCAAAATTTTTGTAACCAGCTACCAATATATAACACAAAACAAACTTACCTCAATGTGCTGGAATATAAATGGATGGTTGCATATTTTTCTTAGCTGCATGATGGTGTTCATAAGGGTTTTTGCTCCACCTTTGCCCTAAAAGACATTTGAAATAGTTTTGTAAATAATAATATGTTAAAAGACAGCTAACCACCGACATATTAAACGTGTAAAAAAAAGTGAAATTTGTGTCATTATACAGTTTTGAAATAAAGGCGAGTAGGGCACCACTCAAACAAGCTTGCAGCCTACGAAAGAGTCCATGCCTACCTTACACTTTCTTTCCAGGGATTATTATTAATAATATCCAAACAGCTAATTTACAATCATTGATTAATGTATATAATAACTGTTTTTCCATTCTTCACAATACTCAACACACCTTCTTATCTTTTTCTGATCCGTCTGTAAGAAGGATCCCCTTCCCCTGCATGTGTCGGTATAGGATCTTCTGAAGAGCCGACATATCGCATTTAATGACATATTCCACCTGTAAAATATATCAATGTAAAATAGTGTCACAAGTATTTCGTACAGGCTTAAAGTAAAAAGGATAAAAACTCGGTTTTGCACGTTCATTGTGATAATTTATCTCTCCTAAGGACGCTGTGCAGGAACCTTTCACAGAAGCAGTCTCTGTAAGGAAACAGCTGCTTTCCTGTGATATCATGTAGCCTAATTTATGACTCGGACCTTCTGTCTGGCCTACTTGTGCTGCAGGAGTAAGTGCGCTGAAGACGGGCCTGAAGCATGTCCTTGAGGAATGGAGCCAAAACACAATCAGTAGCGAACAAACCAACCTTTTCAGGTAACTGCGACTCGACTTCCTTTTTCAATCTCCTCAGCAAGAATGGACGCAACACCTTATGTAAACGTCTTATGATCAGGATGGTTTCTTCTTCATTTAAGTCCACCTGTGTGAATTAATAAAAAAAAGTTATGAAGAGCCATGCTTCCTACTATAAAAAACAGAAAGGAATACTATGTTTAAACTTTTTTTTGGCAACACAGGACCATTTAAAAAAAGAAACCCATAAAAAAAGAAAAATCAGTATTGTAGCAGTTGTTTCAAGTAACCGGTAGTAACGCTATTACTTTTTATAAGTAAGCACTGGGGTCTACCTTAGCAGAAGCTGATTTAGTAGTTATAGTGCCTAGAAAATATTAAACGTAACTTATCCTAGCTGGTTCACTACAGCCATTTGTGCTCTAATGTTACACTCAGAGCCAGCAACCTTATACCAGGTACTATCCCGGCATGGACTAATGGAGCCTGTTTTTTGTCTAGGCCTCATTCAGATATACCACGCTCAGCTGCGTTAAACACATTACCCTCTCTCCTGTCATGGCAAAAGGAGCATTGAACCACTGCTCGAAGGTGCTGCAGCTTTTGAAGATGGTCGGCAGAAGGAAATTCAAAAGGGCCCACAGCTCTGGAAGTTTGTTTTGAAGAGGGGTTCCTGTCAACAGTATGCGTCTTGGAGCAACGTAGTGGGTGTTCAAGACCTGAGTGAGCTTGCAGTGGTGATTCTTCATCCGGTGCCCTTCATCCACAATCATGTACTTCCATCGGATCTGAGCACATGAAATTCATTTCCAGTGTTCGTTAACCAAGCTATTGTAATGCATTGAAACAGACACTATTCGTGGCAACAATTTAGCTCAATACCAAACTAAAAACTTCTGCACAGTCAGCGTATTTTACAGAGGAGGAATATAGATAAACTACTTGTACGAGCAACTAGAATTTACTGGTGGCATAGACATAATGTGCTGCATCTCAAATGCGAAGCCACACAAATATAATTTAGTTGAGTTATAAAGAGAATAAAGCTTTTTAGCTTTATCCTGCTGCATATGAGCTTTTTGGATAGCTACCTTACTCTTCTCTGCCTACGCATAATGCCAACTTTCTGAATATACCTGCCAAGAATACCTTACTCCTCGTGCAAGCGAGGAGACCTATCCAACCAGGAAATTATATGTGCATTCTATGTGTTTCTGCTTGCGCTGTTCTGGGGATACAAAGTTCCTACCAACTACATCCATTGCAAGGATTTAAACCACTTTTTTCAATTCTAATTCATCACGACCAAAAAAACCCCAAAAAACAGACATTCAACTGACTTGTCAGATGAGCTTATAAAACAAAGACAGTAGGACAAATGTATTATTTATAAAACAAAATTGCTTGCTTTTGGTTCACACTGCAGTTAACAAGACGAGGCAGCAAGCAATAATATCCTACTTTTTGACAATCTATATAACACACGCAGCTGTGATGAGCTAACTAAATTCATGTACCGTTGCTCGTTAAATGTTATACGTTAAGAATTAACAACAGAGGATGAACAAATTACCTTTGCAAGAATGTGCTTGTCCTTGATTATGTACTCATAGGTTGTCAGGAGCACATTAAACTTCCCGCTCCTGAGCTGGGGAACTAAAGAGCGTCTCATGGCAGGTGTACCCTGAAACAGCACAGAATGAAACATTATCACAAGCGACTGGAAATCCCAGTATTTATATTTCACTGCAACGTGCAAATTCAAACTGCACTTATGCTTAAAATATGAAAGCAATTGCTGCGAAGCTTTTATTCTATGCAGGGTGACTTTTTCAAAATCTTTAATCAAACTGAGAAGCAATATTTAAAAACGAAGACTGGTTCATTTTATGTCTAGTTCTGCTAAACCAAATATCAAGAAATCTGGCTCCGTTCAGCCATGTCAGGCAACATTTCCACTTATGAAATATGCTGTATATGATAATTCTCAGTCTTGCAGAATCTCCCCATCTGAAAGTAATTAGTCTTTAGTGCGGCAGTCTCTTAGGGATGATTAGCTTGCACTGCGGCGTACATGGTCACATTCTGCAGCACCCCACAGATTACACATTGATGCTGGCACAGAAGGAAATGTATGCAGAAGACGAGGTTTCGAACTGTAAAATGAGCACTGCAAACCTTGTAAGCGATTTTCACGACAGAAGGAGCCCATTTATCGAATTCATATTGCCAATTAGATAATGTCCTAGAAAAGGAGAAAAAGAAAAGATCCAAGTATTAAACATGGCAAGCCTAAGCAGGAATAATGGCGCAAACTTGTTACCCTTTTCCACCAAACCAGGGGCATGAGCTTTGAAAAAAGTTCGATAACAGCCGGGGGAAAACCGAGTATTTCTCAGCATACTACATGGGGTGGGAGAGAATGATGGAGAAGGACTGAGAACATCTACATGAGAGTACCAACAGCTGGGGAGAAAAGAAAAGCTCTGACAGACATATCGGAATCAGACAAAGGCATTGCTGGTTTAACACATTTAGAAAGGGATAACATTTGTGCCCATGTGGCTTCAGTAAAAGGTTGTGTGTGGCCTGCTTCAGATGCCACGTACATTAGCGAAACTAATTTATTTCCTTTTATACCGTAGAACATATCACAATGTCGATATATTTATAACCGTTTTGTTAGATGTATCCAGAGGATTGATTTGCTGAGAAGATGGTCTTGTAATAGTTCAAAATCAACCATTTGTTTCCAAGTTAACAGTGCCTGAATTAGTTTCTTTGAGGACCAGGAATGGATTGGAACACTGGACGAAGCCCCTCTTAGATGGGGAAGAAGGCTATTTTGACCTTAAAGATTCATGCTTGGTGGTTGATCCATTATCCCTTAACGGTTTAAAGACATTTCATTTGCTAAGTTAACAGGGAGGAAGAATTTCACCAAAGTTTATACATTTGCTACTTACGAAAGTGGAACAATAATGAGATAAGGGCCATTAAGCCTCTTGTGCTCCATCAGATATGTTATGAGTGCAATAGTCTGAATTGTTTTTCCAAGCCCCATTTCATCAGCAAGAATGCCATTTAAATTGTTGTTATATAGAGAAACCATCCATTCCAAGCCCTGAATCTAAAAAAACCCAAAACAAAACACTAAATTAGCAAGGTATAAAAAAATTTGCAAGCTTAGCAAAATCCAAGTACCAGTTACTAAATAACTTAACAAATGAAACAAAAAGTACTGCAAAAAAAATTGTGGAAAGGTACAGAATGTCACGATAATATATGATATATAAGTATCCATTTAAGTGTGAGGTAACATGCAGCACATCCATCCACATGAGCTCCAGGCTTGCACAACAGTAAATTAAAATGTAAAGGAGAGAGTCTGCTGAAATGACAATTTATACCACAACGGCAGCATATATTTTGATAGCATAATATTCTGATATTTCCATAGCATTTTTAACGCAGAGAAACATAGAATTTGATGGTTTCGAACCATTTGGTTTAAAAAAACCTTAAATGTGCGTTAGGCTACTATGAACGTGCTTTTCTCAGTGTAGCAAACAAACTTCCAAGATGGAATACAATACCTGGTAATGCTTCAGGGTTCCATTGACAAGAAGACTTGCTTGTTTCTCTACCCTCTCTATGATGGCATGAGCCACCCCATAATAGGACTGAGACTGGTGAGGGTCTGCCTGCATGCTGTACTCATCATCCACATCTTGCTTGGCTGTCCTGGATTATTTTTGAAAAATTATCAAATGTCAGTATTGGTAAAACAAGAAGCTTCTTCAACACGGATGCATATTACAAAAAATGACTTGACTTAAGGTGCAATTCTGTATACCATCCACGGCTAATGACATTTCTCTTACAATGAGAAATCTGTGCCGGTTAATGCAGACTTACTCAATGATGTGCTTAGCACTGCTCTCCTCAACGTCTTCCTTATTCAGAACCAAGTGTTTCTTCTCATCCGTTTCCATTTTATTTGATTCTTCATCATCCTCCTACAAATGAGAAATTACATATACACTATCAATGATATATTATGGCATAAATGAGCAAAAAACTTGACCACAAACCACTATATTCACCAGACTGCCCTTCACTAGACTACAAATGTTTACAGTTCTTCGACAGATTAGACCCACAAGCCTTTTGCGAGACCTCCACCAGGGAAACTAGTAGGGTACTGGTCGTTGATTTTAACATTTATACATGCTGTTCATTTAATCAATGCATCTCGATATTGTTTTTACACATACGCAGTAGATGTTCTATTAAGTTTGTGGAAATGCCATATTTGCTCGATTATAAGACGACCCTGATTATAAGACGACCCCCCAAATCTGAATATTAATTTAGAAAAACAAGAAAAAGCCTTAATATAAGACAACCCTATAGGAAAAAAGTTTTACCAGTAAATGTTAACTATTCATGTAAACTATTTTTAATAATAAAAGCTATGATTGAGAAAAATATTTTGGTTTTATTTCCTTCTATCCCCCCCCCCCCCAGTTATGCACATCTGCCCCAGAAATGCCTTATACCCCCTATATGCCACTGTGCCTCATGATATGCCTTTTAACCATATATGCCACTGTGCCCCATGATATGCCTTTTGACCCCCTATGTGCCTCCAGAAATGCCTGATACCCCTATATGCCACTCTGGCATTAAGGGGGTGAAAAGGCATATTATGGGGCAGAGTGGCATATAGGGAGGTTTAAGGCATTTCAGGAGGCAGAGTGGCATTAAGGGGGTTAAAAGGCATTTCACAGAGCACTCTGCCTCCAGAAATGCCTTATGCCCCCCATTTAAACTAAATTTGAATTATGTCAATGTGTACTGTATAAATATATCTCACATTATCACAAGTAATGTGGAAAATATACCTAGCTACTTAATATTTTATTTTTGTTACAGTGCAGACTGTGGAGTCTTTAGTCAAGTGTTGGCCCATTTTATGGGCCAATACAGAAAAAGCTACTTTAAGACTTCAGAGATGTTTTCATCTAAAGAAGAGAGTTTAAACTCCCTTAACGATTGTTACTTTTCATATTGTTTTCTGTGTTGGTTTAATATAGGCTCATCACTTTCCACTTGTCTCTGTTATTACCATTTAGACTACATCTTTAAATTCAAGTTCACTTTTTATATGGAAAATACAGCCAAACACTGAAACTTCTTGGTTAAAACAAATGATGATATTAAGAAGCAGCATTTTCTGGTCACTTTTTATGTGGATAGCATTATAAAACATACCTCCTCTTCATACTCAGAACTACTGCCCTCGCTGTCAGACCTCGGGGCAACTTCATATCTTGATCCAAAGAAAACAGGAAAAAAAAATCACATTAATTATGAAACAGAAAAACTTTGAGGACATCTACTGTTACAAAATGATGCTTTTAGAAGTTATTAAGATGTATGGTAAAGTAAAATGTACACTCACCCCGGGTTCATTTCCAGCCATGTATCAAGCTGACTAGCTTTGGGTGCCTCTGGTGCAAGCAGTACTTTTCCTGTTTCAGTATGTATAACTTTCACAGGCAGGTCACTCATCTGACTGCTCTCATCTATAAACTGGGTACGAGAAGCAGAGATTAAAATATGATCTATGGCATATTATATAACCTTTATTCAAGTTAAAGTGTAGCGGATTGCTTACTTGGGCAATCAAGCCCCCCAGTGTTGGAAGCTGTGCCGGCTTAGCACAGCCTTCATAGGCGTTGTTAAAAAGTGACGTGGGTTTCAGGCATGCCACGCCGGGATATGATGTCAAATCCCGGCGCTGTTTCTTAAAGGCGCACAGCCCCATTACTGCATTTGGACACCGGAGGACTGGGGGCACTGCCCTGGGTCAGGCCTAGGGCGGCCCCAAAGGTAAATACAACACTGCATGCATGGCATCACGGCATTGCCCATAAAGTTATAGAACAGTGCCCAAAACTAGCCAAGTCCACAATAATGAGCTCAAATAGTAAGATTCTCTTTTAAAGTCAATGAATATCTGTTCTTATTAACTTTCAGAAAGCAAAACATTCCCTTAACAATGTGTACGAAGGTGGTAGTTAGTAGCACACCAAAAAGTTTAATTTAAAATGTATGATGAGGAATCAACGTACATCAGAAAGTCCATCACAGGACTAAGAAAAATATAAATATGTTGTGTAATAAATATAAATAAAGCTGTGTAAGGAGATATTAAGCTTGCTTGAACATGGTGAATATTATATTACTAATAATAGCGTTTCACACCCTGAATCAGAAGACAATAGCATCATACCTCCCCATCAGGACCAAGGCCAGATCCCATTCCTTCTACATTCTCCTCCACCTTCTGCAATAAGAAACAACGTGTTTTCAGTTGTGTCATATCGAGCATCGAATATCAATCCATCAATTTCATGATAGCTTGGTAACACTGAGTAATAATGTTTGTTTTTTTCTCTCATTTACTATGGGTTGCCTTGATATGGTAGATGAGGCTCCATGCTAGGGCCACAATACAGCACTAGATCCTCATGTTTATTTAAAGTGTGTATGTGGAGGTATGAATATGGCTACAATTCATGACACTGTTTCTGCTAAGTAAATTGGAAATTAGCAAAGGCATTATGGGCTTGATTCAGTGATCCTTCTTAAACAGGGATTGGTACCAACATGGCTCCTGGTAGACATTTACTAAGGTCTGTGGTGGACAATTTAATGAGGTTCTAAGGACCTTCACAAACCTTGCCATGGACACTGGTGCCGTGTACGAACACTTTGCCTATCCCTATTCTAAACCTTTATTGGTATTAACCATATTATGGATAACTCAATATAGATGTAACAGAATTGAGAAAGTTAAATGTTAAACCTTATTCTAGTGTTTGTACTGTATATTTTTGAAATATACGCTCGTATATTTGAAACATTTCTGGGCTTTCTGCCAAGGAAAGTATCACTTCTAATTTAAATTAACCACTTCAAAAGCTACTAAAGTGTTTTTGACAAGAATACATGTTCTATTCTTTTTGAAGTCACTTAAGAAGTGATACATTTCTGGCATGACCCCAACTTATTTATTGATACCCATATATAAATTATTCATACCCATAAATGCAGATTTACAGAGAATCTATAACTCGTTTAACTGAATTGAACTTTAATTTGTATATTAGGATGTGCATATCTTATTATATGCATCTTATTAGAGTCACAGTGGTATACTGTGAGTATTTTGGCAGCTAGCACCTTTTCCCTATGGCAAAAATGCTGAACATTAAAGAGGTGCACCACAATAAAAAAAAATAGCAAAAAGCAGGTGTGGAGCAGGGAAGGAGGAGAAGGGGTATGGTACCAAAAAGGAAAACCAGTGAGAAATTCAGATTTTGAATCATTATGTTGTAAGAAATTAAGGCACCCTTAATTTCTTACAATGTGTAATAATTAATTGAATTAATATTCAGACTAAATAAAATAAATTATGTTCCTTTTGAAAAGTTCAAGCATGATCAATTTAGGCAAAATGTATGCATCCATTAATAAATAAAACAGTAAATACGTGTTAACTATTTTTGTTTCACACTTTACATTATTCTAATAATAACAGAGTACAAAAAATGGCTGGTTTTTGAAATCACAGATGCTCTTTCATTACATGTGGGAAAAAAAAATAACCGTGAAATCTAAAAGCAACATTTTTAGCGTCTGATTATTTAGTACGTCTGTCTTTACATCAAAGCAAGCCCATCCAGGACGCATTTGGTCTAGTCATCCATAGTCACCATTAAGAGCACTGTCATTTACCTGTTTGGAAGCTGCACGTAGGCAGTCCATTATTTCAAAGAGACTTCAAAAGGAGCTTTTAGGCTATTGGGGTTTTTTTTGAGATGAGATCTTTTATTTATTTTTTACTTTAACAGTGGCATGTAAGAGAACATGTGATTTAATGAGTAAATGGATGTGCTTTGAAGGCATTGTGTAGAAATGTACAAGAAGCAAAAAGATGATTTTTCATTAAAATACTTATGCTGAGGCTGATGTTTGTACAAGGGTGGTCTTCTTTACATAAAAATATTTTGTACGAAAGGAAAAGAGTCCTAATCTACCAAACATTCTTACAGTCATATTTAATTTACCTAGTTTTGTTTTTTGGTGCTAATCTTTTCATGCCACTCTACAAGTAAGGACAAGAGCAGCCAAGCAAATCCAATAGTAACATAACTATTTTATTTTTTTTTGTGTACAAACATACCTGTTGAACAGAAGACATGAACGAAAAGGATTGACTGGCACATTCTTGAAGCCAAAAGGATGCTGATGAGTTATAACCCAGCAGATCATATTAATATTGGATCATTAACTAACCTGATATCAAGCTGAGTTATTTTTTCTGCTGGTTATTTATTTTCTACATTACTGCAGTCAACAGAGGAAGATACATGAACACACTATTCTGAAATTAAAGATGAGCTTTCTTCCTTATGTCTGTGGCATTCGTAACATGAGCAAAAGAGATCTGATTTGGCTTGGTAAATGTCAAGCCCCTTTATGAATTTCTTCAGCAGCATCAAATCCTCTTGAGTAATAAAACACTCAAGTTTTTCAGTTTTAATTTAATATGGAGAGGCAGTAACTTTACCTTCTTTCTCCTTTTTTTCTTTTTCTCCTTGGCAGCCTGTGCTTGCTTGTGTTCCCACACTAAGCTAGTCAGGTTGGCCACATACTCGTCAGTCTGCTGCAAAAGGTAGGCCAGACGCCGATCTTTCTTCTGGTCAATCAGCTTACGGTATCCTTCTTCATCTTCTGCCTGTTGACAGAGACTTGATCAAATTGAGTTTATCTACGCATTTCCCAGGAACACACAAAAGGTGCTAAAATATCATCAATATTTAAACCGTACAGGTAATGGCGTTGGCAATGCTTTCAAATGTGCCACTTACCATTAGCCTTCTCATTCTCTCCTTCTCAATGCGCTCGGTCTCTTTCTTTTGCTCGCGCTCTGTGTTTGCATGCCATGTTGAAACTGCTTTAGACAGTTTCTGAATTTTCCCAGTAACGGATCGGTGATACTCTTTAAAGTCTTTAGCATGCTGCAATATACTGTTGAGATATTCCTGTAGCGATAAATAAATGTAAAAGGCATATATTGTAAGTGGGAACAATAAGCAGAGTAGCCATTCCTGGATCCGCTGTCCCTTGGAATAGCTACTTTACACGTTAACACACACAACATAGTAACGGCTTCTCACTAAGAGGTACCTAAGGAAAAACAAAAGTATAAGACTATGACAAAATGGCAAGCAATTTTACATGGCCATGGATGACAATAACGTTTCCATGGACAAAAATGCTGGAAAGTAGTTTGTTTTCACATTGAAAATTAACATAAATGTTATTTTGTACCATAAAGAGGACTTTGACCTATGGCGAAAAATACACCTTTCCCTTTTGTCTAAAGCAAGAAACAGGCCCCCATTGTGTACTGCATTGCAAAACTTCAGACTAACATGATTTATGGACAGGAAAACAAAAAAACCCCAAGAAGTTAAGAAATCTTTTCACAGACGTGGAAATGGAATGTGTTAAAAGTACAAAAGCTACAAATATGTTGCTTATGGTTACATTATTATACAATATATAGATGGTTAATAGAATTTGAATGTTTATAATATTGACACATGCTGAATGGGTTAACGGGCTCCCGTATCTTATTATGTATCCAATATATATGTGCAAAGAATGCTTACGTGAAAAATAAGTATTCTTCCATTTTTTTCTTTTGATTACCATTGTCATTTGCTCTACATATCCAGTGAACATGCATTGTCCTGCCTGCCTCTTTTTTTTCTACACAGACCTGCTGTGCAAGCCTCTTTCATGTATCACACATCAGAATCAAAGACATATGGAAAGCAATCTTTTCTGTATCTAAAATGTCCTGCTGCTTTCTGACTGTCTGTGAAACATGGTGACGCTGCAGCTCACCGGCTTGGCTTTTAAAAGCCACTCAATTAAAACCAAAACAAGGCGATGATGGAGAATGCTGCACAGCGAAATGTAACTTGTGAACCATCACAACTGTCTCATAAGAACCACTTGTTCCTTTCCAAAAAAAAATGCATAATCAATAATGTCTTTTTTTTCCTCTCTCTATTAACGGCAGTGCATGTAACCACTGATACATAAAATGCACGAGATATAGAATTTCAATTACTGGCAGGTTTAAAAATAGTTTAAAAAAAAACAAAAAACAATATCAGAAATCATCTCCTATGCTTTTGCCAAAACACAGGAAAGTTACAAAATTTTCATTTAAACAATACTAGAAATGATAGTTGTAATGCTGCTTTTAGTTATACAAAAGTCAGCGGAGTAGGCTGAACAACACTTAAGTGCCATTTTTGTTGAGTCAAGGTGCTGGTGAATGCATTAATATTTCCATCACCAGCAATGGTTTCTTCTGCAGAGTAGACGCCATTAAAAACGAAGAAGGATTTGTACCTGGTGCTTTTGTCTACGTTTCCTTTCCTGTTCAATTTTCTGCTGCTTCTCCAGCTTCTCAGTCATCCGGGCTTCACGCAGAGTTTGCCTCTTGCTTCGCTTGTAAGCCTTAGAGTTCAGGGCGGTCTCGAGCGTGGTGTCCCGACGCATGCATGCAACAACTTCCTGCCTTAGCTATATTTAAAAAAAAAAAGGAGAATACTGTATAAAGCTGACAAAAAAACTGCTACTCATAAAATATTGAATGAAGAAGATAATGTAATGTTGAATGTGGTATGCAGAGTTTCTTTCCTACAGATCTGTGCAGGAAAGGGGCCTTTGATCGCTTTCGTGGCCAGTGCCTGCAGATGGCTTGGCGCCCTTCTCACAGTGGCCGCATAGGCATAAAATGAGTCTACATTAATGTATTCAATATGAATGGCAAAACATACTAAAATATAACAGTCCTGTATCTGTATCCTGGTGTACCAAAAGTAGGATAACAAGGGAACCAAAAAGGCAGATACAACTAGAACTAAAGTTAATTGCTGGTTTTGATTCAGGTAGGACGTCCATCATATTTTAAGGAATATTTATGCGTGGGGAAAGAGGGTGTCATTGGTAACTGGTGACCAACATTGCCTTTTGCATTTGTTATTAAGGGGGGTAATTGGTTTTCAAACAATTTGCTTTGTGAGTTGCAGTATGTGAGCACATGTAACTTAGGTAAACCGGGTTAATAGAGCTTATGTGATTTTACTTGACGCTGGAAGTTCAGAAGTCGAAGGGCTTTCAATTCCACTGTAGCTTTGGTTCGCAAATCAGGAGGCAGGGATCCTGGCAGGTTTTCCAGCTCTTGAATCCTGTGAGCAATGCGAGCTTGAAGCCTAGAATGCAAAAAACGAACCTTAATTCCTACTTTGACTCAAACTGCTACATTGTATTATTGACCCAAATGCACATAATTATGGTCGACAAAGTCAAACAGCATGGCGAACGAGTACGCCTTAACCTTTTTTTACTTACTTTCACTTAATAGGTTAATAAAGTGGTGAATACTGGCCAATATCAAAACTTTTATAGAGTTTTTGCTCTAAATGCATTAATGAAAAACAATTCATGTGCAGTGTGTATAATTAATTTACATAAATGGTAAAAAATGTATTCATTCAAACATAGCCCACTGTGTTAACTGAAGAATTAAAACTGCACAGTATATATAAAAACAGGTTTTGTCTATCTATTTATAAATCATCTCCTGAATATATCTTATCTTTAATGTAAATTATAACAGCAGTACCCACAATATAATTTTTTTCTACTTCGGTTTTTTTAAGGCATTGAAGAAGAAAAAAATAATAAGCAAGTGATTTGTAAGTTTCTCGGTGTGCCAGCAACTAGGTACTACAAGGAAGCCAAAGAAATGCAAATTAGCAACTGCACAATGTCTTCAGATATGGATTATTTACTGCTAATGTGCAATACTGGCACACAATAGGAAAAGGAATATAAAAAGGAGTACGTCTTCTGAATACATTATTGTGTTAAGAGAAGAGGAAAGACGTATATAATATAATCCTTATATGCCATGCAATAAAAATATTGGCATATTCGAGTCACATGAAAAGCATCCGTCGCTTCCACCCATCAAAGTACACCAGTAACTTTTGTGTGTGTACACTGCGCTCCCACAGAAGTCATAAACGTCTTCTTAGGACCAGAACAAATATCTGTTGCTCGTAATAGAAGTCTCTTTCTTGCCAGAATAGTAACCTCTCTTGATTTACAGTTCAATCTCTATGAAAAACCTGACCTAATTCTGATTCAATTTTTTTGTACTCTAGAGGAGAGAAAATGGGTCTCCTGCAGCGATGCAGAATTACATCCTTGTGGTTTGGGGGTGTTTCAAAGCCTCAAATCTCTTCACCAGACAATCCAGATTTCTCTTTTTGTTGTGTATTTATAGAGCAAAAAAAAATAATAAAAAGGTAAAAAGGTGCTCCTTCGTGCAAACACACAGAATATAAGTCTGATAATCCCTGCCGGGACACATAAAATGTTTGTTGCAGAGACACCGTATTTGCTTAAATTTCTTTGGTTTTGCTTCTATTTATTTTGCTGCTATACTCTGAAAAGTGTACACATTACAATGTATCAGAAGCAATATCATATTCTTATGCAAATCCTATATTTTAAATTCCCTAGAATAAATCAACATTAACATACCTAGAATAAAGCCATCGCGGATCTAAGACAAGACCAAGGACTGATTAGGGTTTTATTATTATTATCTTTTATTTATATAGCACCAACAATTTACGCAGCGCTTAATACAATACATATATTCAAGGGCTATGACAAGACGAGAATTGACAGACTAAGACAAACCGATTCATGAGGTGGAGAGAGCCCTCCTCGCAAGCTTACAATCTTGAGGTTTGAGTCTCTACATCGGGTAAAACAGGCAGACTAGATGGGCTGAATGGTTCTTACCTGCCATCAAACGCTATGTTTCTAGGTTAACCTATGTAGATCATATACCTCGGGGTAGCCTTCTTCACGTCCCGTCCTTAGTACCTGCATAATTCCTCCTCCCCATAGAGTCTGGTTCTGTTAGCCATTGCAATGGGAAGCTAATTAACATGATGCTTTTGCCACACAGCTTAGTTTCCCCGATGCAAAACTGTCCTTTACATTTAAACTGCACATCTCCAAAAGAATTATACTCACAATTGCTAGCTTTTAATCAATTAAATTTAGTTATGCTAAAAGCTGTGATGGTGACAGCTCCTCCCTGAAACATATAAAGGGGTGCGAGATACCATGAGGATTTCTTTTCTCATTAGAAATGATGTCAACTGGATGAGCCTCAAAAAGTGGCAAAATTACAGGCTTCATTAAAAACATAAAAATAAAAAAAGGATCTGATTTTGTTCATACATTCATATCACAGTGAGCGTTGATGTATCTTGAAACACTGAGAAATACTACCTAACCCTCCTTGATTTTTAGCTATAGCCTTTCAGATAACGGATTAACTGGGGAAGAGAAAACAAAGGTTATACCACAAAGAACAGGGTAGGGCTAATAGTACAGTAAGAGATGTAAACTAGCAATAAAGTACTTGTGGAAGTTGAATAAATGAATTCAGTATGTTTTTCAAAAAATTTAAGGTAATTTATTAAGGCTTCTGTTATGCAAATAAATATTAAACTGAACTGTAGCCGTTAAAAAGTGACATTTTCCTTGTATACAATGTATGAAAAGATCAATAAATAAGTTTGGCCTTCATGGGCATCCCGATGACCTGCTTTTTTCCTTACACAAATTGCAACAGCAAAGGCACACAGCAATACATTACATTAGAGGCAGTGATGATGAAATGGGTGTTTTGCCCCCCCCCCCCAAATATGTCTCAGTACCTGCATTATAATTATTTCCGAATGCCTGGGTAAATACAAAGTATGAAATGTATGCCAAAGCTTTTAGATGCCCTGTTCAAGTCAAAATTACAATATTTATAGAAGAGCAATTTATAACACATTTTAAGGCAGATCTCACTTAAAGGAGGAGTCTCACTGGAAATATTTTTGCTCTTTGATCATAAAATACAGTTCTGTATACAGTAATGTAGGATAGCATTGACAAAAACCTGGCTTTATCTCATCTTGTTCCAATAATCTTCCTTTATCTTGCAAAACGGGAGGCTGTCATTGATGTTATAATAAAAGTAAACGACAAAGCCATCAGATAAAGGCAATCTATGAACTGAGCAGCCAGCCAACATCTTTGTGGGTCCTTCACACAAGATTTAGATGAAAAAGAGAAACATTCACAATGTATAACCCCCTTTGGATTATTGCTTACCACCTTATGGTGTTTTACAACACCTTAATATCCCATGGTAATGTTATATAAAACAAGCTATAATCAAAAGGGTGTTATTAGACAAAAAGGTACACATCAAAAATGTATAACTTTTTAAAGAAATTAGTGTTACAGAAGTGTGAATTTTAAATGTGTTATTCAATGAAATTGTATATTGGATATTAAATTGAAATTGTATGCATCACTTTCTGCCAATATTCAGAATTGATTAAGGACCGTCCTAAGTAAAATCTCCTTAATCCACCATAAGATAAGGTCCCACTTAGACAAAACATTAATTCCATCTTACATGCTAAGCAAATACACTACAGCAGATCAGTCATTTTATTAGTTGTCTTGAATGTCTACTCGCATAAACACAACATTTTAAAGATGCTTTTCGGTTCCTATGGCAGCAACCAATGAGCACTTTACTATCCATTATTCAAAAACAAAGAAAGCACTTAACAGAGTTAGAAGCAGCACCACCGTGGTCACCTGATTCTTGTCGCTGGCTGGCAGTTTGAAGCAGCCAATCATTGGCAGGAAAGCACTGTCGTTGAAATTAGTACATATGCTTTCTGTGAATCTAGCAGACCTCTGTCTGGCATCAGCTTCTAAGACAGCGCTGGAGACGACTTACACTGGATTTCCAGATCAGATTTTGGGAAATGATATAAGATTTCGTGCACTTGACCTGTTCCTCCACAATCTAGTGTATATTTTGTTGTCTGGGTAGTGAATCTAGTCTAGTGCTTCACACTAACACCCACTGACAGTAGAAACCTGGTGCACTTAGCTGCCACCTGCCTCTCAATGCGGTGATCGCTCTGTCTGTTTGTCTGGCTTTCTTGGTGCGGTTTGTCTCACTTTGTATACCCAAATTGCACGCCAACATTCTGTGTGTTTCATGCCCTCCTTCTCTTTCTGTTTGCAGCTCTCCATCTCTTTATGTGTCTCTCTTTCTCTAGAGCAAATTGCTCTGATCACCAGCAAAACACAATTCTAATGATGCTAAACAAGGGATCAACAAGGGAGCTGCTACATAAGGCTGCTACACTGCTGAACCCCCCCCCCCCCAATCATTTTGCCAAACTGCATAAAGGCTTCCATGAAAACCAAGGTTTCTAGTACGGTACGTATATTCTATACACATTCAATGTAAATGGAATGAGTATTTCAAATTACATTGATTCGTTTTCAGTATAGCAAAACAAACAGTCCCCTAACTCATCGTTGCGGATGCTGTGCTGTCCATCTCGCCTGCAGCGCTGGATCCTGATCAAAAGTCTACTACCAGCAGCTTCTACATAGATAAGGCATGGTTTTGCCACTAGTGACCCGGGTAAACCACTGAAATATTATATACCTTCGTTTACTCTGCATGGTTAGAAAAAAAACGAGCCTACTGACTACTAACATTGATATAAACTACAACAGAATCCACTTCATTTTCCTTATAATTGACTAAAATCCACTCACAGATCCTCTTTCTTTCTTACATTTTTAAGAGCAGATTTATTATTCTGTTACGAGACCCAAAGCCCTGGTTGTCACAAGAGAAATCCAAATTACCGAGGATGCCTCCCTGGTAACATTCCAAGGTATATAAATATAAGTTGTTTTATAGGTTTGATTTTTGAGACAAAATTCCCCACTCGCAATCTGAAACGCGATTTCTAATTATAGCAGCGCTCTTGAGATTTATGTTAATCACAACTTAATCACCGTAATATATAAGAGGTATACCAGAACAAACATAAATGTATTCCAATGTATAAATGTAGAGTTTCCAGTCGCTCACAACTGTTTAACGATATTCATACATCATTTTACAATGAATACTTAAAAACGTATAAAGGGTTAAACAATTCACAATGAAAGGAAAAAACTTCGGCAGCACTTCCTTTAAAGGAATCATTTCAATGTGAAATATTAAGGTTGTTTATTTCTCTGTTTAACAAATACACTGCACAAATGATGTCCCGAGAATAGTATCCCTTTAATTGTTTTGTAAGAGAACATTATGAAGCCCTCTAGGTTAGAATGAATGTTCCCTTGGAGATAATGGCTTTTGTTTTATCTACGTTAAGAGCAACTGTCCTACAACCAGACTCCTACCTAGACAACATTTAAAGAATAAAACCAAGTGAAGCGGCATCTCGGTAGGCTCATTGATGTACATTTGAGACAAGGTGCTCTTTATAGTTATAGACCTTCTACACACTGCAGAACATAAAATAAGTCGCCTTTCACAGCTTTAAGAAATGCAGCACAGGTATTTCAATGCAATGCTGAGACTGACAAATCTGATGGGCTTTAACACCCACCCACCCACGGCCCCTCCATGCATGATTTACTACTGCTTTGCTCTTCTAAATGTGCCTGATGCATGAGCCAAGAGCCAGAGATTTAGATCTGAAGAACTGAATATTACACTCCGGGGTACACAGTTCTTATTAATGGATGGGATGTATTTCAAACTTCATTGCTGCCACTGGACTCTGCTGAAAAACATTAAACATCCCGACGCTCTCTTGCCTTTAGCTCAAAACCCCAACCCTGCCTACTTGCTTTAGCTAACAGTTTATTGTTTGCCGCTTACAAATGTATATAGTATGGATAAACAACTATATAAATAAACAAACAAATAAATAAAGAGCAAATACTGAAAAAAACACTGGTCAACCATGTTTGGAGGTCAGATGCATGCTGGGATACATTGGTTCAGCAGAAGAGAGAGGAATTGGAAATACAAATCTTATAGTGTATTATACTGATGAATCTATCTATAGGTGACAAAAAGGGGTTGAATGTCCACATTTTTTTAAAATTAAAATTAGGTAAGTACATTTGATCGATTTTCATGTTATGGGTTCCGTCTGGCTCCTAAAACTCCATCACCACTATTCTATCTCAGTATAAGATTCTATATGTTGGAGTATGCCCTACAAAGTAAGCCTAGTAAGAGACACAGCTGGGCCCATTCATCTGCTAGCATGAAACATTCTATGACAAAATACCCTGCTATAACATGTGTGCTATAACATGTATGCTGTAAGGGTTACCACCATGTAGACTGCTGGAGAAATCACTTTACACTATTTTACTCATGAATGACAGTGATGATCCACAGTGCAGTACTTTCAATCTGCAGAGGCAGAATATTGGCGAGCAGGGACACATTCATAACCTCCGGCACTTTCCTCTGTGTCACGTACTGATGAATGACTATCACTAGTCACAAAGGCATTAGGAGATATTTGATTACTTTATCTGTGGAAGCAATACAAAACTATATAATGTTTCCAGGGGTGATTGGATTTGCCACGATGCAACCCCCCCCCCCTTAATAGAAATGGCCTGGCAACACCTATAAACGCCTCTAAGTCCAATAAAACTGTGCACAGTCATGCCACCACTTGCAATGACTAGCTAAATATGACTCTTAGTGTGGTTCTTTTAATGAATTCCGAGTTGTCAATTCACCAATGTAATACGCACTATGGGGGAGCAATCCTGCCTTTCTCCTGAGAATTGCTGTGTAGGACCTAAACAGGGGCCACTATGTGCAGGAAATCTAACCTGGTCTGTCTTGCACAAGACAGGCTTGTGTTGTATTTTCACTTTGTACATGCCTGGATGGATATATGCATTCATTCTTAAACTTTGAGGCAAGGACAATTCTCTTGGTGGAGGGCCCTGGACTTTAACCCTTTTATTTATATGAAACTTTTTTGTACAGTCCTGTATGGGGAAGAGGGTAATTTGAAAACACTCTACATTATGTAAAACATTGTTGAAGGTGTATTGCACACAACTGCCTAGAGTCAACATTAAAAGGTGTACTGTTAGTAGGGGTTTTCTTTACCTGTATTCTCTTTCCTGGAGTATTTCAACAGGGTCAAGGCCCTGAGGCTTCTGGATAGGGCTAATCCGATTTTGTTTCTGCTGGAGCTGAATAATAGGTGCTGGTTGCCCAGGAGTTGGCTGAGGAACAGATGGACCAGGTAGAGCAACAGTTGGAGGAGCAGCTGGTGGAGCAGGAGAAGGTCTCCCACTAGGAGGTGGCACCACAAGCTTCTGAGGAGTGCTTGGAACACTCATGTCAGAACATTGTCCTGATAAAAATATCAATAAAAATACATTAAGACAACACAGACATACGTCTGTTTTAACACACCATACTTCAGTCACACAAAATTAGGTCAATGTGAAAAAAGGAACATCCTGATTGGAGTACTTAAAGGGACAGTGTAATGTCCCCGACATTTCATTTACATTAAAATACTCTGTAAGTAACCCTAAGCCACTGTAAGTACTTTAATATGAATTCTTCGAAGAACACTCATTAGCTGCTTAAACTGTCAATCAGTACCAGTAAAGTACTTCCAATAAAATGAATGGGAGTATGTTGTGCCAATCATTAACAGTTTCCAATCAGTGGCAGGAAAGTGCTCCCCTTGAAATCAATGAAAAGACTTCATGGATGTGCACTGGGATATAAACACACCACTGCATGCAGCATTCAGCAAAGCCAGTATTGGAACTGAGTGCAAGTGAGTATACAAGACGTAGGTAGAAATATCAACTTTTCGGTCACATACCAAAACTACTTAAATTTATCTAATAATAATGTAAGCATTGGTTAATTTTTGGAAATCTCATAAGTGGTCCAACTTTTTTCATTTTAATCTATACTACCATATGCATTTTGATTGTACTGGGCATACTGGTCTTGTGTATCATTATACATTTTCTTTTTTGTCAAAGGATTCATCGTAGAGGAAAGGTATTTTGGACCCTCTCCATAGTCTCAATCAGAGAACAACATTTTCCAAAAGAAAACACAATCAGGTCAGGCGGTGTTAATGAGCCAAACCGAAAGCTAATGGAAGAAATCAGTTTAAAACTGTCAGAAGAGGTGAAGCTTAGTGCCTTCCATTCGTCCCACTTTGCTGTTGTTGATTGTGGCTTGTGCATTTAACTTGGATTTGGTCTGATTTGCAGGTGAGTGAATTTAGGCACTTGGTATTAGTAAATTGTACACTTGTTTAGTGGCTAGCTTTCTGTTTATGGTGCATTATGTTATGAGAGTACATGTTCATTGTAACATTAGTTGAATTTCTTGGTATCAGAAATAGTAGCCAGTCTGTATTAGCACAAAAAACTTTTTTAGATTAAGGTCACAAACTTGTATTTTAAGCAGAGACCCTTTAAATATTTGCGTGAGGCATGCCTAAAATGGCATAAGATTTACCTTCTGCCCAAGGTTTTGGAGTCATACTAGCAGCATGTCCTGGCATTCCTGGTGCTGGTCCTGCCCCGGTAGGAGGGACAGCCATGGGATGCATTCCCATACCTACAAATAACATCACAATGAGCCACAACTGCGTGGACATTCAGCTATGTATGATGTGTTACCAGAAATACTGAAAGAACACTGAAAGCATTATCAGAAAAAAGGTCTTCGTAAAACAGATATCTAAACGATGTTACAAGCAGGATGACATGCACTTTAAAACTGATGGGCACAGACGTATCTTTCTTTTCTGCTTAACCACATCTGCAGTTTCCGAGGGAGCAGAATGACAGAGTGGTTCAGTCAATGAAGATGGCACACAACCAAGTAAGAAAATACTGTGATTTCACTGGTGCAATTTTTCTGCATGGATACATTACAGACCAAGTACCACTAAACTTCAGGAGAGAGCCCGGAGCTCTGCAGGCACTGAGGCCATACAGCTTCCAGCTCAGGTGAAGCTCAGCAAAACCAAAGTGCTTTCACCGCACAAACCCATCTCACCAGCAGACCTCACGTACAGCAGCTCTACACCACCTATGCCTTGGATAATACAAATCTTTACAGCAGTGCTATTTGATTGAAATGCATTATATTTCAAACTAGTAAAAGCGCTCAACACTCCTCAGCTGTTATCCTCTAGAGGAGATGTTTCCACCAAGTTTACATAGCTTTCTGGTTGTAGTTATATAACAAAAATCAGAAATAGTAAATATACATGTTACCTGACCTTATGTTAATTATTGTTGGGCTAATTTCATTCACACATTCACGTTGCTGTGTGAACCGGTGGATGTAGCATTACTATAATTGCACGCATTATAAATGTAGCAAGGAGCAAAGCCATGACGTTCTAAACAATAGACAAAGCACAGCTCAAGAGCATTAAAGACGCTGTACTAATGATGTGCATATCAGCCATAACTGCCCTTACCAGGTGGCCTGTTATAATTAGCAGCGGGCTGCTGAGGCGGTGGCTGCTGCGGTTGCGGCTGCTGCGGTTGCGGCTGTTGAATGGCAGGCAGTGTCCTCTTCCCTTGTACAGCAAGTTGCAGGTTCTCAGACAAAGGCTGTCCTCTCGCCAGCATCTTGTAGGCTAAAATCTGAGCCCTTAGCTGATGAAGCTGGCCCTGGCTAAATGCCGAAGGACCCCGGCTTGGCTGACTTATAACTTGTGGATCTCCTTGCATTATGAGACCTGGTTGCGTTGGTGGTATTTGCGGAGGAGTTGGACCACCCCCAGACATTGGACTGGATACATGTTCAGGTGCTCCCAAAGGGGAAGGGTGCGGTGACATATATCCTGGAACAACAAAAACATAGAACCATATTATGGGATTTGGCTAAAGGGAAAAAGGTACAGGGAACATGCTAAATTCAACACACTTTGAAACATTGATTGGATCCAAGACAGATAGCCTGCCTCAGCTAGCTAAATATGCTTAACTGATCTTTGCAAGATAAAAAAATGGATATCAACGCCCCGTTAAAGACACTGACATGTAATGATTTGCCTTACATCTGAATAGTAGCTAAATTTTAGCTTGGCATCATGCACAGGCTGAAACCATCTTTGTACAATAGCACATTAAGAAGCCAAAAAAGTAAAATACTTGATGGTGTCAGGTCATGGAGACTGTAATAATGACATCATTGGATTACAGATGAAGTCTGCAAGAAATGTCCACTGCACCAAATATATGTTGTAGAAATTCAATATTTCTGTGTTTTATAGTTGGATTAATGATAACAAAATGTTAAAGGGACAGTGAACAATTTAGTTTGTTTTTAATCATTGAACTTCACTCTGCTGTGGGTTCATAAGAAAGGCTATACAGAAGTGCTAGTACCCATCTGGTCTCGCAGGCTTCCATGGTACAATTACTTTGGCATTTCATCATATTCAAAAGTCTTTTTTTATACTACTCTCTAACAGGCCATTAAATGCCACTAGATCAAAGATTCACATTTTATGTATAGAGATGCTTTCTAACGATTGAGGGGGGGGGGGGATCAAAAATATTTTTTTCAGAAAAAAAAAAGATTTTTAGCGAATCAAAGCCATCGTAATGCTCACCTGCACTGCATTTAACCTGTGAAAGCACTAGATTTGTGCAATTTGATTTATACAAAATTTAAATTTTAACAAAAACTTGCCAATTTTGTTAATTTGTATTAACAGGTACCCCCAACAAAACAAATGAAAACAAGGCAGAGAGCTCCAAATTTTCATTTGGATTTCATTGCTTTTTCACTCTCACTCATGCTCTCTCCCTACCTTCTCTGCCACCACTTCAGTGTCGCTGTCTCATTTTCCCCAGCTCAATTCTTCTCTCGCCTCTTGTTGTTATTCTGTCTTTTTTTTTCTCCTGCTTCTTCTCGGTATCACCTCCATTAACCAGGTATCCTGGCGCACTTGCACAAGATGGCAGAACCTCTGCACGAACCCTTTTCCCCAAGGGGCACGCCAGGGCTCTGCCCTTTTGTGGAAGTACTCAAGATTATTGTAGAGGGATTTTCAGAGAAAGAAAAGCATTTCTGCACTCTTCTTTCTCCTCTAATCCATCTGCATTATTCTGGCTTCTTGGAGCAAAGGGAAGGAGCCAGGGCAGGGTGTGTGTGGAGAATCCAGACTTTGGTGAAAGTGTTTGGGGAGGCCTGATTAACTGAGCCGACTGGTTAATGGCAGAAGCAGACGTTCCAAAAAAGAATCCAAAAAAAAAAATAAAAAGACAGAAGAACAAGAAGAGGCAAGAGAAGAAGTGGAGCTGTGGAAAAAGAGACAGAGACTGTTGGCATGGATGGTAGGTTACCCTGATGGATGTAACATTACCAGAAAATCTAGACTGAAAGCTTGCTTGAGCAGTGTCCTCCTTACCTTCTGTTTCTGTGAGTGAAAATTGTGCAGTAATGTGGAATATGATCGTGCTTTATCAATCTATTATTCTAAACAACAAAATCATGACAGCACTGAATGTCATAAAGAATTTAAAGGATGGGCAGAACAGTGTACAAGGTAATACGGAGGTATGCCAGCTAGTGCAAGTAAACTAGGGAGATGGCCGTTCTCCCCAACTTACTTATCGATCAAGAAGCCACCATGAATCTTACTGCTCAACAACTCGGGTCTGGTTAAACAAAAAAAAGAATTAATTTCCTTTCAATACTTACTACTAATTTTATCTTATAGGGTGAACTTTAGTTTTAGGGATGTATAGGAAATGTAAACGACTCTATTGAGTTTTTAAGTATATGGTTGAGATATGACCTGAATGTAATACACACTACAACTGAGAGATGATTCCAGAGCGTGAACGTAACAATGTTTCCCTTGAGCCCCTCGATGTCTGCTGATAGAAGAGTGTTTCAAAGGATAGCTACCTGCCTTCTAGAGCACTATAGCGTGATATAAAGCACCTATAGCACCAAGCAGAGCTGGAGACCGCCAGCAAAACAACTGCAGGAAACACATGTGAAGATCTGTCTTGTAGTCAAGAAAGAAGAATGTACAGCTATACACTAATCATAAACAAGTCTCCAGCAGAGAGGACGGAAAACCAGACATTCTCCAGCACTGGCAGCGGTTTCTCAAACATCCCTTGAAACAAAGCTTTTCACATTACCTCACTGACATTTTCCAGGCCATGTGCTTTTGCACAGATTAGGGTTTCAGAATGGTGGCAAAACATGTAATAAAAGTATCTGAATCATTTGGTCAAATATTGTTGCCTGGAGCCCTGCATTTTAAACAATATCATTTAGAAGAAATCCCTATCACAACAGAACGACAGACAACATGATCTGGCTGCCGCTGCCACCTACATGCTCGCGAGTGTGCCTACGTCTGTGTATCATGTATGTTAAAGAGATAGTAGACTTTATTAACAAGGAAGCAATTAAGTAAACATTTTGTAAAGCACTAGCATCACCTACCCACTGCCAATCCCTTCCGGCCGCCTGCTTTCTCTCACCAGAAATAGTATGGGTAGTGCCGGTAGTGCTCACATGCACTGCCGGATCCTCGTTACCAACAGTTATGAACACTGCCGGTGAGAGGAAAGAGGCATGAAGAAGAGATCGACAGTTGGAGAGGTTGCTTTTTTAATGACACATTTAAGATAAGTTGTGCAAACCTTATTTTTCACATAAAGTTTGTCTGTTTGTTTCTTAAATGTTAAGTATGCAAGTTTACTATGTCTTTCACCATAAGAAAAGCAATTTTCCATCCTTACAGCACAGTCGGGCTGGAGAAGACTAAAGTCGCTAGCTCTAAAAATGAATGGGATTTATTCACTAATGAAACTGCAGCTCTCCTGCAAACTCCCATTTTTGGACCCAAAAACTGCATTTTCAGGATAACAAATATACTTAATAAGACAGAGAACCTTTGCTAGAGGGGTTTTCTCCAGGTTCTTTCTGTAACCTTCTCTAAGCTTTAAATACAGATTCAGGACACCTTGAGATGAATGAGGGCACAACAGTGATATGACGTTTAGTCACGCACCACCAAAATGTCTTTAATATACACAAAATACATCTGGAGCTTCTCCTACGTATGAAAGCCGATATCCAATTTCTGGTCACCTTACACGCAACTTTCTAGCCGCTGTCTTTAAATATGGAATACATTTGCACACAAGATCAACAAATTCAAAGCAGACATACACACTCGCTTAAAGAGTGCTGAGGCTTTTAAGACAATATCAAGAAGCTACCTAATATCAGAGCAGTGTAAATCAATGAAAGTTAAAACACGCCGTTTTACAAAGAAACCACAGGATACTACTAATAAGATCACTAATTAGTGTATTAAATAGCACTGGAACTTAACGAAGTGATAAAAAAAATATCACTTAATTAACCGTTAACATTTAAGAAGAGGATACATTTTAGATAACATATCCTCACGCTGCCCGCTGTGTATGATTCATATAGATGTAAATCCTAATGAACTAGGACATGTGTGTGTTAAGAGAAACGGGCTTTGTCGTATTTGATGGCCTCCATTACTAGGCAGCCTGAAGTTACAATGAACTGTCCTCCTCCGGTGACTTTACCCGGCAACAGAGAAAAGATTCAAAAAATCATTCTACACAGAAATGTACCACTGTGCTTTCCGTACCAAAGTTTCTCCATTCCACAAGTACAGATGTTATTAAAGTTAATACTTAATGGGGCAGTATGTAGCACATGTTTGCAAACATGAACAGTCTTTTACTTAATACACGCTCCTGTACCATGGAACATTTTCAGATCTGCGTAAAGGGCAGTTTATTCGACGGAACTCTGAAAACCCTTAAAATGTGCTCAAGTCGCTCAAGGGAATTGTCCTTATCCATAACACCAGTTTACCCAAAATGTTGTAACAGTCCAAAATGCAGAAAAAAGGGAAGTGTACTAAAATGTGTAATATGAAGGATGGTTTCCAAAAAGGATAACTGTATTATAACACGCAGCTTTTATTTGATTTATAAAAATAAAACATCTTACAAAAAAAATAAGGAAACTGAAAAGAACAACAACAAAAAAAAACAACCAATATCACTTTCCAGCGGTGTATGAAGACACGCACTTCACTGCACTCTGTAAGCCCGTGTTCCATGATAATTAAATTCCAACCTTTGAGAGCGACACTTCACGTTTCTTGCTTTTGCACAATATGCTTTGACGACAGGAGATCACTATTACACAAACTGTAGTAAATTAAATCCTGATCAGACTGCAGGGCCTTGTTAATTAAAGATCAAACATGAATGCATATTAAAGTAATTAGTACTTTTATATGCTTTTTAGTTCTTAAAAAAGCTCCTGCTGAAAACACCTCACTGTAACGCCTCTGCTGTCCGTAATTCCTGGCAGACTTGTCTGCTTGAAGCTGCCAATCACTGGCAGGAAAGTACTCCCACTGAAAGTAATGGGAATGCCAAATGTGCAGGTGTGCAGGGGGTCTCAGTAGAGCACACACTGCATAGTAGGAGATCCTCTTGATCAAATAGATCTCCTGAAAAGGAGTTGGGGATGGGCAAACCATCACAATGGGGGTCTTTTCACTAAAGGGAGAGTTGTCAGGACAGTTTGCATGCGAGTTGTGGCTTTAACTCTCTCACTTCACTGTTGATCATGAAAGGCAAAACACTGGCAAGTTTCTCCAGCTATTTCTCCTGTATAATGTGTCAGTGAGATTTTCAGGAGATTTTCAATACATTTTATTTATCTATACTTTATACAGGGCCAGCCAAGCTCTTTCTGTAGAAGAAGCTCCCTGGGGTTGGCCCATCATAATGTATAGTGAAGTCAAGGAGCAGAAACTCTTTTGCAAACTCTTCCTTTAATGAATAAACCCCAAAGCATAGGGATGATTTAATCTGTCAATTCTCGTACGTCATACCCTTTGAAAGTATGTGTTGTTAGAAGTGTTGTGTAAATCGTTAGTGCTATATAAAAGGGTAATAATAGCAATCACAATAATATTGATAATTAAATGCACAGTTTATAATGTTCAAAATAAACCTTGCCAATTATTCAATGTTATTCGATTTCTATGGCACCAACCTATCAGTGACATGACAATTATAAATTATCCTTGCAAAACCATGAATGAAAAAGACAGTTACATGATTACAGATTTATTTGTAAAAGGTTTTGTGCGTTTAGCAGTACTGAAACTGTGTTTCTGTAAAGTAACGTAACCATCAGAAGGAACATTTTGGTGTCCCCCAACATGTACATTTCTGGGAAATGTAATACCTTGACTGTGTTGATCCATGGGGCTCTGAGGAGGACCCATTCCTGCATGGGGTGGTCTCATGTTTGAACCCTTCATGGTCCCACAATGCATATCCTCAGCTATTCCTTTATCGTGCATGCTGTCAATGGGTGGCTAAATTGAAGGCAAAAAGATTAAAAAGAAAAACAAAACAACTATTAGCCAATGAAAACATAATAAGAAGAAAATATATAAAAGCTAAACTGGAAACTATAGACCGTTAAAGTTAACATCATTTGTTGATAATAAGTGATGACACTTTGGTTTATTTGTTAAGTAAAAAAAATATTAGCATGTGTTAATGAAGATTAGATCATGCAGACAAATCTCTTGGGCTTCTCTGAAGTAGTGAGTAGGATCTCAGATCAGGGTGCAAAGACATTTGATACAACTGCTAAAGAATTAGGAACATTTCAGAAACTGTTGAGTTTCCTTTGAAATGAGATACATTTTCCTTTCTATCTACCTCTCTGCTCTTCAACTAAAGGCATACATTGATGCGTACATCCTAAATAGCATATGAAGAACAGTTCTTTTTCCAAGATATTGGTACAGTGTATCTAGTTAAGATACTTTCTATTGACGTAAGTTGAAAGCAAGCAACTGCACAGCTGACTAGATCACACTCAGGCAATGTGGGTCAATCAGGGAAAGCATCCTGAAACTTTTAAAATACAAGCTGCTTTCTCCTCAACTCTTAATGCACATCTAACAGATAACCAGGTAGAGCAACTTTACCTTATGCATCTGATGCATGCCCTCCTGTGGATAATCTGACGGGCCCATGTTGGGAAGTTGGTGAGGTACACTAGGTGGTCCGGGACTTGGGCCCATCATGCTATGTACTGATCCAGGAGATGGCCCCGGTCCTGGGCTTGGCCCTAGTATAGGTCCTGGAGATGGTCCCGGCCCTGGAGAAGGCCCTGGGTGGGGCATCGCACCCGGATCTGTTGGTGTGGACATTGAATGATCTGTGGCCTAATAAAATGAATGAAATGGTCAGTTACATGGAGTAAAATGAGCTCAACATTTTTACACTATTCTTACTAGTTTTATACTGGTCTCTACATGAGATTACAATTAATGACTTTTTAAACACTAATTGCAGATTTGGCACATAAACACATTGATAATTGACAGTGTTTTTACTTAATACAAGGAAAATGCATACAGCTGTATTAGTCCAAGACAGAATCTTCAGTGGATAGTGATATATTTTTATTGGGCCAACATTAAAAATTATGAATTGGGACTTCAGAGATGATCCTAAAAGACTTTTTAGGTAAGAAAAAGTTCATGTGATTTCACATTTTTTGTGTTTTAGTCCCATAAAAGATGTCACCTTTGACTAAAGTTGCCATCTTTACTTAACATACAATCATCAGTGGTAACTGTTAAAGGTTGACACTCCAGTCAACATACGCACTTTAATGCATTTGACAGGTGTGTGGGCATTTTAACTTTTCACGTGGTCCATTTTGCAAATCAGCCAAGACTAGATGCTTGAGAGTAAAATCATATGTGTCCGAGCTCCAGTGTCTCTGGTAGTCGGGAAACGTGGTACTCTGTACCAGGAGGAAGTATTCCAAATGGACCCCCTTTACCCTCCTCCTCAAAAACAGAACCCCTTCCAAGGCCAGGGCCCATAGTCTGTAGGGAGAAGGCTGGCCCGCAGGCCCCTGCAGGAGCCAAGGGCACAGAGGCTTCCATGACACACATACATATATATATATATATCATATACAATCATATACTGTACCGTGCAAACAATTTCAGCAGGTGTGAAAAAAATGCTGTAAAAGAATGCTTTCAGAAATATTAGTTTATTTTTATGATTTAACAAAAATGCAAAGTGAGTAAACCGAAGAAAATCTAGTTCAAATCAATAGTTGTTGTGACCACCCTTTGCCTTCAAAACAACAGCAATGTACACAGTTTATTTAAGAGACTTGTTCCACCTAACCATACTTCTTTTGTGGATTTAGGCACCTCAACTACTTCTCCCTCTTCATGCAATTCCAGGGAGACTTGATGATGTTGAGACCAGGGCTCTGCGGGGGTCATACCATCAGTTTCAAGACTCCTTGTTCATGATGCTGAAGACAGTTCTTAATGACTTTGGTTGTGTATCTTGGGTTGTTCTAATGCTGCAGAATACATTTGGGGCCAACCAGATGCTGCCCTAATGGTACTGCATGATGGATGAGTATCTGCCTGTACTTATCAGCACAAAGACCATTAATTCTCACCAAATCCCGAACTTAATTTGCAGGAAACTCCGCCTGTTGCCTGCAAACACTTATTCTTGCACCGCTCTCTGAACAAATTACCTATTGCTAACCGGAGTTGCTTGGTCTTTCCATGTCAAAGGTATGTACCAGGGTAGCTGATGGCACTGCCAGACATCTACTAATTGCGAATGGAAGTAAGCATTACGTGTCTTTCATCTGCTGCAGTTTCCTTGGTGCACCACTGCGTCTACAGTCCTCATCATTGCACATTTCTTTGTGCTTAAACAGAACTTCTGAAAATCCCTGTCTGCCTTGAAATTCTTGCCTGGAAGAGACTTTGCTGATGCAGTATGACTACCTTGTGCCTTGTTACTGTTCTCAGTCTTGCCATAGTATATGACTTTCAACATTAAATTGTCTTCACCAACTTCACCTTGTTAGTGAGTTTGATTGTTCCTCACCTAGTTTTAGTCCTCCTACACAGCTGTATCTGTTTCAGTTGATGTCTTTCAATCTACATATTAAATTGATGATCATTAGCACTTGTTTGGTATAATTGTTTAATCATATGCCTAACTATATGCCTTTCAAATCTCAGACTTTGTGCAAGTGTACCTATGAGAAGTGATGCTGTTTTGAAGGCAAAGGATTACGCTTTTTTTCTTCTGTTCACTCGCCTTGCATTTTCTTAATAGTTTATTTTTTATCATTTAAAGTTTTATTTTTTAAAGCATTTGTTACAGCATTTTTTGACACCAGCCTAAAACGTTTGCACAACTCTGTGTTTGTGTATATATATATATATATATATATATATGTGTGTGTGTGTGTAACTTCAGTATAGCAGATGGTTTAAAAGATATCCCAGAATTTTTGTAGGCTTTGTGTCTCAGAAATCAGCTTCTACTTTACGAGCCATGGCACAAAGGATCCTGGGATTTTCAACCCTGCAGCAGACATTTTTACTTGAGCTGACTATAAAAGACATGGCAGGTTATTACTATTACCAATATTTTTTTTTACTTGCTTGTATGGAAATCAGGTGGGCCCTTAAACTTTTTCTGGCTGGCTCCAAAATTATACTCATGTTTGCCAACTCCTGTTGTGGACTACACTACATCTGTATCACATATACACACACATACAGATACATACTGTAATCCACATTTTTTTCACTGAAAATCATTGTATTATCAGTGTGCCGGATGCAACATGCACACACACACACACACACACACACACGTCCCCCTAAAAAATGATTCTTAATATGCTCTGCAGAAAATACTTCAGTAAACCAATGCCAAATGTCTTTACTCCAGCAAGACGTCTGAGGTTTGATATTTTGGAGTGAAGGATAGGACTGCATGCCAATAAATGTGTGACCTTACATAAACCTCTGCTGGCCAGATGCTGTCCCTGTGGATTTGAGACATCTCGACAGGTATGCCGAGCCTACAGCTGAAATAAAAAACTCATGTCATTAAACTCAGAACCCAATTCAGACAGCACTGCAAATACAGATTCCTGCTGTTCATTGCTCTAGCTCATACGCAGCTGGATAAAACCGCAGAGGTTTATAAAACCCCTGGCTCTTCAGAAGCTATCCTCATGTAACCTAGGGAAACCAGCAAAACCCTACCAAAATGACTTCAAAGTCAAAGTTACTTTAACTATCACCTAAAGCACAAAGAACACACTTGAACAATGTGAAATGCATTTTCATTTGTCAGCAGAAGAAGAGGTGTGATCGTTATTCATATATAATTTTTTTTTATTATTATATGTCCAATTTGACTGTATATCAAGCACCTCCTCAATGCCATCAGCAAAGAACTGAAAGGTGAAGCTTAGTAGACCTACACAGGATTTCTCATAGAAACCCTTTATGCAGGGCTCTGGGAAGCTGGAGATATACATTATCAAAACATAAAACAGACATACAAATGGTTGACCAATCCATGATTATTCTTCCGTCTTAAGTTATTCTCCCTGTAAAGTTAAACAACCTAGGAGATAACGAGGTTACGATATTGCCATTTTAGATTGTGACTACATGTGACTAGTTTTTACATTATGCTGACCATAGTGCTTTTCTGCATCATGAGCGCTATATAAACTTGATTAAGTAATTGAGTTCCTTCTGTGAGTTTATATATCCCATGTGCTACATGGTAACACTATAGGTGGTGATCGGCAACCTGCAGAATAATGTACCATGAAAAAAATAATTGATACAGCAAGCCGGAGTGAGATGCAGGACAGTAAGTAGCTACCCAACTTTTGCCATATACCACCAAATTCAGCTTTACACATATAAAAAAAAGCCCCTAATGTTTAAAAACATTACCAAATAATCATACTCTGTTTTATTATGATGTCATATCTATACACTGATCTATGCAGATTAATGTCTACCTACTAAGGTTGCTAAATGTTTAATTTAAATATCTGTGTATTTCTATTCCCTGTAATAGTGGGCACCTACCGTATATGTTAACTGTGGGTGACTTAAGTATGGCAGCTGTGATCTGTGAAACGATGCAAATGCAGGAGGAACTTTGCATATGTTTGCAATAAACTTGTATCTGTCATAGAAAAGGCACCAAAAAATACCAGAATAACAATACTCTCAAAGTGATTAATAAACGTAATCATAAAGAATCAACATGTCACTGTCCAACAGAATCACAAATGAACTTATATATTACCATTACTTAAAATTATTTTTTTTAGTTAAATACTTGGTAGGGGGAGTGGGGTATGTCCACCAGGAGTAAAGTTAAAGAATTATTATTTTTTTAAATGGAAGGGTCAATTGATTTTTTCCACAAATTACATATGCTGAAGGATTAAATGTTATACCAGGGGTCAACAAATTGGGTTTGGATCAAAAAAGTTAGGAGCCAGCTGTTTTTTTTCTCAACTTTTTTCTTCCCCAATCATGGTTTTATCTTCCTGGCCCCTGGGGTTTGTCAGGCCTTGCCATACACTAACGTATATTTACACACTCTTAACACCATACCGCAACAGACACACATCTTCGGATCACGAACACTAACACCTTACAGCAACACACACGTTAACTTTCTACACTCATGTCACACATGCCAACACCATACACTAATACACACATTATATGCAGACATACACCCTCATGCTAATGCCATACTGTATCATAAACACCACACATGCTAGTACCACACTCTTATACACATGTGCATACACACACACGGGGTAGCAATATACATAAATAAAGTTATACACTATAACACTATGGATACATACACACTGAATCTTGAACTACAATACAGTAGGCATACCAACTCTGGCACTATATATTTACACACACATTGACTCTAGAACTATATATTTATACACATACTACAGTATACACAGTCACAGACTCCTAAAGGAGGTGTGGAGAGGCAAGTGCCATGAGGCAACCAGCGAGGTCAAGTAACATGCGGATTCATGATGGCAGCCCGGCGTTTGTTAAGCCATGATTTCTTTTGTTTAATGGCCCCATGAAAAAAAGTTGTTTTCTCCTTGAGCATGAAATACCGTGCTGTGTGCCATATTGTAGACTAGAATTGAGAAAAAAAATAGTTTTTATCTCATTTGGTTTTAATAAACTTAATTTATATACTGGCCATCACTGGCAGTCATGTGATATTTTTGGTGACTTTCCCTGCTCAGACATTGCATTGAGCTGATTCTTTATGACAATTCTAATGATGTCTGTTCCTCCATAGACATTCAAGAGAGTGTTTGGCCGAGTGATTAAGACCCGTTATTGTTTATCACAAGCAACATGGGTAAATGTAAAGGTGATGGTCTAGTAGACTCGGCTAAGATAACAGAGCTAGAACACATGCACATATTTAATACACAGCTACATAAAAAAAAAAAACATGTTGTGCAGAAACTAGAACAGTTTTAAGCACAACCTTAATAAGATCAGTAATTTTAAGTAAAATGGTGGGGGTTCCTTTTCTAATCATATCTATTCATATTCAAGACTCCATTCTGTAATACTAACAAGGATACTGTATTCCTATTGTCTCTATAGTTGTCACACTGCAAAAACAGAACATAGAGAAAAAACCTGGAAAGTCTCCAAACATGTAGTTTATATCTTTCTATGGAATAAAGAAGCCATTGAAAAAAATTTTCAGCTTCACCCAGAGAGAATCCTTGTTACAAAATTCAGGTAAATAAATGGTAATACTGGTTGTAACAATATGTAAAAACAAAAATACCTTTGCGACTCATGGTGATGCATAATTGTTATAAACCCTGGAAAAAAAACAGAATATGTATTCTAATGATCGTTTCATTAAAACATAGCCTGATATACTACAAAAAGGGGGACATTACTGTACAAACATCCCATACAGTAGCGTACCTAGCGGGGGGCGGTCCGCACCGGGTGCCGCTGATCAGGGGGGTGCCAACTTGCCGGCACCCGGCACCCCTCCAGAGACGGACAGTAATGTCCGCCGCTGGAGGAGAAGGCTCGCAAGGGAGCGGTATCGGAGGTCTTTAACAGACCTCCGGCTCCCTTGAGTGATTTTAAGCCGGTTCCCTTGAACCGGCTTAAAATCACTCAAGGGAGCCGGAGGTCTGTTAAAGACCTCCGATACCGCTCCCTCGCGATCCACGCGGCAACTGCTGCTGTGCGCCGGGGTTTGTTGTCAGATCCCGGCGCACAACACTGAAGCCGCGCCCACAGTGCCCTCTGACCCGGAAGAAGACAGAAGATGAGAAGGAGTGAAGAAGACAGAAGAAGAGGAGCGAAGAGGAAGAAAAGGAGCTTACTGCTGTAAGAAGAAAAGAGGAAAGGTAGGAAATCGTTCAGTGAGAGTGACAGTGAGAGTGGATTGGTATGTGTGGAATCTGTGGATTGGTATGTGTGGAATCTGTGGATTGGGAAATGTGGATTGGGAAATGTGGATTGGTATGTGTGGAATCTGTGGATTGGTATGTGTGGAATCTGTGGATTGGTATGTGTGGATTGGTATGCGTGGAATCTGTGGATTGGTATGTGTGGATTGGTATGCGTGGAATCTGTGGATTGGTATGTGTGGATTGGTATGTTTGGAATCTGTGGATTGGTATGTGTGGAATCTGTGGATTGGTATGTGTGGAATCTGTGGATTGGTATGTGTGGATTGGTATGTGTGGAATCTGTGGATTGGTAAGTGTGGATTGGTAAATGTGGATTGGTAAATGTGTGAGAGTGATGGGTGTTATGCTGTACCATTTCCAATGTCTTTTTCATTATATAATTATGCTCTAAAGTACATCATAACTCCCATCACTCTATACTGTTCCATACAGTGGCAGAGATGGGAGACAGAGGCCTTGCACCCCCACCGCAGGACTCCTGAAAGGTAAGTGAACTTCAAAGGGGGGAGAGGGTAGATAGGGAGAAGGGAGTGAGACGGGGGGGATAGGGGGTAGATAGGGAGAAGGGAGTGAGAATGGGTAGATAGGGCAGAAGGGGGTGAGAATGGGTAGATAGGGAGAAAGGAGGGTAGCAAGAATATTGAAATAAAGAGTCAGAATGAGAGAGTGAAAATGAATGGATTAATGTGTGGATGAATTGTTTGAATGAGTGAGAGAATTAAAGAATTTGTTAGAATGCATCAATGAATATGTGTAAATAATTTGTGTGAAAGAATAAATGATTGTGTGAATGAATTGTGTAAATGAAAGTGAATTAGTGAGTGACTGTAAAAGTGTGTTAATCATAGGTGTATAGTTGATTTGTCAAAAAGGCAAAGATGGTATAAGCAGGGTGTTTATGGGACAAAAATGGCACAGGCAGGGTGTTTGTGGGACAAAGATGGCACAGGTAGCGTGTTCATGGGACAAAGATGGCGTACACTCGGCTGTTTGGGAACAATGCTGACTCATGCTGGGCTGTTTGGGGGCAAAGATGGCACGTCCTATGTGTGTGTAATTTGGGTGCTGGTCAGGTTCAATGTGGGCAATGTGGACGCTGTTTTTTTTGGAGGGTTATTAAAGAAAGCACTATTATATGTTCAGTAAATGTTATTTAAACGTATTTATTTTACTTATAAGTTATTAATTAATTTTTTCAGATTTCTTGTTGTTTACAGTTGAAATACAGTTTACAAATTGGTGCAATAAATATTCTTAACATAATTTTGTAGATGTCTTTACATTTGGTGGGGGGGGGGTGACACTTACAGGATCCGCCCCGGGTGCCAAATACTCTAGGTATGCCCCTGATCCCATATTTTAATGCATCATTGTATGTTGGATGCCATACTTGGATACTACTCTACATAGCTTCCAAATCTTTATTTTGTCTACATTAAATCTTATTAATATTTCACATGCAAGTACAACGTGTCACATGCTCCTCATGAAGCGTTAAACATTAAGCTCACCTCACTGTCTGGGATCTAATCACTCCTTAACGGCATGCATACAGAGTCCTTGGTAAATCAAGTATATTATTAAAGGCACTGTCTGCTAATTAGCAGGATGGCTAACCTTCCAAGCATGCACCAATTCATTCACCTTGAGCTGAATAGTGAAGTGCTTTTGAGTGAACTTATGTAGGAAAATATGCAACCTAAAAATAATAAAAACAACAATAATAAAGCTCTTGAATGATGTGTGATATAAATAAAAAACTATTGGGAAATGTTCAGCCCACAGTGATGTAGAATCTGCTACCTGCCCAATAGCCTAGGTATGAGCAAACTGCTCACTGGGATGCTACATAACAAAGCCCCTACACTGGGGCATGCTTTTAAAATGCAGAGTGCATTCTCCAATTCACTGAAGGTGGCAGAAGGCTGAGCTTGAAAGAGCGGATGTGGCTTTGGTCCTTTATGTTCACCAGAGGCACAGGGTCCACGGACCCACATGAGTTTCCTACTTGTAAAACTCCATGATTATGTTGAGCGAAGCCTGCCACCTAACATCCTGGAGCAAGCCACATGGAACTTTAGATGTTCAGAGGACTATGTGGTGCAAAGTAATTCAAACTGCAATATCTAATTATTACAGAATGCCTCAGACTTGGGTCTTCTATGCCTGGCATAGCTGTTGGAGAGATCCAACAATAAAGCCCCCACAGCATAATTTTATGTGATATATCAAGACGTCTTTCTCATGAATTCTACTACTGACAGAAAAGGCCTCAAGGCTTTCCTTAAAAGTGTCACAGCAACACCTATAGGTTTCCTCCAAACCACCATGAGCCCTATAACAAACTGTTCGTCATAACCCATATAGCTTAGCTACTAAAGGAAGCTGGGCAAGAGATGACACCACTGTATGAAAGGGTCTGTCTACAGGTTACTTTGGGTGCACAAATGAACACCTTCTGCCTCTAATAGCTTCAAAAACAAACAAGCATCCTACCAGGTCCAAGGCCAGAGTTCCCTGCAGCAGGTGGTCGAACTCTAGTACGTACTTTATACTGTTCCTGTGAGGAATGATTGAGGTGTGGGCTCTCTGTTAGACTTGAACATTTAAGACAGTAACTGCCCAAGAGAAATGACAACTCATATAACGTGACCCATAAAGACAACAAGATATAAATATATTTACCATATTGTCTATGGCATTATATGCTCTGACTTCATGGTGCTTTATATAATGAATTCTCTGAAAATATATATGTTTAAACCTTTTCACCACTGACATAAAGTGACAGACACAAATGATAAAAAATGAACATAATACAATCAAGTAAAATAGTAATATGATCACGATTGCCAATTTCAGTAATTTACTGACATCACTAACATTTACTGTCCATGGCATTACTAATTACTATTTTATATATATACATATAGATAGTGATGTTCATTGGCCTCATCTGTCCTTTGTTTCACTTCCTCGTGACTAGGGTTTTACTGTCACGCTGCTTTTTTGCCTTTTTACTTTGTTCAAACACAAATCCCCTTCTCCATCTATAATGTACCCACACAAATTATATATTGTTTTTTTAAGGGCAGAAAGCGCTTTCTCTTTGTACCATGTTTTTTTGGACATGCTTTCATTTAATATGACTTAAATGTCATAAAACAGAAAAGGGATTTGAATTCCCCCCCAATTTTACTTAACATTTCCACAAATTAGAGTAGAGTAATATCTCACATGCATAGGTTTTTAATTTTGTATGGGAGCAAAATGGTCCCCTGCATACTACACATTTTTATTTATTTTAATATTTTCACTTATATGCCCTTTGCTGCTGATAAATGAGTGTTCAGTAAGCAGGGCTCCATTATCCTAAATTGCTGGGGGCATCAGTGGTCTTAGGAGGGTCTAGATAGATCGTCTGAGAACCTTTTTAATGTTGTTTCCGGTGCTGTCAGGGCATTCTCCTGTATTCCGGTGTAACCGGTGCTCACACACAGCATCGTTACAGGCAGCTGGAAGCTAGCAATGCTGGGCTCTGCTGATTGGGGAGACCACAGGAAAACCTCCTTTGTAGCGGAGGGGGTGAAATCCATACAATTTATTATTACATCCTTGGACGCATAAACCATGTTTTATAGGACATAATTGTACGGCCTAACGGTCACAAAGAGGTTAGATTATTTTTACTTATTCACTCTTAACAGGGTAACTGGTTCTTAATGCATGTGTGAGAGAGCATTCAAGTAAGTGTGTGTTAGTCTGTATGCACATTTATGTTAATTTTTTTGTTAAATTCCTTTGCTTGCCTTATGCTACATCTAAGTCTCCGACCCTTTGTCCTAACACTGAAATATACTAATATGCCCCCCCAGTCTCTGCCCTTAAAGTACATTAAACCATTCCTTCTATTTTTTTTCACAAAAATGCTGTGTACACTTCTTAGTATGTGCTAAAGAGCTGGGGAAAAAAACATCTTAAAAGCTCTAGATATACAGGTGTAAAAAGGCTCATAAGGACAATGCAGATGGAGGATGATGAAGTGCTGAATTAGGTATAATGGAAGGGCTGTTTGTGCTGTTTCAGAGCCAAACTAGGTACTCAGACAGAAAAGCAATTGAAGCATCAGGGGGAAAATCCATAATAGAGAAAATGTACTCAGTTACATCTACCTGTAAAAGAGTATTTGTACGACATGTATGATCATGCAACTATGCTACTAAGAATCAATTGGAGATTAAAGGGAAACATAGAATGTAGTGTAATAATTAGGCTAGAGCTACCAACGGTTGTTTGGCACAGAGGTCAACGTATTCCATATTTACGGACCAGCTAGTATTGTAGTGTTCCTTATTTACGCTTACAAAAGCCATGTGCAATACATAGCTTGCATTATTGATGCAAAGGTATTAAACAAAGGTAGTTCTTAGGCTTCAAACAAATAGAGCTCCATCTCGGTAACATTTTTGGACCTATTCCCTCCATTGTTTCTCTATACATTAAAAAAAAGTCTAACCCCACTGCAGGAAGAGCTTGGCTTGCCCTTTATAATGTAAGTCTTGTCATCCAATGAATTATGCATTACACAGAGCCAGTCTAGCCCTTCTTGTAGGATAGTGTTGGTCCTTCACAATAGATAATATCAGAGTATCAGGTAGTTGCAACCACAACTCTACTGCCAACTTTATTGTTAGCGAATAAACCCCCTTGTTTCTGATGTGAAACGCAAGAACAGGCATCTTAAGTGTCTGGATTGAACAGCTTCACAAACATCATTATTATTAGATATTAATTTATATAATGTCATCATATTCTACAGCACTGTACAGGGGTTAAACAGGCCATAACAATTTGGACCTATAGAAACAGAAGGCGAGGAAGGCCCTATTCAAAGAAGCTAACAATACAGTATAGTTGTCTTTTGTTTGATATAGAAAACCTCTAGCAGGCAGCCGAGTCCCAACCATTTTTATGTACCAGAAGACTAGCCCCTCTACTACGTCAGCACATCAATAGCACTGATAGCTTGTTGATATTTTTGGGCTTCCAGTTTTTTTGTTTTTTTTTATATTTGATTATAACTGCTTCTTGAACACTTAAGTTTTATATTTTTTCATTCAATATGGAGTACCTGGAAGTCATATTTAGTTGTATATGCAGATATAGCTGGGTTTTCTTTTGCCGAGGGGAGAATCTCCTCAACGGCCATGACAAAGAACATGGACTTCTGCATGCTCATAATCTCCACACTTTCCGTTATAGCCATAACCTCCCTCCATTGCTGGCTAGTCAATAGCTAATCTGTGATGTTATTTCCCTTAAAACCTAAATTTATGTCATTCTTAAGAAATAGTGCTGTCATGGCACCGTATGTTTTAATAAGGATTTACAAAAGAAGCAATAGCATAATCTAATTCTGTGAACTTTTTAGGCATGAAAAACCCCGCTAGCCTTTTGCAACCAGCTGCAAAAGTGTATTGTCTTGATTCCAAGACACTTCTCCGCAGAGGATATTGCCAATAAACATCAAGTGTATAATTAACATGCTTATTTTTATTCCCCTAATGCATAACTTTGCCACGGCTCACTCCCGCATTATCTTCAAATCCCACTACAGAGAAAAACATCCTGCTTCGAGCTTCACTGCCTTACTATATTTTTCTATTGTTCAAAATTATACACAGTAATAAAACCAGTTCTTTAAACAGTGTCTCGAATGCAGAAGTTACAAATACAGGTCACCCCTCTTTTATTTCATTAGATGACTATTTTTGTAGTTTAGTGTATCCATCTGGTACATCCAAAAAACAGAAATATCACTTCTGTATTGAGCTTTTGCAAAGGGAGTCTGACATCCCGTATCTCCTGGTCATCTTAAATCCCCCAATTCATTACTACACCCAGTCTAAACCATCCCTCCCATTAGGTCTTACAGCCTCTGACTTTGCATCTTGCTTTAAGATAAAATTTACACAATTAAACATGAAACCTCTCTACGCACTCTCTCTCGGGTCCACATTCCCTTTCCCTTTTCAGACACTCTCAACTCTCCTTCCTCCTTTTTTGTTCCCTTCAGTTGTCTCCATTCACTAAAGAAGAGTTATATGTGCTCTTCTTCTTGCCCAACCACCTGTCCCCTTGATCATATTACCTCTTATCTAAGCCAATCTCCTATCCAGTCTTGCCCCTACCCTAACATCTTCAGTCTCTCCTCCTCCATTCCACCATCCTTCACCATTGCCACAAGTATCATCTTGCAAATACCCTTCCAGAATCCAACCAGTTTATAAAACTATCGCCCAATCTTTCTATTTCCTTTTACTGTATATGCTTGATTATAAAATGACTCCAATTATAATACCCCCCAAAATGTGAATATTAATTTAGGAAAAAAAGAAAAGGCCTGAATATAAGACTACCCAATAGGAAAAAATAAAAACTATGATTGAGAAAAATGCATAGTTTTTATTTCCTATTATTTGCCAACCTGTGTCCCCAGTTATGCACATCTGCACCCCTAGGCTTGCCACTCTGCCCCGCAGATATGCTTTATACCCCCTATATGCCACTCTGCCAGACTTACCAATGCATCTCCAGACTTGCAAACCCCCCGTGCTCCAGACAACCTGGTGTCTAGCGGGGGCAGCTGGTGGATGTCTCCGTGATGTGCATAGACAACCTCTGCTGCTGCCCTGCACTTCTACCAGAGCATCACGAGACGTCCACCAGCTGCCAGAGAAGAGGATCCAGGTCCCCTGCAGCACTGCGGGGGATCCAGATCTTAGTCTTATAGTCAGACCTCTATTTGAGATGTGATTATAAGATGACCCCGAATATAAGACGAGGCTCTGAAAAAAACCTTTTCTTATATTCGAGCAAATACGGTACCTCGAAGCTTCTTGAATGGCTTGTAAACATCTAGCTAACTAAAGTTCTCGATTTCAGCTTTTTACTCGATTTGGCTCTTGACAATACTATGACCACTCTTAGTAAAGTGACCATCAATATATTCACTGCTGAATCCAAGGGCCACTTTTCAATAGCAAGGTTGAACTGGATGGATTTGTGTCTTGTTTTTCAATGTAAGCTATTATGTAATCCTCCTGGACCTTTCACTATCCTAAGTTACTCATCCTCTCTACATTTGTTACATCCCAAGGCTCAGTTCTATGATCCCTTCGGTTCTCACTTTACACTGTCTCCTTTGGGAAACATTGGGCATTTAGACATTTCTACCCCTGATCTTTCTCTTTTTGTGACACTAATTGCCTTGCCGCTGGATCTTTACACATTTCCCAAAACTCAAATCATTTTAAAACCTTTTATCTTCCCTCGCTCAATGTCAATTGTGCAACCACCATCCTAACCCACGTGTGCTTGCTTTCCCCTATACAATCCATCATAAATGTTGCTGAATAGTGAATTGAAGCAGAAAATATTCCAAAAGAAGGCTGCAATTGAGTGTTTTAAAATTATATCTGATGTGAACAGTGCATGCCTTAATTGACTTGCCAAAAGAAATGTATGGAGTTGTGAAAACTTGAGTTTGAAGTTTTTAGCCAAGGTGTATATAAACATTTGGCCTCAACTGTAATTCACTTAAACAATGTTTACACTGAGATACAGTTGTGTTGCTGTTCCACCTCAAACATTTACACATGAAATTCTTGCGTTGTATACGTTATACCCTACCTCCTCAAAAGTTCATGTGAGCAGAGCTCTTCTCACCTTTTGTTTTAATAAGCCTAAATTATTTTGGGACGCACTACTTGATATGTCCCATTAACTTATTGTACATCATTGCAGAATATGATAGCTATATAATAATAATAATAAATAATAACATAAATAATATAACATGCATAACTAAACCATAGAGATTAATACTTGATAGGAAAGTTAAGACAATGTTACAAGCCAATGCACTTAAAGGGGAAATTCCATGGGGAAAAAAATTTGTTATTTTCTGTATACAGTAATGTAGTTTAACATTGATCAACTCTTTTTTTAAAAAAATTTTGTTCCAATAAGGTCCCTTTATCTGCAGGCCTGGAGAATACCATGTTATACGTTCATCTACTTTCCCTGGTCAAACACCACACTGATCTGATGGCAATAATAAAGAAATTCTACTTCTCTTCCTCCTTAGACTTTCATTAATCAGGGTGCCAATGTATAGGTGATTATAACTGAGCCATTCTATTTTTTTTACTGCAAGGTAGTAAAATAAGGGATTATGATGCTTGTCTAGTAGATCGGGCAAAAGACCATACACAAATGACTAGGATACATTTTATGTAACTTACATATACATTAGAAACATTATAAAAATAGAAAACAACCCAATAACTTGCAAAACTTGTTTCTAATGCAATACTAGAAAAAAGAAAGTTCCCCTTTAATGATGCACTATTTTGATGCCTGCAGTGTTGTAGTAAATGATGTGTAATAGAACTTGGTGGCCATACTTTAATGCCCATGGACACGTTTGAGCATTTTCATCTTACAATGTCAGTGCTGGCACGTATGAAAGGCTCTGTCAGCGTAACAGAGAGTAATTGATTATATTATATACAGCTCAATGACCCTTAATGCCCCGGCATATGTATGTAGATACAGTGTTCAAGGGTGATTTTTAGCCCTCCATTAAAAAACCCTCTGTGGAAAGTTTCTAAAGCAAAATTGCTGACTGTTTTTGTTTTTGCGCACTATTTAAATTTTAGTCCCCAAACATATACTTAATTTAACAAAAACTCCACAACCCCATATTTCTGTATGCAGACTAGATGAGAAAGAGGGACATTAATGACTAAATGCTGAAACTGCTTTCTTGAAGAGTAAAATATAATTTTAAAAAAACATTAATGGGTTACAGTGTGTAAAGAACCATAAACTTGGCTCAGAACTATAAAGTTCAAAACTATAGAAAGAAAAAAAATTTACTTCAAGATCTCTGTCAAGTGCAGCACTATTCTTCACATGACCTGCTAACATTCCTCCAGAGTAACCGAACACTATAATAATTTATATACGATAATGAATAATAATTTATATACTCTAATAATTTATGTGATAATGTCACCGAATCTCCAGTCTGTAGTATACAGATAAACAGCCCCTTCCCCCTTCTAAGGTTAGGTGACCGATTCATGGAGGGTGGATATAGCCACCATGTGACTCCACATATCACTTGTAGCAGCTTAAGATGAATGTACCCCTCTAAGCCAGCTGTGGCTTTATTCGCCGGCGAGCCCAGGGCAACCAGCCCCTGAGCAGGGCAACTAAAGTCATTTATAAAGCATACATTTAACACAACATGCATAACACGTCATAAAAACGCGCTGCGGGAGAGACCTACGATCAGCATACGGGATACATTTTGTGTGATATACGATATATGTGTTTGTGTCATTTGAGGCCGAGTAGGATTTCTTCCAGATGTTATTCTTACGAATAATACGCCGCCTTCCGTGACTTTCGGAGCTTCAGTTTAATAAGTTGCCCCCCCCCCCCTTAAACATGGCAAGTTTTTAAACCGCTGTTCATTTACAGGGTGGGCAGCGCTAGGGGACCCCCTCACCAACTGCAGGGACTGCTCCGTGCCAGCCACATCTATGCACACAGCATCCCACGGGCTTTCGCATGTACTAGGGGGCCCCTAAGCCGGTTTTAGTGGCGAGGAAGCAACGAGAGCCATGTTTATTCCCTCCCCTCTCTCCGGAAAGTTTTTACAGGCGATCGATGGCAGCTCTGCCATGCTGCGGGGGAGAGAGGGCAGCAAAATACGACGAGGAGTCAGTGCTAGGGGTGGGGAGGCTGACGAAACATACCTGCTCAGCAGATCCGGGTGTTTTGGGGGGGACACAACAGCCCTTAAATGTGTGGGTGTATTTTCTGAGTGTGAAGGTACAGCTTCAGGCCCTGTTCCTGTTCCTCCTCCTCCTCCCCTCCGTCATGTCATCGTGATCAAACATGTCTGTGTGTTTTCCCTCTGACTTCCTGATTCTGCTCTGCTTGACAAACTCAGCCTGTGTCTGCAGGCCTGCCTGTGCACTGTTACCACCGACACACACACTGACACCGCTGTACAGGCACAAGGACAACACAACCCGGCTGAAGAACTGGGCTTCGGGAGGCGAGGCGGCACTTCGTGTGCCCGTGATATTTGTGCACAGCAAATGCAACCATTGCAAGGCTGCCAGAGTTTATAACATGCGCTGCACACACCACATCACCATGACCGATGCAAGAAGGCAGCATTCGGGCAGGTGATCAAACATCTCAATACCTTCAAATAATCTTTAACAACAATATAATCTGTATAAAGAAAGTGTGGCTCAAATTGTAAACGAATAACTCATTCAAAATGTTTATTACAGTAGGACATTGTAGCGACATTTTGGCATGTCTATGTATACCAAGAGAATATATTGTTTTTAAATCTTCTCCCTACATAAAACACTCCTATTTGCATTCCCAAACATATCCAACAAGTAGCTCCCCAGATTTCTGCTGAAGCTTTTTTTCCCCCTAGCACCGCCAGCCACCCTATCGAGAACAAAAGGATGATTGTGAGTCATGGGAGTTGTACTTCGCCATCAGATGGACTGCTACCTTGGCAACGTTTAAGGCAAACTGTCACTGATCTGCGCACACACAGTATAAAAGCATAAGCAAATATTAAAGGTGAATTTAAAGACAGATCGTTTCAAATGTTACAGATATATTCTGTGGAAGTTGCAAAATCCAACGCAAGGGTCCTGATTATTATAAGACATGCAAGTAAGTAGCCCCAGCATTGTAAAGCAGGACACTGTATATGGCACACAACCTTCAAAAGTAAATACATTGTAGTGATCAGCAGAGAGGGATTCAGACATGATGAAGGCAACATATGTAGGAAACAGAAGATCACTGTATACATTATTAAAATGGACTGAAATGAATTTAAAATCGCTGCAATATCAAACAGCTACAATACCATAAATATTACACTTTCCGTCTCATCATAGTGTCACAACTTTGCAGTTATTTCTTATGTATGCAGGTTTTCCATTCATCTATTTAATACATTGCATGTGACGGACTCGATTTAGATACATATAATAAGCATACATACCTCTAGCTGTCCTTTCTATTGTATACTGGGAGAAGAATTTGTAACCAAAGCCTATACCGGTCCCCTACAGATTCAGCTTGATACAGAATAATGGGAAGGAATAATCTGCCAAGTTCATTGTCTCCTCCCAGAAAACTTCATTGCCAACAAGGAGAGAAGGAAATGCGTAGCTGTATTTTCCAGATCCCTTTTAGCTCCAGAGTGCATGGGCATCATGCAGTTACTGGAGCTTTACTGCCCTGCAATGCCATCTGCCATCAAGCAGTCTTTCGCCCACTGAGTGCCAAAGGGGCGTTTAAAGCAATAGCTTTACAAATCCTTCTTGCAACTAAATGGTTAATATGTTGTTTTTTATTTTGAATAACACTGGACCAGTTACACGTTAAACATCCATTTAGAACAGGTTGTGGCATCCCAGTATAAAGCAATGCACTGCATATGCCCGTGCCACTTACCAGCCTACCAGCCCTGTCCTAAAGTGCATGCATTCGAAAGTCCATCGTATTAGGGGTTAAATTCTGCAAGTTTAAAGCGATGCACCGCAGCACTGCAGAGGGCAAAGGGAGGCAGAGATCATCTGGGGAATGTATATCAGGTATCCGTACAGCCTGCAACATGCTTCGAATGGCACAGGGAGGAGATCGATGGGAGGGAGCAGGGCTGGCAAAGCAACATGGTAACAAAAGGTGATGCATGGCATGCCCTTACCCGGTCTTCCTCCCATTCCCATCCCAATCTCCCCTTTCCTCTTACCGGAGAAGCAAAGCCTGCTGTCCCCTGTCGTGCTTTAGCGACGTATGTCACTGTCCCTGCGCTCTGTCACCCTCACAGAGGCACTAGGAGGAGTGAGAGCGATGCAGCTGCCGCCGCTCTTAGTGGTCAGCGGCACCTCTTGACCACCCAGTCAGCCTGCCTGTCACTGCTGCAGACACCCCGTCACTCAGAGGGGCTGCCACCCTCGTTGGCAGCCGGGTCATGAGCTCATTATCCGGATCATGGCCTCTTCCCCTCCCGCTGAATCCTTTTGCCAACCCCTCCCTATGCCTCCTTGGTTTTATTTTTAATCCTGCTGCCTGTAGTTTTCCTCTGCTCCGCCACTTCCTCCGTGCAGAGGGTGCCAACACCTCAACTCCTACATAGTTGGACAAGAGGAGCTGTGAACAACCGCACACAGGCTACAGGCAACCCCGGAGGTCTGTCACTGTCACAGCTTCACTCTGCAGTCTATTATAAGGGTCAGCAAAGCTTTGATCTCTGAAAATGGGGACTATTTGTTTATTGTGACCCCTTGGCACAATTATCCAGCTCATTGCACTTGAATAGGAAACAAGTCACTTATCAGCAGGGGCTTAGTGTATTACAACTGCTCAGTGCTTACAGTCTTAGAAGTGAGCCGTTTGCATTCAGTGAATGTACATTAGCACATGCATTAGTACATACCCACCAAACGTCCCCTTTAGGAGGCACAGTCCATCTTAAATCTCTCTGGCCTTCTTTCTTCTACTGCTCTCCCTCTTTTCCAGAGTGTGAGTGTATGACTGTGATATACAGCCCTAAAAGTCACAACACTGTGTATAGAAATGGCTGAAATGTGTTTGTAACTTGTGTAAATAAAATATAGTATTTTTCTCCTAAATGCCTTCAGCTCTTGATAGGGACCCATGTCTAATCCAATCTTTAAAACAAGTGCCTTCCCTAGGAATAATATTGAATGCACCTTAATCAATCAATACATTGTAAAGCACACAACAGCATGGCCCTTTTCCCCACTTGTAGTGGAATGTCTGAAAGTGTATCAAAATTTTATTCCATTTTAAATTGTCTGATCAAAAAGACAATTGTAGAATAGACTGCTGGAAATGTAGCTTGTAGGAAATTGTTGTTTCTCATTGTTTCCTGAAGTTCCCTATTGTACATGAGGCTTTCATGAAGATTTTGCTTTCCACCCCCTGCTGTTGACCACAATTTGCTAATTGCTCTACAACTAAGCTCCATTAGTGTTAGTCAAACCAAGTAATTGCATTGTCAGCCATATGATTTCGTACCATATAGATATAATATAGACATGCTTCAAAGTTTGTAAACGGTTGTGAAGATTACTAGGAGGGTCTGCTAGAAAAAGCTAAATGGCTTTAACACCCTCCCCTCCCCAGGTTTATACTGGCGCTCGTATTATATACATGCAGTGTAAAAAAATAGGAAGGAGATCCCTAATATATTTTTGTTTGCTGAAACTGCATTGTCTTTCTCCATCTCAATGGAGACCAATAGGCCTAGAGAACAGACAGACAACAAAATTGCATTGTATGGTTTGTATGTAACAATGGGTGTCTCAAGGTATATATAATCAAGTTTCAGTTTGTATATGTTTATCCTATTTGTTTTTTGTAACAATGTACCATGCAACAAAACGTGCTACTTTTTTAGTGTTACTTGTTGGTTGGTTTGATGTAGGCTCATATGCACCTATGCACTAAATAACAAGGGTTAAACTAGAGGTATTTATATAAAAAGTTTATCTGAAGTTGTTTTATACTTTTCACAAGAATCACTTTTTATACCTTTCTTATTATTACAAGGTACCCTGGGACAATTGAAAAAGCAAGCCCATAGGGAACAGAACAGTCTAGTCCCCAAAATACTGACAGTGTGTAAAAAGTGTACTGACAAATGCTCACTGCATTCAGTAGATGCAGCCAGTGGAGGTCTAAAAGGATAAAGAAGTTTCATTTTCTAAGTCCAGTAACTAAAGAACACACGTACTAAATTGCATACAATAAAATGCATAGGTGGCAATATCAACTCCAACATCCATTAAAAGTAGAACCACTATTTTGGAGACTAGTCTGTTTCTTTAAATGCATTGTTTATAATGGAAAACTATTAACGCCAATGACTCAGAGATCTCAGATAAGACCATTTCCCTTTTTAATTACAATTCACCTGTAGATCTTATTGTACCACTGTGAAGATACTTACTATATGCTAATTCTTCTTGACAACGGATCTTTATGGAAAATCTATATAGGTGTTTTGTGCTATAGCATGAGGTTAAAGTGTAGGTTGCTTTTAAACATCTTTAGATGTAAATGACAATAAAAGTTAACCCAAGGTCATGTTGAAGTTCACTTTTCTAGTAGAGAGTGACAGAGCCCAATATTTTAACCTGGAGCTCGTGTGTTTCTTGTTGCATTCCTGACACTATAAGTGCCCAAAATTATACCAGTGTTGCCAACACAAGTACTCTGTAACCAGCCAAATAAAGTAGAATAATTAAATATCCAAGACGGAGAAACAGGGTCAAACATTTGCTATTCAGAACTTGGAAGTAGTTTTCAGATTTGGGAAAAATATATAATATAGTGTCATTATAATATACACTTAAGATAAATATATGACCTGAAATTGGTGAAGAATGGTAGATTGCATTGATTAAGAAAACTATTTCTTAATCATATATTTTGGCGTGTTTTAGAGAGTATCTTGTTACTATCTTGATACTATCTAGATCTTTAGGGGATAACCAAAATTCTTTTGGTCAACTTCAAGAAAAGAGCTTCGCATTGTTTAATTTAAAGATTTGAATATATTTCAAGATGTGTAGTCAGATGGTACTTACAACAAATTAATTAACACAATTATATCGTTAGAACAATGCAGTCATTTATACCCATGTACCTTCACCTAACCCACAACATTAAAATGTATCTTAATTTGCAGATCAGGAGGAGTAGTTTATAAGGGTAACACGCAAACAAACAGTATCCTGAGATGTAAAAGTAGACTCAAAAGATTAAATGTGAGCAGCCATTTAAACTTGATAAACAAATTCAAAGCAAAGCTAATCCAGATAGCCCAAAGTAGCGTAACAGCGAACCAGGAGTAGGTAAAAAAGCAGGCATGGGTTTATATATCTCTGTATTGAGAAAATGTAATTACAGGCCCAGTCTTAGTACCAGGTGCATAAATCTGTGTCTGGTTTCGTCGCTGTGTCTCATACTAAAGTGATTGTTCAGGTTTCACATATGAAAAAAACCCACACACAGAGTATATGCAAAGCTTGCTGGAATGGTGACTTGCGCAGTGTCTGGGAGGCAAGCTCTCACAATTAGTGCAGCAGTTTGTAGGACATGGTAGAGGGAGTGGAGCTAGGTGACAGAGGAAACCAGATCATTATGTGTCTTTGTTTTTTTTTTTCTATAACTAAATACAGATGGCTTCACAAGGTCAATCAGATCAGTTGACCCGTTCTCAGGCTACGAGATAAAAATTAACATGCAAGAAGTTGGTAATCATTGAGCTTGACAAACAATATTTTAACATATTTAGATTCAATAGGGTGCTTAAAAATTATTTTTCTAAAACTACTGTTCATTGGTTCAGACAAACTTCTATAGACAGTTACTCATATCATGGACAAGCAAACAAAAGATTGCTCATTTTGTGGAGGGTCATGTCTACAATCTGAAATACCAGAGTTTTTACCAGTGTTATAATGAGTTAGTATGAGGAGATTACAACATTGTTGCACTGGCATCTATGAACAGATCATGTTGCGCACATAGAGAAGAGATAGACTACAAGTGTAGTGAGCGGGTGGGGGAAGGGCACCTGCATAGTGTTGTGTGTAGGCTGAGGGAGGGCTTGTAGGAAAGTGTTGTGTGTGTGGGAGTGCTAAAGGGTCTGCTGTACAGTGCTTGGTGCAAGGTGGTGATAAAAAAGAAAGGGAAGAAAGGGATAGAAGAAATGGAGAGAAAGTAAAGAAGGAGAAAGGGGTTAGAAGAAGGAGATTGCAAAGACTGAGATGAAGGACAGAGAGAAAAGAAAGGAAGAGAGGGTGAGAGGAAATTGTGAAAGATGAGAGAGAGAGAGAGAAAGCGAGAGAGAGAAAGAAAGAAAGACAGAAAGAAAAATGAAAGGAAAAGAAAGGAAAGTAAAGGAAGCCAGAAAAGAAAGAGAGGGAATGGGAGTTAGAGGAGATAGAGTGGGAGAGTATAAAAAGAGAATATAAGGATATGTAGTAATACAGCAAAAAGGAAAGGAAAAAGAGCAGAAAGAAGAAAATAGAGAGAAGATAGAAGGATAGTGAGATAGGATGAAAAAAGAAAAAAAGAGTAAGAGAGAGACGAAAGAAGTCCATGCGATTTTAATAACAGGGAGTTACATTCCTTTTATATATACCGTATTGGCTCGGATATAGGCCGCCCCCGTATATAGGCCGCACCCTAAAAGTTTGGTGCTTTTTTAAAGAAAAAGTTTTTTTCTTTAAAAAAAGCACCAAAAAAACTTGCTGCCACTTTGTCTCCCCCCCCGAGATATGCTGCCACTGTCCTCCCTGCCCGAGAAATGCTGCCACTGTCCTCCTCCCCCCCCGAGATATGCTACCACTGTCCTCCCCCCGAGATATGCTGCCACTGTCCTCCTCCCCTCCCCCCCCCCCGGAATATGCTGCCACTGTCCTCCTCTGCCCCCCCCCAGCGGATGTGCCAGCACAGGAAGTTGTATACGCGTATTGCGTAGATGTCCCCCGCCGGCCCCGCAAGACACTCGGGAGTCTGCTCCGGTAAGTCGGGGGGAGGGGGCCGAGGTAAAACGCATCGTGCGGACGGTCCGCACGATGCGCTCAGACAACCTCCCGTGCCGGTACCCCCCCGTGGAAAGTGCTGGCAGGGGAGGCTGTCTGAGCGTATCAGAGAGTAGGATACGGGTCCCCTGCACCGCTGCGGGGGATCTGTATCCTAACCCTGCTGCCTGCCCGGCTCCCGGGACTGCATGTCCCGGGCGTCGGGCGCTAGGCCCCGAATATAGGCCGCACCCCCACTTAAAAGACTTAAAGTGGGGGGAAAAAGTGCGGCCTATATTCGAGCCAATACGGTATATGGGAATGGAGAAGCTGCTGAATATTTCTGTACAAAAAATAATTGTTGCAGCCTTCCAAGAAAATACTTAATTTCAATTCGTTTGTTGTTGGTTCTGGTAGACTCAGACAGGCAATGGGGAGAAAGGAGGAGACTCCAGGGAAGAACGTTAATTAATTTTGTAATTCTTCTATTTTGCATAGTTTCCACATACAGGTGTTCTCAAAATCAATAAAACATATTAATATATTGGTACAACACATGTCCCATCTTACATTACCAGTCATGTTTTGTCATAAAAGAGAAGATGTATGTCCGTCTGTGATCCTGACTTATAGAGCCCTCAACAACTCTGCATCCCATTACATCTCTATCCTCCTATCCAAATACACCCCTACCCGCCCCCTTCGCTCCTCTCACGACCTGCAGATCTTCTACTGTTGTTACCTCTTCCCACTCCCGTATTCAGGATTTCACCCGCGCCGCTCCCTTCCCGTTCCCTCAGACTTTCTGCCTCGTACGCAACTTTCAAAACCTCTCTGAAAACCCACCTGTTCAGGGAAGCGTGCAACATTCCTTCCCATTACTCCCAAACATTATCCTAATCAAAGCCATCTGAACAATCAACAGCTTCAACACATCATCGGAACCAGATCAACTCATCCCCATCCAAGCCGTCCTCCCCTATTGTCTCACTTGCCCCTCAACCACCGATTAGATTGTAAGCTCGCAAGAGAAGACCCTCTTCTCCTTTGCACCAGTTTGTTATTGTGTGTGTTATTGTATGTGTTTCTAAATTGTTCTGCTGACTGTAACAGCGCTGGGGAATCTGCCGGCGCTTTATAAATGAATGTAATGTAAATGAATGTAATGTATTTACTAAGAGTACGTGCGACAACCCAAATTGCAATGGTTTGGCTGTATTCAGTATGTGGATTATCAGGGTTTTTCATTGACAGTGAGATGTGATGCAGAAGAACTCTGAAGCCAGATCTAGTCCCGTTAACTCTTTGGCAATGTCATGGATTACTGAGCAGTATAGGGTAATCTTTATACAGCCCCACCAAAAATGCATGAGGGTACCAGTCTCCTCCTCACATCTCCAGAATTTCTTAGGTGTATGTGGGTAGATTTTATGTAACATCGGTGGAGTAATAACAGTTTGTATGCAGATTCCTGTGTGCGGTTACTGATGGAACAGTGGGTTGTAATATCAAATCTTTTGGACCACTGTGACACAGTGAGGGAGCTCCCTGCTACAATTATCTACATACATCAGTATAAAATTACTAGGTACGTTCCTAAAAATTCTGTATAGCAAGAGCACCTTTCTGAGTGGGTGGATTCATCTGAGCAAATAGATAGAGATAGAGATATCTCTCCTAAGCAGGTAGTGAGAGGATCAAGTGTTTAAGTCGTAAATAGGGAAGAGCATCGGTGGGTCGAAGTGGGGTTAATGCTACCAATTCTTTCCATGTTTTTATACCTGTGTGTGGTGATTTGTGCTAAATTCTGTGGTAGCTTTAAAAATAAATGCCTTGCAGGTAACATCAACATTCCTCAAGGGAAATCAGGGTTAGAGATCAGAGGGGGAAGCGGGGAGGGGTAGGTAGTAAGCTGTTGTCTTATGGCTAGCTTATCTAAGACCATTAGTGTGGGCGATACCCTTGGATGGGCCTTGCTTGGCCAGAGCACTTTACTTATGCAAGGGAGCACCCTCAAGGGGATCCGAGATGTGTTCTGTTCCAAGTTAACCCACAGTTTATGTGCGGGCCCTCTGACCCAATCGACCACTCTCGCCAACATGATCACCCTGTGGACATTAATTAATTTTACTTGTTTTACCACTAGCTACCAGGGAACTCATATTCATCATGCTAAAATGGTCCTTTACTTTTACACCAAATATTTCCAAACAGGTACATTTGATCCAGAAGCAAGATACATGTGCTGTAGCTAATTTTAATAATGCTAAAAGATGTGTAGGCAACAGTTCATCGGTATTGCAGGTAATTGAGACTGTATTTATCCTGTTGAAATGTGAATATGAAGCATGAAAACAAAGCACTCTCCTACTCAGAAAGTACATTCATCCAATGATAGAAGTTTATTTTTGGAGTATTCAGCGAACACCATAATGTGGACAGATAGACCTCACCTGATGCGTTTCACTCAAGTATAGCTCTTATTCATTGGCAGCCATGCCTGTGTTTATATAGACTAATTGTTTATGGGTACAACTTAAGTTTTGTAAATGCCAAGCGAGATAAACATTCATACAGCGTTTACTGATAAATTCTATCATCAGATCCAACTACTCATGATGTCAGTGCATTGAATCTTCAAAACTAAGAGGGCTTCCTACTCTAATGATAAAAAAATGATTCATTATATAGTGCAATAACAATTTGTCACTTTCATTCAAACATTCAGTTTAACAGCAATACGTGTTGATTAATAGTCAGATCATACCTTTCTTTTCAAATTTTATGGTATTCAGCACCAGAAAAACCCCTTTGCTCTAAGATGTGGGTAATACCTGTTCATTTGACATTAAGTACTGTTAGAAAAAAATAAATCTTAAATATTTTCCTTGTGGGCTGCAATCACAGCTATTCAGATGTAAAAAATAAATAAATCACATAGTGTATCCTACTTAATGCAGTATGTCATTAAAGTGGCGTGCAACAACGGAGGCTGTTAATTAAGCTTCACATAATTATTGCTAAAGTTGTCCTACAATTACGCAAGGGTTATTTTTGCTCCATGTTATTACAACCTCATCATAATTGTATTTAGAGATGTTTTTATGACAAAACAACTAAATACCTTTGATCTAAGTCATTAAAAAATTGTTCAAATTAGTTATTTCTAAAATTAGTTGCCACGTAGTTGAAACTTGTCCAGAAATTAAAGATTGCACAGCAGAGAGCCTGGTTGGTCAACATTAATGAGTAAACTTAACCAGTGTTAGTGGCAATGATGAAGAGGCCCTGGCACCTGACCTCACAAATGCTCTACTGGATGAATGGGAAACAATTCCATCAGAAACACTTGTGGAAAGTCTTCCCTGAATAGTGGAAGCTGTGCAAAGGGGCGACCAACTACATATTAATGTCTATGTATTTAGAATAGGATGTCATAAAAGTCCCTGTTGGTGTGATGATTGGGTGTCCAAATACTTTTGTCCATATGGTGTCTCTGTGCATATGTGTTTATGTATTTGTGTATATACTGTACAGTATGTGTGTGCAGAGGAAATCCAGAGAAGGGGCCCTTCATGTGAAATTGCTCCAGGATCAAAAGCTCCTTAATCTGGCCTTGGACACTGTAGTGTCCCTTTAATATTTTTTTTAGATATAGTGGCTCTTTAAAAAATATATTATGAATAAACTATATATTATGGGGTTTATCCACTAAGGTGACAGCTTGCAGGTAAGTTTGCAAGGGAATTGAAGATTTCCTGCAAGAAGAGCTTGGACAGTGCTGTTTAGTGCATTGTAAAATAAGGGAGAATTCTTGAATGGTACCTCATTCATTGAGCTGTACATAATACATGGCCAGCTCAACCCAGGGGAAATGTTCTAGTGCAGAACCATATTAACACAAAGTGAAGTCAGTAAATTGAAACTTTGACCCACAACTGATATTTCCTGTAACATTATTCTAGGTAAGAATTACATTGCATTTTAATTAGACACTCTGCAGTGACACCTTGTGGACGAAAAGGACACAGCCCAGGGATGCCCATCTTTTTTTTTTTAAAAGGAATCTGTGAAATAAACTGAGGGTCTTTTTAACCTTTCAGAGAAGAACTTTGCTCAATAACATAACCAGCACCTGCTTGCTTACATATTTTAGGCCTGTATAGTGCATAGCACGGCCACCATCAGGGCATATGTCCGGTACTAATGTACTGGCTTGGCCAGGTACAGTAGAGTGGTTTGTCTTACTGAACTGATGACTAACAGGTGTACAGTCAACTCCAAAACTGAAAATAAATGGTGTGGGAAAGGATATTTTCACTTGTTTATCTGTCCTATATAAACATCTGCAATGAGAGAGAGTATTTAAATGCTTTATTTAAACATAGATGCATGCCAGCACAAGGCAATAACAGAAAACCGCCATCATTTGGTCTTATTCTTTGCCTTCCAAAGTCTGCTTAGTGGACCCGGCTGTGGTTCGGGTGGTTTTTTCAGAAGTAGTCACAAAGCTAGGCTTCTGACAATAATTTGATGAAGCTCTGGTTTCTGTATCCCTATATTCTTCTTTCCCCTAAATAGGCATAAGCTGTTTTTTGTAATAACAATCTTTGCAGGTGGCTCTCAATTATATTTGTTGTAAACATTCATCCTTGGTGTTTCAGCTCTAGTAACACTTACTGTTTTTAGGCCTTTCTGTTGATTTTGGTCCAGTATTTCTGGAGCAAACAATATAACCACTTAAAGATTTTTGGATCATAGATGGTAGACCTGACTCTCAGTGCATTTGCTTCTCCTTTAAGATACTCATTTGTATTGGCATCTGAAAACAATGTTCGGGCTGAAGCAGCGGCGTATCTAGGGTATGGCAACTATGGCTCGTGCCATAGGCGCCATTTGAAAGGGGGTGCCGGTGAGCGGCTTTTAAACGCTGTTTTTTTGTTTGTTTTTTTGATGCTCCACGAGCCCTTTACCCCCGTCCCGTAGCCGGCATTTCATGCAGAGCGCCTCAATATGACGGCATATTGCGGCGCTCAGCAGTGAAGCAGCGGGCACCAGCGGGCACTAGCGAGCGGGTTTTAAACACTGTCTTGTTTTTTGTTTTTTTTGATGCGGAGGAGAGAGAGGGGCGCCTAGCAACCGCTCGGCGCCCCTCATTCTCCTCCACGAGCACCCTACCTCCGTCCCGGTGCTGGCATTTCATGTTGAGCGGGTTTTAAACACTGTTTTTTTCTGATGCGGAGGAGAGAGAGGGGCGCCTAGCAACCACTCGGCGCCTCTCGTTCTCCCCCGCATAAAAAAAAAAGACATCGTTTAAAAGCCGCTCGCTGGTGCCCGCTGCTTCATTGCTGAGCGCCGAAATATGACGTCATATTAAGGCGCTCAGCAGTGAAGCAGCGGGCACCACAGCAGTGCAAGAAGGCAGAAGCCTCGTGCTCCCATCGCTGGACCCCAAGGTGAGAACTACAAAGGGGGAGAGGGGTTAGGGAGTGATAAGGGAGGGAGAGGGGTTAGGGAGTGATAAGGGAGGGAGAGGGGTTAGGGAGTGATAAGGGAGGGAGAGGGGTTAGAGAGTGATAAGGGAGGGAGAGGGGTTAGGGAGTGATAAGGGAGGGAGAGGGGTTAGGGAGTGATAAGGGAGGGAGAGGGGTTAGGGAGTGATAAGGGAGGGAGAGGGGTTAGAGAGTGATAAGGGAGGGAGAGGGGTTAGGGAGTGATAAGGGAGGGAGAGGGGTTAGGGAGTGATAAGGGAGGGAGAGGGGTTAGAGAGTGATAAGGGAGGGAGAGGGGTTAGGGAGTGATAAGGGAGGGAGAGGGGTTAGGGAGTGATAAGGGAAGGAGAGGGGTTAGAGAGTGATAAGGGAAGGAGAGTGGTTAGAGAGTGATAAGGGAGGGAGAGTGGTTAGAGAGTGATAAGGGAGGGAGAGGGGTTAGAGAGTGATAAGGGAGGGAGAGGGGTTAGAGAGTGATAAGGGAGTGATAAGGGGGGAGAGGGGTAAGGGAGTGATAAGGGAGGGAGAGGGGTTAGAAAGTGATATAAGTAAAGAGTGGATTAATATGTGCATGAGTGAATGAGGGAGAGCATGAGTTAATGTGTGGATGAATTGTCTGAATGAGGGAGAGCATGAGTTAATGTGTGGATGAATTGTCTGAATGAGGGAAAGCATGAGTTAATGTGTGGATGAATTGTCTGAATGAGGGAGAGCATGAGTTAATGTGTGAATGAATTGTCTGAATGAGGGAGAGCATGAGTTAATGTGTGGATGAATTGTCTGAATGAGGGAGAGCATGAGTTAATGTGTGGATGAATTGTCTGAATGAGGGAGAGCATGAGTTAATGTGTGGATGAATTGTCTGAATGAGGGAGAGCATGAGTTAATGTGTGGATGAGTTGTCTGAATGAAAGTGTGAATTAGTGAGTGACTGTAAAAGTGTTTGTGTGTATCATAGATGTATAATTGTGGAAGGGCAAAGATGGCACTAGCAGGAGGTTTGAGCCTTGGGGACCAAGATGGCACAGGCAGGGTGTATATGGGACAAAGATGGCACAGATTTATTTGATCTATACCTGCGATGCTACGTTTCATATATTATTATTGTATACCTGCAAATACAGGACTTGTATGTCTGATTCTGTTTATTTGATATATACCGTCAGTGCTGAGAACACAAGTGAATTTCAATTGATCTGGGTTTGTGTGTTGATCTATACCTGCTATCGGCAGCATAGTCTAATATTTATATATATATATGGGCAGCAGGGGCTAATAAATGGGTTTTGGATATTTGGACAGGGGCGCAATTTCAGTGCTTGCCATAGGCGCTATTTTCGGTAGATACGCCTCTGGGCTGAAGAGAACATTGCACTTGTTAACTTTGCATGGCAGCTGCTTTCAGCCAACTTTCATATGAGTCAGATTATTTTTAATTCCACGCATTTTTTCAGCAGGTGGAACTATATCCTAGAAACAACTTTTGGCTGTAGAGTAAGACCACTTCCTTCAATATACACTTTCTTCTCTTTGTTTCTCACATCTGGCATACTGGGAACTCCTGTATCTGTTTCCATTGAACCACCAGATTAAGCAGAAATGTCACCTTTTGTGTTATTTGTGAGATTGGCTTCTCTCCTAAAGATAGGACAAAGATAAAGATAGGGGCTCTGTTTACACCCAAGGTGCCCCTAGGCACAAATGTGCTATAGACACACCATGAATCATCCCGTGATCTTGGAGTGAATGCTAAATTGTTATGTGACATAAAAGCAGGCGTACAAACTAAAAGAGGCCGTTTAAGAGTTTATTTGTTTTATGTAACTGAACCCTTTCAGGGTTAGATCTCTGGGAGTTTCTGTCATCTTCATAGTTGTATAGGTGAATACATTGAGGAAATGTAAACATGAATCTAAGATGGGGCATAAAGTACTAAGAATCTAAGATGAGACCAAAGACAAATTTATGGGCAGAATAGATGACCCGAATGGTTCTCGTGTGTCGTTACATTCTACCATTTCAGAAGGGGCACCTCATTTAAGGTCTGGTGACCCAATGCAAGCAATCAGAGGAGGACAGAATGGGGGCCCTGTCTTCAGGTTTGTATTGGACTCTGGTGGACTTTGATGCTGGCCCTGGTGCATGGTCACAAATAAATAATCCTCCTGAAGCAGCTAGTTGGCTTCTCTATGACATTTACTAGGTAGCCTGCTATAAGGCTGGAGTGCCTGTAAATGGAAAGGGTTGGCTCAAACAGTAGCGATTTTCAGCATGGTTACTCAAGGTTGGTATCCCCATTCCATATTGTTTATGTTACATCAATGCATAAGACAATTTTGTATTAAACAACAGCCGTGTAGCAATGCAACTGTCCATACTGTTTCACATGGAACACACCATGCTCAGGGTGGGGGTCTTCAATATTCCTTTATATTAAGGCGCTAGCATGTCGAAAAAAGATTTTGAAGTTCACAAATAAATTATGTAGTGTATAATTTCTCAGGTGTGGATTCTGGGTCAGTGAGATTAAATTTGCCTTGCCCTTAACTGGATGCATGATCTTTGCTCTAAATGCATGAGCCCTCTCTGCCCGGCAGAGAGGACAACACCGCAAAGCGCCACCATATTGCCCCCAGTTCAAGTGAGGGCACAATTACAGCACTTGCAGTGCAAGCGCTGCCATTTGGGCAGAAATTCCAGCCCGCTTATGTCCACAGAGATGAGGACAAAGAAAGAAGATAAAAGAAGAAGAAGATGCGGAAGTGATGGGCAGAGAAGGTAGGGAAACATGTAGAGAGCATGAGTGAGAGAGTGAATGTGGGCACCAAGCAACTAATTTTGTCCGAATAATTTTTTAGATCATTTGTACATGTCTAGTAAATACCTAAAAAGCAGCCATCCCTTATATCTGAACTGACTTTAGAGACATAAGCCACATTATGTCTAAGTGCAAGTTTTTTAAGTGCCACTAATTAGTAGCTTACCAAAGGGCTAGAAGCAATGACTAAGAGGAACATGGAAGCACCCCTTCAATCAAAACGTCTCGTCCATCATCAACTGCTACAATGCTGATTTTTGAATTTGTTTCGCTCCCATCACCATTGTTCTCCAAGTACCATGGCCAAAATTTCCCTCAATTTCTTCTATTGTCAATAGAACTTGTATCCAGCACCACTACACTGTATCTGTATTGCTCCCTCGTCAATTGTTCTCTCCCCTTTTCTGATCTCAGACACTTTTCACCTTCACTCCCCCCCCCCCCTTTCAACACTTTTTCCGCTCCCACAAGTCCTACTCCTACCTTCTCTCACTCTCTCTTCTACTTTTAGCAGCTGGGGATATCTCCCCTGATCCTGGGCCTACCTTATTTCACCACTCTCTTTCTATTGCCACTCCAGGTTTCTAACACCTCATGTCATCCATATACCTTGCCACTCTTGCCCTCCTTTTACCTTTGTTCTATGGAATGCACATTCTATAAGTAACACACTAACAGCAATACACAACCACTTCACCAACCACTTCACCTCTAGTTCCCTGCACCTTCTTACTCTAACGGAACCCTGGATAACCTATTGTAACACTGCCTCTCACACTGCTCTCTCGTACGGTGGTCTCCATCTCATTCACACTCCCAGACCTGATGATAGGGAGGGCGGTGTTAAGGACCAGGAACTAGACAGAGATGCAAAACACCTTTAATAATAAAAATATATATTGTGACCCAAGAGACTAGCCAGGGTTATATTAGCCAGAGCTAGGTAATCAGACAAGCCGGGGTCAAGAGTATGGAGATCAGCGAAGTCAGAATTAAAACTAATAGTCAGGAGCCAGAAGGGAAGTCAGCCAAGCCAGATCATACACAGGAATATACTAAATAGCAGGAAATGGACTTGGTATCTGGAAACAACACAAAGGCAAGGAGGTAATAAGCCTTGCTGCTTAAGTAGCCTGGACTGAGTAGAAAGAGGGCTGGTAATAGCCCAAAACAGGCGTTGGTGGTTATCAAACAGCTGAGTAACCCTGACCCAGGGAAAGAAAGGCCTGCTCGTTAATCAACAGTTGAGTAACACTGACAGCCGGTGGTGTAGGCTACTGTATTGTGCTCTCTCACTACCTTCTCTAATCCCCCTTAATCCTCTGACCACTGTTTTCTGTCTTCCTCTCTCCTATGGCCTCCTACTCTTTCCCTTGTCTCCCAAAAACCTGACTTCACCGGAGACCCTAATTCTCATCCGATTTGCTCACTTTCCTATCTCAAACATGCCATGCCCTAACCTCACATCTGCTCTTGAGGATGTAGCCACAGGAACTACTCGGTCTTCATGGTGCTCATGTTTCCAACAGGGGAGACAACTGCTCTGAGCAACTTGGCCTTGGGGGAACGGGGATTATCATTTTAGTCGCCTTGGCAAAGGGCAGGGCAAAGTACACCTCGGAACAACTTGGCCTGGGGTGACCAATAGCATTGTCGCCATGATTTAAAGATCTGTAAGAGCGACTCTATTGGTCGCCAGCAGGGGGGGGGGGTCATCTGGCATCAACCAATGAAGGGCAGATGCTTAAGATAGACTTTAGATAGGTTAGAGGCAGTGACTTGTATAGGGGAAAAGACCAGGGATATTAGCTAGGAGATATTTACAAAGACAAACATGAAGAAACAAAGATTCTTCGTGTTTTGCGCCTTCGTCTTTGTGTACGTTGTTCCGCCGCCATATTCGTTAGTTATTCGGTTTGAACAGTGTTTGTTTTCGTGTTCTTCCAAATACAAAAGTCTACTAAGAACACACAGTGCATCACAGTTTGTTGCGTATGGGACTGCGTAGCCACAGACCAGTGAGGGTGCCCAAGCTGACTCTTGTCCACTGCCAAAAGTGCCTACAATGGGCACGTGGGCATAAGAACTGGACCCAGAGCAATGGAAACAGGTGGCCTGGTCTGATGAATCACATTGTCTTTATATCACGTGGATGGCCATGTGTGTCGCTTACCTGGAGAAGACATGACAACAAGATGCATCCACGAAGGCCCCACCTCACAACTTACTAGACTTAACGTCTTGGTGCCAGATACCACAGCATACCTTCAGAAGTCTAGTGAAGTCCATGCCTCGACGGGTCAGGGCTGTTTTTGCGGCAAAATGGGGACCTACACAGTATTAGGATTTTTCAGTTCATGTTTGGATCATTCGTTTTCCAGCAACAAATTTTGTTCCCTTACCATTTGGTTAGCTGAAAATTTGCGGGCATTTTAAGTTCTGGAAGCAAATTCGTTGTCCAGGTCCCATATTCACTCTCTCACACTTTCACTTACTCTCTCACATTCTCATGCTCTCCAAATGTTTCCCTACCTTCTCTAGCGACCACTTCCGCTTCTCTTGACCGCATCTTCTTCCGCACCTTCTTCTTCATCATCATCTTGTGTTCAATCTTCTCTTCACCTTCTATCTTCTGTCTCAATCTGCTATCTTTGTCTGCATCTCTGCGGACACAACCAGATGGAAACTTCTGCTAAAATGTCGACGCTTGCGGTGATGTCCTCTCCTCACCCTCTCCTCATCCTCCAACCAGGGGCGGTGAATACGGCTGCGCTTGCACTTCCCGAATGGAAGATCATCGAGAGGATGTCACAGTAAGCGCCGCCATATTCCCCTGAGTTCAAGTGAGGGCAAATGACAGCGGTTTAGGTGAAGTCCTCTCTATGTCTGTGCAGATGTGGAAAAAGATAGATTGAAGATGAAGAGATGATAAAGAAGAAGATGCAGAAGACGATGTGGAAGTGGTTCGGCAGAAGCAGAAGTTGTTGGCAAAGAAGTTAAGGAAACATTTAGAGAACGTGAGAAGAGAGTGAACAAGAATGGGATTGTGAGAGAGTGAGTAAACGTGGGCCCACGAATTTCAGACATTATTTTTGTTTTAAGTTTTTTGCTTTGTTTTCATCCGATTCATGGAAATCTGTAAATATGCAAGTTGTACGAATCTGAATGCACAATTCTAATATAAATATATACCGTATTTGTACGAATATAAGACAAGGTTTTTTCAGTGCTGCAGGGGACCTGGATCCTCCACTCTGGCAACCTCCACTGCTGCAGACACTTCCTCTGGGGCTTCCATGATCGAGTGCCGGCATGACATTACCATCCAGTGCTCCATCATAGAAGCCCCAGCAGAAGCGCCGGGTAGCAGCAAACGTTTTTTTATACTCTGATATCACTGAATCAGAGCAGAATATAAAGAAGCCAACTCCAGATAGAATAGCCACATTGGCAATGTTTTCCAGGACCCAATTACAATTATACATTTCACACACACTCTGCGGGGCAGTTGGTCAGCAGAGGTTAGTCAAAAATATACTGTATTTGCTCGATTATAAGACGACCCACCAAATTTTAATATTAACTTAAAAAAGAAAAAGTCTGAATATAAGACGACCCTATAGGAAAAAAGTTTTATTAGTAAATATTAATTCACATGTAAACAATTTTTTTAGATTTAATTAAAACTATGATAATTTTTTTTGTTTTTATTTCCTATTTGCCAACCTGCTCCCCAGGCTTGCTAATCTGCCCCCCCGATATGCCTTATACCCCCCCTATATGCCACTCTGCCTCCCTGATTTGCCACTTCGCCCCCCTGATTTTCCTTATATCCCCTATATGCCACTCTTCCCCCCAGATATGCCTTATTCCACCCTATATGCCACTCTGCCTCTCTGATATGCCACTTTGCCCCCCTATATGCCACTCTGGCCCGACTCCTGATATTCCTTACACCCCCTATATGCCACTCTGCCCCCCAGATATGCCTTATTCCACCCTGTATGCCACTCTGCCTCTCTGATATGCCACTTTTCCCCCTATATGCCATTCTGCCCCAACTCCTGATATGCCTTATACCCCTATATGCCACTGTGCCCCCCCACATATGCTTTATACCCCCTATATGCCACTCTGCCACCAGATATACCTTATATACCCCTATTTGCTACTCTGCCTCCCTGATATGTCTTATACCCCGCATATGCCCCCACGACTTACCGATGGATCCCTAGACTCCCTGGTGTCAAATGGGGCAAGTCGGTGGGCGTCTGCGTGATGGTCATATCACGACGGGGCTTCTATGACGGAGCACCGGCATGATGTGCAGTGTCCGGTAGCAGCTGAGAAGAGGATCCCCCGCAGCACTGCAGGTGACCTGGATCCTCCTCTCTGGCAGCCGGTGAACATCTCCATGATGTGCATAGACAGCCTCCGCTGCTGCTGGCCGGTACTTCTGCCGGGGGTTCTATGGTAGAGCACCGGAAGTTCATGTCATGCCGTAGCTCAGTCATAGAAGCTTCCTTTTCTGTCTTCATGGTTATCTGTTAATCAGCAAGCCCCTTCCTTGCTGTGCTCTGACTACTTTGTGCCTACTCCTTTAGACTGTGGTTTCTCTGTGTATGATCCTGGCTGTCTTCCCTTCTCCGGGTTCCTGATCCTGATTACGTTCCTGACATCTGGTATCCTGATCCTGGCTCATTTGACTACATATTTCAGCTTATGACTCCTGTCATTGTATTAGACCACGTTTCTGGCTTATGTTTTGTTATTTTTTTTAATAGAGGTCATTTAACTGCATGCATGCCTCATTCTGGTTTGTGAATCCTGACATATACACTCCCCGATCCTCCAAACGGGAGAGAGGGTGTCACCGCAATCGCGTTATTTTGCCCTCATGTGAACTGAGGGCAATATAACAGCGCTTGCTGTAATGTCCTCTTCCCCGATTGAAAGATCAGGGAGGACATCACTGCAGTGCCGCCATTTTGGCGAAAGTCACCAAGAAAGAAGAAGATAGCAGACTAAGGATTGAAGATAGAATAGAAAAGAGAAGGGAGAAGATAGATGATGAAGAAGATGCAGAAGAAAATGCAGAAGCAGAAGTGGTCGGCAGAAGCGGAAGTGGTCGGCAGAGACTTTAGAGAGTGTGAGAGAGAGAGTGAACGAGAATGAGAGAGTGTAAGTGAATATGGACCAACGAACATCCTATGAAATTTCTGAGCTTTTTGCTTCATGTTTGTCCCATTCATGATGGGTCTGGCCTATTTTTGGGGCTTTGTACGAATTGCTGAGTTTATGTATGAATCCAAATGCACACATCTAGAGTTCAGATCAGAGATACTAAAACGGTAGTATTATAAACACTTTCAGGAAGAGACAAGGAAATCTCAATACGCATAGCTTAGAAGGAAGAGAGAGCAGAGATGTGATGTGTAAGACAATGCAATAGAAACGTTCCTTCATCCCCGGAAATCTTTTCTTTTCCCAGTGTTTCCATTATCCCTTATCTACTCTAGATTGATTGCAAAATAGGCTACTCCATGTACTTGCTATCAATCTGATTTATTAAAGTTGTTGGCACATTATAATTAATAATAATGGTAACAATACATTGGCCTTCCTAGATCAGTAGTGCGTCACTCATAATTGGCATGAACATATTTAAGCATTTAGTGAAGTATCTTCAAAAAGACAGCAAGGGTTATCTATAGAGATCAATTCTAGCGCTGCTATGAAAATAGAGCAATCAACAGGAATAGGTTATTGGTAGCATTTACCACATTACCCCAGAAATGCTGTTAATTAGAATGGAAACACAACTGGAGTTTAGCCTAGGAAATGCAATAAAAAAAATAACAATTTACTTTTCAAGAATTTCTCTTCTTTTCCTCCTGCCGTGCCCCCTTATGTTTCCTCACGGGAATCTAGAAGGCACAGATAGCATCTACATTTCCACATGGAAAAGCCAGATAAGTGCTATTCATGTCAAGTGAACAAAAAGGACTAAATGAGTAATTTACCCAGCTTTTTGATTTTAGCATTTTTATGGGAAAATTTAAAAAACTATACTATTGTCTAGTGCAAGATTTTATAGTGAAAACAAACTGTGATGAAAGAAAAACAAAATGTGTGCTATCAACCAAGCGTTTTCAATTGCACCCAATTAAATATGTCATGTGTTCAGTTTCATATTTCAATATTTATTTATTTATTTTTAAATTTATTCTTTTTATTAAATTTAAATATTTTCGACATACATTCCATAAGAAAAAAAAAAATTAAGAATACATCACATCATCAAAATTGTCCATGAGATATTCTCAATAAAACAAATTTACTTATATATCCTATATCTTTCCTCAATATCCAAATTGGGTATGCTTCTAAAACTTAAAATAAACCAAAAAACATTCACTCATCAGACGGCAAACTAACTTACAACCAGATTGTATTCACATTCAAATTTGACGACTATCAGGGGTATAACGATTGATCCAGGGATTTATTCTGATTGCCATATTTGGAGTCGGGAAGGAATTTTCCCCCTGGTATGGGGCAATTGGCATCTGCTTCATAAGGGTTTTTTTGCCTTCCTCTGGATCAACACAGTAGGGACACAATATGTATATAGGTTGAACTTGATGGACTTTGGTCTTTTTTCAACCTTATGAACTATGTTACTATGTTACTTCTAACTTCCAATTACGCGCGATACAGATTTTAGTCACTGCAAATATATTGATAGCTAAATAAAGATTTGATTTATTTTTAAGAAGTATATCTATATGAAATAGAAAGGATTCAGGAGAAAGACTCCATTGTGTTCCAAATACATTTTTTAAAAGATTCATAAGTTCAAGTTTTAAGTTATTTAATCTATCACAGTTCCACCAAATGTGAGCCGCTGTTCCTACTTCAGTTTTACACCTCCAACATTTGTTGGAGTTAGTTCCTGATATTTTAAATAGAGTAGAAGGAACATAGTGCCATCTATGCAATAGTTTGAAAAACTGTTCGTGAAGATTTATACAATGCATAGCTTTTCTGACATTAGCCCAAGCGGAATACCAGACTTCTACCGGATAGAAGATGGCTGAATCGGATTCCCATTTCATAATAGTGTTGGACTTCTCTTGTATGGATATCTGTTCTGACATTTTCCCAATTTTAGAAATTAGGTATTTCTTAAAATATTTCAATATTTAAAGGGCTTATGTTAGGACTTGACCACAACACTCCACTTCTTCCTCTGTTCCCTGAATCCACAAATTACATCACCAGCTCTTAAAGGGGACTCTGACCTTAGATAATTGTAATTGTATTAAATCACTTTGCTTAGAAAGTATGTAATCATTCTGCTGACCAAATAAACTACCCCATGCAAGTAGGGCCAGATTTGCGTGTTTTTACAATGTATCCTTTTAAAGAGCCTGTGAGAAAGGATGAGAATTCCATTGCCCATATGCCATTTAATTTTTACCATGTCTTCGTGCATGTTTAGAAATATATTGTTGTTTTGTCCTGCCCATTTTCTCTCCATGCTTTACTTGAAAATCCCTTACAGTCCAAATGATTCGTCTTTTGTGGGCTCATTCACTCTCACACTCTCATTCAGATTCTCTCACATTCTCATTGTTAGATATTTGTTTGTCTTAAATATCTAAACTTTTCCCTGACCAAAGAGCAATCAAAACCACAGCTTCTAAGTCTTCTAAAATAGGTCTATTTGTTAGAATAAAGTAGCATACATACAGCACTAATTGAAGTCAAAGGATGGTTGTAGGTGCTGTAGGCTCTGTATTCTTGAACCATTCATATAATACACTTGCATTACAAATAAAAGCCCACTATCAGTTACGTCACGTGATTGCTAACACATTTTCCTAGCACTCTGTTTGCATTCAGGCCTAAAGTGTTTATATGTATAGGACAGAATACAAAAATTTTTTTTACACTCATTCAATCACTCTATGAATGTCTCCCTACCTTCTCTGCTTCCTATTCCATGTCTTGCAGCTCCGCTTCTTCTCTAGCATCGTTTTCACTTCATCTTCTTGTTCTCTCTCTTCAGTCTTCCATTTTCCTTTTTCAGTTGCATGCAGACATGACCTGCTGGTGAACTTCTGCAAAACTGGTAACGCTTCTGGTCACATTCTCTCACCATATTGGTGGATCAGGGGAGAGAGTGTGCCCAGAAGCTCTGCCATTTTGCCTGAAGATAACCTCCTCTGAACTTCCACAAAAATGGCGTTGATTCCGTTGACATCCTCTCCCCCGGGGCTGCAAGACGCGGAGAGTCTTGAGAATGAGAGTGAATGTAGGAGACAAATTACAAAACCTGTTTCCGAATTTAAATAGCCCTCCTCCCGATTTTCATCCAAAACGAATGGGCAGGAAACAGAATTTGGCCCATTTCAAAAAAATGTCTAGTATTTACCATTACACCCAAAGTTTTAATAACATCCCATCTGCTTGCAGTTTCCAATTAAGTCTTTAATATATTTCCTCCTTTTATCGTTACCTGGTATGGAAGCACTTGCATGCTAATGCTGTCTTCCATCTCTACAGTCCAGCACATATGAAAATTCGGTAAATCATCAAGTGCTAGAGGTCCATAAAGCTTGAGCTATGAATATTTCATTGTGGTGTACTTTATATTACAATCTCTCATGCATTTCCAAAAATCTTGTTACTTTATTTATGTTCTCAATTCAGTTTCAATATATAATATTTAATACAGGTTCTGAACCAAGGATTTAAATTCAAGTTTTAATATTAACTTTGGGCTTCAAATGAAGTGTGTAATTCTGAATTATTCATTTTATTTATTCGGTAAAATCCTATAATTGCTTGAAAGTTAAATCAAGGAACTATTGAGAGACTGCTCTCTTTAGTGTAATAGATCATGATAGGTATATTGCAAGTTTGTACCTTCTGCGTGCAGTTTGTGATCTAATGGGTTATACCAAGCAACTACAAGTGACTTTAGTTGAATGGGCAGTATTACCAGTTTTCTTGCAGTTATGAGTCACCAGTAGATTCTACCCACTTTCTGGTAGAGAGAGAATGGCTTCATTTGTAGTATATTTGCTTTTAATGTTGTGCGTGCATGTGCAGGATTAAGGGCATTAGTAGCATCGTTCAAATGTATTACTCTGTTATACTTAATAGAAAGAAACATCTTTCCATGAAAAGGGAAGCTTCGTCCTGAACCAGGCCTCCCAGTGTACTTCAGCAAAATGGCGGAGCCTCCAGAAACGCTTCACTTTCTTTGAGAACATTTACTGGTAAAACTTTTTTCCTATAGGGTCGTCTTATATTCAGGCTTTTTCTTTTTTCCTAAATTAATATTCAGATTTGGGGGGTCGTCTTATAATCGAGCAAATACGGTAATATGTTCTCTAAAGGTTCTGTTCAATCTCTCATTATACTTGTGTGAATACCTACAGCATTTGACAGATGTGAGCTGAAAGCATGCTTATTAGCAGGCCAGTCCGTGGGATCTACACTGTAAATTTGACCCTGGCTATTGAGAAATGCCACCTCCAGAAGAGTTACCTTCTTTATACTGAACGTTTTCTTTTTATTCCACGGTGTTAGTTTTGTTCTTTTGTGTCATACTTCAATGCTGACTCTGAAACTTTATTCATCTGTGAAGCCCAATAATAGGTTTGTGAGTTGTTCCAACATCACCCCTGTGCTCTTGTTGCTTGATCTGTAACAAAGGCATAGTCCTATTGAAATAAATGATAAGATAGGCAACAAATAAATGTGAAGAATAAGGTAACAGCATAATTTTCATTAGTTAACTCACTGGAATTAGAATGTCAGAAAAATTCAAAAAAAATGCACCAAATACATACTTTTTATCCAGTTGGCAAAAACAGAATCACTTAAGCCCTTAAACTATTATAACAGTCTTCTTTTAATATAATATAAAAATGAATATTCAGATGACAGATTAGCTGCCATTTTGGAATAAGGATATTTAACATAAGGTTAATGGTGACACCTATATCTGTAATTTTCACATATTTTGGAATGTAAGTCTCTTTCCAAACATATTACAGACACCAGTCCTCTCTGATACTTAAAATCTCTTTCCTCAATCAGGCCACTAGACAATGCCACTCTTAGGAATCAGTTTGTAACCTCTAAAATACAAGTGTTTTTCTTAAGTAATTAAGAGTTCAGAGACAATTTAAATAATTGGATATTTCCTACTTTATTTTTTTTTGCAGTATATCCCAATAATATTCACCTGCAGTACTGACCCTTACACAGAAACACATAATTTGACAGCAGATAAAAACCATTTGGCCTATCTAGTGTGGCCACTAAATATAATGTAGAGTCTCATGCCTTAATCAATCCTTTGTCTTGCCTTAAAGTCCCTCACTATATTAGCCTCTACTACAGATGGGAGCCTGTTAAACATCCTTGCATTACATATAAACCTCTGACTCTCTAGTTTTAGATTATGACCTCTTGTTCTTTTCCTTTTAAAAAAACTTTCCTCCTGTACTTTGTTAAATCCTTTTAATATTTAAAGCTCCTGCAAACAGAGGCCTTGCTAGGTTTCCCACAGGTTATAGGCAGGCAAAATAGTAGTAATAACTGGAGCAAACTCAGGGTCTATGATATAGAATGGTCAGAAAACAACCTGGGATCAATGGACTAGAGAATAGTAGGAGGGTCTGAAAAAACAAGCCAAATTCACAAAAAACATAAGGCAAATCCAAAAATACAAGGCAGCTAGCACAATGTACCAAGCCTGGCTGCTGGGAGGATGGGATTTATATAACCCAAGAGCTTCATAAGCAATAACATCACCTGACCAGATAGAGAAAGCGAGAGGGGACAGGCAGAGAACATAATGCCTTTGCAACAAGCAATGAAACCTCCAGGTGACGTTCAGAAGAGGAGAATGCACCAGCAAACCAAGAAGTCAGGGTCCAAATCCCAGCAGATCATGAAGGTATCCCCTCTCAAGGCTCAAGCACAGGGCACCCAGGATGGATATTTGGACTCTTCTCTTGTTCTCCTTCTGTATCTTTGTAGAACTTGCTGCAGAAGGACCTGTATATTGATTGGCCTGCAGAGCAATCATCTCTTAATCTGATGAGAAGTTTGGAGAAAATAGGAAACCAAAGAGCTTGGATGCATAGGCCAAAGCAGCAGTTTTATGCAAGGACAGCATAGGTTCTTCACAGTTGGAAATAAATGGAGCACTTGGTCGCTACGAGGCAACTAGGGCAGTCCTGATAATAATGGAAGGTGCAGAAATGTTAGGTCAATGTCAGGCCCCTGGCTTACTTCGCCATCAGACTGGGAGATCCCCTCCTGTTGCTGCTGCTGCCGCCGTCCGGCCGATCCTCCGTCCAGGGGTCTCACAGTCATGGTGTAGTCCGAATCCCCGGTAGGTAGGTAGGTAGGTACAGACAGGAGAAACAGGACTGGTCAAAAAGCATGATAAAGGCAGATGCGTCACGGCAGGATACAGACTTCGGATAGGGGGCCACAGACCAGAGCACATGGTTGGAACACGTCTAGTAGCCCACCGGTAGGGCACTGTACTCACGGCAGAGCACACAACAGGGAGCCCTCTGGCAAGGCAGACATAGTCAGGCCAGTACCAGGAGATTACAGGAACATGAGCCAAATCAGAAGCCAAGATCAAGGTCAGGACAAACCAGGTCAGTACCAGGATATCACATGAGCCAAATAAGTAGCCAAGATCAGGATAAGTCAGGTCAAAATGGGTAGAATCCAACAGAAAAAAGCACAGGGCCAGGAAGCAGAGAAACAGCTAATATGAATACACCACAATAAAAAGGTCCAGATTGAAGGGCAGAGCAGGCATATTAGAGCAGGGCTACATTTGGGTGACATGGCTCAGCTGTCCCAAGTAATTAGAAAAGTGTGCTCCTGAAAGGGGACGGTGGCCAGTAGTGGGTGGAGGTAGACATGACTGTGACGATACGGATACCTGGAGCAGCCTCTCCCCCAGGATGTATCGTCCAGAAAGGAGCGTTGCTGAGACCGGGGTCAAGTCGGTGACTATATCTCCCCCAGGATGCTGGTCTCAGTAGGGTAAACTTCTGGAGCGAGGCTGAAGGGTCAGTAGACGGTAGCAGGTTTGACCTGAGCTGGGGTAGGCATCGAGTCCTTTAACCACTGGATAGGAAGGCAGGTATTGATCCCTCTGCCTCCAAGTACAGCCCTTACAGAGGCTGCCAAGTGTTAAGCTCAATGCTGACAGATCCGAAGACTCTGCCGCAACCCTCCCAAGAAATGGACGCACACCAAACTCTTGGGGAAGACTTCTCTCTTTATTGCAAGGCATACAAGGTTATATAGGAAAACAAGGGGTGGGTAAAACACTACAAACAACCAAGTACTTTGTATACAAAAGGAAAGTTAAAATAAGGAGATTAACTCAGGCATTTCATTAATACAATACAATAGTTCACGCCACAACAAAGGATCAATACCATCACCTCAAGATAATGGTATTGCAGACGGGAAGCGGCACCAATAAACATAACGGGATTATACAGGGGAAGAACTTTTAAACACATGAAATACATCCTGGGATACAATAGTTCACACCACAACAAAGGGTTAATAACATCAGCTCCAGATAATGGCAGTACAGACAGGAAGCAGCACCAATAAACATAAAGGGATTATACAAAGAAGGAACATCAGTTTGAAAATACAAAACACACATTAATCCTTGTATGCCCAAAAGTCTCAGACGGCTACCATCACAATGACAATGTATAAATATTACATAGTCCATGCTGGCAGGGTGGAATGACCTCGGCTTTACAACTGGACTTTTGTTATACTCTCCAATCCTTGAACACGGCCATACTTCGGGACTTTTGTGATACTTTGCAATCTCTGACCATAGCTTTATTACTGGACTTTTGTGATACTCTCCGCTCCCTGACCATGGCTATACTACTGGACTTTTGTGATACACTCCAATCCCTGGCCATGGCTATACTACTGGACTTTTGTGATACTCTCCTACCCTTGACCTTGGCTTGTTTTACCTACATTCTGTTTACTACCTGCCTGAAACTATCAGAATAAATACCCTTCCGGGAGAATCGTTTCCTTGTCTGGCCCTTCCTTATTTAGGGTGTCTGTCTGCATTGTGCTCCGTTCACCCAACACTGACAGTCAATAGTCAATAGAAGTAGGCTTATTCAAAAGCCCTGATGCTTCTCTCATTTGCTCTGACTTGGGAGGTGGAATAGTGCAATATCCAATATAATGCCCAGATTTCCCACAATAAAACCATAGGTTATTGCATCTACTCCAGGACAATTCTGAGACTGTAAGAGCTGGTACAGGGTTCCGGTGCATACCAGAGTTGCTGGCATGCATATCGGACATATGGCATAGGTTACTCTTACAGACTCTGTAACAAGGCCAGTACATTGTGTAAGGGGCACCAGTGCCGGAATGCAGGGGTAGTGGGTAATTTAAGCAGTCAGGGTCCATGATTCAGAATGGTAAGTAAACAACCCAAAATTAATGGACTAAAGAATAGCAGAGGATGAATACTGTGCATTCCATAATGCATACTTAATTTAAGTTGAAATGTTTCACTTTGTCACAACTCGCTATACAGACTTACTGTTTAGTGAATAAAAACCTATGCTTTGCATCAACTAAAACCGGTTATCTTGTAAAAAAGAAAAAGTAAATAAATATAGCTTTTAGATTATTCCCTTAAAACAAGAAAATGCACCCCTGTTCAAACTCAGTTCTGATATCCTTAGACTGCATGCATCCCAGTTCAGAGCAATAGGAAGCCAAAGCTCTTTATTACATCTCCTTCCAAAACGATGCTCAAAGCAGGCATTTTATCTTTTCTCATGTAATCACCATAAGCTGGAGAATGAATTTTCTAAAACCTAAAAAGTATGCTGCAGAGAGCTCTAGGGCACGGCATGTCACTCTTCCCTTTGATGTATTCTGAGCAGAGAAGCTTCAAATCTCTTTGCTGGGTTTTTCGAAGTGTCATTTAACTCTTTCATAAACTTCCCTTTTTTGATAAAGGAGGAATAAAAGAAATATTTTAATGAAAATATACAAAAAAGAGGAGTGTACAACCTAAAAAGCATAAAAGGCATACACATTCAGACTCTCGGGTTGCTGCTAGAATAAAAGGATTGATAAATACATAAAACAAAGTAATAATTAAATGCATACCCAATAAACGTCATTCAAAAAATACCTATCTAAGGCATAAATATTGGGGATTCAGTCACACTATGTGGCCATATATTGTTTAACCCACCACTTTGTCAAAGTACCCCTAGTTTGGGGAGTCGTATCTCATTTTTCCATGGCTGAATCAATGAGACCTCTTTACACTTTAACTGTAAAGTTGGTCAGAACATTCAAATATGCACAGAATAAAAAAATGGTTAACTATAGCCTTTTTTTTCCTTTTGTATATAACCTCTTGCATCCTGGGCTTGATTGTTTCCTGAGATGTTTGCATTTGCTAATACTTAAGAGGCAGCACCTGATAGATTTATTGAACTTATGAATACTCACTTTGAACCTTAACCACATTTTCTGGGAACATTGCCAAGATGCCAATCATAGCTTGTTTAGGTCTAGCTGAACCCTACAAAAGTAACATCTTCTAATTAACTGACAACCCTCATAGAAAATGAGTGAGAGGGAGAGATGACTACAGCAGGCAAACAAATGAATGAATCTTAACTAAAAGTCTGAGGTTTTACCATTTTTTTTTTGTTTGCTTTGTTGGGGGCCTTCCTTGTTATCAGAGATTCATATGACCGCACAAAATAGGCAACATTTGATAAAAACTAAAGTTTGTATGAATCTGATTGCATAAGTCTACAGTTTATATATGTATATGTATATATATATATATACACACATATATATATTTATATGATTTGTGAATTTATATTGTTTCAGATGTAATTTTACATAAAAAAATTCAATAAGTTCATAACAAACACGTGGCATACATCATAGAAACTACTAAAGTCAGTAGCAGTAGATATACCGTAATTCGTGCCAGCATCAACCTGGGTAGATGGTTGGGGCAGGGAGGCTGAATCTTGGAGCCCCTTGTATTTCATGGTCTTCAGAGACCTACAATACTTCCCTCCTCACACCTATTTCCTGATACTTCCCCACGCTTTATAATACATTTGCCTTGGGAATTAATTACATATTCACCAAAGAAACAGACATTTTATGATTTTATTGTCACACTCCCTCTTTTTAAATAAATAGCAATCTGTGTGTTCTGATTGAATTTAAAGGGGCTTGTTCAGTCTGCAATGCTTATATTTAGCCTATTAATTAGCCAGTTTATTGGGTCCTGCTTGAGCCTTTCGGCTTCAGATGTCATTTTCAAGAGTGAAACTTATGAGCAATTACGTGAAGCATGAATCATTATTGACTGAAGGAAGAAAGATATAACATTGTGTCTTGGTTTACTTCCATTGTGTGAACTGGTACAGGAGAAAAGTGACAATATAAAGAATAGGACAGATAGGTTGATAGACAAGCAGAGGATAGATAGATAGATAGATAGATAGATAGATAGATAGAGACATTGGGCACATAGGACCAATCCAATGTCTTAGTGTGCAGTCACCTACTGAATGTATTTGGCTATATGCTGCATAAGTGTAAGGGTGTAGTATTTCAACTCCTGTCATTTATTGGTCACTGCCTATTTCCATAGTCTGTTCCTGGATAGACAGATGTGTTGAAATATATATATATATATATATATATATATATATATATGTGTGAGATATACAAACTTCCAAGTATTTGCTCAGAAGGGCAGGTGCAGAAATCATGTTAGAAAAAAAAGAGAATACAGCATTCACAAATCTCTATGAATAACAAGATTTCATTACATGTCTGAAGTATCAGACAAAAAAGGAAGAAAATATGTTGCACAATATAATGCAGAGTGAGATATGTCTTGTAAGTATGCAATGACGATACATTGCAATGTAAAATGTTCTTGATGCTTACTTGATAAAATGAGTGCATCAGATAATTACTAAATTATTGAGAAGATGTCAATAAGTATTTTTGAATTATATGATTAGTTAAAACGATTGAAGGTTGGGCCAACATAGAAAAAGCTTTTAGGGACACCAGAGGTCTGTTCTTTAATAAAAACATAGGAAGTCATTAATGAGGGAACACAAGGGTGAACAGATACTACAAGAAAGTGGAAGAGGGCACTAGTTTCAAAATGAGAGTTGCCTGACACGCTGACAATTATTAGAAGGTTCATGTCGGATACCAGAGATTAATTTAGATCTAGATCACATTTTTTCCCCATTATTAGGAAAGGATAGTTTGGAAGGTAACTTGATGTGTTGCATCATTTTACTGACCTCTAAAATGTCTCTAAAATGTCAGATGTTCATGGTATGTTTGAGTAATGAGTTCCTTAGCTACATTGCAGCACAGAAGCCTGTCTTCAGAGGTTGTATATGAATATGGGTTTTAAAAAGCTGCAAGAAAAGAAGAAAACACAAGCTTTTAACAACTTCTTTGATTTAGTGAGGTAATTGCAATTTATATCTTTTTTTTATGTAGGAATAGACATTAACATTTGTGTTTCACTTTTTTCTGTCCCTAAACTACCATTATGTTTAACACTGTGTTTAAGGTGTATTTTCACATATGTATTGCAATTGTTATTTATTTCTATTGAAAAAACCTTAGAATTTTTGTGGCTATTTACAGATTTTTATACCTGTGCAATATTAACATGTTTTTTGTCTAAAGGGATACAATATGCAACTGGATTTTGGTAGTAACAGGTACTAATTTTTTAAATAATCATGTATTTTATTTACACATAATTTACACATTGAGCATATGAACATGTTTCTTAGTATATCCTATATACACATTACTGTGACTTTTAGGGCTACAACTGTGACATACAAAAAGAGGCATACAAAAAGAGGGAAAAGGGTGACAAGGGGGATTTGGATCCCAAAGAGTCTTGTCCTCATAAAGAGGGACACTTGGGATGTATGTTGAACTAGAATGTAATTGCTGTGAAATTAGACTCACTTGTGATAAATTGTCAATGCTCACACTGGTTGAAGATCATAGGTCCTCCAGCAGGACAATGATCCACAGCAGAGATCCAAAAGAATGGTTGAAATGGAAAAATTAACTGTTTTAGACTGGCCATCAATAAATCATGATCTAAATCCCCAAACTGTTTACACAGGTCATCAGGACGATGCAAACTACCTGTAATAAAAGCAACAATTTCTTAGCAAAACATACAATTAGTATAATAATAATTTACATGTTTAGTGACACCTGTCAGCAGGAAACACTGTAAAGTCCCAGAAATGTCATAATTTGGAGCCTCTTCCTCACATACCATACTTAGAATTAAAGAATGCAAGCTGTAGTGACCAATTTAAAATATGGTGTATTGGACAAAATATAGATGTATACATAATAATGGATACCTTAAATGACCTTCTTTGAACTCTGATTCAATGGATATATATATACACCTTTTTATGTCTCCTTTATACATTCTTTGCCTTGTTTTTATGTGTGAAACTCTAGATGGGATTTATTTTTTGTGGGATAGCATGTGCTTTTACTCCCACCTTGTGGTAATATGGAAAACTGAAGTAACACCTAAACATATGACATAGTAGATAGACCATGGAGTAATCAGCCACTGATGTTTCCAAAAGGAACTCAATCATTGCTCATCTGTCATTAGTAAGTTTGAAGAAATAATAATTACATACAGTATCTCTTTCTGAAACTATTCTACTGTCCAGGGTCCAGTGTCTGTGCTCAGCTCAGCTCTATTTTCTAGATAATGTATGGTTTGAGCAATTTCTAGAAACCTTAAAAGGGTCTATATTTTGCCAATTTTGATTTGAAGAGTGGTTCCTGTAGATTACATATAAAGCTTGAGCTCATACCAATCCTTCATAGCAGAACTTTTGAATTTTATCTGGGCAGAACCAGTTCCTCTTTCTTTGGTGGTGAGATCTCATATACACTGTTTTGGATTGTCACAGATATTACATACATTTTTTTATTTGTATTTTATTACCATTATGATTATATGTCATTTTAAAGGTATTGGCAATTTTTAGCAAGCTTAAATTAATTCTGAAATGCCAATGAGTAATTACAAATGGACTTGTTTGCTTCCCCATCACAAAAAAATTGAGGTTTTAATACCATCCCATTTTTTCTTATACATAGGCAATTTGGAATTTGCTTATGAAAGGGATGAGAAGATATTCTCTTGTTAACATTTGTTAAATAACAATAGTGTGTGTCTTTATGGTTATCCACACAGACTAGTGCGAACGCATGCTATTAATCTGTTGTTTTTGATAAACAGCACCCTTACCGATGACATAACACATTGGACACCCTGCAAACTGTATTAAGGGGGCTCTTATGCCAGGCCAGATTAAGGATCTTGGGGGCCCCTGAGCACTTATACAAAATGGGACTCTTTTTTTTACATATTTTTCCATGTCAGCACAAATAAATCACAATGAATGTAAAAGATAACAAAAACAGGAACATTACATATTCCTCTACTTTCTTTCGTGATGTCACATGCTAATTTAAGGCCTGGCTACTGCACATGTTTCACTGGAATACACTGGCACTGAGTATATGCAACCAATGAAGTGCCAATTTGTTGGGACATTAGACAAGACTGTTGGCAACCGGCACACTGGTTAACACTGTCTTATTTATATCAGCACAATTGGTAAACGTATAATGTAGGGTATAACATAATATGACACATAGCACACAACACATGGGAGGAAAAAAACTAGGCACTTAGAGGCCCCTAAACTGACATAGAGTTGTTAGTCATTGGACTTCAGGGTGCTTCTTTGATGTCTGAGGGCTGCAGTCCTCTTACCAGCTAGGTATATGTTCCTGCACAGCCAGTGACAGTGAACACAAGCCCATGTGGGGGGAATGGATGAATACCTAGGACTTGAGGAATTAGCGGTAGTTAGTGGAACATAGCTCTAACTATATTTACACAGGGACACATACCTCTTAATGCAAACTACACATATACTATGTACCATCCAACATACAGTACACACAAACACAGATAAGGATTTTACTGTCACCACTGCCTGCCTGTCACGCCAAACAACTCAGTAATAAAAGGGTGTCATCCTGTGCACCCTGCTACACAATGATGCTCTGCTGGCCGCATGACACACCGCCAGTTGCCTCCCTTACCTTGAGGAGAGGTGTATGAGCATCACCTCATGCACCTGACAGCAGCAGCTTCTGTTCATTCATACACACATGCATGCACACTGTACACGCCTCTTTAACTGAAACCTCGTTATTTCACCTGGCTCTGGTAATTAAGGCATTCCTTATATAGAGTGACCTACCCTTTCTTCTCTGCTCAGTTGCAGGGTTCTCTTGCTCCAGAGAGTGTGTTTTGCTATTTGGTCTGACCTTCTGGATTTTGGCTTGATGTACCTTTTGTAAACCTTACTGCCAGCCCCAACCTTCTCCTGACTGACATGAGTTTGGTTCACCCCTTGGTACTACGCACCCAGCCTCCTCGCCTTTTGGGCTCCTCTGCCTAGTAACCCTGACAGTTACTTACCTATATTCAGATAATTTAAGCTTCTATCCAAGGCAAAGGAAGTGTTTCAGATAATATATATATATATATATATATATATTGAGATATATACCTGGGTCTGGGTGTATCAAGGCCCACTGGAGCAGCAGCAGGAGAGGTAGAAACATTAGGCTCTAGGAATTGTTAGGAAGCATTACAAATTTCACTAGGATTCAAATCCAAAGGTCTTGGCTGAGGCTCCAATATACAGGAGCCCACCTATTGAATATGTGATTAATATGTTAAAACATAACAAACAACTTTTTCCTTTTGAAGAACAACTTTACTTACAGATTGGTGGTACTTCATGAAATCCTTGGTGTGCTTCTTTCTTCAGTTCTACTTTTCATAGTTGTTACACTGAATGGATAAATATATTGATCTTTCTGTTATTATTATTATATACAAGTATAGACTAACAAGCTGGTAGTTTGAGATCAAAGTTAATGAACTAATGAATCCTAACGAATGTTAGGATAAGGTCGAAGTGTGTTTTACTATTTGTCAAGTGATTTAATAAAGTACCGTAATTTTGGCAGAGAGTGGTAGAAACATAGGGCATGATTTCAAGCTAGAGCAGGGGTGGGCAATTAATTTTCCCATGGGGCCACATGAGAAATTGGAATGGTTTTAGAGGGCCAGACCTCTACAAACTACAAACTCCGAAGCCTTGTCCATTTTGTTAACTTATGTGCTGTTTAATAAAGTTATTCAAGCCTACGTCATTGGTAGAGGTGCTTGAATAAGTAAGGCCTGAATAACTATTAGCACAGCACAGAAGTGAACAAAATGAACAAGGCTTCGGAGTGCATACCGTATTTTTCGCTCTATAAGACGCACCTGCTGATAAGACGCACCTAGATTTTAGAGGAGAAAAAAAAGGAAAAAATATTTTGAGCTAAAAAATGGGCTAAAATATTTATTACAATAACTGAATAAGCTATGAACACAGTAAGACACACGCAGTAAGACACACACAGACACAGTAAGACACACACAGACACAGTAAGACACACACAGACACAGTGAGACACACACAGACACAGTAAGACACACACAGACACAGTAAGACACACACAGACACAGTGAGACACACAGACACAGTAAGATACACACAGACACAGTGAGACACACACAGACACAGTAATACACACACAGACACAGTGAGACACACACAGACACAGTGAGACACACACAGACACAGTGAGACACACACAGACACAGTAAGACACACACAGACACAGTGAGACACACACAGACACAGTAAGACACACACAGACACAGTGAGACACACACAGACACAGTGAGACACACACACACAAACACAGTAAGACACACACACACAGTAAGACCTCCCTCCCTAACCCCCCTTCTCAGTATCTCCCCTCTAACTCCCTAACCCCCCCTTCTCAGGATCTCCCCCCCCGCCCCGGTCACTTACCTTAAACTCCTGTGTTGGAAGCGTGAGGCGTTTGTCTCGGGTGTCGGCGCTTCACTGCTGATCGCCGGCGTCTGACGTCATATGCCGGCGCCCAGCGTAAAGCGCCGGCACCCGAGACAAACGCTTCCAACACAGGAGTTTAAGGTAAGTGACCGGGGCGGGGGGGGACACCGGACTCATTGGTGAGTCACCAGGACACTCTTTGCGGGCCGGTCCGAGCTATTCAGCGGGCCGGATGTGGCCCGCGGGCCGTGCTTTGCCCAGGTCTGAGCTAGAGGATGGATGACTGAGAACATTCTATATTATAGAAGTAGAATACTATTGCAGTACTACAAAAACACAAAACATAAAAAGGTAGTGAAATCTGAGTACAATATTAAAAGATGTTTCACACAATCCCTTTTTGCATGTTGATACCAACTAATCAGTTCAAATATTTGTATTTCTATTCAATATGCTTGCCCCTTAAACTTTTTTTTTTTTTAGCTCTATAATCACACTTTTGTTTATCAAAGAGTTTACAATGGAAATATGCCATCAGGGAATGCAAATTAACCACACAAAATACTCTGTAACCATAAGCAAATAAATATTTGCACAGATGTAATTAAGGTTTGAATACAAACCTCTGAGCAGAGTAATGGTTTTCAGTCAAATTCCCCAACCTCCAAAGCCGAGACGCTGAGTGTGTATTATGTTTCACAGCAAAACACAAATTAACCTCGAGTTTTACTGGATCAAAGGTTTCAATGTCAGCTTTCCATAGCTCACCAGAACATTCATGGATACCTTAGAACTGCTTAATACTGCATCTAATTTTCATTTTCTTATAACATAATCCTATCACTTGTCATAAATGCTGGCTTTGCGTGTTGGGTGCTTTTGCTCTCTCGTTGTAAAGGTTACGCATGGCATTACACTGAACAAGATTCTTAAGGGTGAGACATGTGTGGACTTACTGAATTGCATTAGATTGCAAGCTTTCAGTATTACTCAGGTCTCTGCGCAGCCTAATGTACATCAATTAGCCATTTAATGTATCACCTTTACCAAATATGCTAATTTACTTTCCACTTCCAACACAGCACCACTTTAAAGCTCTGTGGCACTGTCAGGGGAATGTTTTATATACCAGAGAAAGGGCTTACTAACCCAGTGACCAGGGCCGGCCCAAGACAAAATGCCCCATTATCTACCCTTCCTCTCCCACCCTGCCGCCCCCCCATTATCTACCCTTCCTCTCCCCCCCTTGTACTTATCTTTTAGCAGTCCTGCGGCGAGTCTCCCTGCTCGGTCTTGGTGCTGGCTTGTAATGCTGAGCGCTGGAAATGACGTCATCTTCCGCCCTCAGCATTACAAGCCGGCACCGAGACCGAGCTAGAGGGCTCGCAGAGGAGAGAGAGCGGGGCGCCGAGCGGGTACTGACAACTTGGTAAGCGAAAACCACTCGGCGCCCCTCTCTCTCTCTTCCGCTTTAAAAAAAAAAAAGGGCTTGGGGCAGCAAAGTGCCACCCCTTCAAAAGTGCCGCCTGGAGCAGTTGCCCCACTCGACTCCATTGTCGGGCCGGCCCTGCCCTGCCAGCCCTGCCCTGATTATAAGACGACCCCTAAAAGCTGAATATTAATTTAGGAAAAAAAGAAAAAGCCTGAATATAAGACAACCCTATAGGAGAAAAGTTTTACTAGTAAATGTTAATTCATGTAAACTATGTAAACTATTTTTTTTAAAATAAAAGCTATGATTGAGAAAAAAAAGTTTTTGTTTTTATTTCCTTTTATTTTCCAACCTGCCCCCAGGCTTGCCACTCTGCCCCAGAAATGCCTTATACCCCCTATATGCCACTGTGCACCATGATATGCATTTTACCCCTCTAAATGCCACTGTGCCCCATGATATGCCTTTTGACCCCCTATGTTCCACTCTGCCTCCAGAAATGCCTTATACCCCTATATGCCACTCTGGCATTTAGGGGGTTAAAAGGCATATTATGGGGCAGAGTGGCATATAGGGGTATAAGGCATTTCTGGAGGCAGAGTGGCATAAAGGGCGTTAAAATGCATATCTGGAGGCAGAGTGGAATTAAGGGGGTTAAAAGACATATCATAGAACACTCTGCCTACAGAAATGCCCTATGCCCCCCATTTAACACTCCAAATCCCCCAAACTTACCGGTGTGTCTGACTTCCTGGTATGTAGTCGGGGCAGCGGGTAGGTGTCTACGCGATTCGCATAGGCAACTTCCGCTGCAGCCGGAAGGAGGTGGGGTTAGCAGTGGGGGTTGTCTGTGTCCATTGCGCATACACCCTCCGGCTGTAAGAGAATTCCCCGCAGCGGTGCGGGGAACTCTGATCTCTGACAGCCGGGGAAGGTCTGCGCGACGGATGCAGACAACCCCCGCTGCTAATGGCACCTCCTTCCGGCTGCAGCGGAAGTTGCCTACTACATACCAGCAGACGCACCGGTAAGTTGGGGGGGAGTGTTAAATGGGGGGGCATAAGACAGGAGGATCCAGGTCCCCTGCAGCGCTGCGGGGGATCTGGATCTTAGTCTCATAATCAGACCTATTTGAGGTCTAATTATAAGATGACCCCGATTATAAGACGACGGGTATTTTTCAGAGCATTTGCAAATTCGAGCAAATACGGTATGAATTGTAGGAACCGCTGTGTAAATTGTTGGCGCTATATAAATAAATAAATTAATAATAATAATGTAATCCAATGGGGCAAATTTCATCTTTGGTAAAGAAAAAAAGCAGAACAAAATCTAGTGAGGCAGCAGGTGCAGAGTACAAAGACTTAGTAACATTAGAGTGTCTTCATATGGTCATTGTCAGTAAAGGGATTATGAGGTTAATTCAGCAAAATGTTTTTCCTACACAATAAGGAACAAAAAACAGAGTTAAATCAGAAAATTTTCTTACGATTGAAAGGTATTCTTTACAGACTTTGTTGTCTTGAGTGTTTAAGAATATTGCTGTATTTAATCCTGACAGTTCGAGTATTAATTGCTGTAATGTGCCAAAGACCATCTTTTTGTCATGTGAAGAAAGTAATATTGATTACACAAAAAGTGCTTGTACTAAATGATGCTATGTCAAAAAACATGTGAATACATGATCTGTAGAATTAGATTTACTGTGTTGATGTTTTTTAATTCCATTTTGACAACAAATGTTCTACCCCTTGTACGTATAATCACACTTAAACAATATATGTAGTAATTCATAAATTCCATTTTAAATCATGTGTTAGTATAGCTTTGCACCTTGGGCATAGCTTTTGATTCTTTATGATGCAGGACAACATATGTCCATGTTGTCCTTTGTTTTGCAGGCTTCTTTCTAGTAAGAACCTCCTGAGGTGATGAATCTACCTGCATTATATTACTTATTCGTATAGAAATGCAGTATTTGCAGAATTCTTAAAGACCCCAAAGGCCCCGGGTTCCACTCATCAGGAGGGTGAACTAATCTAAATGGCCACTGCGTGCTGATGCCATCGGCTGGAGCTACTTTAATACTTTTTTTAATTTTGTATTTAATATGCTGGATCGGCTTGCCATATTAAGTAAAAAAAAAAAATTAAAAAAGTATTAAGGTAGCTCCGGCCGGCAGCATCAGCACGCATCGGCCGTTTAGATTAGATTTCCAGCAATCTGATGGCCGCATAGTGATGGGAGCAGCGTGAGGGGTGAAAGGTCCGTGCGAGGGGGCGGAGCTTTCACCCCTCACGCTGCTCCCATCACTAGGCGGCCATCGCACACGGTCGCTGTGTGCTGATGCCGCCGGCCGGCACTGCTTCAATACTATTTTTTTTTTCATTTTTAATTTCAGCATCCAGCGGCCGTTTAGATTAGATTTCGGGCTTCCGATCCCGCTTGCAGCTGTTAGTTTGCCGGCCGCCCGGCCCACGGATCTGCCTGCCCACCGGGTCGCACAGGCAGGTTGCTTCAGGGGCAGTGGTAACACAGACTGGCTGCTTCAGGGCAGAGGTGGCACAACCAGGCTGTTTTAGGGGCAGATGTGGCACAGGCAGGCTGTTTTAGGGGCAGCAGTGGCACAGTCAGGCTGTTTTACGGGCAGCAGTGGCACAGGAAAGCTGTTTTATGGGCAGTGGTGGCACAGGCAGACTGTTTTAGAGGGAAGCAGTGGCACAAGCAGGCTGTTTTAGGGGCAGCTGTGGCACAGGCAGGCTGTTTTAAAGGCAGCAGTGGCACAGGAAGGCTGTTTTATGGGCAGTGGTGGCACAGGCAGACTGTTTTAGAGGGAAGCAGTGGCACAAGCAGGCTGCTTCAGGGGCAGAGGTAGCACAGGCAGGTTGCTTCAAGGGGCATCCATGGCACAGGAGGCTGTTTTGGGGCAGCAGTGGCAAAGGCAGGCTGCTTCAGTGGCAGCAGTGGCACAGTCAGGCTGTTTTAGGGGCAGCTGTGGCACAGGCAGGCTGTTTTAAAGGCAGCAGTGGCACAGGAAGGCTGTTTTATGGGCAGTGGTGGCACAGGCAGACTGTTTTAGAGGGAAGCAGTGGCACAAGCAGGCTGCTTCAGGGGCAGTGGTGGCATAGGCAGGCTGTTTTAGGGGGAAGCGGTGGCACAGGCAGGCTGTTTTGGGGCAGCAGTGGCACAGGCAGGCTGCTTCAGTGGCAGCAGTGGCACAGTCAGGCTGTGTTATCTGCCAGACAAGCTGCTGTACAGACTTTTAAAATCCTGGTGCCGTAATTTGGTGGATTATTGAAAATAAATAATACATTATACATTGTGGACTTTGTTCTTTAATTAGCTCCCTTAGAGGTCTCTAGCTTCCCTGGTGTGCTAAGTGTGCCTGTAGAGTTTAAACCAATCTCAGGGCAGATTCTTGGGGTCTAATGATTCCTTCATATTTGACTCCAATTCAATGATATCTGAGAATCCCAATGAGTGGGTTTGTTATTGGTACATCACAAAATCTCAGACTGAATACAGATGACAATTCAGAATGTCATCAGTCATAGATTATTAAAGGATTAATATTAGAGCCTCAGGTAAGCAAATACTTGTCTAAAATAAAAACTTATTGTAATCATGTCGAGCAATTTAAACTGTTATTTATTCTGTTAGTTATTGATACCGAATTAAACCAGTTTGAAATAATTTCACAGATTTGTGTTTGTAGGTTTAAAATACTGTAACAATTTGCGAACACTGCCAATGACATATACATTCTAAATATTTCATGTTGATTAAATTTTTATTGTGTTTCGTTATTCGCATGTAAAGGGAGAAAACACATCGCACACAGTTATACAATAATTTTTTTGAACTTAAAAATTGTATTTTTATTCATAACAGTGGTTAAAGTGGTTGAGTGTTTTGCATGTAACAGGTAAAATAAAATAACTCCTATCTATGTCCGTTTTTACACGTCTTTGTGGAAAAAGATTTGTTACATGCAACGTATGATCTACGTATAAGCAAAACCTATGTTGTTACAGGCCTCTTTCGCAGTCATGAAAATTTGCAATTTGAATGCAAGTCAAGCGTTAGAAAGCACAGAACATGGTCATCTGTTAGCATTTCATCACGAATGATTTGCACACTCGTTCACAGTTTAGAGTATCTGTTGTCTATTAATAGTGCTTGTGTGAAAACAAATCAGTATTTCAGCTTAAGATAACAAAAACAAGAAGAAAAAAACCCCAATTCCTATTTTGCATGTTTACATTACATCTTTTTGGGTAGTAACAGATAAAAAAAGTGTTTTAAATTTGCATGCAGGTGCGGAGACCATGCTCTGCATCCTCAATCATTTTTCCAGCTCTCTATACTGTAATTAGACATCCCCCCAAAATTATTTTGTGACGTGTCTAATTAGCATACCGTAGGGCAGACCTCTACCTGTGCTGATCAGCAATATGTCAATTAATAATAAATAGTATCTCTAGTTCTGTAATCAGAAGTGTTACTCTGTTCCATTATATGCATGGCAAAATTTACACATTTTTTTTTACCTTGTAGTAAATGGTTCATTCAATAATGTAATATTTTTTAGCATATATATATATATATATATATATATATATATATATATATATATATATATATAGTATTGTTTTTATTTAGTAAATGAGAGTAGGGAGACAGACATTGAATAACATATGGAGAACACAAATGTGTCTTACACATTCTATTATAAAATGATTGGATAACGAAACAAAAACACCTGGACCAGACTGCCTAATATATAGGTACATATAGTTTAACATATGTTTATCATTAACAACTTGTCTTGATTTGATGAAGGGAAATAGAATTTTTCGAAAGCTGATATTGTACACTTCTTCAAAAGGCTCTTTCTTTTGAAATGATAGGCATGTGTGCCTAAAATCTATGGCAGTGAAGCTACAGTTAAGGAATATATTTTTTGCAGGGTCAAATTTGATTTTCTTTAACATTCAGGGCCCCTGCTGAGCTATAAAATATCTTTCAAATAATGGTACCAATAAAACAGGACACTAATCTATATAAAACCCAACAACATTATGAGGCAGTGAACCAAATTTATAATTTTTCCAATTAATAAAATGGTCCTGCAAGTAGCATATGTCAAACTAATCACCCTACATGCAGCAGGAGGTATAGTGCATTTTCTATCATTGTTTCTTTTTTGCAACTAGCTTGAAACTGTAGCCACACAGGGCTTACTACACAAACATAAACAAAGGTTTGCCTTTAAACTGGCCTCATTGGCAATGACATATTTTAAACCTATGTGGCCAAGAGAGTGTGCCATTTGCTTAAAAGGCCAGCTGTGGAGATAAGAGATCTTTTTTATTACAGGCCCTTTTTGCCACATTGAGGTCTGAGACTAGCCATCACAACCTCAATAGCATGTGGAAGCCATACCGCGCGTCCTCAAGTAATGCGCTCAGCAGAAAGGAAAGCAGTGTGGAGGTGAGTGTTGGTGAGCTGCCTTGGATCAGGGCTTGGTTAGCCCCAGCCTAAATCGATCAATCTATCTATCTATCTATATATCTGTCACGAGAGCCGCCGCGGCACTTACCTCGCGTGCTCGCGGCAGCTCCCTCCGTCCTGCCGCTGGCGCCGTGCGGTCACGTCGGGGTCGCGGCTCCGCCCCCGCCGCGACCCGATGTCGGCTGGGCGTCACGCGCGCCGCCGCGGCGCGCACGCCAGGGGCTCCCGGCGTCGCGCCTGTCAATGCCGCCGACGCCGTACGGTCGCGGCGAGGTCGCGGCTTCACCGCCGCCGCAACCGGACGCCGGCAGGGAAGTCCTGCCTCCACGGCCTCACTCGGGCTTGCGCCTGCTCGCCAGGGACGAGCAGGCGCGTCACCACCTTCCCCCACCGGGATCGCGGATCGGACCACTGCCGCGATGACGTCACGCTGCTCCACTTCCGGAATCATCCCCAAGCGTTCCTGACGTCCTCCAAAAGGGTCTCGTTCATTATTTCACTTTTGAAAGGCGACGCATTGCTATGGGCATCTCCCCTTGTTGAACAAGAATCATACCTCCTTGAGGACTGTCCCGCTTTTATGGAAGCTCTCCGAACCGTCTTCGACGCTCCTGGTCGTAAAGAGACCGCAGAGTCCTCGTTGCTTGATCTCCACCAAGGCCGCAAAACCTTGGCTCAATACACCGTGGAATTCCGCACCCTAGCCCATGAGACCAACTGGGAAGAGGGTGCTCTCAAGGCCGCCTTCAAACGCAGTCTCAACGAAAAAATCAAAGACGCTCTCGTCTTCCACGACACCCCCACGGATCTCGAGGATCTCATAGCCCTATGTCTAAGAGTGGATAAACGTATCCAAGAGCGGTTGCAAGACCACAGCCGCGGAAGAAAAACAGGACTGTTTGCCTCCGGTCCCACTAGAGCTACGTCCTCTACGTCCCCCTCGTCCGTTGCCGATGAACCCATGGAGATCGGGAACGTTCGTCGTCTCTCCGAGGCTGAAAAGAAGCACAGACGGACACATGGACTATGTATGTACTGTGGGCAAGCAGACCACCTTTTGTCTTCCTGTCCCACCAGGCCGGTAAAAGACAACGCTTAGGTTGTACCGGAGAAGGCACCCTAAGCACATATCGCCTTACTTCTCCTCCCGCTACTCGATTGACGGTGCCAATCTCCATCCGCTGGGAGGATCATGTGGTGACCACCCGCGCCTTCATAGATTCCGGAGCTGCGGGCGTGTTCATGGATCTCCAGTGGGCCAAGGATAATCACGTACCGCTTCGCACCAAAGACACGCCTTCTCTGGTGGCGTCCGTGGATGGCTCCCTTCTGGGATCAGGGCTCGTGACACAGGAATCCGTACCCCTAACCCTGCTGGTGGGGGTAACCCACCAGGAACAGCTCACGTTCGAGATGATCAAGTCTCCTCATGCCTCTCTCATCCTGGGTCATCCCTGGCTACGCCAACACAACCCTCACATCGATTGGGACAGAGGAGACATACTGGCATGGAGCAACCGGTGCCATGTGTCTTGTGTTGTGCCCTGTCGCCGAGTCAATCTCGTCCTTGAGATCACGCCCACAGATCCCAGAACCCTGGTACCAAAGCACTACTGGGACTACTTGGATGTGTTTTCCAAAAAGGATGCGGAGAAGTTACCACCACATCGGCCCTACGATTGTGCCATCGAACTGTTACCTGGGTCCAACCCACCAAGGGGTCGTACGTACCCTCTCTCCGAACCGGAGAACAAATCCCTCGAAACATACATCAAGGAAAGCCTAGACAAAGGCTTCATACGCCCATCCTCTTCACCTGCCGGGGCTGGATTCTTCTTCGTGGCCAAGAAGGAGGGGTCCCTAAGGCCATGCATCGATTACAGGGGTCTGAACCGTATCACGGTTAAGAACCGATATCCGCTTCCCCTCATCACAGAGATCTACGACCTCCTGAAAGGGGCCACCTGTTTCACCAAACTGGATCTCAGGGGTGCCTACAATCTGATTCGCGTTAAGTCCGGGGACGAGTGGAAGGCGGCCTTCAACACCCGCTTCGGGCACTACGAATATAGAGTCATGCCCTTCGGGTTGTGCAACGCTCCTGCGGTCTTCCAGGCCTTCATCAACGACGTCTTCAGAGATATGCTTTTGTCCCACGTCATAGTATACTTGGACGACATCCTCGTCTATTCCCCTACACTCGACGCACACCGACGTCACCTAAAGGCTGTTCTACAGAGACCACGGGAGAACGGTTTGTACGCCAAGGCCGAAAAATGCGTCTTCGAGAAGACCCGTTTGCCCTTCCTTGGGTACATCGTCTCCTCCGAAGGTCTTCACATGGACCCTGCAAAACTCGAGGCCATAACCGCATGGCCCCTCCCGCAAACGCTCAAGGCCATCCAACGTTTTCTGGGCTTCGCCAATTATTATAGACGCTTTATCAGGAATTACGCTACCATAGCCGCTCCCATCACTGCTATGACTAAAAAAGGAGTTGACCCGTCTCTGTGGACCACACACGCCCGTCAGGTGTTCGACCGTCTCAAACAAGCCTTCGTCTCTGCCCCCATACTACGGCGGCCGGATCCTTCCAAACAATATCTCCTAGAGGTTGATGCCTCCGAAACCGGAGCAGGGGCTGTGTTGTCGCAACGACATGACCAGACCACGAAATATCATCCCTGTGCCTTCTTTTCTAAAGGTTTCTCCACGGCTGAACGGAACTACGACGTTGGGAACCGCGAACTCCTAGCCGTCAAAATGGCGTTTGAGGAGTGGCGCCACCTGTTAGAAGGCACGGAACAACCCGTAGTCGTCATGACCGACCACAAGAACCTGTTGTACATCGAGAGCGCCAAGAGGTTAAGTCCTCGACAAGCACGGTGGTCGCTTTTTTTTAACCGGTTCAATTTCTACATTACATACAGACCGGGCTCCAAAAACGTCAAGGCCAATGCACTCTCCAGACAACATGACAGCCACCGAGACCACCAAACCGACGAGCCCATCATACCGTCCACACGCCTCATCGCCGGATTGTCCCTCCGCACTATGAGCAAAATCCGCATGTCCCAAGGGACCGCCCCGTCTTCCGGACGTCCTCCTCCGGGTCGTCTTTACGTACCTCCCAGTCTCCGCCCGGACGTCCTTCACTGGGGACATAAGTCCCTTCTCGCAGGTCACTCTGGTTTTCGGAAGACGGACTACCACATACGGAGAGCGTTCTGGTGGCCATCCCTTACCAAAGACATTCGAGCGTACCTCGCTGCCTGTCACACCTGCGCATGCCAAAAGACCTCTCGAAGACGCCCTCAAGGTCTCCTGCATCCGCTTCCCATTCCCACGGTCCCCTGGACACACGTGTCAATGGATTTCATCGTGGATCTTCCCAAGTCGCAAGGTAACACCACCATTCTGGTGGTTGTCGACCGCTTCTCCAAACAGGCGCACTTCATCGCCTTACCACGCCTTCCTTCGTCTCTGCAACTGGCCGACGTCTTCCTCAACCATATTGTCCGTCTACACGGACTCCCTCTCCACATGGTGTCGGATCGAGGGACACAGTTCATATCCCGCTACTGGAGATGCCTCTGCCATAGACTCGGCATACAGCTCCATTTATCGTCGGCATATCACCCTCAGACCAATGGACAGACTGAAAGAACAAATCAAACGCTCAAACAATACCTGCGGATGTTCAGCAACGCACGCCAAAACAACTGGTCCTCTCTCCTCCCACTCGCAGAGGTGACATACAACGGTTCTCTTCATGAGTCCATCGGCTGTACTCCGTTTTTTGCTGCCTTGGGCTATCACCCTGTCGTGTTACCTCCTCCGTCTTCCCGGTCTTCCTCGGTGCCTGCAGTTGACTGTCGTGTGTCTGACATGGACAAGCATTGGCAGCGCCTCCGGGATCTCCTCCTGAAAGCCCAACGACGCCACAAACGATGTGCCGACTCCAGGAGATCGCCTCCTCCGGCTTACCAAGTGGGTGACCGTGTCTGGTTGTCAACGCGACACATCCGATTACGCCAGTCGTCCAGGACTCTGGGGCCCCGTTTTATCGGTCCTTTCCGCATCCGTGCCGTGCTCAACGACGTGACGGTGTCCCTTGCTCTGCCACCTACCATGAGGATACCTAGGTCCTTCCACGTCTCGTTGTTGAAGCCGTTTGTGTCCAACCAGTTCTCCGGTCCCGTTCGGTCTCCCGCTCCCCTCGACGTCCAGGGTCATGAGGAGTACCTCGTTGACGGGATCCTTGATTCCCGTAGGGTTCGCAAAGGCTTGCAGTACCTTGTGGCCTGGAAGGGGTACGGTCCTGAGGAGCGGACTTGGGTTCCGGCTCGCTTCGTGCACGCTCCCCGTTGTGTTGCCCGTTTCCACGCGCTATTTCCCTCTCGTCCGGCTCCGTCGCGCTCGGGGCGCGCTCCTGGCGGGTGGGGTACTGTCATGAGAGCCGCCGCGGCACTTACCTCGCGTGCTCGCGGCAGCTCCCTCCGTCCTGCCGCTGGCGCCGTGCGGTCACGTCGGGGTCGCGGCTCCGCCCCCCCGCTCCCGGCGTCGCGCCCGTCAATGCCGCCGACGCCGTACGGTCGCGGCGAGGTCGCGGCTTCACCGCCGCCGCAACCGGACGCCAGCAGGGAAGTCCTGCCTCCACGGCCTCACTCGGGCTTGCGCCTGCTCGCCAGGGACGAGCAGGCACGTCACCACCTTCCCCCACCGGGATCGCGGATCGGACCACTGCCGCGATGACGTCACGCGGCGCACGCCGCGCACGGCAAGCCGCGGCCTCATTGTGAGTAGACGGTTTCCTATTTAAAGGCCATTTGTTTTATCTGCTTTACCCGTTCAAAGTGTATTGCTTTTTGGGGTGTGCTGTTCTTTATGATATTACCTTGCCTTGTGTACCGACCCTTGCCTGCTCTTTGACTACGATTCTGATCTGCCTGCCTCGACCTCGGACCTGTTATACCGTTTTGCCTCTTATCTGCCTGCCTCGACCTCGGACCTGTTATACCGTGTTGCCTCTTATCTGCCTGCCTCGACCTCGGATACGTTTTTGACCTCGCTGTTTGCCGTTGCACTTTTGACCGGACTACGCTACGTCCATATATCTGCATAGTTGGATCCTCCCCTGCTACCTGACCCCGTGACACTATCTATCTCTTCTCTACATTTCAGAATAGTTAGGTGTTGTTTTACTATGATGCCATGGTGCAAGCAATATAGTTTAAAAAGAAAAGATGGCATGCATGCACCACAATTATAACAAATATCTATGAAAATCAAAGAATTTAGGGAACAATTATAACACAATCTATTTACTAATCGAAATAAAGTATTATTTGGTGATTGGTTGGGGGAGTTGTGTACTAAAGGTTGAGAATAAATATTAAAAAATTCCAGTGTCTTCATCGATGCCAGTATAACATAACTGTATATTTCTGCCCTGATTAAGAACCCACTCGACCAAAATATTAGCCTTTAAAATGTAGTATATATTAGTAATGGAGTAGATAGTAAGTGAGTGAGTCTCCTACAAATTTAGGAATATTTCAAAGCATTTTTGCTACTTTCACTGTATTTTGTCTAAATTATACTACTTACTATGCCCACTTAATTCTATATGACAATGGATCTGGCTAGGGTAATGTATATATGTTCTAATTATTCCTAAAGTTACTTTATTATATATTATATAAATGTTACATTAGTATTACTTATACAATACATTGTAATATACATAATTGTTTTAAAAAATCACACATTTTACAAAACAACTTTGATAGAAACCTAATAATTAATATTTATTAATTTGAAACTCGTCTTTTGTGTTGCATGAAATATCACCCATCTATACATAATGTGTAATAAAATAAGTTGGCAGAAAGATATATTCGAGAGGTCACCATTTACCAAAACATTATGAAATGATTTTGCACATTCATTCTGTGGAATGACAATTGAGTGTAATTTATGCTTCAAAGGGTATGCTTTATATTCAGTTTACAGACTGTAAATAAATCTACATTCATGCAAATGAAAATACATTGCATAATTTATAGCATTTGCCATGAACCAATTTACTTTAATACTTTTGCAAGGGAATGCAAGATGGGTTATGGAACTAGAATGCAATGGCAGCATGGAAACTTACCAAAGGTCACATAAAAGTTATATAAATTAACCACTTCTTGGTTTCTTTATTCTTCTGGCCTATAGCAATTTTCAAAACGGTCACAAAAACATTGCTGCATGTTATAATCTTAAACCCTAACTTGCTAGTTTTCCAGTATGTGGCCACACACTGAAACATTAGGAAAAACTATTTTTACTTGTTTTCTATGTATTCATTTTTGGTGAATGTGTGTTTTGCTTGACATGGTGTTGTATACTGGGCACGTTGTTGACCAAATTTGTTTTACTATGTTATTACTTGACCACTTTAATATACTTGACCCCAGGCTGAACACTGCCAGTCCTCTTTTGACATTCTCATGTTATGTTATTGTGGAACATGATGGCACTATACAAAACAATAAATCATAACAAACGACAATTTAACAATATAATAAATCTGTGTCATGCTTTAATATGGCTCTTCTTTATATCCTTATTGGTCACCCTACACAGCCTTTTTATCTACACCACTTATGAATATGTGTAAAAGCTTTTTATTCAAGATGCTGTACGTAAGAGCGTTCTTCTTCTTGCTCTATCTCTGACTTTTATTAGTGATTGGAAATATTCATAATGTTATATCTAGGTATCTGTACTTAAGTTTTTAAAATATAGTAACTAAGCTTTTCAACGTATAATCATTCAATGTATTTATCAACTCCATCTGTTCTTTATCACTTGTGTGTTTTGGTTTCCGGAACTAAGTACTCAAAACATTACATTTGGTTATTAAATTAATTTATTGAAATCATGTGGACAGCCACCAGGCAAACATTCTTGCAACCAGTAAATAAACACTTCAGCTTGTTTCATATTAAATTAATATAATATTATAAATATTTTAAGCAAAGTACTGTTTGCAAAACTAATATAACCCGATCTTCACAAAGGTTGTCAAAGGAAATGAATAATACACGGAATTAAATTCTATATTCAAACACTGAATCATCTTGCAGAAATTAAACAAATCATTACACACAAAGCATGAAATATTATGAACTGTCATATAGACAGCTAGATAAGCTGCAGAAAAAACAAAAAACCTTGAAACTTCTCACATAAATTGGAGCCTAATCTTAGAGTTTTGAGTAGATTATATTCATTATTTTTTAATGTACAGGTGTTTCATATATTAAACTATGATTGTTGCCTTGCCAGATGTTTTGTCACTAATCGTTTTTGGACGTGCTAGCTAAAGAGAGTCATCTCTGTATCATTTGCATTCTTTCCAGCTGAGTTCTTGAGTCTTAGTTTTGTGGCCCCAGCAAACATTTGACTTCAAGCCTGGTTTTACATTTATAGTATTGAAATATGCGGTAACAAAATACTTTTATCGGTCTGCAGAATGCTGAACCCATCTGTCTTCAATTGTTTTCAATCAAGGTAGAAGAAAAATAGTTAATATGTCTTCCTGGCTTCTATTTGATTATTTACAATGTTTACATGTTATACTGTATGTAGATGGATATTTCAATATCTATCTATCTATCTATCTATCTATCTATCTGTCATTGTTTTCTTTCTCTCTAGTTTTCTCTCTTTCTATCTTCTGTTCCCTCATTCCCTCTTGGATAGACTACCTGATATGACCTATTGATCCAGTGGACTTTATTGATGTGCATTGGGTGAGCAACTTGGGAGCAATAGGTTTTGGCAGAGCCTCCTCTAAGCCCAGTTATAACTACAGAATGCCCCATCAGAAGCAATAGTAATGAAAGGAAACAATGCCACAGCTCAATACATCATATGACATTTTGTATCTAATAATATTACACCCTCCACCCAATCCAAATCAGGCAATATTTACTGCTCCCACCTAATAATATTTGATTTGATTTAATTAACAGGATTTAACTACTACTCGCACGGACACTGTCACATTTGATCACCTATCCCAGGGGTGTCCAACCTGCGGCCCTCCAGCTGCTGCAGGACTACATCTCCCAAACTCCTCAGCCTGCCCCTTAGCTGAAAGAGCATTGTGGGAGATGCAGTCCTGCAGCAGCTGGAGGGCCGCAGGTTGGACACCCCTGACCTATCCAGTCTCACCTCTGGTACTGTCACAGCCCATCCAGTCAGCTGATAGATAAAGTTGGGTCACAGTTTGATAAACTCTTTTCTTTTGCTTGTGACAAAATATTAGAATGGGTAATATAGGGTTTTAGGATGGAGGACAAGAATAGGATATGTAAAGCATAGCATTTTGTCTCTTACTTACTTCTTTATTTCTATGCCGTCAGGTTTCTTCATGAAGAAAGTAAGGAGGATTTTCATATATAGTATAAAGAAAACGTGGGAAAGACAAGTAATCACAAGTAGAGCACATATATACATTAAAAAATCATGAAACTCAGAGAGTTCAAGCCCCTTTTCGGTGCATGCATGTGTATTTGGTTTATTTTTATGTATTTGGCAAGAAGTTTGGCATTTTCCATAAACCCCTAACACTATTAAGTTTTTTTTCCCTGACAAAAACATGTAAGAATGAGGTCATAGTAATTAATTAAACAGCGTGATATTTTGGCTCTGTCAAATCAAACATTTTATAGCAGGCTGTAATATTAAAAAGTTTGCAAACAGCTGCAGGATCCACTGTCCAAGGCTGGAACAATAGCAATCTCTTACGCCCTGAAATGTTCTGATAATGTAGCATTTTAGACCACAGTACAGAATTTTATGATCTCTGTGGAATTCTTTCTTGATGACCTGAAACCACATATTGAAACACTGTAGCTGGAATATAGTGAAAGTGAAGTCTAATTTGAATAGCTACTGGCATATGTCTACATATGTTCTCTCCAGCATGTTCTTGTTTTTAGTGCCTTTAATTTTAGCAGTGGGTATAATGAATGTCATTACTTTTATGTGAAGCATATATATATAATTTCCACTAAAGCATCTGAAATAGGAAACAAGTTGATAAGGATGACACCCTGTTTGAAGGTTGAGACAATTATGAGAAGACTTCATTACACTGAGAATAAATCCACTCTTCACTTCTACATAAAAAATATGTGCATAGGTGTTATGATAATTTATTTGTATAAGGTTATACACAGTGATGACAAGAAATGGACTGAGACAACATTTGTAAAGAACCCCTTTCCCTCTTAAACATACTGCAAGGATTCCAGTCCAGCCAGCTCGATGAAGACATCGTGTTTATGCTTTTTCATTCAAAGTAAGAGTTTACATAAGCCACTTAATAAAAATACCAAATCATCCAAAAATATCAGAATTCATTTAATGGTTAACCATGGAAATTTTAAAAAAAATGCATTAGAGGGGCTGTAGTCATAGTGTGAGTCTGGCAAGGAATTCTACTTCAGCACAGATGCTGTATTCAGACCACACAGAGCTGCCCCACAGCACAAAGTCCTGCTGATCCCCCTCTGGCATGTATTCTCCATTGTGCCAGTTACTGGTTTCATATTTCAGCTTCAGTAAGACAGCAGTTCAAGAGACGGGGGTGTTGTCCATTAACTTTATCAGTTAAGAAAGCTCCCAGGTCCCTTCTTCCATGGGTGCAACTCACCTGTTGTGTGATGTGGTTTACAGTGGATAGAAACACTAGTTTACAAAAGCATTTCCATGTTACAGGTTCACCAATAGGAATAATAATAATTAAGGAAGGAAAATGTACCGGGTTTCATAGCTTTAGAGTTTGTCCTTGGTTGTTTGTCTGTAATCATAGACAAGCAAGAGAGTATCTGGGAGACAGAGGCCATTTTTAAACCCTTAAAATGCTATTACTGTGTAGACATGTATCCCTTTGTTGGCTAGAGGGGGTGGAAAAAAGACTTATGCTATGTTGGCAAAGATCTCTTTTTGTGTACCTGCAGATTTTGTATTCCAGACATCATAACCTGCAATGTTTAGATTGGCGGTGAGAAGGAGAAGATAGATCTGCAAAGAAGGACTGAGTATTCACTGCTAGGCTGCTGAATTCAGCGGTCTCAGGGCCAACTAGGATTTGGGCGTAGGCCTCAGCTTTACTTCCCATGACACCAACGTGTGCCAGATAGCTTTAACCCAAGCATTCAACCCCTTTAGGATACTCGCGATGTCACTGGCATGCCCTTGGAGGTTTTTGATCTGCATGTGTGCCTTGTGTATAATTAACCTTACCTTCCAGGGTCAGTTTCAGTTCAATAAAGGAGTTTAGAGATGGTCTTTTAGAATAATCTTCTTATAATGACATGACCAAGGGTGCTAGGGTAGGGAATCCAGTACCAGAAATGTGCTCAAGAAACCTGACAGAGGACAGCCACCTTCCCCTGGTCTCTGTGGCCACATGCCAAGCATCCATATGAGGGGAGCACAGGAAGGAACTCATACAAAAATGATCAATTGACAGACTTTCACACCAAGTTATCACACTTATAGCTTACAATTAAACCTGCCACTAACCCTGTCTAAATAAAAATGTAAAAAACTAAACCCCTGTACTAAAGCAAGAGAACAGGGAACATGGTGGATACTTGTAGCTGGATGAGGTAAAACAATCGACAAACCAAGTAGTAGGACAAGGTAAGTCATATATAGCTGACATTATCATTAACTGGTTAGTATTAAGCTTAGCTACATGATGAGCCATATAATGCATGGCTTTGGACATGGAAAAACAATGATTATCCATCTCAATAATCATGATGTTGATCAAAAAAACCCAGAGCCAGCTAGTGAACTAAAAATGGAGCTGCAACTATCATTACACAAGTTAAAATGTGCAATCACAACACATAGAACCTCATCTTGACTGCTGTTGATTCATACGAATAAACTACTAAAACTACTATAATGTCACTGATGGCATTCATGCGTATATAATTTAATATAACCTTACTTAGCTTGAACTTTTTTCACATTTCTCCCATGTGACAGATGGCTAATCTCCTTCCAAACATCTAAAGAACAGACCTCAAAATGTCCCAAAAGCTAATAAAACACTAGACTTTTATTGACTAGAGGCTCCACCTTCTCTCTCTACCCATAAGATTACATCAATTTTCCCTGCTGAAACAATTCTAAATTCTAAAATTCTATAATTCTAAAATTATTCAGATTAATTTATACCAACATCCACCAAATGCACTTGCTCTTATTTCCCATAATCCCTCACCAAAGATTGTTTTGGAATCTAGTGCTAGAGAATATGTGCTATAAACATGGTACAGAAATAAGGTTCTCAATGAACAAAAAACCTGAAACCACCCTGACAAATAGATTTGTTGGCTGCCCAACTATCTATGTCCTTTGCAGGAATTGCATTAGAGAAGAGATGCTATCCATGGTGCTGTTTTCGGTTTCAAGTTTCAAGGTACTGCTACAGATTACGGTGATTTATCAATAGGGTAACATAAAGCTAATAAGTTATTAATGATGTTGTGTTAACGTTAACAAGGTCCTCATTATATCAAAAGATTTTTTGATGAGAGGGTTGTCAACCATTATAGCATGAGACCCTCAAGCTAAAAAGGGACATGCTGAGTGGGTCTACAAGGACTAAGCCCCTAAATTTAGTTGTGACCTCTCCACATGATTAGGCTATAACACTTCATCTCTTTGCCTATGATATAACAAACATAACTACTCTCTGTTACTATAACCTATTCTGTGTGCTTTACTTTAGCTGGGTGGGTGAAATATGACATCACTTCTCAGTTAGGTCAAATATTGCAACAACTACCTCATGCACACCAATGTATACATTAGTTTAAGAATATATAGATTTCTAAAAGAAACAAGGCTTGTTTCCTCATCATTAAACATATCTGGGACATACCCTATGTTCTAAATTACCTCAAAACAGGTAAAAGTGTGTAGTGGTATTTTGAGAGATGGGTGTTGTGCATAACATAATCTGTGGAGTGACATCAGTGAAACAAATGTGCTAAAAGAGTACGCTTCTACAGGATATGTCAAAGAACATGTCAAATATATAAGCACTAGAGAAAAGATGCCTAATCTTACTTCTATGGCCTTTCTAGCTGTTGACACAGAAAAAAACACATTTTGGCAGAGGATCTAAGATCTGAGTAAAATGATGGTTATATAATACTTTTGCCCCGAGGTATAGTTACAGCACATAACATTGACTCAGTAGGTAAGGTCATGGGTGTGTTTGCAGAGAATCATGCCAATACAAATAATACTTTGCAATAAATATTATTTTACGTCACTTGCACTGTTGCAAATCTAAACACTGATCTGTTTTAAGCACTATAATTTGGTTAAACATACGACTGTATTAATTAATGCCTGTGCTAAATGTATTGCTAAAGAAAATAGATTTAAGAAATGGCTTAGTGTGTGTCTACACTCATTTTTATTGCAATATTGCAATAATCAAGCTTTTTTTTTATAAAGAGTGGATAATGCTTTTCCAAAGTATAGGGCTTGATTCTTCATAAGTTTGAGTGCTTTTTAGGAGCCCTGCATAGACAAAAGTGAAGGCGCTTGTAAGGACTCCCAACCACTTTAGCTTCTACTCTATTGCTGGCCAAGCAGCTCCTACTGCCTTGACCTACTCCAATGTATGCCTACAGCATCTTTTATTAGAATCAGATGATATTATTAATACTTTTTGTAGTATAAATGGGCCTGGTAGTCTTTGTCCCAAGGGACACCTAAAATGTAAATGTGGCTTGAAAAAGATAGTCTTTTGCCCACAAATGTAGTGTTTTAAGCAATGTGTACACATAATGGCAGATGTGTGGTTTCAAGGAAAGTAAAAATTGTATTAAGGACAAGCAAACCAATCCACAATTATCTTCACTCCCTAATGTGTCTTAATTATATTTAGACATAATAGTATTTTAGTCTTGATGCAGTATACTTTGTCAGTACTTTCACACTAGGCGGGCTTTGTGTGTTATAGAAACAAATTATAAATAATCTAAAATCATAAAACATATGTATAAAAGAATGAGACCTTCATAAATGACAAATCAGTGAAAACGCATGTTTATAGTTTAGTAGACACCTCCTATATAGCTGGCAGCTAACACAATGACACATTTACTGGCATACTTTATGAAATATCAGAGTTAACGGCTAGTTCTGCAATGCAGGGAAGGTTTGGCAAACCTACACCACTGTCACACTCGAGGAAAAGCAATTGGAATAACATTTTTAGGATTCTGTTGTTAGCACAGCTGGCTATCTAAAAGACCGGAGTCTCTGTAGTGAAGCCAATAATACTTTGCTGGAATAGGAGAATTGGCTGTATGACTAACATACCCATGATCCGCTGCTCCAACTCCAACGGGCTACGTTTGTTATACAAAGGAAATTTCTTTTCACCACCAATTTATTTCCAAGTTTTTAGTTCAGGTTTTAATTACTTTAACCACACCACAGCTTATGACCAAGACTCCCCACATATCTGAGCAGCAGGATCTACAAGATTTGTTATGCAGCTGTACAACAACATTGTAAAGACCCCTATATGCAGATAAAAGAGAAATTCCGTTAATCTCATGGTAGAACATTGTGTGCACTACTGGTATTGGTTTTCTTTTCCCATGGGAGAGTCAGACATATAAATATAGATTAAAAAAAAAATTATGGATAAAGCATCTGTTTTGTCTCGTATCTCCCAATAGTATGAAGCAGAATGACACCTGTGTACGCCGATCATAGCTATTTCACTTGTTGGTTTAATAAGCCCCCCTATGTGCCACTTGTCCTTAACTGTGTATGCAGTGTTCTCACTAATAATGAGGCACCGATTATTTTTGCTATGGGAAGGTGTCCTAAATGAAGACATCATGGATTAAAAGCTATATCACACTGTTTTCAGTGTGTTGCCAATACATTTGCCAAAATGGGATCCACCACCTTAATAGCCTCTATAATAATAACTTACACGGATAATTTGACTGGCTCTCAGAACTGATGCCCATTTTTTGGTGCTATGTTATGTTTATTAGCATAATGAGACTGTGGTCCAAATCTAGTGCTATGGGAGATGTAAACAACAATGAATTTTTACATCACAGTCCTCTCTGTGGGTGTAGTAGTGCATGGCCAGGTCTTTAATGCTTAAAGCTGCAAGCAAAATTGTGTTTTCCAGCTTTGAGAAAAATTAGTTCTCATAGTTACAGAGTGTCTTTTCTTGGCTTCCAGTGTTGGTTTCTAATTCATAAGACTGGGATAGTACAAAATATTAACATTTCATGCCCATCACTGTCAAGTGAAAGTATAACTATCCTGTACATACAATTCAGTTTTGCCATATAGGGCTTTTACCCACCTGGAAGTAACCATGCATCCTGTGTGTTAATCTAGCAATACATATAAGAATTTGATTATAGCTGGAGCCCAAACCCTCGCTCAGTGCAGGTCATGAAGACAAGAAGAATAATAACTGGAGCCTCTTTAAGTGGGGGTGTTTGCAAGGAAATGTCCTCTATTGGTCATCAGGGTAAGGTTTGTATTGAGTTTCTCTATTTTTTTTTTTAAATGAACCCCTTATTCTAGAATTAAATATTCAAGACCTAAGGCACATGTTCCTTTAGTGCTAGTTCATTCAGCTCTCCAAGTTTATGATTCACCTCCAAAGGTGTCGACCACATAAGTAGCTATATAAAGATGGGTTTTTTTTTGAGTAACTACTAAAGTCATGATTAGCAAAGCAAAGATGACCAAATGAAACAAATTACAGCATATCAGTTTCAAATCTTCATCTTGGTAGTGCCCCAAAGGAGAGCCTAGTGTGTTTCACACTGAATGGAACTTAATCATAGATTCTGATTATTTGATGCAAAGGAACCTACCCACATAAGTGTTGCTATCATGTAAGAAGTTTGGGCTCCACTTACATGTTGGGCCATCATCCCCATTTCAGAGGAAGCTCTGTAAATGTGTTAGAACTACAATGTATATCATGCGCTAGATCTGGGCCCTTAATGTTTAAAGCTAGGACCCCTAAAAGCTTCAAGCAGCTCTTGTATCCATAAATTACTGAAACGCAGTTGAAATAAAATGATGGTTGACCACTACAACACAAATTTAACCCCTTGAAATAAAATGGATTCATGAAAGAAGGAGTTTCTCCTGCAAGAAGAGCTGTGCTAATACTGTCTAATGCATAGTTGACAGTGAGTTCACACTACAACTCTCCTGCTTAATGACATGCAGACTATCATTTTAGTGAATAAACCCTTCGGGTTTTATTGCCCAAAATATTTTGCTTTATTTTTAAAAGATCAACATTATAGAATAGAATGTAAACTATAATTACTATATTGCATGGCTATATCCATTTAACTACCCAGTTAAAATCTATAGAACAAAAAATAATTTAGGTTTCATAAGGACATCTCCTTTAATCTTGGCCTTGCAATTCTCTCAGCAAGAGAAATCACGTTACATTAGGATTACAAAAAGCCCCAGGAAATGTTGTACATTTTAAGCCTCAGCTAAGTGGATGGTGTTTACAAGGATTTATGTGTAACTTAGATCTTTAGCTAAAATCTGACATAATTAATGCTTGCCAATAACATGACAACACCTTTTTAGCTTGTAGATGATAGATGAAAGAGAAAAAGTACAGGAAGGAAAGAAAAGCGGAGCAGAACTTTTATTGTCTTCTAAGTAAGGAACTCTGCCAGGCCATGGAGAACATCTCCACATATGTTATGTCTTGTCATTAACGCAATGATAACAGTGAATTGGGTGTAAACTAGAAAGATGTGCACAGATTTGCCATTGTTAAAGTGCTGAGTATATAATGCAAGGGATGTTAACCACAGGTCCACTAATCTGAAATTTCAATAACATGCAAGGACAATGACAGCTTCTATGCTTTAGGTTTCTATTGTGGGATCTACATGCTGTCAGTGGCTTGAATGAACACTTTGGCACGTAAGGATAAATTATTTCTCCTAATCCTTTACTGGTGCCCAGAAGTAGCCAAGCCTCACATTTAAGAAACAACGCCAATTTAGAGCCAAACCAGACTTTAACTAGTCCGGGTGCACAAACTGGGGGAGAGACTGTGAAAGGAAGATTGGTTAGAAAAAAGTAATTTGTTTTTTAAATTTTGCATGACAAAGTGATACATAGCGGAGTCCTAACAAAGAGGCTTATGCACAATTGCACCTTGGGCTTCTCTCAATGTAAGATTTTGGGACACTGCCTTTTCTTTGGTGTTAACTGCAATACTACACAATGCCTTCATGGTGTCTAGAGCTAATCTGATTAAAGGCCGCATTTACCCGTTAACTAGATCCTTTCTGTGCTCTTGGTATGTGCCTCGATGCAGTACCCTTAACGTGCGGTACACTTGAATGTGTGTAGGACAGGCCTGGGAAGTGCCAAATGTTTTTTTGGGACACTATACTACTGGGTCACTTTGTGAACTTGCCCTCATGGCTGTATGGTGCCAGACCTCCCCATGGTTATAGTTATAGATGGATGTAAAGGCCCATGATTACTAGTTAAGCATGTTAGGCTTTTTATAGCTTAGTTCGGGCTTGTGGAGCCATGTCAAGCATGGAAGTTGGCTCGACCTTTTCCAACCTGTTGAATGCAAGTGATGTTCTCTCCTTGTTGACTACAGTTGGGAACAGAAAGATTTGTGTCTGGAATGGTAAAGACCTCTCATCACTTCTCCCACACCAGACTAGAATAGGGGAAATGTTCAATGGGTCCAACTGGTGTACAGTACCAACAGTGTATGCCACACTTTGACTTTTATGCCATGGAGCAAGAAAAAAAGCTAATCACCAATTCCGAAAAGCAGGTAATTACAGAACATTGCACACATCACTGTGTTATAATTTTTAAAAATATTATTAGTGGCTAATATTTTATATTTAAAGTGATGATTAACAATGATTTACCCTTATATGTATAGGAAATGACTGTGTTAAAGGTTAAAGAAGATTAAAAATACAAGCACATTAAAGTGCAGCATTTTAGTGACAACCAATCTAGACAGAGCAAGTTCTAGGATCAGTTACCTTAATAATTTGGCAGAAAAAAAGAATGTTTTTTAAAATGCAACATTTCTGTGGCCATGTCTTATTTTTATTGGTAATAAATGACACAGGATACATTTGTAGGAGGGCAGAGCAGAGAAAGTCCACAAATAGATGTTCGCCAATGTCGTCGTGATTGTGCGGACATTTAAAAAATCTTTTTGCAGTATGTGATTTTTGTAACTTAGTTTTGATAAGACCCTGGTAGGTCTGGCAAATTACAGCAACATGCTTTGATTTATGGAACTTGGATATGTGGGTTTAGTAACTGTAAATAGTTACAGTGTGAAATCCCTTATAGATTGGCAGAGAAAAATACTTTTGGCAATATTTACTGGAAAATACCATTAAACGTAAGAATTACCACTGATAAGTTCATAAAATCAACTAAATACTAAAAAACGGTGGATCTCATGTTTGAGAAAGATATATGAATTTGTTTTTGTGTGGGTACAATGTGGACAAAGATTATTTTGCAAAGGCTATTAAATTAATTTTCAAAAACCAACACCATGGTTAAGATATTTTATTTTAAGTGTTTTCAGGCACAACGCAGGAGGCAATGGAACAGGTTGCAAATGGTAATGTGACCCTGTCCAACTTTAGTGATTTACTTTTTTCCTTGACCTTGGTCGCAAATGCGTTTGTGACCGTGATTAGTTAATCACCTGTACATCATACTTCTTGTATTATATGCATCTACTGTATGTGGTCAGGATCCACATCAGCTGATTAGGATAGGGTTAATAAGCATTTGTAATATAAGCTTATAGAATATAATTAATTATTAACATATAACAGTGCTCAGGTATCACCTTTGTTGCCTCACTCCTTATCCCTTTTTAAAGTGGTACCAAACCCCTGCAAACCTTTTCATGCTGAAAATACAACATTTTTGGCTTAACTACATATATCTCTAGACAAATGTCTTAACCATAATTTACCACTAGATGGCACCATTATCTGTATGTTTTTGCATAACACAAATTCATAAGGACATTTTAAAATATAGGTTTCGGATGTTCATTAATCTTGCTAATTTATAAATTAATCATGTGCCAATCATTTTCTCATAGGACGGTACCATATAAATATTGGCTATTGATAAAAAAAATATTTTTACCAAAAGTAACTTGCAGTGTACGTATGTGTGACAGTATGTAGTGTATGCAATTGTATGTATGATATGTATATAGTGTATGTATTTTTGTAAAGGTAAATAGTTAATTGAGTAGCGCTGCTTTATTTAAATTTATGGCATGTATGGTTTGAGAAATTGGATGATTGGACCCTGATACTGAGTATTTTCAGTAATACAAAACATTTTTTGAAGAGTTTTGTATGCATTCACTCTTGAAGAGATGAGATGTTACAGCCTTTATCAAAAACCTAAGATGGACATTTGGAACCTATTACCACATGCTTTTGTTAATGTGAATAACCATATATTGAGTAGTTTTGTGTATGGATGACATATTCAGAATATGGTGCTCTTTGTTCATTTTTTTACCTGCTTTTTACTTTTTCATTTTACATCGATCCAAAACAAACCAGACTATGTATTTATTTCTATTATATTGTGTCTGTGCCCTTTACTGTTGTGCAGAGTGATGTAGAAAAAGTGTGGGTTTTTTTTCTCCAAACATATGCTTTTCATCATTTCCTATCTCTGTTTTTCTCCCTAAACTCTCCAATAATTAATCTTCTTCATAGGGGTTTATGTTTCAGCTTGGCACAGCTCTCTGCATTCTCTAGTCTCATCCTCACAGCAGAAAGAGAACATTTTTAAATAAAAATACAGATTTTTTTCTCTTTTTGGGTGCCATTTTTGAACTCTTTTAGGGCACCAGATACAGGACTGTAATGGGAACTGGCAAAGGTCTCTGACTGAACCACAGAGCAGAGGTCTGTGTCAGACAAATGAGGATCAGGGTCAAAATCAGGCAAGAATACAGTACACAAGGATTAGGCAGAGGTTTACATAATTTACAGTCCAGGATCAATAGCCAAATAACAGAGTCAATAAAACAGAATATAATAAAATTATGGGCAAAGACCACGAAAAACCAAATCACAGGCTAGAAAATGAATGCTCCAGCATGGGTAGTTGGGAGCAGCTTACCAAGTGTGTCAGGAATGGGTAAGGATGCCCAGTGCATTGGGAGCCATGAGAATGCATCACCTCCCATATATCTGGTCACTGGTTTAAATGCCAAGGCTCCTGATGAATGATGAGGGATAAACTTTGCAAAGAAAGCTATTTAAAGGAGCAATCTTTGCCCAAAACAGCATAAAAAAAAAAACATTAATGCGTATTACCAATATGCATTTTGACACCTTTTCCAAACAGTGCAAGACAAAATCCAAACTTTATCCTTCAGTTTTAGCTGCTTCAAGTAGCCATTCACTGTGCAGGAACATGTTCCCATTGAAGTAAATAAGAACATCTAATAAGAACACATGCATTTATGGCAAGAGGCGGCGCTTGACCTGCCTAAAGACAATTAAGTTGTACTTGCACAGTCCTGAGCAGGTGATGTGTTTGGCTGAACGCATCTCCTGCACAGGGCTGAAGCAAGAATAACGCCAAATGTATCCTCTATTTCGAATTAATCCCACTACCACATTTGGCTGGATATAAAGGCTGGAGTGTGCTGAGGTGGATGAATGGTCAAAGATTATCAGATTGGAGCTGTTACAAGGAAATATAAAATACATATTCTGATAAGGAGGGGTAGTTTCATGACTGGCACATCATAGCTTTTTTTTAAAGCTACAAGTAATAATTGTTTTAATGGACTGATCATTTCTTTACATAAAGTAGACTAAACGTGGTAGATCCTGAATCATCAGATACTTTGAAGAGCAGAGTTTATAAAAAAAACATGATGGCACTGGCAGAGTTTACTGTCATTACCACATAAATGAAAAACCCTTTCCTGCTAATATTCTACCATAAGCACTTTCTTGGCTCTTTAATTAATGATTCCATATGGCTCGGTGCTACATGAGCAATGTAGAACATCTAGTGATAAGTCTAGTGATACGTGCACCATCATTTTTTATCTTGTCCATATTATTATCTCACCCCTATTGCAATTCCACCCTTTCTAAAGTTATCCTTCTTTCACAAACCATTTAATCTTCTCTCAACAGTCTTTTTTAAAATTAATTATCCACTTTTTCAGTTTATAACATCATCTCACACCTTTCCAATGGATCAAATAACAAAGGGGTGTAACATTAGCAGCCAGCTCTGCAGGTTCTCCATGTAGGATTATGTCACGTTGGGGAAAGAACCCATGTCTGCCCCATGTCCTTGAATGACACATCATAGCTGTTAGTATCTAGGATTAATGAGTACGTTTTTACCGTATCAGTTCTTGGCTCTTTCACAAAACCTACCAGCAACATATGTTACAGGACCGACCATCCTTAAACATCCCTAATTTCTTGGTCTGAATTAACCACATTGTTTTCAACCAGATTATGTATTGTTATTAATTCATTTGATTAGGATGAAACTTTCTGGGAGCAGTTGGCAAGAAAACCACTGTTAAGACACTAATTTCAAGGGGGAAACATTAAGATGATTATTCAGAAGATGCTCAAGGCAATAAATCAGTCCTACTTATATTCCTGACCTTTAGTATAACACCCTATGGAAAGTAGGGCATTTTAATAAGCTATTAAGTATTAAGCAGGTTGACCTGAAAGAGCCAACCATCTGATACTATCAGAAAGCCTGATGCAGAAGCCATCTGTGTGCCTGGCAGTACCCACACAATTTGAGACTTTTAGTACTTTTATTGGAGGTAAGGAGAGAGTTTACAGGATGTTGAAGTGGCGGGGGATATAAAAAGACCTTACGGGGGGAGTTAACCTCTACTTAACAGCACATTGTAGCTGCACATATGGTATGTATTGGGGTTTGTTCACTTGACCCATTACCTGCACACTAAGATACTGCACAAAGGAAAATAATGATCCTGGTGCTATGGTAATTCAAACAGAGAGGCGAGGCAATATAGTAACATCCATGTGCTATACGGCTCACACTCCATCAGAGGATTGAAAAATGCCAGACATGCTGAGCTCCTCTTGAGTTTTCAAGAAACAAGCAAGAAAATTTGATGTTAAAAAAATGTGTGTTATTATCAGCAAATAAAATATGATCCTGTAGAGTTGTAGCCCATATTACCCACATTGCAATATACTATTTCATATTACATTGGCACAAGGTATATACTTTTATTTTTACTGCATTCTGTATAGCAGAGTAATTTTACTGAAAAGGGGAGATAAATTGAAAATGTTCATGGGGAGTTCATATTGGATCAGTGAAACATGTTACGACCCTCTAAATTCCATATGGACTTTATCCTAAATCCACGGCAAGGTTGAGCAAATAACATAGCTTAACTTAGATCAAAACATCAAAGTACCAGGTGTATGCATGTGATCAAGGCAGGGGATCTGAATCCAGCATTTTTTTTGTTATAACAAGAAGAAATGCATTGCTATGTGCTTACAACAAATAAGTATAAACAGTCTATTATTTGCTATATAGGGCAGTATTATTTGAATAGAAAATTCATGACTTCTCCAACATATGGCAAATTAGAACACTGATCTACATCAAGAATTAAAAACAGCAACATAAAGCCCATTGGCTGCATCATGCCAATTTTTAATAACATTTAATAGTTTAACCTTGTCCCCTTGAAGGGTCCCTTTAGAGATGTACTGATTCTGGGACATGTGACCTAATTAATCTAGTGCAGATTGTACTATCTAACCTTGTTTGGGTACAGGAAATAAACTGCAAATTTGATGTGAAGCCATTGTGCCTCTGCTCTATTAGAGCATAAGTTATTAACTTAATGGATAGCTATAGGACAATCCCTAACAATATGGGAAATGGGTAAAACAATAGAACATGGACTTCACATTGTACCAATTTTACTTTACCAATTTTTTTATATTTAGCAGACCATTCCTCTCTCAACTGACACTTTTGGGGATGATTTTACATAATGAATTATCCCCAAGTTCCATTAGAAGTATATCGATGGGGACATGATGAAGTTTATGTTTGTGCATCAAAGTTTTATGAATTACCACAGGAACAAATAATGCATTTTTTTATTAGACAATGTTATCTCAGTCGTCTTATAGATATATGGCCATGTTTAATATCCATTTAATGAGTATAGTGTAATGTAAATTAAAGGTGCAGACTATATCAATATGCAATATACATGAAATGGACAAGATTAGAGAGCTGTGCAGAATGTTACCATATCATTTCATTATGTAGTTGAAGACATTTTCCAATCTCCTCTTTGTTTATAAAACTTCAGGCTATTTGTGCCCATGACACTGGCATTTCAAAATTTATGCAATGCTCCTCCAGGAGGCAGATACTACAGTTTAGCGCCAACATAACTCCACGTGGATGGATTAACTGCTAATGTCAAGGCAACATATATAATAATAGTTTAATAATTTGTTTTTCGAGTGTAAACCTAATGTTAGAGCTTATATCCTTATCTTCTGCTAAGCAGGACCCAGCACATTGAATGTTCTTGCCTTGTCCAGATTAGAACCCACCATCGTGTCATCAGTCAGTGCAGGGACTTACCTATATTATATGGCACCCAGTGTGACTCCTATATTTGGCACCCCTCCTAAAATGTAAAAACTCCCACAAAAAATGTATTGTTTGCAAGAAAAGATTTCCCTTCTTTGTCCTAACAATTCTCCTTCCTTTCCGCATCCCCAGGTATTGCTTACTTGTTCCCTGGTGATCTAGTGGGGTGTTTTCACGAAGGCACACACAATGACACTCTCCAGAGCCCAGCACAGAGCCCAGCCCAGAGCAGTGCACTTGAAGGATATACTGAGCCGTGACGTGTTAAGTCACAAGCACTTAGTTTGTGACCCAGTGCACTCAGCGCACACCGCTCCGCAGGGTCACCGCAGATTTGCTACACCGACGGAAGGTCACCATCATGAGGCAGGTAAGCAAGTCCAAGGTCAGAGGCAACAACCACAGGGGCAACGTGAGACAATCCAAAGTCAGCAATAAAAAATGGGAATAAATGCTAAGGAGTTCACAGGACAAAACATTAAGGAGGGACGAAAGAGTAAGGCTATCTTTTAAATGTTCCCAGGCATCACGCTGAGATGTTGGGTGTGACCTCACCAGGAGCGCGCACAGGGGTTGGATCCCCATAGCAAAGTAAAGAAGGAGCCATGGCATGCCTAGAGACACAAGATGCTGCAGATGCAAAGTAGTATGCAATCTATGTTCCAGGAGCAGCGGATATTCGGGGGAGGAGATTCTTGTGGTGGCGTGACCATCTTAACCCCCAAACAGCTTGTCTGTGGCACCATTGTTCCCAAAAGAAAATATCTGTGCCATCTTTTGCCCAAATAGCTTGTCAGTGCATCCTCACAAGTATACACTCCTTCTACAAGTATGGGTAAACTAACACACATTCAAATGCACATACACATATTGATTTATGTTAACACACATTTACACATATACGCTCATGCTAATGCAAACATATATGCTAACATGCACACTTATACATACACACTCATGCTAACACATAAAAACATAGACATATAATATAGAAAGTGACAACAGATAAGAACCATTCCGCCTATCTAGTTTGCCCAACCTTTGAATATTTTCCTTAGTACCTGGCCTTATGTTACATGTATCTTAGCCTTATGCATATCCCATGGTTGCTTGAATGCCTTCATACATAGCGGCTTTAAAGTACTCCTGCCGGAGATCTGTGCTAGTGTAGCAGCCCCCAGATGAGTGGGACTGGAGCCTACCGCCCCCCAAGTGCAGGTCAGTGTGCAGGTTTTGGGAAACAAAGGATTCTAGGAGTGCCTTTAAAGCTTTAAGAGGTGCAAGGGTTAAGCTTATACGAAACAATATAGGTAATTTGAAAAGCATAATTTTGTCTGGAAATTGAATCTAACTACTCGACTTTGAAATAAATATCTGATGTAGGAACAGATATGCTTCATACAAACATGACACACATTATAATCACATATGACATCCAGCATATTTAGAAGTTAGGACATACAATTGAAGTCAGGTGTGTTCTTTGACCAGTATATTCCTCGATTAAGATTACAGATGCTTTTAAGCAAGCAAATTAAGCGGAGGTTAGCAGTCATTTGAAGTCATTCATATTTTTTTTCTTTAAAAATCTGGCAACCAAACTTTTATAAAGTATCAATGCGGGGATCACTATCTCGCTGATAGATCATTTCATTACATTAATGATCACAAATCTGGATTATGGAGCTGCATCAAGTGTAAACTGTATGTAATTTCTGATATTTTTTTTTAACTAAATCAAACCCAAGCAGTCCGAAACAGAAAACTGAGCTCTTTGTTCATTATAGGATAATTGCAATGCAATTGTCACCTTACGTTTGAACAGCTGTTTCCAGCAAATGTAAATTAACCCAAGGAAACGGAATTACTCTCTGTTAAAGAAATTAATCCTCCTCTTCATCTGAAAAAAAAAACCTCCTTTGAATAGTTGAGCTGTGTTATTGCACAGTTATGGTCAATGTTCTCACTTTTCCCTTCTGTCCTTTTTGTAATAGTTACGCTACATTAGAGAGACATTTTTACTCAAGCAATTTAGTCTGTCTGGCTATTGATAACAGTGACACTGAAAAATCTAAGCTGAATTGCAGAGGATTAGATCTGTTACACTCGCTCTGATTTATTTGACCTCATACAAGTTTACCAGCCTAAAATCTCTGGCATGGGTTCAGACCATGCCTCTGGCTGACTTTAAGCTATTTTTTCATCCCTTGCTTACTTTGTTTTTCTTTCAAATGATGCGGTCAAGTAACCGTAGGTTAAAATAAGCATTTTAAAAGAGATTTTAGGAGCTGTTAAAAAAATAAGAGAGAGAATATAAAAAAAAATGACATAACTTTTTTTTCAAAAAATGTTTGCTATTTTCAAAAGAAAGGTGTTAGTTTCATGAGTGTTAATGCTTGTGGGAATTGTATAAATCTGTACTTGTCAAGTTGGTTTCAATTAGACTTCCCTTTAATGGGTACATAAATGCTTTTGGAAGACACAAAACATTTACAGGTGTTGGATATTATTACAGTTAGGTTTATAACATTCACGTCAAAAGAGTTTATATACACTGCATGGAATATATTTGTCAAGATGCTTACAATGATAGAGATGACACGTAGACATATTATATAAGAACAACTAACAGCAAAGCCATAAGTAGGGTATTTGGCACCTGGCACAGGGTTGAAGGTCCAGACCCGTGCTGATAGCCTTACTGGTTCCATAAGAGGAAGAAGTCACAGTGGTTTTTCTGCTGGGCGGCTCAAGCACTCTCCCCACTTTGTGGACCTTCACACATATGGCAATAGTATAGTGAAAGCAGTTAGGACATTTTCATATACTTTTTAATGGACTATTGGTAATTATATTGATGCATAGTAGTCCTAGGAAAAATGTGAGTACATATTGAATTGTTACACTGGAATATACTTTTAGAGATTCGACATAGTGATGAGTGGAAACCACTAAATGATGCAGAGTTTTTACGCGATTAAAGATGCCACCTGGGAATTCATTTATTGGCTTTTAATAGCCCAAGCGGTGTAATTCTCACAGATCACTTTTATGTGAACCTCACGGGTTGTGACATTGTTTAGAGACCAAAAAATGAAACTGTCAGGTGCAAATTCTTTTCATCATCTCACTCAACTCCCAATTTAAAGGGTAACTGCTTAATTTGAAAGGGTAAAATATGGCTGTACAGGGAACGCAAGCTAATAAAATTGGACTGGGGAAATCACTTTCCAAGATGCGGTGAGAATTTTGCAGAGACAGGTACAATGTTCAAAAAGAAGGAAGTGCTGTCAGCAGGAACCTCTTTGTTGTTGCCTTGCAGGTGCTCTGCCAGTCATAGTAAATTTTATAAGGTGATCTCTTGAACCTGCTGAACATCTGTTGTTTTATAGATGAATTATCTGGTCATGGCATGTTGTCTTAAAAACGCCATTGTAGTGGAGGTTACCTGTTGGGAAGCTGATTTCCCTCTCTTTAATGTATACTGGTGTATTAAAAAGAACAGAAATGCACACTTTGCCAAATTAACTTCTTCTGCACCAGATCACTAAAAATCACAACATAACATCTTGTCAGTGTACTATAATTCCCTGCAGCCGTAAAGGTGTTAACAGTTTGGATGCCGAAAAGTTAAGTAACATCTGGTAAGCTACACCGGTTTTGAAACAGTTAAACATATGTTTGGATTAAAATTCCAGGCCACAACTTTTATTAGACATAAGGGAACAAGTGATGAGATATACCAAAAAGATGTCCACTTTGATTCCATTCTCTGTTAATATTTAAAGATAGAGTAATCATTACATGAAAGGGTCACCAAAAACATTTTCCCGTGGGGGAAGTCTGAAATCTATTTAATAAGGTTTGGGGATTTGGTACCTCTGCAATCCTTTCAAGTTATTGTCTATTATCCTAAAAAGACATGTATGCCACAGATCTGGACTGCTGTACCTTAAGGTCACATACTCTAATCAAGACTATCATCACATGATGGTTTAGGATGGGCACATCATATTATAAGTTGCTGAAGAAACACAACAATACGAGCCCAGATAAATCTCTAAGGGCTGCTAAATAACTGTTTTCATGTAATTTATTACTGACGTTAGGGTTGGCATCTATTCTGTCCTATCCACTGCAGTCCTATTTTCATGTAATGTATATTGAAGTTAAGGTTGCCACCAGAGGGACCTTAAACTCATCCTTAGCACCCACAATAACATACTCACACATTTACACCCTTATTTCACAGTTAAAGATGGGTTATAGCTGTCTAAGTCAACATTCTGCCATGATTCTTACGCCTCTTTCTCCCCTTTTTTGTATCCTTTATTCTTCTCTGTCCCCTCTCTCTGCTTTCCCTCTTGTCTTTCCTCTCCCCTTCTCTCTTCTGTTACTCATATATGTTCTCATTTTCTTTCTTGTCTCTTATCTCTCTAGTGTACCAATCCTTTTAGTTATTGTTTGTAAAACCATACCCATAGCCACACACACAATCTCTTAATGAGCATTCTGGAAACAACAGAGAAAAATGTGGCAACCTTCATTGCAGTCCATTTTACATGACTCCATTAAGACACCGACTTGCCATTGGACACAATTTCCTCTCTTCTTCCCTCTTATGTCACTCATCTATGTTCTTGTTTTCTTTGTTGTATCTTATCTCTGTAGTGGACCAAACCTTTCAGTTATCATCTGTAAAACCAAACTCATGGCCATACACCCAGACACAATCTCTTAATGAGCGTTGGTAAAACAGCAGAGAAAAATGTGTCAACTTTCATTTGAGTCCACTTTCCAGGACTCCAATCAGGTCCAGAATTACTATTGAGCACACTGGGCAAGTGTACCTCCCACCTCATATTAAGACTGCATGCTCACTTGCTGGATAAACACTGGACTTGGGCACCAGGGAGGTCTTCGCATTCATCTTCGTTTTCGTGAATAAAAAAATCTTCGTACTCAGCGAATATTCGCCTGTTCATGTCGTCTCTTCGGGCGAATATTCGTGGACATTCTTCGTGTTTTTTTTTTTTACGGTTTTGTAGAAGGGGTTAATATGGGGTTAACGCATGGACTACGCAGCAGCTCTCGCACCAGGAGTTTAAATGTCCGTATGAGCAGGGGGCTGGTCTGCCGGTCTGACGCTCCCGTTATCTAATGCAGCATCACAGGGGTTAACAGGAGCGGAAATCCGTAGGTTCAGCCAGGAGTTAAAAAGGCCGTGCGCGTGAGCCTATTGGTCACCTGCAGGGGCCTTCTCTGGCATCAACCAATTGTCTAGATGGGGAAGGGACCAGGGAGATTAGTAGACAAAGACGGAGACGATCACGAAGATTCTTCGTGTTGTGTGTCCAGTGGCAGAACTACTGGGGTTGCAGGGGTCGCGACTGCGACCGGGCCCTGGAGTTCTGCCAGTCAGGGGGGCCCAAGGAGTGCCGAGCGGTTGCTGAAAACGACCGCTCGGCACCTCTTGGGCCCCCCTGACTGACAGAAATCCAGGACTCCTCTGCTCCCTGCCACTGCTGCCGCCGCCGCCTGCCTCAGCGCTGCCCAGAGGGTAGCGGCTAGTTCCTACCCAGTAGAAGGACTCTGGTGATGTCAGCAGACCATGTGACTGTTTGGTCACATGGTACAAAGAACTACAGGAAGAAGAAGAAGCAGCAGTGCGGGACGTGCAAATGACTGCAAATGGGCTGTGCTGGGCTGCTGTTTCTTTTTCAATAACATGGGATGTGAGGATGAAGCTTTAACAGAACTCCTGAAAATACAGAATATTATGGAGGCAGAAGAAAACTTGAATCTGTGAAATAATTCACAGTGAGTCTCTCTCTCTCTGTCTCTCTCTGTCTCTGTGCCAGTGATTGCGTCTCTCTCTCTGTGCCAGTGATTGTGTCTCTCTCTGTGCCAGTGATTGTGTCTCTCTCTGTGCCAGTGTCTCTCTGTCTCTCTCTGTGCCAGTGTGTCTCTCTCTCTGTACCAGTGAGTGTTTCTCTCTCTCTCTCTCTCTCTCTCTCTCTCTCTGTGCCAGTGAGTGTCTTAGACTCTCTCTGTGCCAGTGAGTATCTCAGACTCTCTCTCTCTGTGCCAGTGTGTGTCTCTCTCTCTCTGTGTCAGAGTGTGTGTCTCTCTCTCTGTGCCAGTAAGTCTCTGTCTCGCTCTGTGCCAGTGTCTCTCTGTCTCTCTCTGTGCCAGTGTGTCTCTCTCTCTGTACCAGTGAGTGTCTCTCTCTCTCTGTGCCAGTGAGTGTCTTAGACTCTCTCTGTGCCAGTGAGTATCTCAGACTCTCTCTCTGTGCCAGTGAGTGTCTCAGACTCTCTCTCTCTGTGCCAGTGAGTGTCTCAGACCCTCCCTCTCTGTGCCAGTGAGTGTCTCAGACTCTCTCTCTCTCTGTGCCAGTGAGTGTCTCAGACTCTCTCTCTCTCTGTGCCAGTGAGTGTCTCAGACTCTCTCTCTCTGTGCCAGTGAGTGTCTCAGACTCTCTCTCTCTGTGCCAGTGAGTGTGTCTCGCCGTCTCTCTATGTGCCAGTGAGTGTGTCTCGCTTTGTCTCTCTCTGTTCCAGTGAGTGCGTCTCTCACGCCTCCGCTCAACTCTCCTGCACATCATTTTTTAGTGAGTAGACTCATTTGTTATAGACTAAATGCCATGTCTGTAATTGAGACCTTCACAATGTATATGAGAATGTGATAAAATAAAGCAACAGCTGTATATGTTTCAAAATAATAGTAATAATAATAATAATATATGTTCACGAATAATTAAATGAACATAACGCATGTAATATATCTGGAATCGCAATTAAAAATCAGGTTTTTTTTTTTTTTGTTTTGTTTTTTTTTATCTTTAACTAGATGTTTATACTGTTTTCTTCTTCTACAGTCTATCTCAACCACTCTGTCTCTCTCTGTGCCAGCGATTGTGTCTCTCTCTGTGCCAGCGATTGTGTCTCTCTCTGTGCCAGTGATTGTGTGTCTCTCCCTCTGTGTCAGTGAGTGTGTGTCTCTCTGTGCCAGTGAGTGTGTGTGTGTCTCTCTGTGTCAGCGTGTGTGTCTCTCTCTCTCTGTGTCAGCGTGTGTGTGTGTGTCTCTCTCTCTCTGTGTCAGAGTGTGTGTCTCTCTCTCTGCGCCAGTAAGTCTCTGTCTCTCTCTCTGCCAGCGTCTCTCTGTCTCTCTCTGTTCCAGTGTGTCTCTCTCTCTGTACCAGTGAGTGTCTCTCTGTGCCAGTGAGTGTCTCTCTCTCTCTCTCTCTCTGTGCCAGTGAGTGTCTTAGACTCTCTCTGTGCCAGTGAGTGTGTGTCTCTCTCTCTGTGCCAGTGAGTGTGTGTTTGTCTCTCTGTGTCAGAATGTGTGTCTCTCTCTCTCTGTGTCAGCGTGTGTGTCTCTCTCTCTGTGTCAGAGTGTGTGTCTCTCTCTCTGTGCCAGTAAGTCTCTGTCTCTCTCTGTGCCAGTGTCTCTCTGTCTCTCTCTGTGCCAGTGTGTCTCTCTCTCTGTACCAGTGAGTGTCTCTCTCTCTGTGCCAGTGAGTGTCTCTCTCTCTCTCTGTGCCAGTGAGTGTCTCAGACATTAACTTTTTAGTGACATGGGTAGATTAATAGATTACGTCCTCATGGTGGCGGCTTTTTGGAATAGGAGCCAGGCATAAGCTGTTGCCCACCGAGTATTGTGCAGCGGACAAATGCAAAGGTAGTGGGAACAGCTCAGCTGTGTGCGTCGGACTGCCATACACAAGGGAGAATATCCAAGAAAAGCTCCATTGGTTGTGTCTTTCTCCTGCTCAGGTGATTAGGGACCACACAGGATTAAGGTGTGAATCCAGGACAGATGGAAGACAATTGGAGTCATAAAAAGGACACATCGGTACCCATTAACACAACAATTATTATTGTTATGAAACCGCGTTAGATTAAATAAAATCTAATAGACAATGTTTCTGCCTTTTTGTTTCTTGCCTTTTAGACCATGGCAAGACCATGGAAACAAGATTTCTCACTATGAACTGTCTAGTTCCTATTCCTGTAAGGGACCTGTGTGAGCTGGAGGTATGAAAGTCCTTTAGCTGGATAGAAACTAGATTTTTCACCGTAAACCGTCCAGTTTCTATCCCTGTAAGGGACCTGTGTGAGCAAGAGATATGAGTTCCTTTGCAGTATAAGAACTAGGGATTGTTATCCTTGGTATGAAAGTCCTTTAGCTGGATGGAAACTAGATTTTTCACTATGAACCGTCTAGTTCCTATCCCTGTAAGGGACCTGCGTGAGCTGGAGATATGAGTCCCTTTGCAGTATCAGAACTAGTGATTGTTATCCTTGTAAAGGACCATTGTTAGCTGAAGGTATAAAAGTCCTTTAGCTGGATGGAGACTAGATTGCTCACTATGAACCGTTTAGTTCCTATCCCTGTAAGGGACCTGTGTGAGCTGGAGATATGAGTCCCTTTGCAGTATAGGAACTAGGGATTGTTATCCTTGTAAAGGACCATTGTTAGCTGAAGGTATAAAAGTCCTTTAGCTGGATGGAAACTAGATTTCTTACTATGAACCGTCTAGTTCCTATCCCTTTAAGGGACCTGTTTGAGCTGGAGAGATAAGGGTCCTTAAGCTGGATGGTAACTAGATTTCTCACCATGAACCATCTAGTTCCTATCCGTTAACAGGACCTGGCCACGATGGAGCAAAAGGTCCTTTACAGGGATAGAAACTAGCTCTCTTTACATGAGTTGGATAGTTCCTATCCCTGTACAGGACCTGACCACTAGGGGGCAAAAGGTAATTTTGCTGGATAGAAAATAGCTCACACACACTGAGCAAGCTATTTCCTATCCCTGTAAAATACATGGTCCTTCTACCGGATAGGAACTAGTTGCAACCCTGCCCAGAGTGCAGTGTTGGGAGCGTGAGGCGTTTGTCTCGGGTGCCAGCGCGTCACGCTGAGCGCCGGCATATGACGTCATATGCCGGCACTCAGCAGTGAAGCGCCGGCACCCGAGACAAACGCCTCACGTTCCCAACACAGGAGTTGATGGTAAGTGACATACAAAGGGGGGTAGGGAGGGAGTGGGTAGATCGTGAGAAGGGGGGAGGGAGTGGGTAGATCGTGAGAAGGGGGGGAGGGAGTGGGTAGATCGTGAGAAGGGGGGGAGGGAGGGAGAGGGTAGATCGTGAAAAGGGGGGGTAGGGAGGGAGAGGGTAGATCGTGAGAAGGGGGGTAGGGAGGGAGAGGGTAGATCGTGAGAAGGGGGGGTAGGGAGGGAGAGGGTAGATAGTGAGAAAGGGATAGATTCTCACACCAGGGCCCTGAGGTTTCTAGTTACGCCCCTGCGTGTGTCGTCTACGTTTTACCGCCGCTATCTTCTCTTCTTCATGTCTTCAGAACGAAAACGAAAACGCACTCTTCGTGTTTGTTAGCATGTTCGCCCGAAGACGATTGCACAATTCTAATAAACACATCTGCATGTTATGTAAATAGAAGGCAGTTAGATGTATCCTAGCTGTACATTAATGCTGAACTGGCATGCGTGCAATTGACTGTTGCTACTTCTATTTCTTTTAATTGGTGCACTTCATTATGCTTCCTACACTTTTTGATTTTATATAGAGATAGCCAGTGGAGAAGGAAAATGAGACAGATAGAATGCTAAAGAATTCATGAATCAATTTGCATTTAATGCATTAAAACCCATGCAAATTGGACTTACAAACATGGATTAAAAAATAATAACAAATTGGGGGATTCGTTTGCCCCTGTAATTATGGACTTCATAGAAGGTCCATGGAAAACCTCCATTACATTATATTTATTTATAAAGCGCCGGCCGATTCCGCAGTGCTGTTACATTCATTAGAACAATTTATAAACACATACAATAACAAACTGGTGCAAAGGCCCTGCTCTTGCGAGCTTACAATCTAGTCCATGTGTTATATCAGCACCAATGAAGTTGCAATCTTTTTATTTCAGCCAAGACACTATTGCTTTTCCCCTGTGTATGTGTGACAAAAAAGTGCAGAAGACCTGTTGTGGGCCCCAAGGGGTTAGTGCGTTTTATGCACACTGCAATGTACTGACATTAAGTTACAAAGGTATATGACAAAATTAATAAAATCCTCTTTTCAATTTTATTTTACAAGCTATGGGGCTAAACTCATCAAAACGTTAACTCGCATATTAACTGCTGCCAGACATCTGCCACATGTTGGAGAAAAACAGATATGCCATAAAAATAATATTGTACAACCATGAAATGGAATACATGACTTCTCAGTTTCATCAAGCAGGTATATCTGGATTTTTACCAGTCTGGTTCACAGACAGAGACTGCTGTGTGAGAGGGACAGAAGCAAAAGAAATGCCATAAGCCCCAAGTTTTACCCTTCCGTCACATAATTCCACGATTATATACATTCCCTTAAAGATACAGTCTACTGCCCCGAGCAGCCTTGCCAAAGATGAATGGATATTACAGTACAAAGTAAGTACTTCAATATTAAATCTTTACCTGCAACGAAAATACCTCTTTGTTGCTGAAGATGCTGTACAGTCTTGCCAGTCTTGCCATAGAGATGATTTTGATACATCCTTTGCATTAAAGCACTTGTTATGGCTTGAATGTACCTCTACTATCCGCCTCATGATTTGTTTAATATATTTGTTTTCACCAGATTACATGGTAACCAGATGAAATGACAATTGCACTGGTGTTGTAGGCCCAATTGCAGGTGAGTAGTTAGTCCCACTTTTGGCACTGAATGCAGATATCCACGTTCCAATGGACATAAGGAACGTGTGAATGTGAAAGTGGTGTAAACCTCAGTTGCAATTATTAGGTGTGGTTTATTCACAAACGTTAATGTGTTTTGCACATTAAGCATATCGTGATTTTGCTGTTTGGTGGGTGAAACTTGGTTGATAAAAAAAAAACTTTTATACCCAAGTAGTAACGTATCTCCAAATTGTATTTAAAGTCCATAAAAACATAAGATAAATTGCAAGGAAATAAATATATAATTTACCACATATGTAACAGGATGAGGTAGTCTAACATCTGGCTAGACATGACTCATCAAAAGTGGAGGAGTACAAGCTTGAACAGAGCCTGCTTTCTTACTCCCTATTCTTAGTTGGATCCTTAGGTGTGTGTGCATACAGATATACGTGAGGACCTCAAGTAGTCGGTGAACATATACAGCTCAAATTGCATGTGGTTCCACAAGCCATGTCTTTGGTTTGGGGTCTACCATGCCTGGGCAGACTCTCCAACCTAAAATTGCATGTTACTATGCTCTCTATGTCCCTGTATATATATATATATATATATATATATATATATATGCACAAAAATATATGCTTTCTGAGGTATATGAACTTCTGGTGAGAATTTGAAAATTAAATTATATGTGTGTTATTTGTACTTTTACACCAACTTTGAAACTTCTATTCTCCTTTATATGTAATGATAGCTTTAAATGTTCTGTATGCTTAAATCAATAATTTAATACTTTTAGTACTCAACATTGTGCCCAACTGGAAAAGGATATGGTCATAGACGATGTTGTTGATGACTATGATGACCTTCATTTAGATTATGAGCCAGATTCGGAGAAGTCAAGCAACACTTGTGTTGCCCCATCCACTCTGCAGAAGCAGTATGCTATGCAAGGGCGTACCTAGAGTATTTGGCACCTGGGGCAGATCCTGTATGTGGCACCCCCCCCACACACACACTTTAAAACTGCATAGCTTCTACCATTATATACCGGCGCAGACACTGAAGGTGGTACAGCATAACACTTACTGTTATCATTATATAATGAGGCAGACATTGACGGTGGTACAGCATAACACCTATCACTATATACTGAGGCAGACATTGGCGGTTGTACAGCATAACACCTACCACTATATACTGAGGCAGACAGTGACGGTGGTACAACATAACGCCTATCACTATATACTGAGGCACACATTGACGATGGTACAGCATAATCCCTATCACTATACATTGAGCCAGACATTGACAATAGTGCAGCATAACTCCTATCACTATATACTAAGCCAAACATTGATGTAGTATAGGCCTACCACTTCATTAGTAGTAGGGATGCACCGAAACGAATTCTGGACTGAAACCGAAAATGCAGCATTTACCTGGCCGAAACCGAATATGACTCCCCCCACACCATAAAAAAAAATCTAACACTTTTATTTAAAGTAAGTAACACACCAAAATAGGCCAAAACAATTAAATAACAATATTAATATATATATATATATATTTATTAGGGCTGCAACAACTAATCGATAAAATCGATAATAATCGATAATGAAAATCGTTGCCAACGAATTTCATTATCGATTAGTTGAATCGATTTTTATCGATTATAAAATGAGGGTTTTTTCAGAGCAAACGCTCTGAAAAATACCCCTCATTATATAATCCGTTTTAGTGACTCACAGCAGCAGCTCCTACTTACCAGCCCCTCCCTGTAATCACTGTGACAACTGGCCCCGCCCCCTTCCTTCTCCCAGAAGGCCAGAACCACATGGCTGTGACACTCATCTAACTGTAAGTATAAAATTAATATTTGGGCTGCTGAAAGTTAGGGGAGGTGGGGTTTAATTTAGGGGCAGTTATAGTTAATGGGGTATTTAGGGGAAGTTATGGTTAATGGGGTGTTTAGGGGCAGCTATGGTTAATGGGGTGTTTAGGGTTAATTTAGGGGCAGCTATGGTTAATGGGGTGTTTAGGGTTAATTTAGGGGCAGTTATGGTTAATGGGGTGTTTAGGGTTAATATAGGAGCAGCTGTGGTTAATGGGGTGTTTGGGGTTAATTTGAGGCAGTTGTGGTTAATGGGGTGTTTAGGGTTAATTTAGGGGCTGTTGTGGTTGATGGGGGTCTTTAGGGTTAATTTAGGTGATGCTGTGGTTAATGGGGTGTTTAGGGTTAATTTAGGGTAGTTGTGTTTGATGGGGTATTTAGAGTTAATTTAGGGGTAGTTATGGTTAATGGGGTGTTTAGTGTTAATTTAATGATGAGGACTGAGGGTTAATTTAATAAAGTTAACTTAAGGCGCAGTTAGAGGTAAAGGGGGGCAGAATAAGGGGAATCTAAATCCTGGGGGCAGTGAAGATTAACCCAGTACTTATTTATAAAAGTATGGTGTCAGTGTGATGCGAACAGGTCTGTGACTCTGAGGGGACTATGAGATATCTGGGGGTATAAGGCATATCTGGGGAGGATGGAGTGACATATCTGGGGGTATAAGGCATATATACGATATAAGGCATATGTGGGGAGGGCAGCGTGGCATGTCTGGGAGGCAGTGTGGCATGTCTGGGGAGGATGGAGTGGTGTATCAGGGGGTATAAGGCGTATTAGGCACAGTGGCATATGTGGGGGTAGAGTGGAGCGGAATATGTGAGAGGCAGCGTGGAGTGGAATATGTGGGAGGCAGCGTGGCATATGTGGGAGGCAGCGTGGTATATGTGGGAGGCAGCGTGGAGTGGTATATGTGGGAGGCAGCGTGGAGTGGCACATGTGGGAGGCAGCGTGGAGTGGCATGTCTGGGAGGCAGCGTGGCAAGCCTGGGCTCAAATGTGCATGTGGGAGGCAGCGTGGCATATGTGGGAGGCAGCGTGGAGTGGTATATGTGGGAGGCAGCGTGGAGTGGTATATGTGGGAGGCAGCGTGGAGTGGCACATGTGGGAGGCAGCGTGGCATATGTGGGAGGCAGCGTGGCGTGGTATATGTGGGAGACAGCGTGGAGTTGCATGTCTGGGAGGCAGCGTGGCAAGCCTGTGCTCAAATGTGCATAAATTGGGGGGGCTGGTTGGGAAATAAAGACAATAAATGCATTTTATCAGTTTTTTTTTTTTATTCTGCGTTTGTATTTAACATCATTTGTTTATTAAATTATTTTAAATAAATGAAAAATGTACATTCATTTTTTTATCCGATTAATCGATTAATCGAAAAAATAATCGGCCAACTAATCGATTATGAAAATAATCGTTAGTTGCAGCCCTAATATTTATATATGATTGTTAACAGCAATCACATTCCTGTCATGCCCAGATTCCAGGATGTACTCGCAGATTTGGCATGATAGGAGTATGATTGTCCTATCTACCCCTTCTCACTCCCTTTTGTCCTACCTACCCCGTCTCACTTCCTTCTCCCTATCTACCCCCTATCCCCCCGCCTCACTCCCTTCTCCCTATCTACCCCCTCCTAACGATCTACCCTCTCCCCCTTTGAAGTTCACTTACCTTTCAGGAGTCCTGTGGTGGGGGTGCAAGGCCTCTGTCTCCCAGCTCTGCCACTGTATGGAACAGTATAGAGTGATGGGAGTTATGATGTACTAGAGCATAATTATATAATGAAAAATACATTGGAAATGGTACAGCATAACACCCATCACTCTCACACACTTACCAATCCGCACATATACCAATCCACACACATACCAATCCACACACACACCAATCCACACACACCAATCCACACATATACTAATCCACACATATACCAATCCACATATATACCAATCCACACATACTAATCCACACACATACCAATCCACACACATACCAATCCACACACATCCCAATCCACACATACACCAATCCAGACATACACCAATCCAGACATATACCAATCCACACATACCAATCCACACATACACTAATCCACACATAAACCAATCCACACATATTCCAATCCACACATACCAATCCACACACATACCGATCCACACATACACCAATCCACACATATACCAATCCACACATATACCAATCCACACATACCAATCCACACACATAGCAATCCACACACATACCAATCCACACACATACCAATCCACACACATACCAATCCACACATATACTAATCCACACATACTAATCCACACATACCAATCCACACATATACTAATCCACACATATACTAATCCACACATATACTAATCCACACATAAACTAATCCACACATACCAATCCACACATACCAATCCACACACATACCAATCCACACATACACCAATCCACACATAAACCAATCCACACATATTCCAATCCACACATACCAATCCACACACATACCGATCCACACATACACCAATCCACACATATACCAATCCACACATATACCAATCCACACATACCAATCCACACACATACCAATCCACACACATACCAATCCACACACATACCAATCCACACATATACTAATCCACACATACCAATCCACACATACTAATCCACACATACCAATCCACACACATACCAATCCACTCTCACTCACTGAATGCTTTCCTACCTTTCCTCTTTTCTCCTTACAGCTTCTTTTCCTCCTCTTCGCTCCTCTTCTTCAGTTCTTCTGTCTTCTTCCGGTTCAGTGGGCGCGGCTTCAGTGTTGTGCGCCGGGATCTGACAACAAATCCCGGCGCACAGCATCTGTTGCCGCGCAGATCGCAAGGGAGCAATATCAAGGGTCTTTAACAGACCTCCAGCTCCCTTGAGTGATTTTAAGCCGGGTTCAAGGGTTGAACCCGGCTTAAAATCACTCAAGGAAGCCAGAGGTCTGTTAAAGACCTCCGATACCGCTGCCTTGCGAGCCTGCTCCTCCAGTGGCAGACATTACTGTCCGTCTCTGGAGGGGTGCCGGGTGCCGGCAAGTTGGCACCCCCCTGATGAGCGGCACCCGGTGCGGACCGCCCCCCCGCACCGGGTGCCGGCAAGTTGGCACCCCCCTGATGAGCGGCACCCGGTGCGGACCGCCCCCCCGCCCCCCGCTAGGTACGCTACTGATGCTATGCAAAGGGTTCTCCTATATGCAGTGGCACCACTACCACACTACCATCACAACCATCACTAATACTATCATGGCAGGGCTTGACAAATTTGTTGTGAATCTAGGCGCCAGGTAAAAAAGTTAGGAGCCAGGATTTTTTTAAACTAACAGTTGGTTAGGAGTGATCGGATCATCATCAGCCCACTTACTAAACTCACAGCGTTTGACCTGGAAGCACCCTGGACTTTCAGGTCAGTGCTGTTTTTTTTTAATTATTATTATTTTTTTAACTCTTTCGATGCTGATGTTCCATTGGAGCACAGCATTGACTGTTATTTAGTCCCCACAAGCTTGTGGGGAAAAATGTTAACCCCTGCAATGCCACGAATGTGTCATACACAAGTGTGGCATTGAAGGGGTTAACGCTGCACTGTCGCTCTCATGGAGCGATCAGGCAGCAGGGGGGTGTTGGGGCTGGTGTCCACACTCATGTGGAGACCAAAGAACCTTCTCCCCTGTCCCTGAAGCTGCCTCTTGCAGCTGGTACTCAATTGCTGGTCTATAGACCAGCCATTGCAGGGGGGGGAGTCTTTGATGACTGCTGTAGGCTTCCATGCCTACAGGAATCATCAAAGGGCTTGTGGGGGCTCGTTTTTGCTGTTGCTGGTCTGCCTGGACCACCAGCAGCAGAGCCCCGTACAAAACGGGAATTAACCCCTAAATGCCGCGATCGCGGCATTGAAGGGGTTAACGCTGCACTGTCGCTCTCATGGAGCGATCAGGCAGCAGGGGGGTGTTGGGTCAGGTCCCCACACTTGTGTGGGGACCCAATCAACACACAACCCCCTTCCCTGAAGCTGCCTGTGGCAGCTGATAACACGATTGCTGGTTTTGCAGCAACCGTGGTTTCAGCCTACAGGATCACTCCGTGGGAGGGATCTCAGGCTCGGGGGCGGGCTCTGAGTGGCTGTGCTGTCTGCCCAGCCTCTTACATCCACATTTTTTTATGGATGTAAGAGGCTGACAAAACCTAGGCGCCAGGACAAAATTCTCTGTCGCCATGGCGACCTGGCGCCTGGGATTTGTCGAGCCCTGTATCATGGAATATAACTAAAACACTAGTATTACTGCTACTTTTAGTAGAGTGTGCAATCATTTTGAGAGTGTAAGAGATGGGCGCAATACATGGTGCTTGTTGTGTCGTAAGGTAGTCAACTGGGGTATGATGTTAGGGCATCTCACCAGCACCTACATACACACCACAGTGCAGCTTTGCTTTAGGGGAGAACAGCTGCCACTAACATTAGGAGCAAAGAGCATGGTGAGGCATCAGCCTTCTCTAAAAGCATGACTGATTCCCAGAGACAGATGGGGCACAAGGAGATTCAGCATCAGCATAAGAAAGGGTTCTTCACAGTAAGAACAATAAGAATATGGAACTCTCTGTCTAAGGATGTTGTATTATCTAACTCTAAAAGGGCTACAACTGCTAAAAGGACAGTGGTATTAGAAAGTTGATACAGGGAGTAATCTGATTGCCACTATGGAATCAAGAAGGACTTTTTTCCCTGCATAATTGGTAATTGCCCCAAGTAGGGTTTTTTGCCTTCTTTTGGATCAACTTTAGAGCTGGGTATGTATGAAAGGTTGAACTTGTTGGACTGAAGTATTTTATCAACCTACTATACTATACAAGCATCCACTGCACCAGCCAACCCTAAAACACTTTGTGGCTTTCCATTCAAGGGACATGTCAAAGCAGCAGTCAAATAAACTGACACAACTGCTTGGTCAGATTATGGTAGTTGGAGGTGCTTCCTTCTCCATTACTGATGAAGAACCCTTCAAGCAGCTGCTAAGGGCCCTTGCTTCCCACTCCTCCTTTTTCACACCACCTTCAGCAGGACTGTATTGTCCTCCCTTTACCAGTCTTGGCTTTTGAAGACACTGTATTTATTCTGAACAAAGCAGGCAAAGCCTGAGCCAGGGCAAATCTGGTAGTAAGGATTAGAGAACTAGGGAGGCTTGCTTTCAGATAGTTCTCCCCAACATGTTTGCCTGTTTGTGGGAGGATGCTGAGGAGATCGGCTCAGAGAAGGCAGTTCTGGGGCAGGCTGACTCATCTAGCAGCAATATGAGTAGCCTCCCAGCACAGTGGGGAACCAAAATTCTAGGAAGGGTAGACAGGTGCTGGTGGTAGGGTTATTGTCCCCCCATACCCTAGTTTGACATGTTGTGGACTGAGTAGACAGATTGCCGGGAGAGGCTGGGGAACATCCAGCGGGCTTAGTACACATTGGCACTAATGACTAAGTTAATGGCATGTGGGGGGTCCTTAAAAGGATTTTAGGGCACTAGGCCACATCTCAATCAAAAGACCTACAAATCAATATTCTCTGGAATAGAGATCTTAGGGAGATTAATGTGTGGCTGAGAAGGTGATGTAAGAAAGTGGGATTTGGGTGTTTGGAGCATTGGGCAGAGGGACAGGAGTTTTTAAACAAGGTTCTGGGGAGAGGGCAAAGATATAAATGGAGAAGTAGTTGAAAGGAGGGTTTGGAAATAAGGGGTGAGGGCAGTGGAGTTAGCATTAAGAAGGAGGTACATAACATTAAACCTCTGGTCACAAAGTGTTTGTCAACGGAAGAACCATAAATGGGGAGTAATCTTTAATATATTTCAGCAAAAGTAAGAAGCTTGACAAACAAATTGGGTGAGCTGGAGATATTGGTGAGTGAGGAACAGTATGATTTGATCTGTATCATAGTAACATGATGGGATGATACTCATAACTAGTGCGAGGTTTGCTCGTATGTGAATCCTAAATGACGACTAGTTGATGACTCTGGTACTATGGATGGAGGTTGACATAGAGATTAAAAGGGGTCTCACATTACTTGTAGGTATATGCTACAAGCCGCCAAACATTAGCACTGATGGGGAGGACCAGCTTTTATTACAAAATGAAAAGGCTGCAAATCTGGGTGAAGTTTTCATCACGCAAATATACATTGAGCATTGTGGAACAACTAGTTGCACCAAGGGCAGCAAGTTTCTTAACATGCTAAATGACAAATTAATGTCATAATTAGTTGAGAGCCCAGCCAGAATTTCTGTCTGGATCTGGTAAAAACTAACAATGAAGCTTATCTCAAACACAGTGGCGTCGCTACAGGGGGGCAAGGGGGGGCAATTGCCCCCCTAGGTTATTCCTTGCCCCCCCTGTTGCCCCCCCGCCGAATTTGTAATCACCCAGGACAGTCCTTGACTGCTAACGACGGCATGGTGCCGTCGCTAGCAGTCCCAGTCAGGTGCTAACGACGGCACCATGCCGTCACTAGCACTATCTTACCTTGATGGAGGTCTGTGGACCTCCATCACCACCTACCCCGACGATCTGCCCCTCACACAGAAGGGCATGACCGGGGCCACCCGATCTGCCCGGTGACGTCACCGCGCAACTTTATTAACAACTGACAATTGTCAGTTAAAGAGGTATGGGGGCATGCTGCTTAGATGCCTGTATCTCAGGCATCTAAGCAGCTACATACCCCCAACATATACCATAAAAAATATTAAGTTAAAAAAAATAAAAATGTAAAAAAAATGATTTGGGGGTCTCTAAAGGCAGATAAAAAAAGATCAAAATTGCCTAGAGACCCCCAAATTAAGTTATTTAAACATAAACTACTTTAACTTTAAAAAAAAAAAAAGTTTAAGTATTCTAGCTAAATGATCACTGTGGTAGCCAATGTTACCACAGCGATCATATAGCTATAAAAAGTCACATTCCCTTTTTAAAAATGGCCTATACTATTTTTAATCCTATGATCCCTTTGATCATGGGGTTAAATTTAGCCAACGGTAGAGGGAGGCAATTTTTGAAATCCTGATGAACTGCAAATATTATTAAAATCAGCCATTTAGCCTGTGTGGTACGTGAGTAACCATCTCATCCCTGGAGCGCCTTGCATTATTACTGCAAAACTTATTTTTGCTGTAAAAGTGATTTTTTCTTCTCCCTTTACCATCATTTCTTTGGGATTGTAAGGGGAAAGAATGGTGTGTGCTACTGTGAGTGAATGGAGATATGAAAGGCGTGTGAATGATCAGTAATTAGGGTTGAAGCCTTGACGTGGCATTACTGCTCACGTGGGAAGTTAAATTATGGCACAACAAAAAGTACACATTTGCAAAAACGACATCCCTTGGCGCATCAAATGAGGGGCTGCATGTGTTTCTAGTACAAACCTGGAGTGCGCAAGACACAAATGAACATGTCGCTATGGTTAGAAAAAACATATTTTCAAGCCAAAGCGACATATTCCATCATGAAAAAACACACACATTATATATATATATATATATATATATATATATATATATATATATATATATATTGCCAAAAGTAATGTGCTATGGAATGATACTTTTGTTATTGGACATAAGCGACATATTCCATCATTATTTGTGCACTCAACTTTTGTCCTAGAAATACATGTAGCCCCTCATTTGAAGCTCCAAGGGGTGTAGTTTCTTAAAATGGATGAATTGTCTGAATGAGGGAGAGCATGAGTTAATATGTGGATGAGTTGTCTGAATGAGGGAGAGCATGAGTTAATATGTGGATGAATTGTCTGAATGAGGGAGAGCATGAGTTAATGTGTTTGTGTGTATCATAGATGTATAATTGTGGAAGGGCAAAGATGGCACTAGCAGGATGTTTGAGCCTTGGGGACCAAGATGGCACAGGCAGGGTGTATATGGGACAAAGATGTCAAATCTTATGTGTGTTATCTGGGTGCTGGCCAGGTTCTATGTGGGCAGTGTGGTTGGGGTGTGCAACCTGTGATCTATCCCTGTAATTTAGGGGGTTTTAAATATACCTTTAATCCCGTGTTTTTATGTGAATTCCAATTGATCTGTACCTGCAAAGCTGGGTTTCTGTGTTATTCTGTAGATCCATATCTGCTATGCTATGTTTCCATACATTATTTATGTATACCTGCAAATACAGGGTTTGTCTTGTCTTGTTCAGTTGCTTAATACCTGCAATGCTGATTCCATGTATTGATTTGATCTATACCTACAATGCTACATTTCATATATTATTATTGTATACCTGCAAATACAGGATTTGTATGTCTGATTCAGTTTATTTGATATATACCTTCAGTGCTGAGATCACAAGTGAATTTCAATTGATCTATACATGCAAAGCTGAGTTTGTGTGTTAATGTGTTGATCTATACCTGCTATCGGCAGCAGGGTCTAATATTTATATATATATTTATATATATATCGGCAGCAGGGACTAATATTAGGCCCTGAAATCATTTAGTGGAAAAGTTAAGGTATTGTGTTGTTTAAAGGATTTCAAGGATTACTCGTACTAAGCTTCAGGCTTCCCATGTTGAATGATCAAGTATTGTATTGTCCAATAACAAAAGTATCATTCCATAGCACATTACTTTTGGCAATATATATATATATATATATATATATATATATATAATGTGTGTGTTTTTCAGTGGTATGATTTAATGGTGGAAATTATTAATGCCCCCCCAGTTTGACTGTGGTATCTTGTGTGCCCCCCCTATATATTGTTTCTAGAGTCGCCACTGCTCAAACATCAAAATAAGGGAACACTTAAGAAATAGTGACCATAACATGGTCTCACTTGAGATTAATTCTAACCACCAAGACACTTAATTTTAGAAGGGCCAACGTTGACAAGATAAGGGCATCTATTGAACATTTTTGAATTTTTTAGGAAACAAACACAAAAGATGCAAATTTAAACTAATGGTGGCTTACCAGTAATGTAAGGCAGGAAGTAAAAAACAAGAAAATTACATCTAACAATATATATGGGGAGGATCAGCAGCATCATTTATAGAGTACAAAGATGACTATTTATTGCTAAGGAGAGAAAATGTAATTTTTTGCAATCTGAAATGGAAAATTTGGTTAGCGAGGATAGAGAGAAAGCAGATATCTTAAATATTTTTTTCTTCTGTAAACACTAAGAAAGAACCGATGGCTGGGCCCCTGCTGGCTGATTTTACACTGTAAAGATAGACAAGGCTCCAGGGGCAGATGATATACACAAAAGGCTACTTAACAAGCTAAGCCCAATTCTGGCCAGACCACAATTTTTAATCTTCAGGGATTTGTTCAGTTCAGGTATAGTGCCAAGAGACTGATGTAAGGTAGATGTGTTGCCCATATTTAAAAAGGATCCAAATCTCAGCAAGGCGACTACAGGCCAGGGTTTGTAATGGCCTACATTCAAGAATACATCTTGAATCAGAATATAATTACCAGAAATCAGCAAGGTTTTGAGAAAGACAAAAGCATTCTATGAAGAAGTCAGTAAAACTATAGATCTAGGAGTGGCAGTACATGTGATCTATTTGGACATTTGATACAGTTCCACACAGAAGGTTGTCAGAAATAGGCTTATGTGTTTCTGTATGTATGTACTTGGATTGGAAATTGGCTAAAAGATATTACACAAATATGGCTTGTAAATGGAAAACTTTAAAACTGGACCAACGTATTAAGGGGTCTGTCTATTAATGATGTGCAGGACCAATATAAAGTGCTCTCAAGTGACCTGTTAATTAACAGAAATGTACAAAGAACCAGAGGTCATCATCTGAGACTGGAAGAACAACATAGGAAGGAATTATTTCCAGAAAGCAGAACACACAGGGTTAGAAATGATAGAATATATCAGTAATATTTTAGAGCTTATTGGCCCATGGAGAAATCTGATCGCCTTTTAGAGTCAAGAAGGATTTTCCCCCCTAAGTGGCAAAATCATAAAAATAGCCTAATTAGGGTTTTTTGTCTTTTTTAGGATCAAAATCTGGAAGGATGGGTAGAAGGGTTGCACTTGGTGGTCTTCTTTCAACCTAAATTACTATTTTACTGTGTTACTATGTTATTATGTTGTGTCTCATTGTTAAAGGGTGAGCTGTCCAATGCAGCTGGACAAACCATTCACTTCACCTTCAACATATGGAGAGCCACTGCTGCACAGCATGCCTTTCTTTCATTTACGGCACACTGGTGGCTGGCTATATATTTAAAGGACAGTACCACTTTAGCTGGTGTAGGCACACAGGGTGATAGGAGCACCAAAGCTGAAGCAGGAGGGCAGCAGGATTATAGATGCTTTCTACTTCATGCTGAGGTTATGGAAGAGCAGCACACATCAGCTCACATTTTGGCAGGTCTTAGGAAGATGCTCATGCAATGGATTGGACCACAGGCACAACAGTAGAAATGGGAGTTGTGGTGACTAAGAGGGAAGCAAACGTGGTATAAGCCATTAGAGATGAGGCCTTTATGGGTTTGTGTTGAGGCACGTATACTACATCTGGTGTCTGTGTTGTGCAGCAGAGTGGTTCACACACGCCTGGTGGTAGTCCCCCTATCAGGGATATTAGGGATAGGGAATATTTGATGGCTCTGGCCACATGTAGGATGGCACCAATGGCTAAGCTCGGGGGGTACTAAGTTCAAGTTGCACTTGGCCCTGACTTAAAACTGTTTGTGGCCAACTCTCCCACTTTCAGTAACTAGAAGAATTTTAAAAATCCATGATTTCACAAACCTATGACTCTTTTGAAAAACATCTATACCAAACCACTTTTTTCATAAAGCATTTCTTAGTTCCAAAGAAGGTCCAGCAAGACATTAATGCCATGTCTGTCTTCATACACTGTAGGTTACATTCCTTGAGGCCATCAAATTGTTACACTCTGTGAGTGGCTTGAAACATGCTATCATCACTTGCGTACAGCTCTTTAAACAATCGGATGTAGGCTTCTTTCAGCTGCCTTTGACACTGTTACATGTATTGAGTATATTTGTTTCTGTTTTACTTCATTTGGTGTTCAGCAAAAGTACCGTGACTTTGTACAGAAAAGGGTGTGTTGTGGATTGACATACTTTCATATTTCATATTTAGAGAACAAAAAAGGATTATGTAAGTAAGGCTGGTAAAGTGACAGATTTGTAGAAAGTTTCCATTTAAAGCATTGCACAGGGTAAATTATTAAGTTATTTCCAAAAAGTATGCATTTGCATTTTAACTTTTTGTATTGATCCATCAATTTGAATCTAATACCCTATGTATATCTATCTATCTAGATCTATATGTATATAAGGTAAATATATATATATATATAACATACATTTTTGTAAACAATATTTTTATATATATAGACATAATTTCATCTTTTGTGTTTTGAGCTCTGTATATATGTCGTAACTGTTTTACATTGCCTGCAAAGTGGATGCACCAGAAGCGTAGAAAGGGTTTTTATCCATATTTAAATATGTATTTTCTAGATTTTCTAAAACCCTAAATTTTGTAGCATAATTATGTTGTGTACAGTCACCTACGGTTGTGTGTGTGACCTATATGAATGTACATTTACATATATATGATCAATTTACTAGAGCTTTTAAGAAAATTAAAGTTTAATTTTTGACACATTTGGTTTGGAATATATGATATAGCATCCAACATTCCTAATATACAAAATGCAACAACTTGCCAGCATACAGTGCCCAACATTGAACACGGGCCCCGTCAATCCTGATTTGACTTTATATACCTTACTTGCATCATACCTTGTCTATGCTTTTACTTCCTGTGCGCTACTGTACTGTGTACCCAGGTGTGATGTCACTTCCTGGCACAAAGTACATGAGACAGAAGACAGGAGGAGGATTTGTACAGAAAGCTTCCACTACACCAGACTGATCTCCATATCATTATAAACACAGATGTAGGAGTAGAAAAAAGCATACACTTTTTATAAAGTTGTCAAATACATAACCAGGGCCTCCATCAGGGAGGTACAAACATTACAGTTGTAAGGGCCCACCTGTCCTGGGGGGCCGCTCAAGGAGACAAAGTAAAAAAGCTCTGAGCTGGACCACTAATTAGAGGGGCCTGGTGGAGGAGCTGATCTGGAGAGACTTATCTAATCTCCTGTTTAGTTGAGAGTTCAGAAGTCTCTCCTGATTGGCTGAGTCCTTCCACATGGTGATCAGTGTGAGCTGCAGTCAGCACCAGATAAGAAAACCCACTGTGCATCTGTGATATGTGACTGTGTTTGTCTGTGCGTGTATAATAATAGTAATAGAGGGGGTTGCTTGTCTGAGACTGGTCATGTCTGGTAATGGAGTTGGCTGATTGTCTTAGACTGCTCATGTCTGCTAATGGAGGAGCACTAACACTGATTATTTCTGATTAACTTCTGAGCTCCGGCAACCCGGAGGATTCAGATGTTGACTCGAAGGACCGGTGCTTCATCTGGAGATCTCTGGGTCAAACCCGGAGAGTTCCCAGGTATGTGTATGTGGCATACATATATATATGATATGACTGTGTGTGTGTGATCTCATTCTCGCCATAATGTGTCCTTGAAAGGCAGAAATAAAATGTGGTCACCCAAGCCCTTGTTGATAGTGGCTACGCTAGTCTCCTGCTATGCTTTGATAACATCTTTGTCCCAAACCGGCTTGTCTGTGTCATCTTTGGCGCCACAAAAAAAAAAGAAGAGAAAATCCTGGTGTGGATGGAGGGTAATCTGGTGAGGAAGGGGAGCATACCATTTGTTTTGTAAAGGGCCCAAATCTTCTAATAGTGGCCCTGAACATAACTACACCAAAATTACAAAAACACTAGCCTAGCCTCCATGATGAAAAATATGCCCTAATAACCAGCACTCAAAGTGTTAATTCTAAAAAAATATTATTATTACTTAGCTAACAATAACTGTTAACTGCTATGAACAAAAACTCTCTCTGAAATACTTTACTGAAAAACTTGAATATCCCCATTAAAAGAGAGAGAAAATCATTTTTAAGAAAAATTATGCTAGTCAATATTCTTCAAGAAAAACCTGCTGCTTTCCATTTACATTTTTTTGCGGTGAAAACTGCTAAGAAGTTGGCTTACAGCTCAAAAATACATCAAAATCTTTTTTTACATCTAAATATATCTTTTAACAGTTGCACTTATGTCATAATGTGCTGTCATTGATATAACAATGTTTACCTATTGAAATGTACAATTACCTCTGTATTGTACTTACATTCTTCAAACCTATGATGACATAAACCTGAGTGACAGCTTGGCCACAATAGAGGTTTTCTATAAATTGCTGCCTATACAGAGAGCATTAGGGTTGACCACTCCTTGTATTTTCTTGTTCTCATATAAGACATATCTGGCAGATTCTAATTCAAGTTAAAAGATTAGTCCTATTTGTCATTATAAACACAGATGTGGAGTAACTTTTTCACCCTTCTGCTCCACTTGTATGAACATGCTTCATATCATCCTTCACATAGATTATTTCTTTTAAATTAGCAATTAGGTAGTTGAACAATAAGGAACTATTACTGTGATTCTGTACCGTGACAAACAATATAGTTGGTAAAGCATCAGCTAAATATAGACTTCTCATGATTATGCCACTTATAGATATCCTATAACTGTGTAGACCAATGGCACCTAAACGATGCCCAAGATGAGGTCCCATCCCCGCTTTCCTAAGCTAGTTGCAAGCAAGGCCCCTGGGAATCAGTGTAGCTAAATGGACAGGGAGCATGTATGTGTGTGGGTTAGTGCATGCTCAGGGCGTGTCCGTGTTTTGATTGGGGGATGTTAATTGAGGGGTGGGAGACCCTAGGTGATATAAGGTGCCCTCTGGGTGACCCCGGTCACTGTCCTTTTTTACAGACACGGCCAACAGTCTTACCTGCTTCCCACCCTCCCTCCCTATTTCTTGTGTACTAACTTTCTTTCTTTTGTCACAGCTGGCGGTTTGTGTGTCCTTGCCGGTCTGGTTTTGGTAAGTGATGGAGTTTGGATGCTGGTGTAATGGAAGGCTCAATCCTCCCCTAACCTCTGGTGTTTTATTGGACGTGCCCACCGAGCTTGTTGGACGGCTGGTGGTTAGCATTGGTGGTGGGACAGCGAAAGGTAGCTGTCAATTTTGTTTGGACGAGGGGGGAGGTGAGTACCTGTGGTCTGGATTGTGCAGTGTGAGAGGCCGGCAAGGACGGGGTTAATTCGGTTCCTGTGTTGGTTATGTTTTGAATATGTTACGGTAATGTGTTATGTATATTTGTATTTATTATTTATCGGTATTGTATATTATTCTTATTAGTTTATGGTGTTTTGGGCCAACACAGTGTTTTATGGTTTTATAATAAAATTGTGCTGTGGCCTGCTTTATCCAATTTCGGTCTCCGTGTCGTTCTTTGGTGGGTTAAACTGGTATTGGGTTTACAATGCACGATACACACTACCTACATACATGTAGGGAGTAAGTAGGAAACCTTGAAAATATATTTTTATTAAATGTTTTAAGAGAACATTTGATCAAACTATGAATTTAACCTAAACTTGTCTCAACTGCAAAATCTCAGCATCTCATCTTTAGTAGACCAGTCACTATGAACAGCTTTATCCTCTTTAAAACATTGCTTGAAAAATTAATCAGCGAATGTGTTCCAAAGTATAAGCTAACCCTTGACCCCCTGACATTGACATGACAATTTAACTGAGAGTTTTAGCTTTTTGAGAAATTATTTTAATTTATATTTTCTGTAACAAGAAGCTTGTCAAAAAATACATTAGTGAACAAATAGTCTATGTGCAGTATTCTGTAAATATAAATAACATAGTAAAACAAGTTAACACAAGTAAATCCTCAATCAATTTTGTTTTCATTGTAATTTTGTGGAGTGATGATACCCATTTTCTAGGGGCAGTCCCATGGGGGGAAAAAAAACATTTTTATTCTAGAGCATAAAATACAGTGCTGTATAGATAAATGTAGGATAGCATTGACAAAAACCTGGTTTTATCTCATTTTGTTCCAAAAACTTCCTTTATCTGCAGACCTGGAGGCTGCCATTGGTGTCATTTTATATTTTGGGTGATTTGGCCTGGGCAGTCACCACCCTGAGCAGATTAATTGCAATGTTAATGAAGTCCCTTTCTACATAATTTTTTTATTAGTCAGAATGTCAGGTTGGCTTAACGATGAGAGATTTTACTGTTTACCACAGACAGTATGATAAGGTGTCAGAGCATTTGACTAGTAGATTGTGTTAAAATAACAAAATGTGGGCATATATTAATAGTTAATATACAGCTGCCTGAAATCATTATGCAGAAATTAGAACCGTTTAGAAAAAGAAAACAGCACAATATTTTTGAAAATGTATTTTTTCATCTAACACATAATAAAAATGGTGGGGGTCCCTGTTTTAAGGTGTTTTTCCACCAACTCCAATAAAGAAACACAAGAATTGTAGGTCCTATATCTAAGTTACTTTGGTTTGGCCATATTCTCCTCTCTTGATTAGATTTGATGCTGCATTTTAATTGCGTGCTAAATGCAACTAAACAAAGATTTTTGTGGTGCAGTTATTTGAATTATATGAATTTAGGTGCTATTTGTAAGCAGACAATCAACAGTTGATGTTGTACCTTTAGCTCTATTCATACTAATCATATAATGTATAAATAGATTTATTGCTTGAACCATATAAGATATACTTACTTGATGTCTGCCATAGAAAAAAATACCAGAGAATCTTGAAACATGAGAGGTTGGAGTATATGGTTCGTCCGTGAAGGCATCAAAACAATGCACCCAAATGTAAAAAATCATCTTGTGCCTAAAAGTATTCTGTCTACCCCCCACTGCCCTCTAATGTGGTCCATGAAGGCCAATATGTGTTTCTGGGGTTGCTGGTTCTCTTGCACAGTGGGATTTTGCCTTGCATTCTGGCTCTAGACTGTAGGCTATGTAGACTGTAGGCTATGTAGACTGTAGGCTATGTAGACTGTAGGCTATGTAGACTGTAGGCTATGTAGACTGTAGGCTATGTAGACTGTAGGCTATGTAGACTGTAGGCTATGTAGACTGTAGGCTATGTAAACTGTAGGCTATGTAGACTGTAGGCTTATGTAGGCAGGATCAGACTGCTATGTCAGTGGAGATTTTTCCTCTGTAATGGCACATGTGACTTGATCATGCCCTGTCAGATAATTGGCATACGCTCTATAATTCTGAGTTCGAGAAAAGAAAACAGTTATTTTAATACCACAAAAAAACATATCCAAGAATTTTCTAATGTAAACTAACTGAAATAGCAAAATAGAAATATTAAAAAACATTCTCACCAGTAATGCATTTTTATCTTTTGGAAGTATAAAATACATTTTAGAAAATTGGTAGTACTTCCATTCAAACTGATCTTGCACAGTTGTTGCATTAAAAAGCACCATGTATTTGTAACATCTTTAAACATTATCTTTTACTTATCATATAGAGTTGACACTCTCCATGAACCTATTACAAATAATGAATATTCAATATTCTATTTTTTCTTGGTTATGTTAATAAGTAACTAAAATATCTAACTAATCCACCATTTTGTAGATTTTTTTCTTGTAAAGGGTATTATGAGCAAGCATCCCTAATAATCCTTACATTACATTTACAAGAGCTTTTTTGAATAACCGGTCAAGTTTTCTGTCTGGTGGTCTGAATGTATTTTACCTGATAGGAGAAGATGAGTTAAAATACATTTTCAGCCAGACACAACAGGTGTGTTCATTCCCTTTCCTTTTCAGTTGAAATGTTAATAGGCTGTTATTATACTTAAGGTGACTGTCAAGTAGGTGTAGAAAATGTCTTTGTACATGACCAATTTGAACGCACAAGAAGATTCTCATTTTACGTGTACCCATGGGCTTCTTTGATAGTGGGCCAAACATTACATTTAGAAACTTGCCTGGTCTATGGCATGAAATGAGGTAGGCATATTAGGGAATAATTAAGTAAAAAGATCCCCAGGCTACAAATACAGTGACAAATGTTTTTTGAGACCAGGACCATGTGAACAAAAGAGGATCAGAATTTACTGGATCAAACATTTAATATGATGTTTTAAATTGCCTGCAGTGGGGGAAGTATGGTTAAAATAGAAGTGGTTACCTGTCTTCCTGAAATATTAAATGATAAGAAATTAGAAATTAAGATGGTTACAGTTATCGTCCCTGTAAGGCACTATTGTACTGATGTATTGCTTAATGTCATATGTAAGTACCATACACATAGGTTTGCTACAAATACTGAAAAGTTATGGAGAGAAGTTACAAATCATCTTTGAGGTTTATTCAAGTAGTACTTAGAAAATACAAATATGTGCCACAACACAAAAAATCAGTATTCCAGGGTCCACTAAAACAGTCATAATTTAAATTAGTTAAAAAAGACAAAGGCCCTGTTTGGCCGAAATGTTGCTTTTTAGTTTAGCTTTCTCTGAATAAAGTAACCCAAGGACTGGAAGCTGTTCGGAGCGCTGGGATTCTTTTCTGTGTTTGTATAATTTAAATTAGTAACACATGAATGACGTGAGCGATTGTAAAAATGTAGCATGTGGCTGTACTTACCTCATCAGGTGGCCACTGGCCTTAAAGTGTCAGGGCTGCCTCGTCATTGCCAGTATGGCCCTGGGCGCAGCCGAAGGTTATAATGTTTAACTGAGTTTGACATTAAAGCTCTAAAATGGACAACAGTCGTATGTGAATTACCCACAGGGCAACCTAGAATCCCAGCCAAAATTGGGGCTCTACCTTGGATAACACGTAACACGGATAACCCTGTGATATGGATACAAGCATGGAAATATATAATGTTACACTGTAAAAATGTCTGTAACCGTTGTAAACAGTAATTTTTAATATGATCCTAAATATTTTGTGAAATATGGTGTTTCAGCAGCCATATGCATGCTTTAGTTAGTTATGTATAAACGTCTCATTTTATTACACTATATGACAGTAAGTCATTATATTAATATACTGACGAAAGCAATCAAATATTTTGGGCCTAAGCCCACAGGATTAACTAGTGATGGTTTATGAGGAGCAAGTATACTAAATTTAATTGTAAATCTCACTTTGTAAGTAGAGTGTGACACTCAAATATCACATGTATTGTGCAAATGTTACTATATTTACGAAAATGGTTTTGTTTTCCCCACTGTGCCTCCCCTTTATTTCCCCTGTATTTCACAAACCGTGGGGCATAGGACCAAGGTAACGATGGAACATGGATGTAATTGTAACCTTATAACCCTCACATACTTTTATCTTCCAATTCAGCAAAAAGCAGAAAAAATCCTACCTTCAACGTAAGGCGATAACTACCGACCTAGACTGATATGCAGGCTGTGTCACTATCCATGTGGTAAATTTACTTGTCAGGACCTCATCATATTACATTCTTCCTAATCACAGACAAATCTCTAAACTCTTGAGAAAGAGTAACACAAAAGATTAACATCTTTTTTGTTTTCTTTTAAAAAAAAAAATAAATCTTACTTAACGGTTACTAATTCTGCGGGTATATTTACAGATTTTGAGTTGAAATGTTTTGGTAATTAAAGAAAGTGCTTTTTAATGGTGCGGATGCCTATAAGGAAGTGAACTTTTCCCCCTCACCTGTCAAGACGATTGGGCATTAATCACCTTTACCTGCCACACATGATGAACTCACATAGGTGTACTTCCTTGCCCTTTAGACAAGTTAATACAAGAAATCCAGTATGACTACATTTAGTCATGACGGTGCAAGACACATTGTTAGTAACTCATGTAAGTCTTGTTTTATTTATAATATTTTTCTTTTCAGTGGTTGTTGAAAGGTTCCTACTCGCTCTGAAATACCCCCATTGTTCCTCATTTGTTCAATCTGGCATCTGTCAAACATTGTGGACCTGTATTATTATTATTATTATTATTATTACCTTTTATTTATCAAGCGCCAACAAATTACACAGCACTGTGGTTAACACATACATCACAAATATATATCAACTGAAAAAGAATTTGAGAACTCTGCTCGTGCGCATGCCTCCTAGCTTTATGGTACTTTTACACAAAGTTCGGGCAACAATGGTGGACTTTTGAGGGCCCCGCTCGTGAGCTTACAATCTAATGGAATAATATGGGTAATTGATAATAAAATTGCTTGTAGTCCAAATGAAGTTGAATACCTTTGATACCTTGCATGGGGCTTTTTTAAAGATGGTGGTTAGTGGTTTTCAGGAACACCAATTAATCTTAATAGATGTCGTTTGAAAAAAACTGTATGTGTTTTACTAATATCTTTCTATGTATGTTTTCTTCCTACATACTTATTCCTGTTATTACCTATAATCAAGAAAGTCAAACAATTCAACCCATATTTTTTTACCCGTAAATGTTGTTACAGTTAGAGTAAAAAGCTAAACCCGGACTGTGACTAATGTTGGAATTTAGCTAGAAGACAGCTCATGTTACATTGTTAGGCAGAGAGAATTTGGCTTTAGGAGTTGATGATGAATGATTGAGAATACTAATTTGTTTTTATTTTATTTATATCTTATCTTTCTTTTTCATGGAGGTGGCTAGTGCCAGGTGTTATACACAGATGTGTAGGTTTCAAACAAATCCTGAATAAGAAAAATAGGTTTTGCAGTATAAGCAGAGAAACAATAGAAAACAGAGACTTTAGCCTAAATTAATACCTTTTATTGACCCAACATAGAAAAAGATGTAAAGTTATATAAACTTTTGGGACTTATGTCTGTAAACTACTTTTATGGATAGGAATAATAATGTCTTCTTAAGGACATTTTTTTCTCCAACAGGAATACTATTTACATTATATTAAACATTTTAATCTTAATTGGTATAATTTCAAAAACCTGCATGTGTTTTACCTACATCTTTGTATGTATGTTTTAGAATAACTGTCACAGTGTAACATTTACATAGCTTCTTAGACAGGCCATCCCAGTGGATTTCTCTTGACTGGGCTTTCTGGCCTGTGTGTCTCTTGGTTAAACCTTTGTTCAGTGATTGTATAGAATGTATTTGGATCTCTATGTACTGGTGATAAAAAGATCTCCCTCTGATTCTCACCTAAGAAATTGTAGATCAAACCCCCATTCTTTTTTATAGTACAATATATATATATATTAGTATCTCTTGAGATGTTGGTCTTTAGAATACTTGCATCTCTTGTGTGCCCTCCTGGAGCAGCTCTTCACCTACCATAGTCACAGAAAAGTGTATTGTGACAGCTGTTATCAAAGAGAGAGAGAGAGAGAGAGAGAGAGTAACTTTTTTGCTAGAAATCTATAAATTCTGGTGTATGTGCTAGCTCCAAAACAAATAAACAGGTTACAGAGTATAAAAAAAATATTTACATATAATAAATACATAATTGAACATATGAAAAACAATTGATATAATATACGATTTGCAAAACAAAAGCACAAATGTCAGTGACCTAACGTGTTTCGCCCTCAAGGGGCTTCTTTAGAGGATTTTTAAAGCTGGCTTAATATAGACACTGTAACCTTTAAGGCCTGTTTCACAAAGTATAAGCAGTGTAGTGTGGCTGGATTCAGTATAGTGCAGCTTGATTTAATTCAAAACTGTGTATATCTCTCACTAGGTTCAATTCTATTTTAAAAGTGGTGCATTCACAGATGTCTACCCGCTACCCAGATTGTAGAGTCATCAAAGACTTTTTTTTCTCTCTCTCGATTCTTTCTTTGTTTTCTTTTTTATCTTTTATTATTTTTTATTTACTTGACTTATATTTAGGTGCAGACCAATACACTGTTGAATTGTTTTTTTCATCACCATTAACAGACTTATGGAACGTAAATATATATTTATCTTAATTTCTTTACATTGTTCTTATTAGTTTGTGTATATAAAAACTTCTCTTGTTAGAACATTTTTATGTAATGGGTCTTCTTTTTACTTACCTTTTAAGCGCCCCTGTGTTCATTGATAAAGCTGAGCTGGTAATAAATGGGGTTATTTTACTACAACAGCCAGTGAGAAAAATGTAATCCATCAACATCGAGACATTAACCCCTTTTTTAGGAGAAACACTCCTTAATAAGGCATAGTATAATTAGATTTTAGTTTTTTCAAACCCCAGTTTTCTCAGGTTTTCTAACTGAATTAAAATTACATAAGTTATGGTGGGTAAAACTTATGTAATGGTATTTCTTAGCTACCCCAAGCCTCAACTATTAAGCCAGTATCACAACCTCATGCTGACGAGTCCCATGAAGGACGAAACAACTGTCCATGAGTGGTGATCTGGCTATTGTACCTCTACCCGAGTTTTGTCTTAAGGCTATCTTGTACAGCGGGCAATTACTTTCAAGGGATCCATGTATAAAGTGGTTATAGAGGCAAAGGTGATAATTGTTAACCTTATTTCCAATGCGCCTACCCAGAATCCCTTGTTGTTGTGAAAGCACCATGAGATTTCTGAGGGGAAAACAAGCCTTCTGGCTTGTCTGGTGTCTGTAGATGAGTGTTTAATAATACTTCTACTAACTGAATTAAACAATCCATAATTGAGATTTTCTGATTATATTGCATTGCATGCCTAAAGAAGAACAATGTTATTATTAATATTATTTTGGTTAACATAACTTGCATTATACTAAATGTTTTAAAAAGTATTGTATGATTCAACAGGAGGAATTCTACCACTTTTGTATCCATGATATGCATACAATGTGTAAATATTAAAAAATGATACACAGACACATACATATACAAGAAAATCTTACATTAAGTATTCTATTATAATGCAATCGCTAAGAATATTATCATTATTTTTTCTTTGTCCTGTAATTACTATAGCAATGGCCCCTTTTTAAGTAAATTTTATATCTACATGCAATGCAGGAGCAGGTGGACCTGCGAGTCAATACATATTTTCCAAAAACAACAATCTGATGAAGTATAGGGGCATGAAACAAATTCATGTTCCACACCAGAATTACAATATTTCCCTCTTCCCGGTGGCATAGCATCGTGGAGGGCAACCAGCTGTCTGTGTTCCTGACTGTAACAATTTTCATACTTGGTGTCTGGCCAGTTCCTCATAACATCTGTTCAAAGAGCCTGGTGATGTTCACAACTTAATCGCATCCTTGGAAAATGAACATAGTAAATTGATCCATTCAGTGGAAAAGAAAAACAACTCTTAACTGTGTCCAACATTCCGTATTAATGGAAGAGAAAGAGCTAATACAACTCAATTAGTTTTTCGCGCACAAAAACTGCAACATACCTAAATATGTGTTGGCCAAAAGCCTAGTACTGTAAACGAAATAAAAACCTTTTTTATGGTGTGTGTGAATGTGAGTTTTAACACTAAAGCACATTGGTTCAGTGCTTCATTTTTACTTAACTTAAGATAAAAAGACACCTACAAAACTTGCTGTGAACACTTGCTTTTAAAAGGTTGCACTTACAAACTTAACCCTGAAGGTGGAAACCTTGAGTTTAATGTTTTTCATATGTTCTAGTTATATACCTAAAACCTAATGCAGCGAAAATTCAAACATTTTGCTTTTTTATCTCAAAATCCAATCTAGCAAAACGGATGGCAATATAAACTGAGATTTTGTTTTTGCATGTTCTGTCCCTTCTGTCCTTCTGCAGTTTTCCCTCTCAAATTACATTTTCTATAATTGAATTTCAAAATAAGTAATTAGGAGTTTTATCTGAGGATGTCTTTATGTATTGTGTAGATTAAATTGAATAACAATTTAAATTAAGTTCAGCAGTGAATCCTTTAACAATTTGGCCCCAAAGTGAGATTCCTAGCGGTGTCTGATCAGGCATCACTGATATTGTAACTAGCACATTTGTGGTAAGAACTAAGCTTCCCATTGATATCTCATGTAAGAATATCATTCAGGCTCCTTCCTCAGGAAATTGTAATTGTGGATCCTTCTGTTGTACACCTAAAGCAGGGGTGCGGAACGTCTGGCAGGCGAGCCTGCCAGCAATCACTTCCGCAGGGTCCCGCTGCTCACCTGCAACGTCTCTTGTACCGCCCAGGGAAGCAGGAACCCAGCAGAGTCACGTGAATTTACGTCATGTCACATATCCCTGTTCCGTACTTGCTTCCCCTGGGAGGTACAGGAGGAGTTCTTCGCACACAGTGCGAGCAACACAGAGGGAAGTAGAGCGAATGAACGAGTGTCTGAATGAGGGAATATTTGTGAATGAGTATCTGTGAATGAGTTAATTAATGTTTATGAATGAATATGTGTGTGATAGCATGGATGTGTAAGTGGGGGGAAAGCATAGCACAGGGAGGCTGGTTGAGGCAGAGATGGTACAGGCAGGCTGTTTGAGGCAAAGATAGCAAGTCCTATGCTTCCAGTCTGGGTGCTAGGAAGGTCCTGTGGATGCAATCTGGGTGCCAGGGCTGACATTATACTAATGGGGGGCTGGCTGGGTGGCATAAATACATAATGCGGGGCTGGCTGGGGGCAAGTGTGTGGGAGCATTCATTCACAAGGGGGTGCTGGCTGGGACATATTGAAGTAACTTTTTTGTTCTACAAGCAATTGAATCAAAAGGTGTACACGTGGCTTCTTCATTTTGGCTTTATTTATGTTGTATAAATCATGACACGGTGTAATATGTCATGTGTTGTTGTTTAGGTTGTCTTTACCAATTTTTAGAACTGCTAAGGAACAGATGATTGTTAGTAAATTCTGATATGTAAAACCATAGAATTTGTAGAGGGTGTACTTTCTTTTTCATACAACTGTAAATATACTTTCTCACGAAAATAGTATGTACGATAGTCTCTGGATTATAAATTCTACAGAGCAGGGGTGAACCTAGGGTTAGTGGCACCTGGGTTCAGTATTTCTTCGGTGCCCCCTCCCATGCTGGCATCTGTCCCCCCTTAACTAACAAACACATGCTAGCAAGCAAACTCAGTCTAACATCATACACTAACATATACCTACACACACTATCTTGCTCTCTTCCTCTCCCCAGGTTCCAATAACACTAGGGTCACACCTGACACTTTAACATCACATCCTCTCATGCAAACTCTCTTTTCCACTATACAGAAACCCACACACAATAACACCAAACAGATACTTATGCTAACACAATGAAATAACATACACACTCTACACTAACACCATACACTAACACATATACTCTACTACCATACAGTAACACACACTCATAACATCATACACTTAGACATACACACACACAGTCACTCTCTTTTCCCCTCCCTGTCATGTCCGTGCCTGACTCTCTCAATGTCCAGAGCCTTTATAACAGTCAACTAATGTCTGAGCAATTTATGATATAATTTATTAAAAGTAGTATATTAAAGTGTTGAAATATATGTCATACTATTTTTAGTATATTTAGATCAGATTTATTTTGTCTGCCAATATTTTGTTTAATTAAAAGTTAATGCTGCAACATGAACACTTAGATTAATTTAAAAAAATGTATTACCTTTTACTATAGCTGAATTGAGTGTTTTTTCAGTAGAACTGTCAGGAACCAATTTTTCACTGCCTGAACCATGGCTTTTTTATACCTGTGGCGTTTACATCTGCAACCACTAGTGGCCACCCTCCGCCCTCTGGAGCACTCAGAACTCAGGTGTGCCTTGTTACCTGGGTTGAGCCCTAGTCTACATCCAGCTGGGCCTTGTTATCTGGATTACCCTGCCTTTATGAACCTGCCCTGCCCTTCAGTCAGGGCCTTTGTATTGAAGTCTATGGACCTTCCTGCTGTGGCTCTGCACCTGTACTGTTCCTGGTTCCCTGCTTTGTGTCCCTCCAAGTGGACTCCCTGCTTTGTGTCCCTCCAAGTGGACTCCCTGCTTTGTGTCCCTCCAAGTGGACTCCCTGCTTTGTGTCCTTCCAAGTGGACTCCCTCCTTTGTGTCCTTCCAAGTGGACTCCCTGCTTTGTGTCCTTCCAAGTGGACTCCCTGCTTTGTGTCCCTCCAAGTGGACTCCCTGCTTTGTGTCCCTCCAAGTGGACTCCCTGCTTTGTGTCCCTCCAAGTGGACTCCCTGCTTTGTGTCCTTCCAAGTGGACTCCCTGCTTTGTGTCCTTCCAAGTGGACTCCCTGCTTTGTGTCCTTCCAAGTGGACTCCCTGCTTTGTGTCCTTCCAAGTGGACTCCCTGCTTTGTGTCCTTCCAAGTGGACTCCCTGCTTTGTGTCCTTCCAAGCGGGCTGTGTGCCTTTCGTACCCTTCCAAGCGGGCTGTGTGCCTTTCGTACCCTTCCAAGCGGGCTGTGTGCCTTTCGTGCCCTTCCAAGCGGGCTGTGTGCCTTTCGTGCCCTTCCAAGCGGGCTGTGTGCTTTTCGTGCCCTTCCAAGCGGGCTGTGTGCCTTTCGTGCCCTTCCAAGCGGGCTCTCTGTCTGTTGTGCCCTTCCAAGCGGGCTCTCTGTCTGCCGTGCCCTTCCAAGCGGGCTCTCTGTCTGCCGTGCCCTTCCAAGCGGGCTCTCTGTCTGCCGTGCCCTTCCAAGCGGGCTCTCTGTCTGCCGTGCCCTTCCAAGCGGGCTCTCTGTCTGCCGTGCCCTTCCAAGCGGGCTCTCTGTCTGTCGTGCCCTTCCAAGCGGGCTCTCTGTCTGTCGCGCCCTTCCAAGCGGGCTCCCTGCCAAAAGACTTATTACCTGTATTTTATTTTGCCATACGTCCGGTTACTTGCTTAGACTATATTACCCTTATTTGCTGGTCCTGTTACATACATGAAATACACTGCATTACCTGGATTTCTGTTTGTGGTGTCTTTGTTTGCATAATCATGCACCGTGGGTTACATACTGAACCCCAAGTATCCCCTGCGCATGGGCTCCTACCTGACCTGATCACCCGAGTCCTGACAAGAACAAAGAATTGTGGCTAGTTAGTCAATAGCACATTAGAAGACATGGTGTGAGAGTTTGGTGTGGAGGCATAGATCCCTGACTGTAACCCATTGAACAATTTTGGAATGAATTGAAATGTCGATTGCAAGAACCTGGTAAATTTACTTTGTTGGGCCCAATACATACATTTTACGTACTTGTGCACCTACTTGATCACCTAAAAACCCCTATGGTTTCATTGGACAACTCATCCTATCCCATCTTTAACAGACACAGTATCCAAATGTCACCATTTTTTTATATGCATATATACATAAATATTTATGTGTGTCTGTACACCACTTATTATTTTCTATAATACATTCTGTTTTTTGTTTATAAACAAAAAAAAGAACAAAATGTACTACACATTACAAACACTGTAAACATAATTTGAAATCAAACATATTTGATGTTTTGCTACTGCGTCTGAGGAAGAGCCCTCTTTACTCAAAGTCTAGACAGAAAATGCCCATAGAACAAACCACCTGGGGCAGGGAGAGGTGGAATCAATTATCCTCAGTTTTACCTAACTTTCCCGGTAGCCTCTCTTCATCTAATCACACCCTGACATATTGAGGCTGTCAGGTCACTGAAAGACAATCAATGGGGAAAGGGGCAGCTGTGTCTGGGCTACTGAGATACAGACATCACTAAGCACATTATAGTGAAATGTAGGGCCTAATCACTTTGATGCACTTTGATGCACTCATACCTAGCAAACAGGGCCGGACTGGCAATGATGAGGCTTCCCTGGCACTTAGCCATATACATAAGTGTGGCCGATGGCTAGATATGCTCAGCCGTACGCTACATGTAGCATATCGGGGCATATCCAGCTGCTGGCCTCACGCAACTTGCCCGTAATCTGCTCGCGGCGCAAACATTCTGGGCTACTTCAAAACGGGAAAGAGGGGCAGGTTAATGTAGGTACATATATCAGGAGAAAATTAAGTTATAGTGAACTTACATATTGCTGTTTCTGTTGATTTGGATTATACATAGCTTAACTTAATACACTTAACCTAATTGAACCTGGAAACATGTATACTTTTGTACTTATTATACCATGCAAAGGTTTTTTGGCAAACTCATTGACTTCATTTCTTTTTCATTGTAAGTTGTATTTTAGTATAAAAATGTTTTTGTTCTTTATGATGTGTTTGTAAATGACACCTTAGCAATTGTGTTTATTATTGAGCAAAGGTTAACCACTTAGTAACTTAATGACAGTGTAGAGGGCAGTTTAAGGCAAACTGGGCTGGTAAGATTAGAACAGGCCATTAAGTAGCATTTAGAAAGGACTGCCCCACTTCATCTTAATTATCGTCAGGTATATTTAATGTGTCAGGGTAGATAGAGCTTACTGTGTGTTTAACAACATATGTGTTAGCATTAACAGTCCTCCTTGTGGGCATGGGAATTCATTAAAACATAGTCATAGGTTCAGGATGTGGGTAATTTAGGGTGATTTAGGGTAATTCAAGGCATTGTCCCGGAATGAGGAGTCTGAGTGAAGCAGGTCTCAGAGAGACTTCTCAATTCTCCTGATTGCCTGAGAGTGCAGAAGCCTCTCCTGACAGGCTGAGTCCCCCCTTCACACCAACGCAGTGTAAGCTGCAGCCAGCACCAGGTGTGTGTGTTTGACTGTGTGTATGTGATTGTGTTTTCTGTTTGTCACTGTATTGTCTGTTTGTCACTGTGTTTGTCTGTTTGTGTGACGGGGTTTGTTTGTGTGACTGTGTGTAATGTCTGGTAATAGAGTAGATAATTCTCTGAATATGCTCATATCTGCTAATAGAGGGGTTAAAACTCTTAATCTGCTCATGTATGTAATGATTGTATGTATATTATTAAATCTGAAATCAACACGGTTCCCAAGGATTTCTAATAATTAATATTTAATAGTATACAGTGAAGGAAAAAATAATTTGATCTCCTACTGATTTTGTATGTTTGCCCACTGACAAAGACATGATCAGTCTATAGTTTTAATGGTAGGTTTATTTGAATAGTGAGAGACAGAATAACAACAAAAAAATCCTAGTGGCCTAGCCAGTCTCCAGACCTTAATCCCAAATCTGTGGAGGGAGCTGAAGGTTCGAGTTGCCAAACGTCAGCCTCAAACCCTCAATGACTTGGAGAGGATCTGCAAAGAGGAGTGGGACAAAATCCCTCCTGAGATGTGTGCAAACCTGCCGGCCAACTACAAGAAACGTCTGACTGCTGTGATTGCCAACAAGGGTTTTGCCACCAAGTACTAAGTCATGTTTTGCAAAGGGGTCCAATACTTATTTCACTGAGTAAAATGCAAATCAATTTATAACTTATTTGCATTTGCATTATTCAGGATTTTTTGTTGTTATTCTGTCTCTCAGGCTTCAAATAAACCCACCATTAAAATTATAGACTGATCATGTCTGTGTCAGTGGGCATACAAATTCAGCAGGGGATCAAATATTTTTTTCCTTCGCTGTATGTAAATCCGTGTGTATTTGAAATATATCTGTACATATATTATATAAAATGTATTTATGTGTATTTGACGTTGTATATATGTGAATCAGTTTCAGTCTTGTGTCTTGTTTCAGGTCAAGATAATTAGAGCTGGCAGGGGGTTCCTGAGGGCTCACATCAGTGCGAAACCTCAGGCACTAGCAGAAGTAGCTGCAAGACCCTGGTGTCCACTGTGCAGGGAATGTTACGCTGATGCTTTGTCTACGTCAGTACTTTCATCAAGTTAGCAAGTTTAATAAGTTGTTTTATATATTTTATTACATTTTTTGTCTTAAAACAAATTGCCACAGTGTTCAGTAACAGTTTGACCTTTTATCTCCAAGCCTCTGTTCCTGTGTCTTTATTTTAATATTATTTAATGACCATATTGACATTGTGCCCGGCAGGTCTGTTGAATAAATCAGCTCACTACCACTGGATTGTCTTGTAATATTTTATGATTTTCTACATATATGCAATCCAATGAACAGTTGCATCAAGTGTATCTATTTAAAATAAAAAAAAAATATCAATAACCGATTAACAGTCTGATATATTATTAAGATAATGAAACACTTACACTGTAAACATTTTTGTTATAAATAATCACATTCCCTTTAGCAATATCAAATATATATTTTAAAACATAGAACCAGGAACAGAGATGGGCCAAGTATAAATCGTAAGCTATAGACAATGTCATCCTGTAAAACCCAATCATTTTCTCATACATTCCTCATACAGCTATGAGACAGGAGTGTCCACCTCTGTCCTGAAGCACAATATTCCTGGTGGATTTTTACAATTTCTCAAATTAAAATTTTAATTACACGGTATCATTGAGCAATTTATGGCGTGCCCTTCTGGCATTCCAATTGAACATAAGACCTCAAGTTTTGACTTCAGCCAAGTCTTGTCAGCGCAATAATCAAATGTTTTCAGGTGTAAGGGCTGAATGATGTTGCTGTCTATCCATGAATACTATGGCCAATGTCAGCATGTATAGGACATCATGGGCATCAAACACACACACCTTACTGTATAACACATCATGAGATAGAAAATCCCAAGTCAATTGTGGAACCTGTGAGAATCTGTGAGAAAAGATAAATGTCAGAATACATGACAGCAGGCACCTGATATTCTAGATATGCCTGGCGCCATGCTACGTGAACATAAACATGTAATGTGTGAGAAGGGCCTGGGCATTTATTCAGTCATGAGTTTCTAATGCTTCATCTAGTTACAAAAGTGTTGAATGTAGTAGATGGTAAACAGTTTTGAAGTAGGAAGGAAAGCATACAATATATGTTTGGTAGGCATAATGTATGTGTAATTTAAAGTTAGCATGGGCTCAAACCTTATATCTTCTATGAAGCAAGGGATAGAATAGTCACTAGGTCATGACCAGGTAACTTTTCTTTAGAAAATGAACAAAATCTCAAAAACCTCAAAATAGACAAAGCCCAGTACATCTAGCAGGCCTGAATGTTGACATATTGGTTCATATTTATGCTCCATTTTGAAAAAGTATGTTTCACCTTTTGTCAGAGTATACTATACGGCACGAAGAAAAGTTTACAGTTGTTCTCTGCATGTGCACTGACTTTTCATGAGTTACAGTAAATGAACACTTTGTGACCTTCTTTCATACGAATAGAACAGTTTACAGATATCCGGACCTTCATGAGATATCGGTCACATTGTAAAGATATTATCACTGTTTAGTAAATACTGTTATTGCCGTGCTGAGGCTGGTCAGAACTACCATGGATGTGTCCTCAACTAGTTTGAGTGTTCCTTAAAGCCATCTTTTGAGTTTCATGTAAATGTTTGCACCACTTAGTACTGCATGATAAATTTAGAAAATAGCTCTGTTAAGTGTCTTATAAACAGTAAACAGAAACCAGTTTAGGAGATAGAAAAGATATTATGTTGAATGACAAATAAACTTTAACCAACTTGTTTTTTAAATAACATATTTGCCAAGGTTAAATGTGCAGTGATAATTTAGCCTCCTTAGTTATATAAATATATACTGTTATGAAATGCTTTGAGCATTTTGTATTAATTACAGTGTATTCCGAGCAAAAAAAGTCTCAAATTTCATTGTATAATGGAAATTTGATCACAGTTATTTGTGCTGAGGGATAACAAATATGGACACTGAAATATGTACCTAGTAATACATCTGTGCTTTGTTTATAGGGGTGAGCTGAAATGTTTCATTTACATTTGTGCAAATCAAATCTGTATCTCAATGTCAATGACAAAATCATAATTTTCCTCCTTAAAGTTCATACAGAGCTGCCCGATCAAAATAAATGAACATATATATGTATATATTCAGTGTTGTATTTATGGGGCTCACTGTCCTAGGAGCAACAAAGGGCCACGAAGACCTACTATATTCTCCTCTAGTGTGTACCTGTTTTACACAGAGTGCTGGACTATTATATCCATCTAATCCACCTTAGGATGTGCTTAAAATATACCACATATTCAACAGGTCAGTTTCAAGGGAGAGAGCTGATGTCTCCATCTGGGACATTTAGAGCTAGAGTGCGCAAAAAGTCCAATTGCTCAATATGGCGATGGCCCCCTAGTAAAATGGCCCAGATGCTGTCAGACAGAGCCAGAAATACACCACTGTGTATATTTTATCCATTTCTTTGGATAATTGGCCATACGTATTAGTAATGTGTATAACTTACATAACATGTATAAAATGCTTATTCATCATTTTAAATGCAGGTAGAGTATCTATTTTTTGAAAATCAGAAAGGATCCGATAAGGGATACTCATGGCTGAGGAGGGGACAGGACCTTTCCTGTGTCTGACCTTTCCTGTAGTTAGTAGATCCTTTCCCTGCCTCCTTTTCAGCTTCTCCCCGCTGTCTGCTTCTTTGTTCAGGGTTTTTCCCTGCAGTCCCAGAGTTCTTCTGGTCCATTGTTGAGGCTCCCTTTTCCAGATAAAAAGTGCTCTGGGGAAGCCTGAACCACGGACAGGAAGCACTCTGGGACTGCGCGGAGGAGTGTGAACAATGGAGTGGACACAGGCGAAAAGACAGACCGGTTACCTGAAACTGTATACAATCTTTCTTGACCCCAACTTTTTACTTGACCCTCTTTAGTCTGGATTCCACTCTTGATATTCTACATACTAAAGTTACTAATGACCTACTAACTGCTATATCCAAGGGACACTACTTTATGATTATCCTATTGGACCTTTCAGCTACTTTTGACACTGTGGACCACCCTCTTCTTCTTCAAACTCTTCAAAATATTGGTCTAAATGTACCTTTAGTGTATCCCTCTACAGTAACACTTCCTCTTTTCCCCTCTCAGTTAGTGTGCCCCAAGTTTTGCACACGTACGCGCCTACCTGTGATCCTCTGCTATTAGTGAATAGTTCTCCCAGCTTGGAAGCTCTTTAGAGATCACAACATGGCACATGACCACTTGTTTTTGTTCCTGTTTACCCATTGTATAGCGCTGCGGAATATGATGACGCTTCATAAAACAATACATTATAATAATATAAATCATTGAGGGCCATCAATTTAATGTGGACCAGCTTTTGTGGGCCACAACTCCCATCAGCCTTATCATCAGCCTGACTAAGAGCGATTGGATATGTAATCCACAAAGAGTCATCAGCCTATTTCTAAAAACATTGCAAATGTTTATAAAATGTGGGTTTAGTCTATTTTTTTCTTATTTGCTTTTTTACTTGTGATTGATTTTATTTCCAGGTGTGTGTGGCTGACTGTGGCATAATGTCTAATCCCCAGACAGTTTATTCTGTGTGCCAGACAATTAATCTAACTGAAGATCAGCTGCCAACATGTTGCCACTCTTTTTTTTTAACATTTATTTAACTTTATATGTCATGGTAGCAGGCGGCCATAGTATCTGTTCCATGCAATAATCACTGCCTTTAGGCAGCAATCTTTTTTTTTATTTTTTTATTTTAAACTTTTCTGCTATTAGTCTCTATGAAGGATGAATGGTAGTTCCTAGTGCTAGTAGGGCGACTTTATATATGACATTATGTGCTGCACATCTTTTCATGTTACAAAATGGTGTGTTTAATATGGTGTGGTTTATGTAATTTTGTTATTGAACTAATTTGTAGAAAATATTAAAAGAAAACTGGGAAGGATACTTGGCAAATATCTATGAGATTTCACATCATGCAGGGCCAGCTCAGCCGTTCTTTCATGGACTAGACTAGACCTATCATAATGCATATTGGAGTTGTTGATTTAAAACAGCAACTCTCTCACAGTTTTCTTTTAGTGAATAAAGGCCATGTTAACTCCAGCAATACATTTCAGATGTTTGTGCTATGATGTAACTTGCTGAAATCTTTAATTGCAGACTCAAAAGTTAATGTTGTTCAGTAGACATCAAGGATTAATTTTATCTGTAGTCTTTCTCTAGCAGTGGCATGTTAGGCAAACAAAGAGATGACAAAAACTGTTTTCACCGCCCATCATGGCTGCATTTTTCTAGCATGATGTTTGCATGAATAAAATTAAATCAACGTAACCTTGGATAGGTAACAACATGCCAGAATAACTCATGTTCCCATTTCTTTCCAGATACTTTGTATATAAAATTGTACTTTTATTGATTGAACATTTAATGCTATTCTGTTTTTGTTTTTCTCCAACTTTCAATTTCTCCTGTCTGATTTTAATAGTTCAGATTACTGTACTTCTGATGCAATTGCATGGAGGCCTTATGTTAACGATTGTGTACAAAGCCCTCACAAGCGTGTTTTTCATAAAAATCTTTCTGGATTTTATAAACTTTCTTAGTAGGGAGATTCGGTTTGAAAAGTTGGCATCGAATGAGATCGTATAATATATGTCACTGTAGAGCTTTTCAATAAGGAACCTTAAAGTATGGTTATACAATAAACACAGGTCAGGTTCTTAAACTATATACTGTAAATTTCATTCTGGTTTATTGCTGTTCACTGAACTTTAGGTTTTGATTGTAGTATATGGTAATTAAAACAGTATTGTAATATAAAACAACAGTAATGAAAGAAGGATTCAATGTCACAGGAAACTAAAAAGAAAATAATTTCTGATTTTTCCTATAAAGAGCCTTATTATAGCATAAGCGATCCTACAATGTACCACATCAAATGACTATTCTGGATGCTTAACTCTATAATCTGTTTGACATAAGCTATATGCAAATGTTTAATATTTAATGAAAGAGCAGTGTTTTAAGGTGACATTTTGACATTTATATTTATTTAACCATGATTCTTCATTTTCATTTTTCATGTACCCACAGAAGCTATTTTGGCAGCAAAAGGGAGACCTACACAATATTAGGCAGGAGATCATAATGTTATGGCTAATCAGTGTTCAGTGTTCAAGGAGTTCCTTTTGATACCACTTTTAGATGTGAAGTGCAACATTTTGTATGAATAATACATTAAAATAATGAAAATATTGTGAAAAACAAACGTTCCATAATATGTTCATATGATAATTGTCCCCAAGCTAGTAATCTAAGTGTCTTGATTTTAAAAATACCCAACATGTAGATTTTTAGTTAGTTACAAGGAACAAAATGGAACGTGACCATTCCTTTTTCCAAACTTGAAATTATCAAATTTTCTTTTGTGAAGTATTTGGTTTATTTGGGCCTGTTTAGCAACCCCAAAAGTATATATTTTGGAGAGAAGACAGCCTAGAGTTTTTCACTAAAAGCATTTGCACACTTATTATGCAGGAAGTCTCTGGAAGGGTGAATGGTGGTTTCCGAGGACTAGTAGCACACAGCACTACTTTTTTTTTCACGTTATTCCATTGTATGAAATGTAGATAGAAACCATTGATTTTGGAATGTCTAATGCACTGAAGTCACTATCATGTGTAAATATATATAAGAAATATCCAGTGACCACCAGACAGCACATTATAATTGTTTCTTTACAAAAACCTTGCATTGAACCTTAATATCCACTCACAGTCTCAATGGTATGACCTAATTACCCATCTCACCACTAACCATATTTCCTAAAATTTCAATAGTCAGCACAAAGAAACATTACAATGAATTCTTACTAACAAATGACGTGGACCTAAAGTGACATGTTATTTTAATTAATCTCCAATAAATTGTAAGTTTTAGTCTAAGACTTTATCCTCCCTTATGCTTTGGTAATTGATTACGCAGCGTCTGGATCTATTTCAGCTTTGTTATAAATATGTGTCTCATTTGGTTTGAATTACTGATAAAACAAGAAAGAAATGAATTTAAAAAGAGCCAGATTCGGACATTTTTAAGAATAAATTCAAAGGAAACATTACAATTTTGGGTAACGTGGATAACAATATCTAACATTATGCTCTTATCCTTCAATTGTTAGTGGGTTTAACGGAATAGTTTTTGTGTGATGATGAGAGCTTATCTTTGTTTTGCCTTGCCATACATAAAATGCATTTTTTTTGCTGGGAAGTAGTAAAAACAAACACATACACACTTGCATTTTAAATGCAATGGATTTCCCCTGTAAGGCATTGTTCTTTTTCTATTGGTAAGTTTTTTTGCTCCACATTGGGACATTTCATTCAACCACAAGGACCAGCCACCAGCAAGTCTGCCAGTTACCTGTAGTTTGCCAGTGTACTTATTACTATCTCAACTGCTAAGTCACATTTGTGTTAAAACATTTTATCTCACCAATTTAGTTGTGCATTGTGAAGGGACAGCCATAACCAGTGTCTTCTGCAGCAAAGTATCTACAGAGATTGACATGCACCTCAGTACATATGCTAAGACCAGGCTAAAACAGAGGTATCTAAACTAACTGCTCCTGCTTTTTCAGCCCATAAACAAATCCCCTCTAGAAAAAATCCCCTCTAGAAAAAATCCCCTCTACTAATCATATAAGACTATAACTAAGTACAAGCTGCTTTCTCAAAATTTGGGAATCATTGGAAAAATAACTTGAGCATCTTCAAAAGATACCAAAATCACATATATGATCAAGGTAAATTAACAAAAAACATTAAAAAAAGACTATTGCTTGAGACAATTTGAAGCTTAATAGATAATCCCTTGAAGATTGCCCAATGGATGTCTATTATCTTAAAGTTATACATGAGGCTGTCTTATACAATTTAAACATAAATATAGTCTTTCTAATGTTTGCTTTAAAATATTAAATACATGCTTGTGTTGTGTAGCTCTATAATGCTTCCTATCAGCAAATTAGAACTTTGCTTTTCTGCAAGGCCGTATATGCAAATGTATCACACAGGCTCCATTGCTTATATATACATAACACCCATATTATTATTTTGTTTTAAGGGAAATTATACTCCAATCAAAGTAAAAGAACACTGCACATAAAGAAATGTGTATGTGCAATCAGCAAAATAAGGTCATTGGGAACAGGTGTAGCTTAGCTACCAGTTAATACCAGAGGCTGTTTAATTGTTATTATTGTAAGTTAGGAATGAATCAGTTCTTTTTGTGATAACATTGCTTATGAAGTGTTGTCTAAACAGGGATGTAACTGAAATCAATCATTTCCTGGTGTGTGCCTCACTTTAGAGCCTAAGTTATCACTTTTAGTAACCAAGATCAAATGTACCTCTGTTTTTTTCTCAGCTGACAGCTATAGGAAAAAAAGATATTTAATTACAAGATGTTTATTTTGGTTAATATAGTTAGTTATCTTAGGTAATATAATTATCAGATTTTACTAAAACATGACGTAAAGTCATGATTTTATGAAAGACACGGAGGCGAATATTGTGCATTTAACCCTTTCTTTACTCCAAACAGCAGCAAAGAAAAATGACATTGAAGAAAGGAAAAACCAATAAACATGGAGGGATACAAACTCCTCCCACATATTAATCATAACAATATAAAAGGACTAGTACAGCCCCAAATCTTCCTCTTTCTTTGACTGGAACACGACACAGCCGAGCAACTCAGAAAACAAAGGAAAATCAACCGGAACAGATCCTCGGAGAACTGCAACACTGCCAACTCCGGAAGAAGGAAAAACTCTTCCTCGGGAAAACACCGAAGATGGGAAACGCGTCCGAAAGCTCAACCTGGAAAAACAGAAAAAGACACAGAAAACGGACTCTGTTAATTCAAATAGACCGATACTCAGGGAAATACGGGACAAAAGGTATGCCATATGGGAACAATAACCACAATAAAGGAGCATAAACAACAACCACATAAAAGGAACAAAACACACAACCGGAGGGCAAACCTATATAGGACAGCCGATCCAGCGAAATCCCCGAAATAACAGGAGACGCAAAATAACCCAGGGGAAAAATTATTATCATTGACAAGGTAAGTACAAATAAAAAATTTTTGAAGTGGTGGGACAATATTCGCCTCCGTGTCTTTCATAAAATCATGACTTTACGTCATGTTTTAGTAAAATCTGATAATTTTTATAATTTTTTTTAACACGGAGGCTCATATTGTGCAAGTTCAAAGCTGAGAGACCACAGAAGAAAAAACATGTTCAATCGGCTTAAAATAGAAATCGCGAAAAGTGGACTCCCTGGACCAATCCGCCGAACGGAGAATATCTTCCAAACGACCGCCGAGGGCCATAGACTTGGAGGCTGCCGCACTTCTAGTGGAATGAGCCCCGAACCGAGAAACGTCGATACCGGCAAGACCCATAACCCATTTGATCCAACGGGACAGTGTAGCCGAAGAAATAGGGAGATGAGGATGCCTGAAGGATAAGAAGAGCTCCGGAGCGTTCTCATGACGGAAACGAAAGGTGCGAGCCTCATACTCCTTGAGACAAAGAACCGGGCATAATGCCGGCTGAGCTTGGAAAGCAGGATAAACGACCGATTTAAGAGCCGTCTTAGTACGACGAGATATGTCAAATCGTACTCCCTCCGGCACGAAAGATCTGGCGTTCCAGTCCAGAGCACGAACGTCTGAAACCCGCTTACAGGAAATAAGACAGAGTAACATGACCAGCTTCGCCTATAACTGGCGCAACGAGAGATCGCAGTTAGGAGGCCACGAAAGGAACAAATGTAACACCACATCTACATCCCAAGTATAAGAATAGCGCGGTGAAGGAGGTCTCGAGAGACGGATTCCTTTAAGCAGGCGACAAATCAGCGGGTGTTTACCCAGAGGCACGCCGCTAAATCCCAAATGCGCAGCGGAAATGGCAGAACGATAGAGATTAATAGTCCTGTAAGCTCTTCCCTTATCAAAAAGAGAAGAAAGAAAAAGAATGACCGAATTCACAGGGGCTGAAAAGGGATCCAAACTCCGCTCCAAGCACCAAGAAGCCCAAGCTTGCCAGGCTGCACTGTAAGATCTGTGAGTGCCTGGTGCCCAAGCTCCTGCCAAGAGTCGCCGAGCTGAGTCCGAAATGCCAGCGAGCTGCCCGGGGTCCCGGACACCAAACAAGCCAGGAGCGAAAGGCTGCCGTCTTGAATCAGAGGGTGAGGGAAGCCGAAGGGGTCCAGAAGCAGAGGAGAGTGAGAGTGGAGCAACCGAGGGACCGCCACAATCAGATCCAGAAGGCTGGGGAACCACGGTTGGGATGGCCAGAAGGGCACCACGAGCACTACTGTCGCACACTGCCGACAAATCTGAAGGAGCGTCCTGGAAATCATCGCGAAAGGTGGAAACGCGTAGTGACGGCCGACGGACCAGTCTTGAAGGAAAGCATCCACCGCGAGAGCGTCTGGGTCTGGCCTCCAACTGTAAAAGATAGGGAGACGGGAATTGAGACGAGAGGCGAACAAGTCGATGTGGAGCGGACCCCAAAGCTCCATAATGGACGAAAAAAACGAAGTCGTCAGCGTCCAATCGCTGGCATCCGACAGATATCGGGAATTCCAGTCCGTGTTGGAGAGACCAGGAATGTATTCCGCCTGGACCATGATGTTGCGGTCCAAACAAAACGACCAGAGTTCCTTGGCCAGATCCGCTAAGACTGCCGACTGGGTACCCCCCAAGCGGTTGATGTAACGAACCGCAGAGACATTGTCCATACGTAAACGAATGCAAGAGTTGATGCACGTCCTGGAAAAGCTCTTGATGGCGAACGACCCCGCGAGAAGCTCCAGGCAGTTGATGTGAAGACGCGCCTCCGCCTGCGACCAAGGACCCCCCGTGGACGTCTCTCTGCATCTCGCGCCCCAACCATGCAAACTGGCGTCTGACTCGATGGACAGCTCGGGTTGGAGACCGAAGATAGCTCTGCCGTTCCACGCGGTCATGTTGGCCAACCACCAGCGTAGCTCGTCTAACGTCTGCGAATCGAGTTTGATGCGATCCGCATAAGACGCACCCTGGCGAAGATGGCAAATTTTGAGGCGTTGAAGAGCCCTGTAATGCAGCGGGGCCGGGAAAATCGCTTGGATGGAAGCCGCCAACAAGCCGATGATCCTGGCCAGATGACGAATGGAGATCGTACGCAAACGGAGGACTCGGCGAATCTCCTTCTTGATGGAATGGAGCTTGGACGACGGTAGACTGAGAACACCCTTCGATGAATCTATGACAAAACCCAGGAACTCCAATCGTCTGGTTGGGATGAGATGGGATTTCTCCTTGTTGATCAGAAAACCGAGGTTCTGAAGAAGATCCAGTGACCACTGAGTGTGAAGCCTCATTAAGCCCTTGTCTTGAGCCAGGATCAGCATGTCGTCCAGGTATATTATCAGACGGACGCCGCGGGAACGAAGAAGGGCAACAACCGGCTTGAGCAGCTTGGTGAAACACCAAGGAGCCGAGGAAAGACCGAAAGGCAGACAAGTAAAGCGCCAGGTCACGTTGCGCCAACGGAAATGAAGCAGGTTTCTGGATTCCTCTGCCACCGGGACCGTGAGATATGCATCCTTTAGGTCTATTTTGATCAACCAGTCGTCCAATAAAAGGAGGTCCCTGAGGAGATGGATGCCCTCCATCTTGAAATGCCGGTAACGCACATGATAATTGAGAAGGCGAAGGTTGATAACGGGGCGGAGACCGCCTCCCTTTTTGTGTACTAGAAAAATGTTGCTGATGAAACCCAGAGTGGGCGGCGGAACGCGTTCTATCGCCCTTTTCTCCATCAAATCGGAGAGCTCTCGATCTACAAGGTCTGCGTCCTGTAAAGAGAAGCGGAATGGCGTCGGGGGAGAGTTTAGAGGAGGCTGCCCAACCAATTTGATGACGTAACCCTGAACCGTCTGAAGAATCCAACTGTCCGAGGTTATGGACTGCCAGACCTGCAAAAAACGGGTGAGTCTGCCCCCTACAGGACATGGGGAAGAAGGGGGAACATAGAATAGGCTTACCTGTAGGTCTGCGTGTGAACTACGATCCGCGTAGGCCTCTCGCTCTCCAGGGACGACCGCGTTGCGGGAAGAAAGGAGACCTCGCAGCGTACGAGTCCTGGTATGCAGGGCGTTGAGAGGAGTAGTAGGAGAAAGAACCTCTGTTCGTGCGGGAGGAGCCTTGGGAAGAACGGCCGGACAGACGACCCCTGAATCTGCCGGCCCTGGGAGAGACCCGCTGATGGAAGACCTTGCGCATGGAAGTCTGCGCCTTGTCAAGAGCGGTAAACGCTCCAACGTAACGGCCTAAATCCTTAATAAATGAGTCTCCAAAGAGAAGACCCTGGGCGTCACTTCCCATTTCCTTTAAGGCAAGATTAGCCAATTTGGGCTCAATTTTAAATAGAATAGCCTTGCGGCGTTCTATGGAGAGGGACGTATTGGTGTTCCCTGCAATGCAGATGGCTCGCTGCATCCACCCTCGGAGAACCATAGGGTCTGGTGGAGAGCCAGATTCCACCCAATCCTCTATTAACTGAAACATCTTGGTCAGAGGACCAAAGATGTCTAGATGTTTATCTTGGGTAGCCCGTAAAGCGGATTCCAGCCCTTTGCGGGGGTTCCATCCCGATTTAGAGAGAAATTGAATCACTTTAGGATCCAGTCGGTGTTTCGCACACCTTACCCGGAACAATGGGCCGGGGACATTCTGCGCGCAGCTTGCTGCGGGAGCTCTTACTAAGGGGTTTACGCACCCTAGCCTGCAAATATCGTGCCACAGGGTCAGAAGGCAGCCACTCGGCCGAACGGGGGTGGTGAAGCCCCTCAGGGTCGAAAAACGGCTCCCCAAATTGGTCGAGGACCAAAGGTTCTGAGGTCTTAGGGGGGGGAACAGCCTGAGAGCCCTCCGCGAGCGCCGAGGTCTCAGGTGGGTGAACCGAATCGTCGGCAGACTGCTCTGACAAAGGGGAGTTCGAAACAGACAAATCCCAAGCCTCCTCTGGGGACCCCACTTCAGACTCAGACGCACTGGAAGATTGCGTTCTGGCAGATTTCCATTTCCTCGTCCGTTCTGCCCGGCGAGTAAGGGCTCGTTTGCGTTTTGATTTCACGCTATCATGGATGGGAAAATCAACATCAGTCTTATTGGTTCTGGATGCTGGTAAGCGCGTATGGCACATTTTACAAGTGGCTTTTTTACCCCCGGATGTCTTAGGGACAGAGCCAGAAGGGTTTTCATGAACAGGCAGAGCAGCAGGGATAGATTTATTGAGGGCCTGGGCCAGTGACACTGATAATGCAGATGTCATAGAACTCATGGCTGAGGCAATAGCCTGAGTGACGGAATTATTTAATTCCTTAAGAGGATCAACATCCGGAAAATGGGCCCTTTTATCCCCTCTAACTGAGGGTTCTTGATCCGAAAGCTCCATAGGGGGAGACTGAGGGTCAGACATGGACATAAATGTATGAACAGGGATATGCCCCTAAAACACACACCAGGAAAATTAAATATTGGAAAAGAAATAAGATCAGAAAAACGGGATGAACACAAAACAACCAGGACCTAAAAGGACAAAGATGAAGGGAACCGTAATAGAAATGAAGGCACTAAAACCCACTGAACGGCACCTGTTGCTCTCAAGGCTCTACTCCACTCGCACCACAGGGACAGAATGGCGTCCTGCAATGCGAGGGGGAGGAGCCGAGAAAAGAAAGCCCGCGAACAGCAACGTCCGTCGTGGACGAAAGATGAAAGCGTGGCAGGAGAAGAGGACCGAGGCCGCGAAAACCGGCGCCGACAATGGCAAAAGGAAACCGACAGGGGAAGAAGGTAAGTTGCGGCAGAAGCCGCGATTAGAAGAAAAAAGGGGATACAGATAAGAACTCCCGCGACCGCCGATAGTAAACGCGGGAGCGGGAGCCGGGTCAGGGGAGGTAAATAGGGACAGGAGACGGGAGGGGAGATAGAGAGGGCTAGAGCCGCAAAACGGACAAAGTACTAAAACGCCAAACGGGAAAAAGTCAATACAATAAAACAGAGACACAAAATAATCAGCTGAAAAAATCCCCCCCCCGAAGGGGAGGAAAAACACACACCACACAAAGTCAGTTAAGGAAAAATCACAGTAGTAAAAATCACCATAAAATCACATAAACAGTAATTAAATATGAATAAGATATCAGTGGAGAAATATACTTATCTGCTGTCAGGAGCAGCAAAGAAAGAGGAAGATTTGGGGCTGTACTAGTCCTTTTATATTGTTATGATTAATATTTGTATCCCTCCATGTTTATTGGTTTTTCCTTTCTTCAATGTCATTTTTCTTTGCTGCTGTTTGGAGTAAAGAAAGGGTTAAATGCACAATATGAGCCTCCGTGTCTTGAAATAAAATCTATGTCAAATCTAAGTCTGATATACAGCAAGTGGTGGCATAGCCATGTTTAACATGCAGGAAAAGGGGTATCTGCCCTGGACCCATGCTTACCTTAGGGACTCTCTATGCAGCTGTCCCTTGGATCCCACAGCAGCTGCACCTGTAGGCATAGAAGAGATCTGTGCCTACAGGTGCACAAACCTCTCCTAACCCTGCTTCCTTCGAGGCCTGTGTGCCTCCTTCCTGTTGGAGACCAGGATAGAGGAAGCATTTGTGAAGACACCTGCAGCCCTGAGTAGTCTACTGAATTTTAACTTATTTTGACCATTTCACAGTCAAGTCAAGTCAGAAGAGTCTTATTTAAAGGGTCATGACACTTTGACTTTTTTAACAGAACAGAAGCTGGCAATACAACAATACATCATTTTCTATTATTTTTGTATTTACATAGCGACATTATAGTCTGAAACACAGTACAACAGGCAAACAGGCTGTAACAAACAGTGAATAACACAACAATGTGAAACTTAGAAAATAAAAAATATATTATAGTACGGAAATAATATATTAGAACTGTAACTGTATGTAGTTTCAGTGTGAAACAATAATATTGGAAAAAAGTTGAGAATCAGAATTTTTTGCAAAATATTTTTAGCTTTGCATTAATTCTGGGAAAGCCAGTTCTGCAGCCATATCACTCTTTCTTTATTAGGGTAACGCCATGTTCGAAAAACAAATAAATTACATGTTTCCCAGGCTTTTCACTCAATAATTGTTTTCAGATCATACATAAATATTCAACCTCTTCACTATAGAGAGCCATGTTAACTTTACATGGTTATGAAAACGTTATTTTTAAGTAAATAAAAGAATAACTGTAAAAGTGAAATGAAAACAAAATATTCTACTTCTCACTAGTGGATATATGATGTCAGGGGTAATGTCATCAAATAGGGTTTGCAACAACATCTTTTATATGGCTTAGACCAATGTGAAGATACAGATGAAGGGCCTACCAAGAACGGAACAATCATTTAATGGTTTAGTGCTTATCGATTTAAAAATGATGTATATTCCTATATTAGAACTAAATATTAATGAAAAAGGCAACAAAAACACAATTCAACCTTCCACACTCAAACACTGTGCATCAGGGTTAAAATAAGAAGACGTGTCCCAATGAGGATTTGTCCCTTCTCAACACAAAGGACTGTTGTTCCTTAAGCCATTGTTTCAAGCTACTGTGATATGTTAGTAGTACCCCCTGGGCAGTGTAAATGAGAGAAACTGCTCAATTAGTATGTTTATCTTAATGTACTCTAAATATTAATTACATGTTCTCTAAAATATTTTGCTCTGCCATATGGAAAATTGATTGACAATTTGATTGTGAACGCATGTTTGCAAAGAGAACTCAATTTTCATTTCTTTAGGGACTTACTACACCAAACCACCAGAACAAATAACCATATTAATAGCTACATCTGGAAAGCGAACTTGTGGGGTCCAGAAATTTCCTGACAATGTAAAAATGAGAATATCTTGTAATTCACCAAATCAGCAATGAAAAAATTAGCAGAATGCTCAGCAATGCCCATGTTAGTTTTTTTGTTTTGGACAACAAAAAGTAATGTATTCTGTAACAACACTGAATTTCTGATAATGTGCAACATTTACAGCTGTTCTCACTCTTGTTCCAGCTTTTATTGGTTCTGTTTTCATGTTTTCTTTAGTTCACTTAGCTCAATTATACGTTATAATAGTGTTAGCATGGGAGAAATTCAAGGAATAAAATGTTAGTGCAGAATGGAGCAATCAGTAGGAACACTCTATATGGTTTCTATACCATGGTCCTTTACCAGATGGAATCAATAGAATTGGAAATGACACGATTCAATTCTTTGCAACCCTGATATGATAATATTCAATTGGCCTTCACATACGTTGTTATTTCTGCTATGAGCCTTGTTTTGCAACACACTACTTCCTCAAGCCCTCCTGTAATGGCAGAAGCATGTGAGGAAGTCATTTGACTTGTTGACCCCACTCATTTTGTTGGTCACGAAGGATGCCAAATGTGAAGCAGAAGGTTGTCAAAGATGAGCGAGATCTAAAGAAAACTCAAAGTTGTAACACAAAGCAGGGACCTTCCCAAGAGATTAATTTATCTCCTAAGCAGTCTTGAAAACTGCTTTTACTGTCAGGTGCATCATCTTGAGAAACTATTGTACATTCCAAGTGAGATGAATTTAATGTTCCCACATTAAAAGGACCACTACCAGGTGGCAACTATGGGTAGAGCAGTGTAAAATGAATAAATACCTCGTGCAGGAATTTATGTGAACATTTATTAGAAATGCCTTTCTTATGGAAATCATGGACACTTGCAGGGACTGGTTAATTTATGTCACCACAAAATCTTTGAAATTACGTGAAAAATTGCTCTTCAAAAAAAAAAAAAAAGGAAAAAGATCAGACCACAGTAACACATGGCAGTAAAGTGAATATTCACAGCTTAATTTGCTAAGTATGTGCATTTATATACATATAAGTACTGCAATGTGTCTCAGTGCAGATTGATACAATATGATGTGATGTGTTGGACATCTGGTCATTGATTTGACTGCATGACTTTTCCTCTGCCATGAAGCAGGTGTTCCTCAACTTGAGTGATGTTATGGAGCAACCATGAAAATGGAGATGTGCTCCCTATTGTATTTATTTATTTTTAAAGACTTCCATGCTATTTTTTAAAGTACATTGTGGAGTATAATAATTATCTGAGGGATACCGATGAAACTTTCTTATTTAACTTTAATAGGCAAAATATAATTATAATATATTTTAAGGTGCAACAAAAATACATTTTGGTTTGATATTCTCCTTTTAAAACTTCACTGTGAAAATGCTTTTAGTTCCAGATTTGGATAAGCTACTACATATGTAGAGCACCAAAATAATGGACACACATGTAACAACTTCATTCAATATGTTGTTGCAATCTGTAAAGAACAACTTTATTTCCTGCACTTGAGTGTATTTACTAGTCGATATGTACTGGACACTCATTATTGTAACCACTACAGATTGGCAACTAGATTTCAGATTTGTGAAAACAATACATTTATAGAAATGAACATATTGATGCATGAAGCACGTTAACTAACACAGGCTGGAAATGAGCAATGTATCCGTTTATTGAATGGTCCAAGTCCACATTGTATCTGATATACAATAAATGCATTAATGTTGAGGCTTTTTGTTTAAAGTCTGATTTTATTTTGTGGGGAATGCGACCCAGTATTGAGTGTTTACATCTATTTCCCTTATATGTTTGTTTGTGCAGCCTATACAATGTCTCAAGATAATATAACCATATATTGATTTAATTTCAAGACGTTTAGGAGGACCAGGATAACTTTTACTTATTACTTTCATTTAATAATTTGTCTTTATCACATTCCAGTTGTTAGGAAAACAACAGCTGTGTTTTAACCATCTAAGAAAAAAAAGAGAGAACATTTCTCTCGACCTCCAACCGAGGCAGTCTGGGAATAAGGAAAAATAGACTTTGCATCAGATGTTCACAGCGAAAAAAATTAATTTCATACTGGATTAAACAAACTGGCTAACAAACAAATTTACAGCTAGAGTACATGATAATCTGTGTCAAAATGTGGCTTATGAGTCTGTTTGGTTATCAGGAGGGGGTTAACAAATGTTGTTTAGAAAGTGCATCAAGTCCAAGCTCGTGAGTGTTCTAAGTGTCAATGTTATGTTACAGGCCATGTGTTTTGGTTCTGTTACAGTGGGAACACAGTTAGAGCCTTCTTAAGTATGGTACGTCATGGTTACAATACTAAAGGGAGGTTGGGAGGCATGTCTCTTCAGAAGAATAAATATGATGAACAAAGCGTACTTATTTGCCACATGCGCTACATTTTTTAGGCCTCTTTGAGTCAGAACATTTCTATTTTGACAGATAACAGGGCTTTAACATTAGGTCAAGTCATTAAGTGGATCCTTCAGTCTGAAACTTATTGTCACAGTTGGCCAATACAAATGTTTCCATCATTTAGTTATTAACCTGCATGATGTATATCCATACAATTTATCATCTGTAGGAGTTATAGATAGGAGCAGGAGGTCACTTTTGCGTATTTGTTTCATTAACATTTTTGTTATGGCAGTCTGAATCATCAACCAGTCGACAAATCTTGGGAGGTCCTTTTGAGTGATGACTTACACACTACACAGGAAGTTCATGTTAGACAATATTTTTCACCAATTTTGTAAGTCTACCATGCACATATGTATTCTCTGAGCTATGATTTTAGGGGATTACAGAATATTAACTGATTGACAGCAAGCATTGGATGGATTTACAGTAGTAAAGGTGTTTGTTTATTATCAGATACAAAAAATAACATTTAGTCCTTCTATTCTGCCCATCATTGGACTTATTTTATATTCAGGATAGCGATTCTGATATCCATTCGTAATTGAATATCCTCACTGTATTAGCCTCTGACACATCTGCTTGACTATTGCTTCACTTATTTTCTAGCTTCAGTGATGGTTACATCATTTTCACAACAAACCAAACACTTTCCTGTTCTGTACAATTAATAAACCCATGTAATCACACTTACAGATATATACTGTATATACCCAATTAATGGCTATGGAGGGGGAGGGCAGCTCCTGCAGGAGGACATGAACTTCTAGGTCAGGTAATTGGTGTATTTTTATATTTTCAGTTAGCCAAGGTATCAACTTGACTGTCTCCATAAGTTAAATGCTAGTGCTTTATAGATCAATAAATGTAAATAATAATAACACTATGTTAGAAACAAAACACACACAATATAGAAAGTTTGAATAATTACATTTATGTTAAAAACCATTTAAGCGACAGCCCACTTTATTTAAGTACAAAGAATACGTTTAATTTAATGTCCAGTTAAGACAATGAAAACTTTATCTGTAAACAATCTTAAAAAAGAATGTACTATTATACTCTATGAAAGTGAGCCCTAGGGCATAATACAAGGGATGTTCAAAAAGTTTTTTCGCACTTTCATATTTTCGTTGCAAATGGTGAAGGCTGGAGCCCGTTACCGTGAAGAAGGGGACGATTTTCTGCAGCAGATGAAACGTGGGTTCACCATTAGGAGCCCGAAAGCAAGCAGCAGAATATGCAGTGGAAGCATCCATCATGATGATGATGTGAAAGCAGTGGTGCATCGGTTCAACCAAAGCCATTTTTTGTTGACGGCATTAAAAAGTTGGTACGACGTTGGGAAAATTTACCACATTAGTGGTTTTAGCCACTGGAAATGCTGTCCTGTGTTTTATAATTAAAAAAAAAAATCTTCAACACATCAGTTCCGAAAACAACAAAATCTTGTGGAAAGCCTTCCCAGAAGAGTGGACGCTGTTATAGCTGCAAAGGGGGAACCAACTACGTATTAATGTCTATGTATTTAGAATGTGATACGATGTCCCAATACTTTTGTCCATATAGTGTATCTATATGGATAGATAGATAGATAGATAGATAGATAGATAGATAGATAGATATGTAGATTTACTTACATTTACCAAACAAAACATATCATTGCATGTAATTTATGTTCTTACTCTGAAAGGCCTACCTCTTTAGTAAAGGTTGGGGCATTACAACTATTTCAGCAAGAAAGTCTATTCCTAATGAGGTCAGCTCAAATAGAGTCAAATTTCCTTTTCTTGTGAAAAAGGCTTTAGCTATCAAAGCAAAGGAAAATTGGGTTTGTCATTGTTACCCCAGAGGCTTTCCACAAATCATAAAATGTGTTTCTTTTTTGTCGGAATCACTTTGTTCCTGTATTGCCCTATGTGAACTTAATTGTGAAAGAAACATCCCTGGGAGAGGGATCCCAGATAGAAGACATCTTTTATTGGTCATTTCTATTCAGTTTTTCCTTCACGTTTCATTAAGTTATTTTTACATGCCGCTGACTTGATCCCAGTAACAAATGTTACTTGTTATGTAAGATCATAATCAAATCATGGTGTGTTATAACAGCTACACAATGTGCAATTATGTTGTTTTGCTTTCCTTTATCTTATTTTGACAAATATTACATATATATATATATATATATATATATATATATATATATATATATATATATATATATATTGCACATATTTGTAAAATATTGTGTTTATTATGTTATTTCATGGCATCTGGTTTGGAGGCTGATACATATTTGCTCCTTTTGGCTAAGGCAGGTCTATGCAGCACTAGACACGTGCAAATGGGCCAAAAATGATACTTGCCTACTTGTTTTCGGGCAATGAAAATTGTGGCTTGCCCATTTCGTTTTGGCATTTTTAATTTGGGAACAAAATCCGTTGCCCGGTGCCAATATTTACTCACTCTCTGTAACATTGGTAACAGAAAAGGAACCCAGTATGCAGAGGATGGTGGTGAATAGCAGGTTTATTAGGCAACAGGACAGAAAGCCACTAGACGATAAGGCTACAGCAGATCAGAAGTCCAGATGTACATCGTTTAGCTACCCAGGCCTTTGGAAGAACAGGAACGCCAGGTAGAATAAAGGGGCGCCATGTAGTATACCAGGCCCACAAAGGTACAGGTATGCCATGTAGGGGTGCAGGATACAACAGTAGCAGGTCTGCAATGGAGGTAATGGCTGTAATCTGCTCACAGCAGTGAGCTCAGCATACAAGATAACCAAGCACTGAATAGAAGTCAGTGTTCGGTTTTAAACCCTCCGCTTTCCCTCGCCCCGCCCCCGGTTAGTGACGTCATGCACTGTGCGTCCGTTCGTCGCCATGGAGGCAGGGGATAAGAGGGGGGCGTGGTGAGCGCGCCTGCCCTCTGTTCCCCTCCCAGCGAACGAAGAGGACTTATATAGGAGGAGGAGCCTTCACTACACGCAGGTGCTCAGGAGAACGGCTTCAGCGGACAGGAGGCGGACAAGGTAAGTGCCGAGTACTTGCCAGGCGCGGGTACTCAGGCGACGAGCTACGCCGCGGGACGTGACACTCTCTCACACTCACATTCTCATTCACTCTCTCTCTCACACTCTCTAAATGTTTCCCTACCTTCCCTGCTGACCACTTCCGCTTCTGCCAACCACTTCTGCTTCCAAATCTTCATATTCGTCATATTCTTTATTCTATATTTCATATTCTCCCTTCTCTTCTCTCTTCCCTATATTCAATCTGCCATTTTCTATCTTCGTTCACATCTCTGCGGACATCTGCGTGAACTTCGCCAAAAATGACAACGCTTGCGATGAGGGGGGATCAGCAAAAGTGCCGTAATTTTGCCCTAAGTCGAACTAAGGAAAATATGGCAGCACGTCCCGTGACGTCCTCTCCCCAGTTTGAAGGATCGGGGAGGGAATGTTACCACAAGCACCATCATATTTCCACCAGTTCATGTTCAGTCCGCTTTGTCCAAAGCTGACATCACAGATGCCCTTAAGGAGTAGTCTGAAATTATTTGACATTTTACCTGAAAAACAGTGTGTTGGCTTTGGCTAAATTACTGCTGTTCAATGGTGGGATTCAGCTGGTTCTTACCGGTTCGTGCGAACCGTTTCTTAAAAAATGATCGGTTTGTGCAAACCGTTTCTTAATTACCCTATTATAGGCTGCACTTTCCCCCCCTTAAAGTGGTTGTGCAGCCTATAATTGGGTTTAGGATCCAGATCCCCGCGGCGCTGCAGGGGACTTGGATCCTCCTTTCCGACAGCAGCGGGCGTCTGTGCGATGCAGACAACCCCGCTGCTGTCGGTGGCTACACCCACCCTCCTCACTGAACGGGGCTGTCACCCCCCACGAAGGTCACTGAGTCGCGCTGGCCAGCTGACTCAATTCTATTTCGGATCAATGGGGACGGCTTCATAAAATGCCACCCCTGTCGATTTGAAATAGAAGTGAGTCAGCCGGCGCCGCTCAATAACTTTCGTGGGCGGCACCAGCACTGCTCAATGACCTTTGTGGGCGGTGCCAGTCCCATTCAGTGTGGAGGGTGGGTGGAGCTGCCGGCAGCAACAGCGGGGTTGTCTGCATCGCACAGATGTTTGACAGCGGGAATCCAACAGAGTGCACATCTGGGTCTTCGGTCAGGTAAGTTGAAGTAACTGGGGGCATGCTTGGCAGTGGGAGGATGGGACAAATATGGCTATGGGAGACTGGGGTCAAAGGCAAACTCTGTCCCCAATTTCCTATAGGCATCTTTGTCACTAAATAGCTTCCCATAGTCTAATGTTTAGTGACAAAGATGCCTATGGGAAACTGGGGACAGAGTTAATGAATGGGATTAATTAATGGTAATTAAAAGTATGCACTGGTGCTTTTTAGATGATTGCTTGAGATTTTTTTTATGCAACAAATGCAATTGATAAAACATCAAAGGAGGCATCATAGATTTGTAAAAAAAAAACGGCATATACCAATTTGAGTCAAATTGTTTCTTGCAGTTTTTACCTTGTTTTCAAGAAGTAGATTTACAAAAATGTTTAGTGGCTCTTTGTTTTATTAATAGCATTTGTAACATAAACAATTCAAGTATCTAAAAAGCACCAGTGCATACTTTTTCCAGCCTATTGAACACTTTGATTAACTGCTTTTTATATGTATATATATATATATATATATATATATATATATATTTGCTAAACTGAACAGCTTGAAATTGTTCAAAGTGCATTTTTTACACTAGATTTTACTTATTTATGTGTGACTTCTGAGTCTCTATGTGTGAGAGAGACTGCCTGAGTCTCTTTGTGTGAGAGAGACTGCCTGAGGCTCGGTGTGTGAGAGACACTACCTGAGTCTTTCTGTGAAAGACACTGCCTGAGTCTCTGTGTGCGAGAGACACTGCCTGAGTCTCTCTGTGTGTGTGAGACAGAGAGACACTGCCTGAGTCTCTGTGTGCGTGTGTGAGAGAGAGAGACTGCCTGAGTCTCTGTGTGCGTGTGGGAGAGGGAGAGACTACCTGAGTCTCTGTGTGCGTGTGTGAGAGAAACTGCTTGAGTCTCTGTGTGCGTGTGTGAGAAAGAGACTGCCTGAGTCTCTGTGTGCGTGTGTGAGAGAGAGAGACTGCCTGAATCTCTGTGTGCATGTGTGAGAGCGAGAGACTGCCTGAGTCTCTGTGTGCAAGAGACACTTCCTGAGTCTCTGTGTGCGAGAGACACTGCCTGAGTCTCTGTGTGCGTGTGGGAGAGGGAGAGACTGCCTCAGTCTCTGTGTGCATGTGTGAGAGAGAGAGAGACTGCCTGACTCTCTGTGTGCGTGTGTGAGAGAGACTGCCTGAGTCTCTGTGTGCGTGTGGGAGAGGGAGAGACTGCCTGAGTCTCTGTGTGCATGTGTGAGAGAGAGAGAGACTGCCTGAGTCTCTGTGTGTATGTGTGTGAGAGAGAGAGACTGCCTCAGTCTCTGTGTGTATGTGTGAGAGGGAGAGACTACCTGAGTCTCTGTGTGCGTGTGTGAGAGAGATTGAGACTGCATGAGTCTCTGTGTGCGTGTATGAGAAAGAGACTGCCTGAGTCTCTGTGTGCACGTGGGAGAGAGACAGCCTGAGTCTCTGTGTGCATGTGGGATAGAGAGAGACTGCCTGAGTCTCTGTGTGCGTGTGTGAGAGAGAGACTGCCTGAGTCTCTGTGTGTGTGTGTGTGTGTGTGTGAGAAAGTGACTGCCTACATCTGTGTGCGTGTGTGAGAGACTGCCTGACTCTGTGTGCATGTGTGAGAGACTGCCTGAGTCTCTGTGAGAGAGAGACTGCCTGAGTCTCTGTGCGTGTGAGAGAGAGAGACTGCCTACGTCTGTGTGAGTGTGTGAGAGATTGCCTGAGTCTGTGTGCATGGGTGAGAGACTGCCTGAGTCTCTGTGTGAGAGAGACTGCCTGAGTGCATGTGTGTGTGTGTGTGTGTGTGTGAGACTGCCTGAGTCTTTGTGTGTGTGTGAGACTGTCTGAGTCTGTGTGTATGTGAGAGAGAGACTGCCTGTGTGAGTGTACGAGAGACTGCCTGTGTCTCTGTGTGTATGTGAGAGACTGCCTGAGTCTGTGTGTGTGAGAGAGAAACTGCCTGAGTCTGTGTGTGTGTGTGTGTGTGTGAGAGAAACTGCCTGAGTCTGTATGTGTGAGAGAGAAACTGCCTACATCTGTGTGAGTGTGTGAGAGACTGCCTGAGTCTGTGTGCGTGGGTGAGAGACTGCCTGAGTCTCTGTGTGAGAGAGACTGCCTGAGTCTGTGTGTATGTGAGAGAGACTGCCTGTGTGAGTGTACGAGAGACTGCCTGTGTCTCTGTGTGTATGTGAGAGACTGCCTGAGTCTGTGTGTGTGAGAGAGAAACTGCCTGAGTCTGTGTGTGTGTGAGAGAGACTGCCTGAGTCTGTGTGTGTGTGTGAGAGAGAGAGACTGTCTGAGTCTGTGTGCATGTGTGAGAGACTGTCTGAGTCTGTGTGTATGTGAGAGAGACTCCCTGAGTCTGTGTGTGTGTGTGAGACTGCCTGAGTCTGTGTGTGTGAGAGAGAGACTGCCTGAGTCTGTGTGTGTGTGTGTGTGTGGGTGTGTGTGTGGGTGTGAGAGACTGTCTGAGTGTGTGTGTGTGAGAGAGACTGCCTGAGTGTTTGTGAGGTTTTTATTTTTTAGTACAACATCTCGGAAGTGGTTACTAAAAAAATGTAATCCCACCACTGCTGCTGGATATAGTTTTAGATTTGATGAAAATTAAACCTAGTTTACCGGCTGCAAAGCTTCTAAGACTTCAAGAACAAATTCAGGGTTTTACAAGTCATCCTACCCGTTATAGACTGCAATTACAGTCTCTTTGGGTCACCTAAATTTCACCATGCAAATTACCGTATTTGCTCGATTATAAGACGACCCTGATTATAAGACGACCCCCCAAAATCTGAATATTAACTTAGGAAAAAAGAAAAAGCCTGAATATAAGACGACCCTAAAGGAAAAAAGTTTTACCAGTAAATGTTAATTCATGTAAACTATTTTTTTTAATAAAAGCTATGATTGAGAAAAATATTTTTTTTGTTTTTATTTCTTGTATTTTCCAGCCTGTCCCCCAGTTACGCACATCTGCCCCCAGGCTTGCCACACCAATATGGCACTGTGGCCCATGATATGCCTTTTAACCCTCTATATGCCACTGTGCCCCATGGTATGCCTTTTGACCCCCTATATGCCACTCTGCCTCCAGAAATGCCTTATACCCCTATATCCCATTCTGGCATTTAGGGGGTTAAAATGCATATTATGGGGCAGAGTGGCATATAGGGAGGTATAAGGCATTTCAGGAGGCAGAGTGGCATCAAGGGAGTTAAAAGGCATTGTATAGAGCACTCTGCCTCCAGAAATGCCTTATACCCCTATATGCCACTCTGGCATTTAGGGGGTTAAAAGGCATATTATGGGGCAGAGTGGCATATAGGGAGGTATAAGGCATTTCAGGAGGCAGAGTGCTCTATTAAATGCCCCCTTAACGCCACTCCAGAAATGCCCTATGCCCCCATTTAACTAACACACACACACACACTCTCTCCCCCCCCCTCCCCTCCCCTCTCCTCTCTCCTCTCTCCTCTCTCCCCTCTCTCCCCTCTCAGCCCTCTCTTACCGGTGCTTCCAGCCGGGGCAGCAGGTTGACGTCGCCTTCTGCTGCAGCCGGAAGGAGGTGGAGTTGGCAGCGGGGGTTTGTATGCGTCGGACGCAGACAACCCCCGCTGCTAGCCACACCTCCTTCCGGCTGCAGCGGACGTTGTCTACGCGGATCGCGTAGACGTCAACCCGCTGCCCCGGCAATACAGCAGGAAGCACCGGTAAGTGTGTATGATGGGGGGGGGGTGAGACAGGAGGATCCAGGTCCCCTGCAGCGGTGCGGGGGATCTGGATCTTAGTCTCCTAATCAGACTCTATTTGAGGTCTGATTAGAAGACGACCCCGATTAGAAGACGAGGGGTATTTTTCAGAGCATTTGCTCTGAAAAAAACCTCGTCTTATAATCGAGCAAATACGGTATTTCTCAATGCGAGGTCATTTATTTCCCATCTTCTAACCCTTTTGTCCACATTGCACCAGTTAGGCGACACAGTAAGTCTACATCAGGCAGCTAAATCAGAGTTGGATATGTGTCTAGGTTACTGATGATCCATGTTTATTCATCAACCCAGTACTACCTCTCCTAGGGTTTTCACTGATACTGTTTTATTTGCAGCTATTTTTGGGAAAATGGCCCCCTTAGACTCAGGATATTCCCCATTTTTCAAGCACCTCTACGTTGTTTTGAATTTACCCTGTAGTTGTGGCTGCGGCAATCTGGGGGAAAAGAAGGATCGGGTGATACAGTCACCCTTTTCATGGATAATTTTGCTCCTGGTGAAATTATAAATAAAGGCAGGCCATGTTATATGGTTCATTTGCAAACTAAGCTTATCGTCGGTTTATCATACATTTTCCATTGTCTGTTCTCATATGTCTTGTTTTGAAATCCAAAATCCATTGCCCAAACAATTGCCCCTCTCTCTCCCTTCTTTCACTTGCTCATTTGCCTTCACCGATCATTTTTTGGTCTCCTTTGATCTCTCTTTGCAAAAGCAGCTTTGAAGAGACCATGCTGACAGGAGAGCCGGGAGAAGGGAGTAAGGGTCTTGTGATTTGTTCAGATGTAATTTTGCAAACCTAAGCCATGCCGCCATGTTCTTTTTAGAAGAAGAGGTTTTCTCCTAGCAATCCTTCCAAACAAACCATACTTGTTCAGTCTTTTTCTAATTGTACTCTCATGAACTTTAACATTTAATATGCTTACTGAGGCCACTAAACTCTTTTGGCTTTTCTTTCATTTCTCTGAGCATTGCATGGTCTGACCTTGTGATGAAATTGCTGGGATGTCCACCCCTAGAAAGATTGGCAACTGTCTTGAATGTTTTCCCCTTTTGAATAATCTTTCACTGTACAATGATGGCCTGGAACAACATAAATCAGAGCAGACTTACCCAGTTCAATGAGAGAGGTCAATGCTGCTTGCCAGAAAATTCAGATCTAGGAGGCAACCTGTCAGACTCATGATCAGGGTCAGTATATATATATATACAAATTTAATTCTATCTGTTACACTATATGTGTAAGGGCACTGGGTACTGGATCAGGTAGGAGTCGTGATGCAGGTGCAAGTTCGGTTTTAGAGCATGGCTGTAGGCAGGCTGATGTATCCAGTTCAGGGCTCGTGCTCAGAACACAAATAGATGGTGCCCAAGAATAAGACTAAAGTGAAGCTATATGAAATATATGTTTACCTAAATCATTTGCCATTTGGCTTATCCCTCCAGGGAACATCTGCCCTGTTGCAAATATTTGTGACGTCAACAAAAAGACACACCTTACCATCAAGACCTTCTGCAGTATCACTAATAAAAATATTAAAGAGATTAAACAGATCCCTGAGTATCCCCACTGGTAACAAGATCTTGCTCTGAATATACTCCACTGACTACAGCCCTCTGTTGTCTGTCACTCAGCCACTGCTTAATATATTTAACAATATTGGGTTTTCACTCAGAGATTGCAGTTTATTGCAAGTCTTCTATGTGGGACAGTGTCAAAAGCCTTACTGAAATCTTGATACACAATGTCTTCTGCACCACCCTCATCTATTATTTTAGTCACTTAATCAATAAAAAAATCAATAAGATTAGTTTGGCATGATCTCCATGAAGTAAACCCATCTTGTTTCTGATCTTGAAGTAGCTGGATGGAGCTGCACTCAGAAAAGAAAGAGAGAAAGATATATGTCAAAATAATAAAAAATGTAATTAGCAAAATAATGCTTTCTGGAATATCATTGAGAAATTAATGGAAACAATACTAAAGGAAAATATTTTTAAATGTATGGATGTAAAAATCTGAAAAAGCATTAGATTACTACAGGCAGATCTTATGGGGTACCTCAAGTATCTGCATTATGATCCATACTTGTGAAACAAGCCAAATTACAAATGATTTAAGTAAATTTAAAGAATGACTGAGAGTGTCACATCTGGAGTTTAATGTTGATAAATGTAAAATAATGCACTTGGGACATAAGAATCCCAAGGCAGATTATAGCACTGGGACACTGTTCTGTCAGTGACAACATAAGATAGGGACCTGGGGATAATTGTTTATAAAGATTTAAAAGTAAAAATGCAATGCACTAAAGCAAGCAGGTGATGAGATGTATAGCTAGAGGTATCAGTAGTGGGAAGAGGGAGGTGGTTCTGCCACTTTAAAGATCTCTGGTCACACCTCACCTAGAGTATTGTGTACCGTTCTGGGCACTCATCTCCAGAAAGATATTGACGTATTGGATGATATACCGTATTTGCTCGATTATAAGACGAGGTTTTTTTCAGAGCAAATGCTCTGAAAAATACCCCTCGTCTTCTAATCGGGGTCGTCTTCTAATCAGACCTCAAATAGAGTCTGATTAGGAGACTAAGATCCAGATCCCCCGCACCGCTGCAGGGGACCTGGATCCTCCTGTCTCACCCCCCCCCCCCCATCATACACACTTACCGGTGCTTCCTGCTGTATTGCCGGGGCAGCGGGTTGACGTCTACGCGATCCGCGTAGACAACGTCCGCTGCAGCCGGAAGGAGGTGTGGCTAGCAGCGGGGGTTGTCTGCGTCCGTCGCGTAGACCTTCCCCGACTGTCAGAGATCTCTGATCTCTGACAGCCGGGGAAAGTATACGCGACGGACGCATACAAACCCCCGCTGCCAACTCCACCTCCTTCCGGCTGCAGCAGAAGGCGACGTCAACCCGCTGCCCCGGCTGGAAGCACCGGTAAGAGAGGGCTGAGAGGGGAGAGAGGAGAGAGGAGAGAGGAGAGGGGAGGGGAGGGGGGGGAGAGAGTGTGTGTGTGTGTGTTAGTTAAATGGGGGCATAGGGCATTTCTGGAGTGGCGTTAAGGGGGCATTTAATAGAGCACTCTGCCTCCTGAAATGCCTTATACCTCCCTATATGCCACTCTGCCCCATAATATGCCTTTTAACCCCCTAAATGCCAGAGTGGCATATAGGGGTATAAGGCATTTCTGGAGGCAGAGTGCTCTATACAATGCCTTTTAACTCCCTTAATGCCACTCTGCCTCCTGAAATGCCTTATACCTCCCTATATGCCACTCTGCCCCATAATATGCATTTTAACCCCCTAAATGCCAGAATGGGATATAGGGGTATAAGGCATTTCTGGAGGCAGAGTGGCATATAGGGGGTCAAAAGGCATACCATGGGGCACAGTGGCATATAGAGGGTTAAAAGGCATATCATGGGCCACAGTGCCATATTGGTGTGGCAAGCCTGGGGGCAGATGTGCGTAACTGGGGGACAGGCTGGAAAATACAAGAAATAAAAACAAAAAAAATATTTTTCTCAATCATAGCTTTTATTAAAAAAAATAGTTTACATGAATTAACATTTACTGGTAAAACTTTTTTCCTTTAGGGTCGTCTTATATTCAGGCTTTTTCTTTTTTCCTAAGTTAATATTCAGATTTTGGGGGGTCGTCTTATAATCAGGGTCGTCTTATAATCGAGCAAATACGGTATATAGCTTGAAATAAGCAAGAGTGGAAATGTAGAAACATTTAAATACTTAAAGGAATTTAGCAAAGCACAGGAGGGAAGTTCATTTTAGAGTAGAAATGTTACAACAAGATGCCACATTCTAAAAATGGAGGGTCAGATGTAATGTAGGGAAGTTTTATTTAATTGAGTGTGTGATAAATTGAACAGCATCTCATCAGAAGTAGTAGAGGGTAATACAGTGAGGTAGTTTAAACATACATGGGGTAGTCATAAACCCACCCTGAATCTAGAGCAAGACCAAGGACTGATTAAGAAAATAGGCAGACTAGGTGGGTGATTCTGGTGCAAGTTTTATTCAATCAGCAGGAACATTCAATGTATTGCTATGGCAAAATTACCACCTTTAAAAGTATATTTTATATTCCTAAAAAAACCCATTATACTATCCTGGCACTAAACAAATTAAAACAAATGAATCACAAACATAAAACTCTTTGAAACATTAGCAGCAACCTCATCATGTACTGAATAAACCGCTAGTCTTTATTCGATAATTGTTAGTGGCAGATTTCATTTCAAAATATTAAAGTGTTTGCTTTGTTGCATTTTGGACTTAACCTGTATGACCCAAGCAGATGCTTATGTTTATGACTTTATTTCAGACAAATCTCTAACATTTTCATTTGATTTTTCCCAACCCGGCTTTGTGCTTTAGAATTTGTTTTAGATTTTACGGTAATCGTTTTTTTGTCCTGCCTACAGCTGTACATTTTGGACCCTTGCAAAAAATGGCACTTTCAGCTATTTAGCCCTGATTATACCAACAGCATGAGGCAAGAGGCGTGGAAGAGAAGGGGTTCACCTTACTAAGTTTTGGATCTACACTAAACAAGCTAAAATCTAATACTATATAAATATTGGAGTACACAGTAGACTAAAAGTATTCAATAAACATTTACTGTGAATTGAGGCATTAGCAGAGGCTTAGACCCTGCCTGAATTCCCATGAAATTTGTAAATATTTCTTTCATTTGTTCTCCATTTACAATTAGATGCGGTCGAGCTGATCAAAGACCACAGAGCCCTCTTGCATGTGAACCAGCATCCCTCACAATGACATTCACAAAGCAGAATGAAATATGAAATATCAGGTTTCCACGGATGTATGGACTTGTAAAAAATCTGAAAGAATAGGAGGTTTTTCACACTGAGTAATGTGAAACATTTGGTGCGGATTGTAGGCCTCAGAAGAGGAAAACTGAGAGCCAAAATCCATGAGGCAATAAAACAGGAGCGAGTATGACATTAAAACAACAGATATCCACTGAAAGCTATTGATTTAGATGTCATTGCAGTTCACATATTAACTGTATTTTTCACACCATGTTAAATTTGTCTAAATAAGTGTCAGAGCAAATATAACCAATTTCACTACTAATCTGCCTCCATATTATTGTATTTATTTACTTTGTTAGCCTTGATCCAGTGAGACATTACTGTATCCTTGAAATGCATCCCAGTGAGGCAGGTGTGGACTACAGTGCAGGACTTAATCTTTCTGCGTTATGTAGCCAAGAAAAATAAATAAGTCAATTATCCTCATGGATACAGTTGTAGAAAGCCACAGAAATAGGCAAATGTAAATGTACTTTCTCCCCAGAGTTTGTATGTCTGTTTAGCAGATCAGATCTGTTACAAAGTAAAAACTGCCATTATAAAGCAAAATTGTGCATAATAGGGAGGGGTTTTGATTGTTTCCTAAATGTTTTCCATCTGCCATTCTATAGCATTACACTATTACGTTTAAATCAGAAAGCCCACAAGACAGCATAAGCAGAGGGGTGGCATGAGAAGAGACCTGGAAAGCATGAGTGACATTAGGGAGCCCAAGCCCCCAGCAGTAGGGCTGGACATTATGTATTGGTAGCCGTTTGGGATCATTCCCCGTTATTGTCAGGTTTGCTGGGTTCTCAGGGAAGTTCTCTTACGGGAATCGGAGGAGTCCTTGGTTAAGGAAATGTTTTGGTAGATGTTTCAATGGTTTCTGGTTGGGTTTCACTAATGGGCTAAATCCCGTGGGGGTGGTTTATGCTGTATGTCAGCCGATCCACTTTATAGTGCAGATTTATAACTTGTGGGTAATATCGGCTATTGTTTTGAGTTGTTCAGAGGTAGGCAACAAGTACCCTCCATTAGTTTCAAATTTTTTACAGGTTTACGAATCGGAAGTTGATATTGTAAACAAAATATATGTTTAGATATTTACACATTTAATGGAAAATTAATGTCTATAAATTAAAGAATAATGGTTGTGTCACAGGTGTTGTCGAGCATATTGTAACCAGGCTTTCTTGTGGCATTGGCGCAGTAAATGCATCTTTCTGGCAACGTAACCATGCAGTTCATTTTTTTCATTGTGCTCCTTGAAACAACCACACTGTATTTTTCCAGAGCAGTCTGTATTTCTCCTGAGGTTACCTGTGGGTTTTTCTTTGTATCCCGAATATTTCTTCCGGCAGTTGTGACTGAAATCTTTCATTTTTTTTTGAAGCCCGAGGTGCGTGCTCCTTTAGGTGCTGCATTCTGTGCTCCGAAGAGGCAGCAGAAGCCATATACGAAACTGGGTCCCCACAAGGGGAACCCAGACAAATTCCTCCCCCCCCCATGGGAGGGTCGGATCTTAGGACTCTCCCCGAAGGGTGAGACCCCATTGCCGTGGGGCACTCCCATCGGGAAGTAGCCCCCTTGGCTTCACCACCAAAAGGTAGTGTCCGAAAACAAAAGTGCCAAATCGAAAAACCAAAACGTGAACGTGGCCTCGCTTAAAGGTTTGGTGACCGTGAAAATCCAATCGAAATTAATGGGCACACGTGCTTAAACACATTGTGATAAATAAATAATATAAATAATTTAGGGGCGGGCCGTAACTGACCCAGCCAGGTTCAAAAATAAATTCCACTCCATGCCCTGATGGTGCGATGGAGGGAGTGTGAAGATCCGCCGGTGCAAAAAATGTGCATTTACCGTGTGCAGCGGCGTGCAAGTCTGCACACGGTAACTCCGACTTGCGTCAGGGCAATTTAAGCACCTCGGGCTCCATGCTTTCCCGAACCCTAAGGCCAGAGGATCAGCATAGTCCCCCCCCGGTCCGAAGGGAACTACACTTGATCTTAGCCAAAAGGCCGAGAAGCGAAATCTTTCATTTTTTTTTTTATTTTTTTTTTTTGAAGCCCGAGGTGCGTGCTCCTTTGGGTGCTGCTTTCCGTGCTCCTAAGAGGCAGCGGAAGCCATATACGAAACTGGGTCCCCACAAGGGGAACCCAGACAAATTCCTCCCCCCCCCATGGGAGGGTCGGATCTTAGGACTCTCCCCGAAGGGTGAGACCCCATTGCCGTGGGGCACTCCCATCGGGAAGTAGCCCCCTTGGCTTCACCACCAAAAGGTAGTGTCCGAAAACAAAAGTGCCAAATCGAAAAACCAAAACGTGAACGTGGCCTCGCTTAAAGGTTTGGTGACCGTGAAAATCCAATCGAAATTAATGGGCACACGTGCTTAAACACATTGTGATAAATAAATAATATAAATAATTTAGGGGCGGGCCGTAACTGACCCAGCCAGGTTCAAAAATAAATTCCACTCCATGCCCTGATGGTGCGATGGAGGGAGTGTGAAGATCCGCCGGTGCAAAAAATGTGCATTTACCGTGTGCAGCGGCGTGCAAGTCTGCACACGGTAACTCCGACTTGCGTCAGGGCAATTTAAGCACCTCGGGCTCCATGCTTTCCCGAACCCTAAGGCCAGAGGATCAGCATAGTCCCCCCCCGGTCCGAAGGGAACTACACTTGATCTTAGCCAAAAGGCCGAGAAGCGAAATCTTTCATTTTTTTTTTTTTATTTTTTTTTTGAAGCCCGAGGTGCGTGCTCCTTTGGGTGCTGCTTTCCGTGCTCCTAAGAGGCAGCGGAAGCCATATACGAAACTGGGTCCCCACAAGGGGAACCCAGACAAATTCCTCCCCCCCCCATGGGAGGGTCGGATCTTAGGACTCTCCCCGAAGGGTGAGACCCCATTGCCGTGGGGCACTCCCATCGGGAAGTAGCCCCCTTGGCTTCACCACCAAAAGGTAGTGTCCGAAAACAAAAGTGCCAAATCGAAAAACCAAAACGTGAACGTGGCCTCGCTTAAAGGTTTGGTGACCGTGAAAATCCAATCGAAATTAATGGGCACACGTGCTTAAACACATTGTGATAAATAAATAATATAAATAATTTAGGGGCGGGCTGTAACTGACCCAGCCAGGTTCAAAAATAAATTCCACTCCATGCCCTGATGGTGCGATGGAGGGAGTGTGAAGATCCGCCGGTGCAAAAAATGTGCATTTACCGTGTGCAGCGGCGTGCAAGTCTGCACACGGTAACTCCGACTTACGTCAGGGCAATTTAAGCACCTCGGGCTCCATGCTTTCCCGAACCCTAAGGCCAGAGGATCAGCATAGTCCCCCCCCGGTCCAAAGGGAACTACACTTGATCTTAGCCAAAAGGCCGAGAAGCGAAATCTTTCATGGTCTACCTGACCTTGGCTTGGTATCAAGAGAGGTCTAAGCAAACAAAACAGAAACTTGAATTTCAGAATGTATTAGCATTACATAAGTTATGGTGGGTAAAAGGTGATGGAACCCCTTCCACTTAAATTTAAGGGGTAGTAGAAGTATTATTAAACACTCATCTACAGACACCAGACAAGCCAGAAGGCTTGTTTTTCCCTTAGAAATCTCATGGTGCTTTCACAACCACAAGGGATTCTGGGTAGGCACATGCAAATAAGGTTAACAATTATCACCTTTGCCTCTATATCCACTTTATACATGGATCCCTAGATTCTAGGGATCCATGTGTAAAGAGGATATAGAGGCAAAGGTGATAATTGTTAACCTTATTTGCATGTGCCTACCTTCCAGCAGGATAATGCACCATGTCCCAAAGCTCACATCATCTCAAACTGGTTTGTTGAACACGACAATTAGTTCACTGTACTCCAATGGCCTCCACAGTCACCAGATCTCAATCTAATAGAGTACCTTTGGGATGTGGGGGAATGGAAGATTCGCAACATGGATGTGCAGCCGACAAATCTGCAGCAACTGCGTGATGCTATCATGTCCATATGGACCAAAATCTCTGAGGAATGCCACAAAGAATGAAAGCAGTTCTGAATGCAAAAGGGAGTCTAACCCAGTACTAGCAAGGTGTACCTAATAAAGTGGCCAGTGAGTGTATATGCTAGGCTTGTTGTTGATCACATGAGCTGTCTGCTAATTACTGGAAACTCAGTTGGGATTTATACCTGGCACAAGAGCCTCTGACAGCACAAGAAAGTTTGTTGATTTAACTTCTCATTAACAGATGAAAATAGCAATGCTCTTTCTGTCAGTTGATGCAGCAAAATTGTAAATACATGGAAAGTGTATTACAGGAATTCTGCTTCCCGAACCTCTGTATTGCAGCAATCAAGGCCCTGTACAGCTCACCTTCAGCAAACATTTTTAATATGGGCATTTCCTCGGATATAATTCATATTACCAACAGCACACAGCAGGGATGCCCTCTATCCCCACTGATTTTTGTGTTGGCCTTGGAACCCCTGTCTTTCCGAATCAGGAACTTCCCAACCGTTTACAGAATACCACATCAAGCTAAAGAACATTAAATAGGCTTGTTTGGAGACGACATACTATTGTATTCCAAATGTACTTCTGCTTTTTCTAATACCTGTTATCGCAGCAGAATTTCTTATAGACTGTGCTAATGGTTCAATCGATAAGGCATATAATAAAGGTGCTAGAGGGCAACCTTGCTTTGTTCCGTTGTTAATTTTAAAGCAATTTGAAGTTATCATTGGTCCTATAATTTGAGCTGTAGGGTTTGTATATAATGCTAGAACTCTATTTCTAAATCCGCCTGATATGCCAAAGGCCTCTATAGTTTCCGATAAAAAATTCCAATCCACTCGGTCAAAGGCCTTTTCGGCATCTAATGCCAAAAATGCCGTGTATGTTGATCTCTTATTAGCTATATCCATCAGATTTATTATTTTACGAGTATTATCTGTCAACTGTCTACCTGCAATAAATCCAGCTTGGTCCGAGAGGATTAATTCTGGGAGGTATATCTTTCTGCCAGTATCTTTGAATATATTTTAATATCTATGTTTATTAATGATATTGGCCTATAATTCGATACACTACTTGGGTCTTTATTAGGTTTCAATAACGGACATATGGAGGCCATTAGCATCTCGGGAGGAAAACTGGAGCTATCCGTAATTTCTCTAAAGGATTTAGATAATAATGGTATAACTATCTCTTTAAATGATAAGTAAAATGCCACCGTATATATTATTTTAATTTCATCCTCGTTTATTGGAGCATTTAATATTTCCAAGTTTTCTTTTTGTAATTTTGGTAGATTAAGAGATTGAAGATAGCTTCTAATTTCAATTTGTGATTTTGGGGGACCTATTAAATTGTAAAGTGATTTGCGAAGGATTTAAAAAGATTTCGTTTCCAACTATTATTTTTTTAATCACACTTTTTTTCCATTCATATTTTAATTTGTTTGTTAAATATCTACCTACTTCTGCTTTTTCTGCTCTAGACTCTTCTCTTCCACCTTTTGTGACAAACTACCTATAATAAAATGATATTAATATTGGGGAAGCAACACAATGTATTTGATCTTGTTTCTCTGTAATAATTTTAAAAACTAAAAATACAGTAATATAAAATAAAAATGTTATGTTTAAATGTAAAAGCAGGAATGTTTCAGGAAAATTAACATTTCAACTTACTGTGCATCATGATGGGCCAAGCCCAGAAAGGCCATGTTGGTCCTGCTTAATGCACAGTGATGTCAAGGAAATGTTGCACTCCCTGGTCACTATATTGTTGATTGAGTCCTATACAACATCTCAGTTGTGACCCCTTTAGTGAGGCCACTGTTGTATTGGACTGAACTAACAATATAGTATACACACAAAACCAGGAGTGCAACATTTCCTTGACATCACTGTGCGACCACTCATTCTTGTCCAGGTCCAGGTCGGAAGGGCCCTCTCTAAACAATGTTGAACCGGCACAAGAAGACAGTTTTCACATATAGTTTCTAGTTACACCCCTGCTATACAATTTAGAATTTGCAAAATTAGCAGGTCTTGAGAATTAATCAGCATTCTAAAAATTTAAGAAGTGCATCTTTGAAATGTTTCAAAATGCATAATAATAGTGGAAACAGATTGAATAGTGTACCCAATATTTCAAAGAGGTATTGCAAAAAGTAGAACTTTAATAATTATTTTTATGTGACTTTGTGATCCATCGATACCTATACACTGTATCTGAGTAAGATTATTTGGAATAACAGTATATTTTATTAATAAAATGTGCATTCTAAGCTCATTTTAAGCTGTTTCTATATACATTATAGTGACTTTTAGGGCTGCAGGCTGTGTAACACCTGTACTCAGCAAACATCCTGACCTGCTAGAGCAGAGCGACATCAGAGGAAGAAAGAGGGACACAGCATTTAGGTTCCTAAGACTCTTGAGAGATACAGTATGTACACCTGCCAACTACATTATTTGATTCCTGACAGATTATGCTCTACTGACATTTAAAATTTGAACAAACATCCTGCATGGAAAGCCAATATAAGTAAACACTTATACAATTACTTGTTTACGCTAAATACAAAATATTGATGTAAACTGTGAACTGATCTATCAGACTTGCAAAGTTTCATTTTTGCCATCCTGTAATTCAGTTGTGCCCTAAAGGGACATAGGTACATGGGTTTCTTTTGTGTAACTGTAAAATTTAATAAAACCACTTTAAGCACGTGCTTACTTTGCATAAATGGTATTGCAACATACAATGATGGATCATTACACACCAAACAACTAGCTATCTTTTTCTATTATAGGTATTATAGGTATTGATTCCAGAACACTAATAATAGCTTTTCATATATGCATATCAAAGATTTTTAAGACCAAATCTAAAAATGAATCTATTGAAACCATTATAATTGTATTTGGAATTTATTTTCTGAAGAAGTATCTTGTAGAATATATTTCTCCCTATAACCAACATGAACTCTGTTACAATGATCATAGGATGAAACATTTATATCCTTATTAAAGTGGAACCTTCATAATGGTTATGAATTGGTGTATTATAGCTATATGACATGACATTAATTTCCCTGTAATCAAGAGATTGTTATCTGAAGTTTCCCTTGATTTTTTGTGGATAAAGCAATGGAGCACAATGTGATTTGGACAGCTCAGTTGCAAGCAAAACATGGCTTGCATTGCCCAGTGAGAGAATAGAAAGGGCAGAAGAAAGGATACTGAGATAAAGGAGAACCAGAAGGGGCGGGGGGCTTAATAAACTTGTAGGAGGCCCACAAGCAGAGGATTGCCTAGGCACATAGCCCAATGAGCACGCACAAAAAACAGGGAACATAGTCTATTGTACAGCATTGTGGAACTTTAAGTGTGAAAAGGAATCTTGGCAATTGTGGTCTTCCTTATTGATGCTGGAGAATCAATCATTCTTAAAACCTTACCTTCAAGTCCCAAGCTCATATTCTACTAGTTTAAAAACAAATGGGTATTCACCCCCTCATCGTTGTGATAGTAACCCACGCCAGAACAAAAATATACATGCTGGTACATAAATTATCTTTCACAACCATTTAGAGATGTGTAATAAATGGCTATGAAAACACACCAGTGCCGTCTATGATCTCCACGTGATCTACAAGTTTAATCATGCTTATTCTGTACATTTCCATGTCTAATTAATCACATGAAATATTTCCTTTTAAGCAGATATGTTGTAAAATTAGTTTAAACTATAGATAATTCATATTTCCAGTAGTCTAAAATAGAACAGGAATTTTTTTTGTGGGGGAGACTAAGAGTTACTGGGGCAGGCTAAACAACCAATAATCCATTTGGAACCAGTAGGTAATATCCTTTTTCTCACTTCACTCGATTTTATTATTTTAATAATAATTTCATTGGCTTAAAAGGAACATATAAGTGTTTTATGTTTGTTTTGTTCTGCCAGTAAAAGACCAGAAACAGATTTATAAATTATTGCTGTTCGTTTGTTGGAAGACACACATGGAAAAGTGTATCAAGTTATATGAGCTATGGGATTAAATGGAAAAGGTATGGATTTTGTTTTCTTTTACTAGATAAAAAATGCGACTTTTGCTTCCAGGTAACAGATTGCTATTAATATGGCATCAATAATCATGCCAATGATAATTCTACTTCGATCCAAGAATGATGTAAAGGCCATCTAGGTATTAGTAAATCCTTTTACTTGCTGGATTGCAGAGGCTTATTTCAGTACATTTATAGTAAAAGTTCATTTTAGAATAAGTTGTCTGCCAAAGAGGGCATAAAAGTAATTTTGTACATGTTTCTATAAAAAAAAGTTGTTGTGCTGAATGGTGCTTTCTGAAATACAAAGATACAATATATAACATTTTTAGAATTTGACTTTTATCCAAAATCTTTAATTAAAATCCATTGATTTTAATGTTGGCATTTTTCCTGTGCCACCAGTGACTGTCTTTTTTGAAAATTAAATAAATGCACAATAATGTGCATTGATAGTAGGTGAGTATATTTGGAGCAGGTAAATATAAGGTAAGTTTTGTTTCACAAAAAATATATAAAAAAAAATACAGCTGGTTAATTCTGTATAAATTCTATTTTTTGTTTTTACTTTTTTTGCACATTTGTTTTTTGAAACAATTATAATTATTTATTGTTTTAAATAGCGTATGTAGCGAAGTGCAATGGATAGACAGGACATAAAAAGTAGTATATAACATAATAATTTGACTTTGACATTGAGAATCTAGAACAATACTTTTTTATTTACTTTATATGTTGGCAGATTACATAAGACATAGCATGAACATATGGTATCATAATGTATACAACTCATTGACTGGCATAATTGAAAGCCATGTTATGAAACCTTTTAAGTAAGGTGACAGTAGTGACAGGGCATCAAAGTATTTATTTTATACCATTTTTGTCCGACAATTGGTTAACTGATTTTAATATGTCTATTAACTCTTCTGTCCAGCCATGATTTCTCATGTCACCTTATATGAAGAGGGTATTGCTTTGACAACACTATCCCATATTTTTGCAGTCTAGCATTGTGGGAAGCATGTTTTTTTTTTGTTTTTTTTTACAGAATGGACAATGTTTTTATGAGTATTATGTGATATTAATGTTGTTATTAGAAAGTAATGAAAGGCCACTCCATATTGCTCAATGTTGAAGTGGGGACAAAATGACAGTGCTTGCGGTGACGTCCTCTCTCCTTATTGGAGGATCATGGAGAGGACATCACCACAAGCACCATCATTTTGGGGTTATGTCCGCGGAGATGCAGAACAAGATAGAGCATAGGAGATTGAAGATAGAACAGAGAAGGGAAGGGAAAAGATAGAAGATGAAGAAGATGTGGAAGAAGATGCAGAACCAGAAGTGGTTGGCAGAAGTGGAATTAGTCTATAGAGAAGATAGGAAAAGATTGAGAGACCCAGAATGTGTTGGAGAGTGTGAATGAATTTTGGCCCCCAAATTTCACATGAAAATTCTAAGCTTTTGGGGTTCTGGCCTCATTTTTGTGGCTTTGTACGAATTGCCAAATTTATCAAAATTCAGTAAATTTGCAATTCTTATGAATCCAAATGCACAAGTCTAATATCTAATACATCCCCAATCTAGGGACTATATGTTAAATGGGGATTTAGAATAGGGAGATATCCACTGTCCACTCCATGCATTGACATAGTATTTTAGTACCTCCAGCACCAGTGCACTTCTCTTTAAAAAAAATAAAATCCAATATTACGCACAAGCGCAATAGAGAATAGTAAACAGCCCTGCAAGTGAGGAAAACATGTTAATTTTCATGAAGTTCTATAGAGTGCTTTTATCTTTGTCTTTCCATTGGCTAGTTCAGTTGTGTTACTAGCCTCCCACACCCTCTAAGTTTAGAGCTACCATGTAAGATTAATTCTAACAACATAATGAGGCAAAGTACGTTTTTGATAAAGCTGTCATCATCGTAGTCTATTTTTGCACTTCTGGCAAAAACGTACAGCTTTAAGTACATGCTCACTAGGGGCTCACCCTTTCTGTCATGGAAGAAACAGATGTTTTAGTGTGTGATGCAAAGTAACAATACTTAACTCCATGCCTTAGTGTGTGGTATTAATCACTGAAAGGACGACCTTTGATGTGGCAGTGAAAATATTGAGACCGGGATATGGAACACCATATATCTTTCCAATATATAATCCTACGCCACTTAAAGGGGCTGTTCCACTTAGAAAAAAAATATTTGCATACTGTAATATGTTAAGAAACGTAATCTTAGCAGATCTGTATTGTTTCCTCACATAAAAATAGCACATATGCTTTTAAGATACTGTTGTAGGCTCTATGGGATGTCCATGAAAATAAAATATTCCTGGTCAAAACTATGAATAAGGCAAAATGTACATGATTAAGGGTTCCAGAATTTTTGGAAGGAAGGCATTCAGTAATACTAAGAATGATACTGCATTTAGCTACAATATTGTTAATTTAACTTTGTAAATTATTTACCCTTGTTTACCAAGCCTTACTTCTTCTTTGGACTGTGGCCCCTACACACTATTGGTCCTGTATAAATTAAGAAATAATATTTAAAAACATACCATATATTAATAAATGGGATGTCAAATAATTTGAAGAGAGATATAGTTTGGTACTCTTGCTGGTGCACAAGTCGACCCAGGACTGAGACCAACCCTCAGGATAGACTTGGCCAGATGTGTATAAGCTGAGCTGGACTTGCCTAAAACAGAAGGAAAGTCCTGGCCAGCATTCATACTGAGAACCAAAATCTTGAAGGAGTTTCTGATATTTGGGTAGAGATCAATTCATAGTGACGAACTTTGTGACGAAGGAGAAGGGAGAATAGGATGGCTGTGCAAGGAGATGTCGCTACCCTGGAAAAAGAGGCAACATCAGTGGGGTATGGGTAGGACCAACCCCCATATCCCCTTTATTTTGAGATCAAAGGCTGTGTCTGAGGTCCGATAATCAAATCCCCCTCAGGGAACATTTCAGAGAGTTTATAGGTATGGTAATAAAAAAATAACCTAAAAGAATTTAATTATTTTCTGATTTGACGCGTGAATGCCTATGGACTTTCACTTAGAAGTAGTTAGGAATGAACCAAATGTATTATGTATTGCGCATCTTATTTTCTTTGATCCTGTTCTAGCATAATCACATGGGATACATAGTTTCTAGCTTGACAAAAGCAAGTTGTGTTTCTATTTGTAATATTTTCCTATAAAAAAAATATTCAGTTCTAATGTTCAATAATTTATAGATGCCATAAACCGATAGACAGGCAAGCTCATATGAGAAAATACTGGACGTGCAGGATTCTTATTGAAAACACTTTGAGTCAGATGACTAAATGATAACCAGTTGTGATAGCTACCCACATATTTTGAATTATATGTGCATGTATCCAAAAATGATCTTGTTATTTGATTTATTCACAAGTCCCCTGAAGTGTTTAATAAATACAATATGGAAACTGAAATCATGCTTATTTCTGCTATTACTTTGGTAATTCTCCAAGATGAAATCATACTTTTCAGGTTATAAATATACATTTTTATTGTTGATTTTTATACTCAAATTTGAAATATTGCTTCTCTGCTTTCATATTTTCAAGACCTTATTACAGCCCAATAAATCTGCTGAGAACTAAAGACATTCTAATTGATATCAGGTGATTTTAAAACAAAGCGAAAACAACTTGCACACATCCTTTGTTACAATAGATGGACTTTAAAATACACACTATTAATCTGCATTATTGTTGTTAGAAGGTAATAGATAAATGTGCTACCTGTCCAAATAATGAATCACAGCACAGAGGAACAGAGTACCGTTATCCAGAATAATGCAGACTCACCTAATTGTCTTTGTAGCAAAGAGAAATGTATCTGACAAAGAATAGAACACATCTAACATGTTTGTGTATGTGACCTTGGTTGGCAGTATAACTGTAGACAACATAAGTAGCACACAGGTCATTAGCAAAAAAGGGGAGTGCACAACCTGGAAAGCATAAAAAGGCATATACATTCAGATTCCCTGATTGCTGCTGGAATAATAATAACCAATAAACCTACAAAACAATGCAAAATTGAGCACATGCACAAAATTCTATTAAAAAACCCTACATATCTAAAGCATGAACATTAAGGATTCCATCACACCGTATGGACATCACACTGATGGAATTTCCAATATTTATGCCTTAGGTAGGTGTCTTTTTAATAGTATTCTCCGGGTATGTGCTGAATTCTTACAATGTAATTATAAGACAATCAATCGGGTTTTAGTACGTGGTCATGTCTCTTACTTATGTCATGATCAAACCTACCACTACATGAGAAACTCTCTCTTTCCCCCACAAATTTCAAGAATGTATAATGGAAAGTCAATAGGAACTTTCATTGCCATTTACTCACATCCACAATTTTAATTTGAAATAGCCAAAGAGGGACAGTTGTTTTAGGTGCGTTATCAGAAATGGGGCTACAGACAGGATTTTGTGCTACTTTAACAGCTATCAAAGACCATAATTTAAATAACTATTTAACATAACTATGACTATTTAAATAACACATTTTCTGCTGTTTCTTCATAAATTGTTGATTTTTTTATAACTGTAAAATACCAAAGAAGAGGGGCACCAGGGGAGGAAAAAAAGAGATTTGGCCCCAAAGGTCGACTGTCCCACATAAAGAGAGGTCAAGTGGGAGGTATCCGCTTCCTACTGATGAGTATCGTGGTTGTATTGTCCAAAAGTTTTAAGAATGTGTACTTGTGAAATATGTAAAAACTTTTCTAAAAAATTGAAATCAAACGAATTTGTGAATCATAATTCTTGCTATTGTAAAGAATTGTTCACATTCCATGCTTATATAAAAATATTACTACAATTTGAGCTCCACCTGCGATATAATCATTCCAAAGATCAATGTAGTAGAGCCATAGATTGATAGCTAGATACAGAGGATTTTTAGGGGTATTTCTTTTATCCTAGTCACAGCTCTCCTTTATCGTAAATCTCTTGTAGCCACATGAAGCATTCGGGTAACTGTAATTCAGTCATTTTAAAAAGATATTTAAAATTATCCTCTTTTGGTTGTTAGAATTCTTGGGCAGCTTTCAAGATGGCTTCACGCTGTCTCTGGCTGTGCATGATTATGACTAGTTAAGGCATGGGTGTGTAAGGAACAAAATGTTATCTTCGTGTAACACAGTTCATTTATTAACGTATGTATGATGGAGTGTTTGGTTGTTCTGTAGGGACTATACACTTTTGATAAGAAGGAGACATGTTAGAACAAAAAGTCATTATCTAAAACCCGAGGGTCAGAGGCTTAGATATAATATGAGGAAGATTTGTTTTATTGAGAGGGTGGAAACAGGGGCATACCAAGGGAAGATCGTTTATTTGGCACCCACCATTTGGCCCTTGCCCCACCACAGGTGATTCACATAAGCGCTGGTACAAATTTTCACACACTTACAACAACACACACATGCACATACTCACTAACACACGCTTACACCCTTATACATATACATTCATGCTCAAATACACACTCTAACTTACATACAGTCATACGTATAGTCATACTCCCTCTCCCTCCTTCCCTGCTTTCAAGCAGTCTCACATTTAACAGCATGGTCATGTAAGCTTGCATTACGTGACTCTGTTGGACCTGGGCTGCTCCAAAGTTGTTCACAAAGGGCTGGTCCAGGTGAACAATTTTTCACTGGCACCCCACGCCCCAGCCAGGGGCGTAACTAGAAGCCTCAGGGCCCCGGTGAAAGAATCTGTTAAGGGCCCCCCAACCCAATCTACCCTCCTCTCACACCATCTTCCCCCTCTCCCCCCCCTTCTCAGGCTACATTTTTGGTTTTTGTTTTTATTTCCTTTTATTTGCCAACCTGCCCCCCCCAGTTATGCACATCTGCCCTAGAAATGCCTTATACCCCTATATGCCACTCTGGCATATAGGGGGTTAAAAGGCATATCATAGAGCACTCTTCCTCCTGAATGGGGACAAAGGTGACACTGGGAGCTGAATGGGGACAGGGGTGATACTGGGGAGCTGAATGGGGACAGGGGTGACACAGGGAGGGGTTCATTGGGGACAGAGATTACATGGGGGGCTGAAAGGGGACAGAGGTGGCACTGGGGAGCTGAACTTGTGAACACATACAGACACAGAGATTTTTTTTTTGTTTAATCATTTAAAAATAATAATTTAAAAAAGCATTATGTTGTTTGTTCCCCACGGACACACTTACATACACACACATACTGATTGTTTTTGTTTTTAAAAAATAAAAAAAATATTATACAGTTTGTTCAAACAATAAATTAGTTTACTGACCTTCTACTTCTTCCACTTTGGGGCTTTTTCATCTTCTCCTCCGTCCTCTGGTAGCTGCAGACTGCAGTTTTCTATGCTAACAGGATGTCACTGACCCGACATCCGGTGCTCCAGCAGTCTGAGTGCGAGGGGGCAGAGCTTTCACCCCTCAGCCTGCTCTCAGTCTCATCATCACTAGGCGGCCATCAGATTGCTTGAAATGTAAATCTAAATGGCCGCTGCGTGCTGATGCCGCTGGCCGGAGCTACTTTAATCTTTTTTTAATTTATTTAATATGCCTGATCGGCTTGCCATATTAAAAATAAATGATGTATTAAAGTAACTCCAGCCCAGCGGCATCAGCACGCATCGGCCGTTTAGATTACATTTCCAGCAATCTGATGGCCGCATAGTGATGGGAGCAGCGTGAGGGGTGAGAGGTCCGTGCGAGGGGGCGGAGCTTTCACCCCTCACGCTGCTCCCATCACTAGACGGCCATCGCACACGGCCGCTGGGTGTCGATGCGGCCGGCCGGCGCTACTTTAATACTTTCTTTTTTTTTAAATTTAATATGGCAAGCCGATCCAGCTTGCCATATTAAATAATAAAAAAAAAACAATGAAAGTAGCGCCGGCCGGCCGCATCGGCACGCAGTGGCCGTTTAGATTAGATTTCGGCAATTGTCCCCCTGCCCAGCCCGCTCATTCCAATCCCGCTCCGCCGGCCGCCGGCTGCGGGCCCACAGGGAAATTTCCCGGTATCCCGGTGGGCCAGTCCGGCTCTGCTTGGGCCCCCCTGAGTGGCAGAACTCCAGGGCCCGGTCGCAGTCGCGACCCCTGCGACCATGGTAGTTCCGCCACTGGCCCCAGCTAACTATGCCACTGAGTGGTAGGTACAGCCTTCCAACAAAAGAAGTAAAGGCTAATACAGCAAGGACATTTTAACATACATGTGAAGGCTATCCTGATTCTAAGGCAAGACCAAGGACTGAGTTAGGACTTTATAGCAGGAAAAATGGGATGCCTATATGGGCCAAATGGTTCTTATGCGCCATCAAATTCTATGTTTCTATGATGCTGGAAGGGGATGAATTTGTGCAAACCAAAAACATGCAGTTGATGGATTTTGTTCCCAAATCTTTCAGTGGTTCTATAGCGCTTCTTAGGCTTACAGTTGGTGAGTCATATTTTTTATATTTGTAAGCTACTAAAGTTTGAATGCTTTTGACTTGATAAAGAAATGCTTTTGACTTGATAAAGGGAGGACTCCCGAAAGCTCGTCTATTATTTTAAATACTGTTAGTCCAATAAAAAAGGTATTACAAGATTCTGCAACATTCTGTTTTTTTGCATTATTAAGCTACTAAAGAAAGGGAACCATATAAAATCCTTACTTCACCTCCAGTAATATTAAATTTAGACTCATATTTTTAAGTTTTGCATCATTTTAAAACATATATATATATATATATATAGACTGTATATGTGTTATAGCTTTGTTATCTAAACCCAATCTTATAGACAGCTTTTTCCCACTGCCCTTTGTGTTTCATTGGCTACTTCCAGTGACGGAAATTTCAGTGAAATACTTGAAGATAGTTTATTATTGTGTTGGATTTCAAAGTGTGCTAAGGGGTGTGTATGAGATGCTCTGTTAGCCAAGTACTCAAAGCCAAAAAACTGATATTATACATTTCTTGGCATTTGATGCGGAACATATCCATATGTCTTTCTGACCACCTCTAGTTCCTAAATATCATACCTGGTATGTAGTATGGTTTAATTATTTTATGCGTTTATGCGTTTATGTTTTTGCCTTTTTAACTAGCACTTTAACAGTGCCTATGATTAATGTTTGGAATGTTTGCATGAACTGCATTGCCATAAGCAGCAATATATTCACAATGGGCATTACCCTAGGCTTGACCCAGGGCAGTGTTACCAGTTGCCCCATCACAGCCGCCATTGTTACTCCTGGGATCTCTGGTATAATGTCATATCCCAGATTGGATGATGTCACATCCCTTCTAAGATAGTGTGGAGGTTTTGCCGTATCAGCACACTCATCTGTAGCGTAAGAGGTTAGGTTTGGGAGATGAGAGCTCTCCCATATAACCGACCCACTGAACTCCGGCAAAGGGGCTGGCACCCCCTAGACCTGGACTCCTAGGCCTAGTTGGCCAAGGCTATAATGCATCACTGGCCACATGTATGTTTATGCGATAGTCTGTGCAGGCTGATAAATAAAAAGACATGCTCTTTTTAGATCATGCAAATAAGTTTCTAAGATCAACAAATAATACAAAATAAGTAGACAACATATTCAGGGTGCCCTTTAAATATATGGTATAAGAATGTCAAGGAGTTGTCCTTGCTAATCTCTTTGATCAGAAAACAACTGAGTAATTTAAATAAATCCATTTCATCCATTGCCTTCATCATGTATAATTTGTACCGGAGGACTGCATGGCTCAGATTTAATGGCAATCAACTAACATCTGTTTAATTTTAACATATAGATGTTGGATTTATTAAATCCTTCTGCATTTTTTGCCTATTCACTACTTTTCTCTGATCATTGTAAATGTAAAAAATTAATTTCCTGTACAAAAAAATGAGGTTAAATGTCTTTAAAAAAGCAAACATAGCCAAAAATTTCCGAAAAGTCTCCTCTTTGCAAAGAGTTGAAAAGTTTTCTGAGCGTGATCCAGATATAGATTTATGATTTAAAACATTTTATTAATATTCATTTAGGATTGTCTATCACTAGCTACATATCTACCTCTTATGTTTGAGTGATAAAAACTTTCTTGCTATTTGATACAGTGTATTTTATTCCACCATAAAAATATATACAAGGGACATTCAAAAAGTTTCCGCACTTTTTTATTTTAGTTGGAAACGGTGAAGGCGGGAGTAGTAATAATTGGCCGTGTCTTAGCGTGTCATGTGACTCGTTCTGTCTCTCTGCCCTTGCAGTTTAGTATAAGAGTTTTCACCCTGGGGTGAAGATGGTTGCAAAACTTATAAATTGCACCAAAGAGGAACACCGTTCAATCATATGTCTTTTTGTAGGCAGAAAGTGTGCCGATTCATCTTCGCATAACTATCTCGGGATAAAATTCTCTCTCGTAGAGTTGTCTATGAGCAGATTGAAAAGTTTGAAAATGGCCGTACTGGTGTGACGGATGCAGAGCGCTCCAGACACCCAGCTACAGCACACGAGGAATGAAGAAATAACCCTGGAACTGATTCGCGAAAACAGAAGAATGACGGTTGAAGAGGTTGCAGGAAAGCTGAATGTGAGTGTTGATCTTCCTTTGCCCTGATTCATGACTTAAGTTCAGTAAAGTGTGTGTGACGGGTGGCCTAAACAGCTGGCAGAAGAGCATAATCGCAAGCGTTTAGACGTTTGTTCCCGATACATGGCCGGTCATCATGAAGAAGGTGATGATTTCCTGCAGAAGATAGTCACCGCTGATGAAACATGGGTTTACCATTACGAGCCCGAAAGCAAGGGGCAAATTCAAGATACAACCATTGGCAGGAAAGTTGATGTTGACCATCTTCTGGCGAAAAAGTTGGTATGACATTGGGTAAATTGCATCGCAAAGGAACGTGACAATGTAGAAAAGTGATATAGTTTGTTTTTTATGTCATTTGTTTTGAAATAAATAGAGTTAAAAAAAGTGTGGAAACTTTTTGAATGTCACTCGTTAATTTTTAAATTGAGAATTTTAAAAATTGTATTCACCTAAAATTTTACATTAAGAGACAAATAACTGGTTCTGCTTCAATTTTTTTTCTGGCTCAGAATTTGAAGACAGATATCTTGTCTGCCTGTGTTTTTTATTCTGTGAAATCTTCAATCCTTATTAAATCTTTGGTCATTTACATTTAAAATAGCCTTATGTCATGTTTAAATTCCGTTGCTGCATTAAACATAATCTTTATTAGCATATCCCAAAGCAGGTCCTTACAAGCTGACTGCTTAATTTAGTAGATGTAATTTTCTACTAATTGACCCAAAATGCTGACAACCCCAAGTGATTCGCCATGATAGAATATTTAAAAAAAATGACTGCTTATACTAATTATGAATTAACTGAATAAGACTCAAGCAACACATCTGGTGGAGTTATAAAGTAGATGAAAACCTATAGGCTGATCTTGCTCTTTAGCAGAAGAATATAACACAATCACAAAATCCATTTTAAACATAGTTTAACCAAGTAACAAAGTTTCTCTCACGCTCAATTCTCAGTAAAATCGAAACAGATCCGTTACCCAGTGGCTGTGGCACAGGTTCAATAAATAAACCTAGTCAGCCAAGGGCACTAGAGCCTTGTAAATGAATTCCCAGTGATCCCCCTATGGTTAGATTAGCAAGTTGACCAGCAGACAACATCCATGCCATCAGAAGCTTATAAAAATAACAAGAGTAGCTGCATCTTGAAAAGGGAGGGGATCAAATGTTGCATTGAATTTCCCATATAAATTTCAATAATTTAAAAAAAAAACTATTATATATTATTATTTATCAGAATTGGACTGTTGTTTTAAAAGTTTGCATTTAGACACATTCAAAGGTTTAGAAAATGGTTTCTAGATTGCTAATAACCACAGCATACGCATACTAAAAATAGTGGTCCGGCAGACACTAGCATATTATCCACTGTACTTAAATAAACTCAGAATGGGCTTTGTTTACTATGCTCCTCGGCAGGATGATCACATATGTTTAATAGTTAAAAGCACTTTACAGAATATTACAGTCAGTGCTTCAATAACTGTTAGGGAAACGACTATTATATGTTTATATGGATTTACAAGAAATAATTTGAAATTATATACTTCAGTTTAATATTTATGGAAATCTTGTTTGAGAGTTACATTGTGGTAAATTAACTTGACATTCCTGGAGTTGCTGCTTTTTGTCAAGAAGAAAGAGATTTGCTTTCTGAAACACAAGTGAATGTTATCCATGTTCAACCAAATAACATAAATAAAAACATGTTGGGGAGTGTTCACACTTTTGTTCAGATGTATATGGTAGACTTGTGGTCCCTGCTAGGCTAACCATATTGCTAATAGAAAATGCCATGAGTATTGTTATGGAGGCCCCCTGCGTCTGTATGCTTTCTTTAGGATTATTTTTTGGGCCAGTGACATAAAGGAGGCAATAATAAGAGCAAAACCTCAAGTTCTCCATTGTACATTAAGAACTCATTAAGCTTGTGAGGAGAAAATTGAAAAAAAAAAAAACTTGAATTGGCAAAACGCGTGAATGACTCCAGAGGTGCTTTAATGTCAGTGACTCCAGAGGTGCTTTAAACCCATATAGCTCAATAGGAACTCATCTATCAAGCTTTCTTCATATTTATGATATAGCGGGCACATCCATATTGTACGCAGACATATGGACAATTTAGGATAAATCTTGAGAAACCCAGGGAATTATAATTGTCAGTTTTTCAAAGTTCAGAAAATTACTTTCTGGAATAGGTTAAACATTTCATGGTATGAAACTTATGGTATTCAATGAGTTATATAATGCTTCTTCTTAAAGCCCAGCAGGTGCACTTGAAGAACATCTGTATGTAAAAGGTATCCCAGGACACCAGAGGTTGTCTCAGCTATATAAGCTTCTTCTCTAGACGCACACTAACATTGTAATTAAAGCTGAAAAAGACTTCATAAAGTTCAACCCTTCTACCTATCCTTCTTGCTTTTGTGCCAGAAAAAAAAATCACACTTTTTGGGGATTTTGCTGCTTAGGGGGAAAAATTATTCTCCTTGGATCAAGAAGCTCCAAAATATTCATCTAAGTCCTAATAATCCATATCTACTGCCGCTCCTAGATAAGTATTTTACTGACTTCTTCATATGCCTACAAGTAATGCGAGGCCAATTTTAATCACTATATTAATCTACACTCATAGTAGCTCCATATTAGGACCACAGTCATCAATTAGTCACCATTTAGGATTCACGTATAAACAAACCCCTCACTCTTTTCTATTTGCTTCTATTTACCGTGTTAGTTTACTGACTAGTCATATGTATCATCCCATCACCTTTCTGTGACACCGATCAAGCCTGCCCCAGAACTGACTTCTCTGAGCTTATCTCCTCAGCATCCTTCCACAAACTTGCAAACATGTCAAGAGGACCTAGCTAAGAACAAGCCGTCCTAGCTCTCTGACCCTTACTACCCCTTGCAACACTAACCCAACTCTCTGCACTAGAAACCTCTCCTCCTCCAGACATTGAAGGTGGTACAGCGAAACGCCCATCCCTATACCCTTAGCCAGAAATTGACGTGGTAGGCCTCTGCCCCTAAAACAGCCTGCCTGTGCCAAATCTGTCCCTAAAACAGCCTACCTGTGCCCAGAATAGTACAGATGAATCTGAGTGAGAGTGGGCATAAGAGTAAGTGTCAGGATCCACTCACTGCTGCCTGAACCATGGCTGAATTATACTTCAGGCTAATACATCTGCTACCACTAGTGGCCACCCTCCTCCCTCTGGAGTGATCTGACCCTGATTATCAGATACAGCTGCGCCTCATGAATTGAGTGAAGCCCTGCCTTTAAAAGACCGTCCCTGCCCTTCAGTCAGGGCCTTGGCATTGTAGTTGTAGGACTGCCTTTGCTCTGAGCCGCTACCTGTACCTGAGCTTGCTCCTGAACCCGTGCCTGTGCCTGTGCCTGTGCCTGTGCCTGTGCCTGTGCCTGTGCCCGTGCCTGAACCTGAACCCGTGCCTGAGCCTGAACCCGTGCCTGAGCCTGAACCCGTGCCTGAGCCTGAACCCGTGCCTGTACCCGTGCCTGAGACGGTACTCGTGCATGATCCAGTACCCGAGCGTAAGTCCTTACCCGTGCATGAACCTGTACACGTGCCTGGCCCGGTAGTACTCCGTTCCCGTCCGCCCTGCCAGTGGGCCTCCGTTCCCGTCCGCCCTGCCAGTGGGCCTCCGTTCCCGTCCGCCCTGCCAGTGGGCCTCCGTTCCCGTCCGCCCTGCCAGTGGGCCTCCGTTCCCGTCCGCCCTGCCAGTGGGCCTCCGTTGCCGTCCGCCCTGCCAGTGCCTGAACCTGCCTGTGGGCTTACCTGCCAGTGGGCCCGCACCCGAGCCTGTACCTGTGCCTGAACCTGCCTGTGGGCTTACCTGCCAGTGGGCCCGCACCCGAGCCTGCACCTGCACCCGAGCCGGTGCCTGCACCTGCACCCGCACCCGAGCCGGTGCCTGCACCCGCACCCGAGCCGGTGCCTGCACCTGCACCCGCACCCGAGCCGGTGCCTGCACCCGCACCCGAGCCGGTGCCTGCACCTGCACCCGCACCCGAGCCGGTGCCTGCACCTGCACCCGCACCCGAGCCCGTGCCTGCACCCGCACCCGAGCCGGTGCCTGCACCCGCACCCGAGCCGGTGCCTGCACCCGCACCCGAGCCGGTGCCTGCACCCGCACCCGAGCCGGTGCCTGCACCCGCACCCGAGCCGGTGCCTGCACCCGCACCCGAGCCGGTACCTGCACCTGAGCCTGTACCTGCCTCAGCTCCCGTCTCTCTGCCTCAGCTCCCGAGCCTGCACCTTCCTCTGCCCCCGTCTCTCTGCCTCAGCTCCCGTCCTTTCCAGTTCTGCTACTCTGTCTGTACCTATCTCTCTGTCACCATGCATAAAGGAGTACAGACAGAGTCCCCCGTATCCCCTGCACATGGACTCCTACCAGACCTGCTCGCCCGGGTCCTGACATTAAGTTAGAGTGAAAAAGCAACAAAGTACAAACTCTAAGCTCTCTACTTTGTTTTGTTTAATTTGTTTAATTTGCACTAAAAAATACCAAATATATTTCTAGCAATTTGAAAAGAGAGACTATTCTTCTGTGACTTAGCCAACACATTTTAAAAATACACATAATCAGGAAGAACAAAACATACACATAACAACATTGTAACATACAAACTTAGTATTCATGTTATAAACACTATACATACGTAAATTTTTACATAACTGTATCTTCAGCGATTTTTGTTAGATTAAATTTATGAAGTCTTTCGGACTTCATGGGTCTCTGCCCCAGGGCCCCCTACCAATCTCCTTGAAGCCAATTTTACAAACTTGGGACCTCCGTATTACGCCAAATGTAACACTTCATCATTAAATACATTTCATAGTCCTATTAAATATCGAAACATTCCATGTTTCGTGCACAAAATTGCAGCATATATCAGGGAAAAATTAGACTGTTTAAAAAATCTGCTCTAGCATCCAGGGGAGAGGGTTCTAGAGAGGAGATGGTGTCATATGTTTTCTGTTATGAAGCTAATCTCATTGCTCCCAGTGACCTGCTATTTAAGAAGATGCAGAACTGTCAGTTTTATAAGACAAGAGGACATTTACTTTTTCAAAGTGTTGACTGGATTTGTAACACAGATTAATGTATTCTAACCCAGCCTTTAAGCATGTTTTATGTTAGTTCTATAAATATTGGAGCACTCATTAAACAAATAAATAAATGTATTGTGATAGAGTGAGTTGCATTATATGGAATGTTGATAACGGATATAATAACTATATATAACAAGAGCCAATAAGTACATATGACAAACAACATGAGAAAGCCAGTGATGTTTTACCTTGGGTGCTGCACTAGGCCTGACCGAGTCTCATATAAATAAGTGCCCTTTACTGCATCCTATGGAGCCTGTGTCCAGTTTGTACAATCCTCCATACTTTGAAAAGACTGGTTGAGAAGGTTAGAGATGTCCCTTGAGCAAGAGCACACCTGGGAGCCTGATAAGCCAAAGGGCCTAGAGCAAAGTACATCATTGGATAAGGCACTCTGGCAGCCGATGGACGTCTGCACAATGCACGCAGACAACCTCCATTGCTGCCCCAGGGCTGCTATGACGTAGCGTTGGGGTGACATGACCTTCCTGTGCTCCGTCATAGAAGCCCTGATGGAAGTGCCGGGTAGTAGCACAGGTTGTCTATGTGCATCGTATAAATGTCCATCGGCTGCTCCCACTAGACACCAAGTCTGGGGATGCATTTGTAAGTCTGGGGGGGGCAGAGTGGCAAGCCTGGGGTCAGATGTGCATAACTGTTGTCAGATGTGCATAACTGGGGGGCAGGTTGGCAAGTAAAAGAAAATGAAAACAAGAAATATATTTTTCTCAATCATAGTTTTATTAAATATTAAAAAATAGTTTACATGTGAATTAATATTTACTGGTAAAACCTTTTTTTCATGTAGGGTATTCTTATATTCAGGCTTTTTCTTTTTTTCCCTAAATTAATATTCAAATGTTGGGGGGGTCATCTTATAATCGAGCATACTAGACATGATGTAAATGATTGGAACCAGCAAACTGAAAAAAGTGAAAGAATGTGAAAAAATGTGCAAAAGCTTCAAATGTAAAATAGTGTATATGATAAAAATATTACTAAATAGATATAATATGTATGATGGAATGTAGCTCTGCAAAATGCAAATCAAATAACAACCATAATAATGAAGAAGAAAAAAAATAGTATTTTTGTAGGAAACGACAAAATTGAATTGAAAAAAAGATATATAAATGGTGGCAAGCAGACCATAAAAGCCTGTGAACAGAAGTCCTTAATCGTTTGTAATACGCTCCTGGATGTGAGGGTTAATATCCACCAAGATCTTGATGTAAAACCGCTTTGTTGGTTACATTGCTCCAAATCAGTTTGCTGTGCACAAGTGTCAGGACTCGTCTGATCAGGTCGGGTAGGAGCCCATGCGCAGGGGATACTTGGGGTTCAGTATGTAACCCACGGTGCATGATTATGCAAACAAAGACACCACAAGCAGAATTCCAGGTAATGTAGTGTATTTTATGTATAACAGGACCAGCAAATAAGGGTAATACAGTCAAGGCAAGAAACCAGACGTATGGCAAAATAAATACCGGTAATAAGTCTTTTGACAGGGAGCCCACTTGGAAGGGCACAAAAGCAGGGAGTCCACTTGGAAGGACACAAAAGCAGGGAGTCCACTTGGAAGGACACAAAAGCAGGGAGTCCACTTGGAAGGACACAAAAGCAGAGAGTCCACTTGGAAGGACACAAAAGCAGGGAGTCCACTTGGAAGGACACAAAAGCAGGGAGTCCACTTGGAAGGACACAAAAGCAGAGAGTCCACTTGGAAGGACACAAAAGCAGGGAGTCCACTTGGAAGGACACAAAGGCAGGGAGTCCACTTGGAGGGACACAAAGCTGGGAACCAGGTGCAGGTGCAGGTGCAGGTGCAGGTGCAGGTGCAGGTGCAGGTGCAGGTGCAGGTGCAGGAAGGTCCATAGACTTCAGTACAAAGGCCCTGACTGAAAGGCAGGGCAGGTTCATAAAGGCAGGGTAATCCAGGTAACAAGGCCCAGCTGGATGTAGACTAGGGCTCAACCCAGGTAACAAGGCACACCTGAGTTCTGAGTGCTCCAGAGGGCGGAGGGTGGCCACTAGTGGTCGCAGATGTAAACACCACAGGTATAAAAAAGCCATGGTTCAGGCAGCGAAAACAAGTGGTTCCTGACAACAAGTCTATTAGTCAAGTCTATGCATTTGTGATTGCTTCTATTTCTGGATCATTAGATTCTATTTCTGAGAAAAACAGTGTTAAAATAACTTCTTGTGTTTAATATTCCAAATGCAATAGCAGCTTCTTTTATCCTTTTTTCCCCTTTTTCCAATGCTTCTCTATAATAGTTTGGTCTGATGAGGCATCATAAGGTATACTTTTTAAAGAATTCTTCTGTTTTCACAACCAACACATAGGTAAGAGGTAAAGAGAGTAAAGTTGTAAAGAGAGTAAACTTTGTTACTAACAAATGACTAATAAATATACAAAATAGACTTTGTGTATATGTTTTATAAAATAAACAACAATGAATACTAGTACTATATTCAGGAGTTAAAAGACATCTTAAAATAAAACTTTGCTAAGTCAAGATACAAATATGCATTTTATGACAACCAGTGTGCCTTGTGTAACAATGTATTAGTAATTTATAGACACATAGATAATACTTGTGTCTTAATGTTTGTTTGGAAACTCTTCCCCTGAGGCATCTACACACACTTACACCATAAAATTGGCAAGAAACCGAAACTTAAACTAGAAATAGATAACTCAAATTCCACATTTTAATCATATAGATCCCAATTCATTATTATGCAATTTCAGAGCATTTTCATAATATTGTCATTACCAACTGATGCCACAGCATTTCATAGCAAGAACTCTAGAGCTCTCATAATTGTAACACTGTATTATGGTAAAAAAACTGCTTTTCAATGGCCCACTAGTCACCAGTGGAATGATACCCTATATCCTTCCTCATTCTATGTGCAGTGGGATGGGGAGGTTAATCTATTTAGCTGAAGGCCTGTGGTCCCTTCGGTATGTTACCACCTCAAAACCAATGCATACAAATTGATTTTCATTTAAAAAAAGGTGGAGGTAGTCCGCATCTTCCTCCTTTTTGGCTTGACCTCCTTATTGAGGGTTTGTTGGGAGAGGAATACAAACTCTCTTTCCTAACACAGATATTTGATTTGGAAGCTCAACCATTTTGTCTTTGTTTAGTAACACTGCATATTCTGAAAACTATGTTAAAGGATAGTTATTAAAAGACCTCAGTGATGTACTAGCAAAACCAGATTTCTAACCAATATATTAACCGAACATAATGGATTTATTTACCCATCATTGGAAATTGGAAATCATGCATATATTCACAAGAAAGGGAGAAATTGGGCAATTATAGGCCAGTAAGTATTACATCATTAGTGGGGAAATAAATGGAAATTATGTTAAATGATTAACTTATTGATTTTCTGATTGGGTGACCTAAATAATAGATCAGGATTGTGCAGTAGCCATTGCTTATCAAGGCGTTTGACACTTTCCCACATACAAGACCTTTCAATAAACTGCAATAAACTAGGCGGTGGCTGAGTGACAGACAATAGAGGGCTGTAAACTACAATACTAATACTAAAGCCTCATGGCTTTCTCTTGTATATATTTGGTGGTGAATGGCTCAGTGCTGGTAATTTGTTCTTCTTTGTAATATAACTTTGTTTGTTTTAGTGTCATAAGGTGTAAGCTGTACACCATCCATTTCATTTTAGATTTGTCCCAATTACATTGTCAAAACATGAATAAGGCTGATTATATATTTTCTGCATCAATTACCATTTCAAAATAATAAATATGAAGGGTTTCATTTTCCCGTATTTTATTTACCCAATTAACCTACACATGAAGATATAAATGAGTTCAAGTCAATTTTTATTTTAGAGATTGGTTTGGGTAAGGTGTGTTTATATACATGTTTGTATAGAAATTAATAGCTGCATTTATATCTATGGTTCGCTGTTTACTATTCAGATAATTTGGGTTTCACATTGTGTGACAATAAATATTCCAAATAGCAATGACATCTAATGTTTCACAACGTGCGCACCTTCCCCATTTGCAAAGGTTCCATTTAATCCCAAACATTGGTTAACCCATTGAACGAAAGACCGATATTTTACTTTATGCCAGATATTGCATTTATCATGCCTCCAGCGATGAAAGGATTAAGAGAGAACAGTGCCAAGAAGATACAGCTAACTCTATAATGGCTGTTTTTATACAATCAAGTTAATAATCGTATGTTATTCTTTCATTATTTGTCCAGGACTGCAAAACAATATAAATACTGACGGGAAATGTATAACTAGCAGGAAAATATTTCCATCAACGCGGAAATACATTGTTTTGTTTGACTCAAAATAGAGATTACTAATGTAATTACATAAAGCAAAACAAGTCTGCAGAATAAAAGCAGGTGTGGACAATCCCTTTGGTATTATATAATTTATACATGGTCTCCAAATATTTTTCGCCATAAGGATTACAACATTGCAATCAATTCAGGTGTATTTTCATATTAACTTTGTCAGCAAAAAAGAATTCAAAGGATGTCTGAGTTCATGCCAATCACACAAATGTTTTATTTTCAAATGCTTTTTTAACACAGTGTTTAATTAACCTGCATACACACGATAACATTAAAATCCTATAACCTTACACAAAATGGCATTACAAAGTAATGTAATTGGGAATGTCGACGATCTTAAAATGCATCTATTATAAAATAATGTTAGTATATCAGTAATTGTATTTTGACTGTTTTTGTAAGTTTTATTGTGGCCCTTGGGTTTTCATGTATGTAAATCCATAAGTTCCTAATCATATTTTTTATATTTATCTATCCGACCAACATTGAGTATCTTGTAATTTTATTTTTTAATAATTTCAGATAACCAATTAAATGGTTATGATACAAAGAAAAATCAGATATGCATATATTTGTATAGTTTGATTTAAAAATGTACACTGAAGAGCAATTGAAGATGATGTACTTGTTGAATCTCTTCTACACATTTATGGCACTATGTTGGGAATATAATGCAGGATTTCTGAATGGCAAATGCAGCTCTTATTTTTCGCTGTTTTTTCAAAGTTGTGTTATCACTAATATTTCAGTATCGAGACGGTTAACCAAGAATATAATTGGACTGATTGTTCAACGGTAGGCAAAGTTAAGTTTGTTATTTATCTTTCAACAATGCATACCGGAACCTCTTTCCGGAATATTAGTGTGACAATGTTTAAAGAGGTAAGTCAATAAATGCTATTGACAATGACATGGAAATGGAAACATTTCTACATTTTCAATCAAGACAAACAACTCCATTGTTCATTAGATTATATGTACCATGGAAAATGTGTCACTTAGCACCACTGTATGCGTGGAGGAACTCCTATACATTTCTGTGAAGAAATATACCAAGAAGGCAAGTTGACGACAGCTTTTTTCTATGACCAGTAAAGGTGGCAATCAAGTATACACATCTCAAGTGATTAGTTTAGAAGATTAACCTTGCTTGTTTTTTCTTTCCATATTTATGGTACGTTTCAGGTCATTCCGCATGTTATATCACCTTTGTTATATAACATGAGTACTGTAGCACAACAGCCTCTGAAATACATGAAAAACGTTCCGAAAATGACACATAGGGAAATTTCAGTGACTTCCTCTCTTATGATTGGAGGAACTGGAAGCGCCATCAATTTGGCAGGAGTTTGCATCAGGTGATGTCCGTGGAAATGCAGATGAAGAAAGAAGATAAGAAGATGCAAGAAGAAAGATAGAAGATGAAGAGAAAGCAGAGGTGGTAAGCAGAAGTGGAAGTGGTGAACGAGATTGAGAGTGAGAGTCAATGTGGGCACCAGGCAATGAATTTCGTTCACCAATTAAAATTCTCCCCCTATTTTCCTTCGTACCAAATTGTCAGGCAACGTAATTAGTTGCCTAAAAAGGAATGGGGCAAAACAAAACAAAAAATGTGTTGGTCCATTTGCACATATGTAATATATATATATATATATATATACTGTACATCATTGTAAGAGTGGAGCTGCTAACCCCTGAAAAAGCACAATAGGGGGAAGCAATTGTCTAATAGACTTGTGCTTTCAAATTCGTATCAATTGCAAATTTAATGAGTTTTAGTAAATTCTGCATTACGTACGAAGGAATTGGATGAAAACAAAGCAAAAAGCCCAAAATTTTCACCCGACATTCGTGAGTACACATTCACTCACACTCTCACATTCTCATTCTAGTTCACTCACGTGTTTCTCTACCTTCTCTGGGGACCACTTCTGCTTCTGCAAACCACTTCAGGCAAAAAGAGAATTGGTCGGCAGAGAAGGTAGGGAAACATTTAGAGTATGTGAGAGAGAGAATGAATGAGAGTGGGAGTGAATGAAAGTGAATGTGGACACAGAGCAACAAATTTTGCTGAATTAAAAATGCCCCCGAATTTTCGGCCAAACAAAATGGGCAGGGAAAGAAATCATTGCCTGAAAATGAATGGGCCAAAAACATACCAAATTTTTTTTCTGAATGTGTTTTGTCTATTTGCATATGTCTGTTGTCTAATATCTGCCACTAAGCCCTAGTGACACATGGAAATGTAGCATAAAACTAGATAAGCACCATTCAGCCTATCTAGCCTGCTCCATTTTTCCTGCCTTAAAAACATCTCTTCATCATTTTTATTTTTAGTTGTATTCTTCTATGACACAAATAGTTACAATAATCATGGTAAATGCAAAGTGTTTTATATGATATACAAAGCCAAAGAATGAAAACAGATTCCTCTTTGCACTGACAGATACAACGTAACAGCATGCACACTGAATACTGTTACATTGAATGGGGTTTAAAAGCTCAAACTTCTGTTCAGGCATTCCCTTCCTGCAGCATTACTGCTAATATTGCAGGAGGAATACATCAATGTAAATAGACATTGAGAGCTGATGTTCTTTGAGCAGGTTCCTTCTTTCTGATTATTCAGTTATCAGGAAGCAGGACACAGCAGCCCTGCTGTCCTGATAAACATATGAGGAAGTTTTCTAGATCCTTGGGATCTACGGATGTCCAAAACATTTAAAAATTTACAAAATAAATAAAAACAATTAAAACAAAACTTATTACCTCATTTTTACCTCTGGCCCCACAAATCCTAGGGCTGATCCTGTTTAGGGGCTTTCGCTATGCTTGTTATAGACATAGACCTGCTCAGTTTATTTGGACTTTTTCAATGCATAGATAGATCATATTCACAAGAAAGAACATGGGCAGTTGCATGTGGTCACTCCTAATGTTTTGGATTGCAAAGTTACAAAAGTATTCTTAAGTAAGGTGCAGATTACCACAAATATTAAGCCATACATTCGAAAATATGTCAGTTAATATTAATATCTACCTGCAATGGGCAACACAGAATTATTTATAAAAAAAAAAAAGAAAAGAAAACTAGACAATGTAGATTCTTTACAATACCCTTGGATTTCATTTTAAAAGTATGCTCATCCTATTGGGTTGAAATTCATTTTCAACTTTATGCATTTTCTGAAAGTTAAAAATGAGCCCTTGGCCAAGAATACTATGCCATTTGTTCCATCTCCCGCCAGGATATAAATGAGAGAACAGCCCAGATTATGACATTATTTTAGATGCACAGTAAGTAGTAAGTAAAACATATATAAGTAAAACATGTCCTTTCATGGTAAAATTCCCTGCTCCCTCACGTCTGTCACATTTCACACTATGGATGAAACCTCACACCTTCGCTGTATTAAAAAATACACAAAGGCAGCGGTACTAGGAAAGAGGCATCAAGTTAGACGTCCCCAAAAGTTAGAAGTGCATTGTGCCCTGGGCTTATTAGGATCACTGTTGTTTATATTGTTGTAGAACAGGCAGGTACTTGTAATGGTTTTGGCCATGATACATAAGAAGAGAGAACATCTTAAATCCCCATCTGAAAAAACCTCTTACCTAGTGTTTCTCATGTTTGAGTGTTGACACACGGCAGTAAGATGTTGGATTTGTGCTGCTTTTGTTTAAAGTAGGTATTAGTTCTATTAGATTTAGGTACTGCACATCTGCAAGTCAGCGGAAATACCAAAATCTTGCATGCTTCTTTGATTGTTACATTTAAGATATCATGTGCTACTAGTTCAGCTGCTGCAAAGCATTAAAGTCATTTACTCTGAGCTTGTAAAATACTTTGGAAGTGCTAGAGACAAGGATTAGGGAAGATGAGTATTCCACATGGCTACAAAAATGGATGGTAAACAGGAGTAGCCCACAATAGTTAAAGTGATATATTGATGCCATGTGGGAAACTGTACTTTTGAAACTATGATGTCTAAGGATTGCCATTGATGTCATGCAGAGTCTGTTACTCAGAGGCATGTTAATAATGGGGCAAAAAGTGATGTCAGAGGAAGCTTCTCACTTCCTATCATGACAGTTTCAGTCAGTAAACTCCCTTTGCAGTCACATGTTTCAGTCAGAATGAAGTTTAAAGTACCATCTGCGGCCACAACTAGTGGCATATTCAATGGGAGTAAGCATTGATAAAAATATTGCTTTACTGAGTATACAAAAGGCATTAACATACATAATACAGATTGGGGTTCATTAAATTTTGGGCTTGAGTGGCACATAATAGGGAGGAGCTTACACATGAGGTCATGCTAAGCTATAAAAGCACTGGAATGGTATCATCCCTCTTTGGATAATTTGCCACAAAGGATTGTCTCCCTCGCTTTATTATTCTCTTTTTCAGTCCGGAGTTTGCCATCCAAGTTACAGCTAACGTGTATGGCACTAGCAAAGTAGCTAAGTGCAGGACTCTCCATGGATTGGGACAGTAGATGGTAGTATTGTGGCTACTGTAACATACAGTAAGCATCCCTTTAAGGGAAGAGGACTCTGGACAGGAAACAGGAAGTGGGGAATTGGCTTGCCGGGAGCTGGGACATGGAAGGAGGAATATGGTGATGTTAAGAAAAAAAATAAAGAAAGTTGCTGTTAAAAGTCATCTCTGAGTGTCTGCAGTTTATGACAATATTACAATTGGCGACGAGGAGAAGAATTGGAGACTTACTGCACACAGAAACAGTTCTGCTGCACACTGGTGAGCAAAGCTGAGATGGCAGATTTCCTGCACATGTTCCCAAAGTTTGATACAACTGATGTTAATAACCTGGCTCATAACTGGAAGAAATGGCTTACTAGATTTGACAACTTTCTGGATGCTATGGACATAAAAGATGATAAAAGAAAAAGAGCTTTATTACTACACTATGCTGGCACAGAGGTATATGACATTTTCAGCACACTATCTGCTGCAGATACTGATACATACTGTGGCTGCTCCAAAACCTTAACAGATTATTTCAACCCTAGACAGAACATCAGATATGAGAGATACAAATTTAGGATTACTAAACAACTTCCAGAAGAATCCATGGACACATATGTCACACGCTTAAAAGGACTGGCCCAAGAATGTGCTTTTGCTGATGTTGATGATGAAATTATCACACAAGTAATTGTATCTTGCACATCATCTACTATACGAGCAAAGCATTACAGCAAGACTACACTCTGCCTGACCTTCTTAAAATGGCTCGTGCCATAGAAATCGCGGATTATCAGGCAGCTTCAATGGAAAAGGAACCTGATTCACATGTGCATCACATGCGACATAAAATTACACCTGACATCCAAACAAAAAGGAATAAAACATGTTACAGATGTGGGAAGAACTTTCCTCATATAAATAAATGTCCAGCTTAAGCCAGACATGCAGCAAATGTGGGAAGGAGAACCATTTTGCTGCTGTCTGCATATCAACAAATACCAAGACTTCGTTCAGCTCAGCAAACAAAGCTCATGTGAAAATGTTGCATGAAGAGGCAGAGGAGATTTCCACCACGACGGGTGACTATGTTTTCATTACCTCCACTGGTAAATCTGCACAGTCTCCTAGTGTTACACTCACTCATTGTGGTAGTTCCAAAACCAAAATTTCCTGACAAGGTAAGACTTTGTGTTGACATGCGCCTTCCAAACGTTGCCATTCAGCGAGAAAGACACATCTCTCCCACAATAAATGACATTATACATCTGCTAAATTGCGCAACTGTATTTTCAAGATTGGACCTTAATAAGGGTTACCATCAGCTGGAATTGAGCCCGGAATCCAGATACCTGACAACATTCTCTACACATTTATACCTCAGAAGATATAAACTGTTAACATTTGGGGTTTGTTCTGCTGCAGAAATTTTTCAAGATGCTATAAGGAATGTAATTCATCATATTCCCAATGTTTTCAACTACAGTTATGACATTCTAGTATTTGGTAGAACCCAGATCGAACACAATTGTGCATTACGTGCTGTTTTTGAGTGTTTATCATCTCAGGGTCTTACCTTGAATAAACAGAAATGTGAATTTAACAAAACTTCCTTGGAGTTTTATGGCCACATCTTCTCGGCAGCTGGAATGCAGCCTGATCCAAATAAGGTACAGGCAATCAAAATGGCCACAGTTCCTCAGAATGTAAGTGAAGTTCGTTCCTTTCTTGGCATGTCAAGCTACTGTGCTAGATACATTGAAATCTTTTCAGCAATTAGTGCACCATTGCGAGAACTCACCAAACAGAGCTGTGAATTCAAATGGTCTCAAGAATGCCAAGCCTCTTTTGATGCTATTAAAAGTGAACTCTGTTCGACAACAACAATGGCTTATTTTGATTCAGCCTAACGCACTGAATTGATTGTGGATGCAAGTCCAGTGGGACTGGGAGCTATACTAGTGCAATATAAAGCTAACAACTCTGATCCATTCATTATTTCCTATGCCAGTAAAAGCTTAACTAGCACAGAAAAAAAATATTCTCAGCCTGAAAAAGAAAGCTTAGCAGTTGTTTGGGGATGTGAGCATTTTCATCTGTTTCTCTATGGAGCTCCTTTCACCATTGTAACAGACCACCAGGCTTTACTTACTATTTTTGGAAATCCACGAGCCAAAATGCCTGCAAGGATTGAACGGTGGGGTCTGCGACTCCAAGGCTATAATTAGAAAATTCAAGACATCCCACAGAAGTGAATCAACCTACTCATTGGTCTACTGAAGACTATATCAACTTTGTCACAACTCATGCAATACCAAAGGCACTTTCAGCTGCTCAGTTTGTGGCGGCGACTGCGAATGATAAGACACTGTGTGCCTTAATCCACATCTTCCAGAATGGAAAATGACATGAAATTCAAAGAGCAAAATTTCCAGATCCTGAAATAAATCTCAAGGAACTGAAATCATTCTCCAATGTAAGGGCAGAACTGTCAGTCACGGAGGAGCGTCTCATTCTGCACGGCACCAAGCTGGTTGTTCCTAAGACTCTACGCCACTTAGTGATACAGATTGCTCATGAAGGCCATCTGGGAATTGTTGGTACAAAAAAACTTCTCCGGTAAAAGGTATGGTTTCCAAGCATGGATCAATTGGTTGAAAACACTATAAAACATTGTTCCACTAGTTTGTTCAGCTAGTTACCCATTCCTCAAAGTCAAATGTCTCTTCTACCTAAAACTGACATAATGAAGGAAATCCAGGACACAAGACTTTGGAGCAACAAACCCAGACCGACCCTATGGAGGCAGTATGGGCAAATTTCCCTAAATGGTCCTGTTACAGACATACATAGAATGCATGCATCCACTTTCAAATATATGTATATGCAGTTATACCAACTATATACTAAATATACCAACACACAATGTTTGTTGGTACATAGTAAGGCATGCATTCACAACGTACTCATAGAGGATGCTGCAATTAAGCACAAAAAAGCAGCATCCTCCAAAGCAGGAATTCTGTAGCGTCCCTTTGAAATACATACTTCCACCAGACAGTGTCCATTGTGTAAACCATTTGAGGAGGGTAGGTTGTTGTGTAATATATTAGTTTTACCTAATGTCCCCTGCAGGTTTTCTGCCTCTGATCACACCCTAGCAGACAGGTGTCTGCCAGGTCATTCAAATCCAAACATTGGGGAAAGCAGCTGTTGATGGGTCCCTGAGGGTGGTTGGACCCTGGGCAGCTGTCTTTTTTGCCCTATGGTGTAGAAAGTCCTGGGCTAAAGGAGCAGCAACTCAGACATGCTCTTCATCCTTGGGATACCCTCTACTCAGATCTTACTCCACCATATACTGTATACACCAACTACAAAAGTTGGAGCTCAAGAAAGACCCTCACCGCCATCCTCCATTTCAATTGCTGTAGTGGATTCTAAAAAGGCCCCTGGTCATGGGAGAATGTGTTTGTATCCTCTGTGCATCAGTGGCCCCAGGTGGACAGAGGATACATTGTATCCTTCATTTACTAGAATTGACTATAACGGAAGTCTATTACTTCTACGCAACTTTACAGTACTCAGGCCCACATGTGCAACTCCTGGGTTAATAAATCCTCAATGTGAATTGAGTGTTATTTTGCTTGCATAAGTGCCCCGTACAACCACGGCAATCATCAGGGAGCATTTCTTCACTAAAATACTACAAACTGACACAGTTTGCGTCGCAGATCCTTGAAACAAATAAAACAATACGGCATGGCTGCCCTTTTAACTCTATCCAATATACTCTAATAATCATTTTTGTTTGTTCATGAAGAATGTTGTTGCAATATGTCACTACTAAGATGGCTTGATTAATAGAAAATAATTACCCAAATCCTACTGGTACTGAACTAAGCTACTAAATGTCAAATACATAATTGCCTTGTGGGAGATAAAAGGAAAAACAAAAGAGCTGTAACATAAATAAACGAAGGTCAGTCACTACTGTCTAATTTATGTTGACTGTAATTTCTGTTGGCCATAACCCAGCAGGGAACACCGTAATTAACTGCCATGTAGCAGTATTCTCATTACAAACACATTTATATATATAAAAAAGGAATATTTGAATGTCAAATGTAAAAAAAGAACAGTTACTAACCACACCAAACATGATTTTAATGTAATAGTATAATATCTGGATACTTATGGGCACTGCAGCAGACCATGGCATAGGAGAAACAGGCAACATAACTATTGTCTGTCAATCAAACTGAATTTGCTTTGTCTATTAATGATGCATGAGTTAATTCAGTTGTTCATTTGGGCTACATTTCTCAGTGTGTTGATGTTGTAAAGACACTGTGAGCTCAGTAGGAGAGTGTGATATAGCGAGCCGACACCATACTTTTACCATGCCTTCAAAATGTTAGTTTGCACCTCCTGGTTGCACCACAGGAAATCTGGCAAGTGGTCTTGGGAAAATGAAACACATTTTTGCTATTTAGATGGCAGGGTTGTTTTGTGCATTGCACACCCCCTGTGCACAGCTGAGTACACATACTACTATTCTCAAAATATTGTTAGCCATTTGTGGCCACATGCCTCCAACAATATGAGAACCTTATCCACATATACTTATGTATGCTCAAAGAATTGTGACTTACTCTAAATGTGGAAGTTAAAAGTGCAATTACATAAAATGTAACACATTTAGTTCTAGAATACTAGCAGATTTTATAGTACAACATAAAATAACATTATAACATTTAAAATAATGATAAACAAAATTGACAATAACATTGACACACCTTGAGAACTACTATTACAATGGTATTAGTATTCCATGATTTCTTTTTTTTTTTTTTTTTACCTAATACATTAGGGCCGGACCAGGGTTGATGAGCCAGCCCAGCACTTTAAGGCTGGTGGCCACCTAATGATGTAAGTGCGGCCGTCAGTTGGATAAGACAGTGAGCATGCTACGTTTTTTTCCTAACACAGCGTGCAGGGAAATCTGAAATATATCACTGGTAGACACATAAGGAGTTGAAATACAGGATATTCACTCAGCACACAAGGTAAAAGGAGTAATATGACAGCGGCAGATGTTCAGCGCCATACTTTTGGTCTTTGATCATTTCAGATGCTGAGGTGCGCTGAAAATATCAGATGCATGTATAATGAGATGAAGGGGAGCCTGTACCACCCAAAATTTTGAAGTTCATACAATAGTTTCTGTTAGGTTTGCTCCGAATGCTCCTAAACCCTCCATGGGCCTTTATGGACCCTAAACCGCAGTGTTTAAATATCAATTAGCCTTAAAGTCCCAGCCATTGATGCACATCCTCATCAGGAATAATCTGTACACTCCATTCAGAGTTCCACCAAACCCCAGAACCAAATGCACACATCATCGTCTCATAGAAAGTGAGGTTTCAGCCATATAATGCCTTAGTTACACAGCTGAATATTGTGTATAATAATTTTGTATTAATATCAACTACAGTAAAGTAGAGTAACTGTACCATTTTATCTACTTTTAAATGTATTTAATCAATATAGTAATTTATTTTCCAAATAAACTTTACCCCCTATGCCAGCCCACCTATAGGAACACCAAAAACAAAGATGCCTAACCTCTGGCATGTCACAGCAGGTGGTCAGCTGTCACTGCCCACAACGTCTATTAATGAATTGTATTTTTGTTTCACCACATGTGCAAATTGAGGGAGAACTATGTGGGAGCATATTGTACATTTGTAAAGCTATTGTCATGTGATTTTATTTCTTGCCATGACTCTTCCTTTATGACTAATAGAACGGTGTAAAAGTCCCACTTCCTTAATCACGCTCTGCAAAGTATTTCACACCCCTCTCACATTCATGGCCATTGTGCTTTACAAGGTTATGCACCCTGGTCCTTAATGGAGAAAGCATTGGGATCTTTTATACGTATGCCCCGAATGTCTGCGCACATGTACATTAACTCTCCCTGTGGTTTAACTTCACTGAAACTAATTTGGGTGTAAGAAAGAAAATATTGAATCCATAATAGGCCCTATTAGTAACTATTAACACTAACACGCTGTTAACACTAACGCAGTAAAACTGACAAAAAGGCACACAACAGGCAATGATCCTTTCATTAATAAACACTTAGTATACATGTGCCAAAACACTTCAGATGCTCATGAATGATGGTGCTTTGAATAGAATAAATAAATAATCTCCTATTAAATTATAATGTTTCTACCAGCATGTTACTCAAGTAATGTGATCATTCATACCTACAGCTTATTTCTTAGCACTACTTAGTCAACATGTCAGTTTGTGCTGTGTCTAGAGTTTTAAGCTGAATGTATGGCAGCATGCCACATTACATAGTCGTAGTACCAGTTGCAGCCTGTATTCATCTTCTTCTTTGCAGTGGATGGGATCAATTTGGATTTACCACAATCTCCCATTTTTACATTGGCCAAATTCCACTTTCCTGACAGCATGTACCAAAGAGCTTTTGCGATGTCAAAAGCAACAAATAAAGGTAATACTCCTATGGCTGGTTTAAATAATCATGGCTGATTTTATGAATACAAGAACCAAAGTCTATAAGATGCTTTGGCCTGAAAGACTGAAAACGGGCACTAGTCCTGTTTTGTATTAGGATAATCTAAATATATCAAATATGTTACATTCACAATTTCATCGTTTTTCTTAATTGCCACTTCATTATTTCTGAAATGATGACTTCTGATGGGTACTGCAGAAATGTTTTATTATTAAATCCATACCCCTTTGCCTGTTGAGGAAATCTGGATTCCACTGGATAAAATTGCAGCAGAATTAGAATAAACTGCAACCAGGCAAAATATGTGAAAGCCTATAAATGTACAGAAAAAGAGAAAACCCAGTACATAATTAATAGAGGGATAACACGTGTTACTCTATTTTGTTTTTTTCCTATGTTTTTTCCATTATTGGTTTTATGGCAGTGACTTCAGTGATGATGAGTCACAGGACTATGTCAGTTTATAAGGCAAAATGTACCATGTGTGTTCGAAGCTTTACCACTGCTGCAGACATTACGTATTGTGGTATAGCTTAAGCGTTATAGGAATGAATTGACGGCACAGGTCACTATCCACAGGGCCATCACTCATGTGGAAAAAGGGCAGTATCTGGTTACAATTAAGACCATTCTCTGCCTTTGCAAATAGCATCCCTGTAGCTTCTGCATTCTTTACTATATGTTCCCCGCTGGGCTCTGAGGCTGTCTAAAGATGGCATATGCATGGACAATTTAAGGGGTCCTGGCCTTTTACTTTATCTCCTTTTCCTCCCTTTTTTGTGTTCTTAGGACAATGTGTTTTGATGTTATGGTGCGAATGGTAAGCACAGCTGGTTTTGTATGTGTCAGTATTTAACCTCATAGGTATCTGAAATGTAAATGATAGCTACACCACACACAAGATGAAAGGAACATAATAAACCACATTTTACAGGATACAGAGGAATTTCACAAGCAAGTGCTGGAAACGTAATTGTTATTTTATATGCATGTCGTCTACTAGGAGGATAAAGTAATTGAGATGCAGCAGGTCCAATGGTCTTATGCCCAATGCCAGTAAGGCATCTCAAAACTATTTTATCATTGGGTCTTTTTGTCTATAGTTCAGCCCCCAACTAAAGGTATTTGAGAGTACTTAACAGCAAAAAAGGGAAATTAAAATGGTGTATTATTTTAGAATTGTCTATTGTGTTGTCTCTGGCAAGCCCCTTCATCTGGAATACTTTCCTGAAGAGATGATAAGGAAATATCAAGCTATATATTTAGAAATGCTGAATTTCACCAAGTTTCCAAGATGATATAGGCAGAAGAGGGTTTACTTACATTAGTGCTACACACAATGAGACCAGTAGGGGGACAATATAACAGTGCTGTTCCAGGCCAAGGCAACTGCCCCTCATTAAATTATGACCGGGTATAGGTGTAGTTGCCTTAAAAAAAATTCAACTGGTGGCTGCTGTAAACAGGGCTTCCCCCATGCCTATTTTAAAAACCACAGAAAGTAACCTTTAATAAATATAGAAAAAAATAAATAATGATCATGCTGCCCATTTAATAGTTTGTCTTTTTTAGCAGGTCACGTAAGATAGGATTCATTTACACAACTTAATCAGATAGGTTAGTTACTCCTATTACTGCTTTTATTAATGCTTCAGAAACTTTTCAGCCAAAAAAAAAAACAACGCCTATGGTGATTATTACCTTCGAAGTGTATTGCTTTCAACGTTTCATTTAAAGTATTCACCGATGTCAAAGGAATAATCACCCTACAGACTATGTGCAGAGTATAAATCTTTTCTGCTTCATATGGTAATGTGGATAACTATGCATTTCACATAAAGGCCTATTAGCAGCAGCTGAATAGCACATGTTTGCCCTCCTACTGATTTTCAAAGGCTCTTTTGATATATGTCTTTAGAAAACTATTTTATGAGGTGGTTACCTGTAAGAATATATCTTTCAGGGCTTCATACACGTTGTGGCCTTAAATTCTAACCACACACACAAAAATCCTGTTCATTTAAAGCAGTGTGTGGAATCTGAAGGGACTAGGCCCAGTAAAGCTAACATGGAACTCATTACCAACCTTGTTTAAATTTCCCTTTGATTCACCTGCTGGAAACTTAACAGAAAGGAAACTGAGTAGGGGTTGTGCTTTTGATGCAGAAATCAAACTACTACTTTATTTGAAAACCTGCAATTTCATATATATGTCTAGAGGAAGACCCCTCTGTTAAAACAATGGCAGGTTCATTTTTTCCCCTTCCTACTTATACATGAAAATAAAAAACTAAAGATGTAGCGATATAACGCATTACATTAAAATATATAAACATATATTTAACTAAAGATTCCTACCCTGATCTAATATACGTCACAGTATTTTAAGGCACAAAGCTCAATGAAACATGACCTCAGGGTGCCATCTTTATTCATGTGACAATAAGGTCCCCTTATTTTTTAAAAAAAATTTATGTAAATACAGTATGTTCTCATTGGTTTGCATACATATATTGGCCTGCTAAATGAATCTTATAATTTATTTTACAGATGCTGTGATTCAAGACACTAAGTTTGCTAATGGCGTGATTTTTTTAAAAAAGTTACAAAATAACTTGCAGTCCAGATGAGCCAAAGTACAAATTTATGTCAGTTCCTGTTAAAGGTGGTTTGGGAGATTTATCTCATCTCCATGACAATTGCTTTGCCATATGCAACTAGAATTATATATGAGCTGTGAGGCCTTAGTACATAACTCATTTCCTATTTGGATAATGTGATAGCCATACAAGACTAGCTAACTTACTACATAGAAAATCATTGGCACCTAGTAAGTGTGCATGGCTACCATGCTCACTCAAAATTGAATGAAAATATACATCAACCTCAGTATGTTTCTCAGAACCTAACGTTATGGTATATGCAAAAAAAAAGGTACATGTTCTTTTACAGCCCACCATGTGTTCTAACTGAAGGGACAATTTACTTTCCTATGTAGCCACGCCAATAAAGAATTCATAGTAAAGTACATAGTAAGTACTTAAAAATGCATTTTTCATTAGTAGAAAGTAAAAAAAATGGCCACTTAAACTTAAGAGAAGTTGCAGCTCCAGAGCTCTAGAACAACACATCTATTACAGTCTGAATTTCATGTCACTTTTGGCTACCTGAATCAACTAATCAAGTCTGAAGACAACAAAATGCTCCCAAGCAAATGTGCTTGGGTGAGCCCTTGTCTGTCCAACCAAGGGTGAATCCTTCCATACATTTGCAAGGGGGCAAGAACAATTATTTAAAGGGTGTGCTCAACTATCATATACATTAAATTGCATATAAAAACCTGAGTGTCCCTTCTATATATACATGATCAGCCATAACATTATGACAACTGACAGGTGAAATTAATAACACTGACAATCTTGTTATCATGGCACCTGCGAGTGTGTGGGATATATTAGGCAGAAAGTGAACATTTCATCCTCAAAGTTGATGTGTTAGAAGCAGGAAAAATGTAATGGCTAGACGACTGGGTCAGAACATCTCCAAACCTGCAGTTGCCAGTACCTATCAAAAATGGTCCAAGGATATAAAACTGGTGACAGCATAATGGGTGGCCAAGGCTCATTGATGCATGTGAGGGGCGAAAGCTGGCTCATGTGGTTTTGACAAAAAAAGTAACAAATGGACATCTAATTCCTGTATATGTTGCAAATATATGTCACAAATTTTATTTAGACAAGGCTGTGTATTACTTTAGTATATACTGTATGTATGCTTATACATTGAACTGGTACATCATATAGTGAAAAGTCCTCATTGTAAGTTTCAATGTTAGGTTCCAAAAAATAAGAAAAGATATACACTGTAGTAATTGTTTTAAACCAGAACAAACCCAGTAGGTGTTCTTTTCACAAGACCATTTCGTTTGGAGCATTTTTATGAGATGAGAAGTGTTTAATCTCATGTATATATTGCTTCTTATATTCTTATACTGAGAAATATATTTTCATATTATTGTAGTAGTACTGTAGTGGTATTTTCAATTCTGAGAGAATCTGTTTGCTGGCACCACCTGCTGGTCAAAAATAAAAGTCAAGCTCCAGTTAGGTCACAAGGGACCATTGAGTTTTCTTCCCTAGTCTGTAATTGCCTGTATTTTAATTGAGAAACTCGTCTTGTTGACAATTAATTGTGCTATGCCATATGTATACATTTGGTGTTTATGAATACATTGGAACCTAATCACTGTACTATTACACAATCCTTTTGAGTCTTTTACTAGAGTTCAGTTACCTGCCAGTATGTTAAGTTTAGATAGTAATAATGTTTGTGCATTTTCATTGCTATCATTAACTGTAAGAACAGGAACTGCTCAGAGATACACTGTAAGACTTAGTTATAATGACAGTTCAATAAAAGACTTAACTGGTATTAATCCTTTATAAATATTTTTGGTTTCCATATGTTGCATTTGTACATTGAGGCACTGAGTTCAACCAGGTCAAATCTATTCAATTCACTTGTGAATCTTTTAACACATAATTCTTCCTTTTGATTTTCCCTGTTCTTCTAGCATCTTGTGCTGGCCAGCAGCACGGCCTGTAGCCCAATCTTCATTTGTCCTGGAGCTTTCCAAATATGTATCGACCATCGATGCCCACGTGAGTCTGGGAAATCATCCATGCACTAGCTGGCTTCATGTCTTTCCAGTCATGACAGAGCATGTTCCCTTAAGATGGACAGAACCTTAGAAGCGCTAATAGGCTTATAATGTTCTGAATGGATGCCAACGATTTGAGTTTAATGAGTTGCAAAAGATTAGGCGATAGAAGTACAAAAACATCCATGTCATGGAGGGAGATTTGAAACTGAGTTGACAGAATATCTAGCCCATACAATTCTTTAAAAGATAATAATAGCGTGTAGATCTTCTGTTTGAAAAGATTTTTATTACATCTTATTTTTGCTGAGTGATGAAAATCTGGTGACTAAACTAAAATATGCACCAGTAGCAGGGCCGGCCCAACAATGGAGCCGAGAAGAGAGAGAGAGAGGTGCGCCGAGTGGTTTTATCTTACCAAGTTGTCAGTACCCGCTCGGCGCCCCGCTCTCTCTCCTCTGCGAGCCCTCTACCTCGGTCTCGGTGCCGGCTTGTAATGTTGAGCGCCGGAAGATGACGTCATTTCCGGTGCTCAGCATTTCAAGCTGGCACCGAGACCGAGCAGGGAGACTCACCGCAGGACTGCGAAAAAGTAAGTACAGGGGGGGTGAGAGGAAGGGTAGGTAATGGGGGGGCGGCAGGGAGAGGAAGGGTAGATAATGATGGGGAGGGCGGCATTTTAAACTTCGCCCCAGGCGGCATTTTGTAGAACATTTGACCAGGGTCTTCATTGTTCCTATATCCGCCAAACTGTTCTACAGGTTTCCTCATACCAGTGCCAGAATTAGTTTCCTTATTATAATTAAATGTATGTTACGGATTTATCACAAGTTTTCATATTACTATCCTAAAGCCTTCCAAGAGAAGATTAACCATGCTTCAAACATGATGCAGTGTTTGTGCTAAATCATTAACACCTTAATGTTACTAAATCTGTAGCATTATGACTATTCAAATAATTGAAGCCTGTATTTATTATTAAAAAGTAAATTGGATGGTATATTAGATATACATACTAGATATTTCTATGCGCAGAAGCACCATCAATGGAGTGATCAGAATTCAGAAACATCATTGGTTTATGAAGAGATCATGGAAGAGATAAAAAAACTAACAGCCTGAGTTGAGCAGTTTGGAGGTTGAGGTACAGTCATCTAGGCCTGGAAGGTAAAGTTGTACACACTTATTTGTTTTCCTCCTTGTACTCCAGTTGGGAATGGTCGGAAAACATCACTTCTAGACTAGAATCCAGTTTTCCTATGTTCTACATTCTATTAAACAAAAAGGTATGTGGGCCATAAAAAGTTGAGAAATTTTAACTTCTTTGCTCCACCTTAAATCAGAATGCCTCTATGTAACAAAGCACAGTAGTGAAAGAAATTTTTTTTTAAAACCTGTTAAGTTCCATTTTTGTTTTTATGTCATCATTTTCAGCAATAATAATTAAAAATAATAACCCCGCTCCTTCACGTCTTGGTCCCATTTTTATTTTGTTGTGGAATTCTGGAATAACACAGAAGTGGCAGAACTACCAATATCACACACCTTGTGGCTTTTGGTTTCTTGGTATGTTTAATTTATAATTCATTGAAATCTGCAGACTAAAGATTTTATAATGTTCATACATTTACTTGTAATTACAAAAATCACCAAAAGACTTATTAGTGATCTCACTGAAAACAAATTTACATCAATGATCTTTGCAATCTTGTGTTCAATAAACTAGTGGAAATACATACCAATACAGCACTAGAAATTTATATTACCCAAACTGGCTCTAATATGAAGCAGGGTTCTTATGTTCCTTTACTGAGTAAGAAAGAAAGTAAAGTAAGTTAGATCACAGACAAATTATGAAGAGGTTGCAAATGTGTTTTTCCAGAACACACAAGTTGTTGCCCAGAAAAGTCAAGATCCTTTCTGGACTGGATCCAGCTGTTTTAAAATGTACTCTACTCTCTAATACGAACCATTAGTGTAAAATCACTGCCTTATGTTCAACCACTCCAACTACCACCTGTAAGTTATACAGTGCTTATTTGTCATATCATCCAACTAGTTTAAATATAAGACAAAGACAAGATAAGTAAACACAAAATGTAGCTTTTAAATGATCATTTCATCTATTGAAGGTAGAGTTACAAACACCTATATAACCCATGTGAAAAAGTAATTGCCCCTAAACCTAATAAATGGTTGTGCCACCCTTGACGACAACAATTGCAATTTGAATTAAAACAATTCTCATTGCCAATTATCGCAGCCACATTGGATTTTCAAGCATGAATTGCCTTTTTAAGGTCAAGTGCCAGCATCTGAATCAGAGTCAAGCCAGGACTTTGACTATGCCATGCCGTTAAGCCGTTCAGAGGTGGACTCGTTTGTGTGCTTCAAATCATTGTCCTGCTGCATAATCCAATTGCCCTTGTGTTTTAGGTCACAAACTGATGGCCGGGCATCCTCAATCGATTTTCTGCTAGATTAGATTCACCAGGGCTGGCAGTTGTAATGTATGAGTGTGTCTAGTGAAATTTAACCCAATTATCAATTCAATTTGGTTAATTGCTGGATTAAGTAACTAAGAGGGCAATTACTTTTCGCATAGGGCCACTTAGAGTTTAATAGCTTCAAAGACTATGCAAATGGACCAAAAGGATTGAGATAAATAATAAAATATATATTTTTTGTTTAATTTTTGGTTCATTAGTTTTCAGGCAATGAATGCCATATCCTGCCCATTTGTTTCGGACGTAAATCGGGTGGGGGTTGGCTTTTTACATTTGGAAACAAAATTTGTTGTCATTCACCTCATTCACTCTCTCACATGCTTTTATTTTCTTTCACACTCTCATTCAATCTTTAACTCACACACTCTCATTCAGTCTCTCTCATGCTCTCCTGTGCAGAGTTTCGGAAGCTCTGCCATTTTGCTTTGAGGTTACTTCAGTCAAAAGAGCAGAACCTCGGGTCACACCCTCTCTGGGCACACCCTGTTCCTGGATGCTCCTCTATTTTGCAGAAGTTCCCCAGGAAGTTATGTCCCCGCCCCGTTGTTGGGAGAATCGGATTAAGAACACAGATTTTTTAGAGCAGTGGATGAAGACATTAAAGAGAAGCCAGAAGAATAAGAAGATGCAGGATAAGAAGCAGAGGTGGGCAGAGACAAGGACACAGAAGCAGTCGGCAGAGAATATAGGGACACATTCAGAGAGAACGTGAGAGAGAGAGAGTGAATGAGAGTGTATGAGAGTATGAATGAGTGGGTGAGTAAAAGAAACAATGACATTTTGGGGATTCATACAAACTGGTGAAATTGGCAAATTTCTGTAAAATTGCAATTCATACGAATCTGAATGGACAAATCAATTTTTTTCCTTCTATACATGAAATCATCATTTAAAAACTACATTGTGTGCTTACTCTGATTATCTTTGTCTCGTATTAAAATTAGTATGAGATCTGAAACATTTAAATGTGACAAATATGCAAAAATAGATCAAATCATAAAAGGGCAAATACATTTCCATAGCACAGTACCAGTTATTCCATTTTGCAAACAAAAATACCGTATTTGCTCGATTATAAGACGACCGTGATTATAAGACGACCCCCCAAAATCTGAATATGAATTAATGAAAAAAAGAAAAAGCCTGAATATAAGACGACCATATAGGAAAAAAGTTTTACCAGTAAATGTTAATTCATGTAAACTATGTGAACAATTGTTTGTTAATAAAAGCTATGATTGAGAAAAATATGTTGTTTTTGTTTTTATTTCCTTTTTTTCAACCTGCCCCCCCAGTTATGCACATCTGCCCCCAGGCTTGCCACTCTGCCCCAGAAATGCCTTATACTCTCTAAATGCCACTGTGCCCCATGATACGCCTTTTAACCCTCTATATGCCACTGTGCCCCATGATATGCCTTTTGACCCCCCCTATGTGCCACTCTGCCTCTGAAATTGCCTTATACCCCTATATACCACTCTGGCATTTAGGGGGTTAAAAGGCATATTATGGGGCAGAGTGGCATATAGGGAGGTATAAGGCATTTCAGGAGGCAGAGTGGCGCATAGAGGGTTAAAAGGCATTTCTTGAGGCAGAGTGGCATTAAGGGGGTTAAAAGGCATTTCACAGAGCACTCTGCCTCCAGAAATGCCTTATGCCCCCCCCATTTAACACTCCCTCCCTCTCCCTCCTCCAAACTTACCGGTGCTTCTGAGTCCCTGGTGCTTAGTCCAGGCAGCATGTAGAGCTCTACGCTCTTGAGCGGAAGTTGTCTACGTGAATCGCGTAGAGCTCTACGCGCTGCCCGGACTAAGCACCGGGGACTCAGAAGCACCGGTAAGTTGGGGGGGGGCATAACACAGGCGGAAGATCCAGGTCCCCTGCATCGGTGCGGGGGATCTGGATCTTAGTCTCATAGTCAGACCTATTTGAGGTCTGATTATAAGACGACCCCGATTATAAGACGAGGGCTATTTTTCAGAGCATTTGCTCTGGAAAAAACCTCGTTTTATAATCGGGCAAATACGGTATTTTGGAATCTAGCAATATGTTCTTCTTTTTCATGTGAATTTTGCATTTTAACAGACCTTATTTACACAGCATAAGCAACACCTAAAAATGACCTTAACATTTTTATTATCCTTAGCAAAATTCCACTGCTCTGGTTAAAACCGAAAATTACTGAAATCCCTTTGTATATGCAATATTTCTATACATCTATAAGGAGAGGATCATTGCGTAAACCCCAGTAACATTGGTTCAGGACTAGAACATTTTATCACACAAAGGAAATTAAGAGATTTGGCCTCAGTAAAATTGTAGTGAATCTATTTCAACTTTGCTGCCAATTCATCAGATATAATATGTGACTAGGGAACAGTATAACATTCTGACCATCTTTGCCGCTGTGAAGCCCTCATTCTTCCCATTTTCCGCACATGCAATACTAGTTTTGTGATCGCCCAGTGGTTATTTCACAAATATTCACAATGACAACTGCATACAATCAGATATGGGCTGGGACAGCTGCCCAATGGGAAAGACATCTTGCAGATGGAACTGCTTTCACCAATTCAGGACTATTCATATGAAGGTGGAGGATCCATTGACTGCCACTGGAAAGTGAAAGATTTCCAATTTCTGATTGGTAAAATTGGTAAATTCCTCTCTCTAGTCTAAAACTTTCCAGTAGAATAATGGTCACAGTGTGAAATATTCCAAATGTTAAAAATTATATATAAAAGTATATATACACATTTGAAAGAGTGTAATGCATAAGAAATTATTATTACACCAAATAATACATAAATACAATATAGTAGCATGAGCTTTAGTTTTTCCTTCTTAAATATAAACATATTATTTGTACTGTATAATTTACAATGGTTTGAGGTGGCCTACTATACAGCCATCAACTGAAAACTGTCATTGATATGAATGAATTTAACAGACCAGAAAATGACTGATCACTTCAGAGTGTATTAAATTACATTCCAAGAATAACAATCATTACTGTGTGCATTAAAGCCACATCAGTGTTTTTTTAGGAATTCCCCACATATTTTCTTTTTTGTAAGTTTTTGATTTATTTTTATCTTTTAATGTCCAACTTCATAAGAAACCTTATGGGCATGCATTCTAAATGTATGTCTAATTAGTTTGGTATAAACATTTAAGCAAAAAAATGTTCTGAAAGATTCACTTATTTTTTTCTTGTTTATTAAACTTTCTGGTATGGTTATATACTAACAAAGGATGCCAATTTTCTTGCACTCTTTATGTTGAGTTTTACAGCAGTATTCTCCAATCTAAGTAAGATATTACTGCTGAAAATGTGCAGTTCTAGATAATCTCTCTCTCTCTCTCTATATATATATATATATATAAGTAGATATATACGTATATCTACAGTGGATTGGGGAAGATCTAGTAGGGCAGGATATTCATAAAGTGACAAAGTGATTTATGGTAAAGATGGCATTGTATCATAGTGCCACGTTTAACGTCCCTGAACTCTTTGATGCGACACATTCTGCAATGTTTGTTTATGGAGATGACTGCCTACGTGCTTGATATTATATATCTGTTAGCAATGGATATGGCTGAAACACCCAAACTCAATAATTACGAGGGGTGTCCAAATACTTTTTGTCATATAGTGTGTATACGGGATAGATAGATAAATAGATAGATAGATAGATAGATAGATAGATAGATAGACAGACAGACAGACAGACAGATAGATAGATAGATAGATAGATAGTAGACTTGGGCGCAGGTGGAGAATTTGTGTTCATTTACGTGTTCGTCTGTGAATGTTTTTGTTTTTGGAAATTTGTTGGTCCAGTTGCCATGGAAACAAGAAATAAGCACATAGAAGAAATTGAATAAGGAATTTGAGACCAATGGATAGAAGAAAGAGGGTAAAAATTATCTTGGAAATATACGGTTAAGGATAGCAGTGGACTGGTTATATGATCGTAATTAAATTAATTGATTAAATTAATTATCTTAATTAAATTAAAACTTTAGACAGTATTAAATACTATGAGAAATGGCAGGCAGACTGAAATGAACGCATCCCCTTACTGCTCCTCGAAAGATGCAGCACACCTATTGGACAAGCCCTCAGCATGATGTGACAGGAGTGAGCTGATTGGACAGACGAGGATCAGCTCACTCAATATGCCTCCTCTTAGTGTAGGCAAAATGGTAAGATTCTCCTCCTCTTAGTGTAGTTAAAGTAACAGCCCCGGCGATGGAATGAATGAATGAATGAAGAAAGATTTTCATATTAAGACATTCGTTTTTTGTTTATTTCGTCCAGCATTGCAGTGATTTGTTATTTGGACGAATGGACAAAATGATAACATTCGGAAAACGGATTTGTATGAAATGAATGTACTGTAATAGATGTGTAATAGAGTGTAATAGATAGATAGAAACATTTAAGAAAACTAAATTCATAAAAACAGGTACATATATGGTTTAAAAAGCCATCCCTCTATTTTCTTGCTTAGCTAGTAATTAAAAACTGTAATGTATGAGGGGATTAACTTAATCAATAATTTTCAAAAAACTGATGGGATCTGAGCTTGCACACATTTCTTTCATACAATCATCATTTTTTTCTGTCTGTTTTAATTTTCTAAATTAACAACTAATTACTCTTAGTAAGAGGTAACTGAGTTGTTACATTGAAGATTAATACAATTAAGATGTTACTTATTTCACTTGAGTTGCGAATGAGTATTAGGTTGTTTACAGACCAAATATTGTTCTAAAGTACATAATCCCATAATTGAGTTATTTTCTGAAAGCAATTAGGTTTCATTGAAATCATTTTGCATGGAATACTTTTTATTTGTATTTCTACTCAGCAATTTCAACTCATTCTAGTTGATTGGTTGTTCTTGAAAAAATCACATATTATAAAGAAATTATAAGAAACTGCTTACTATTGTATATTGTTATGTTATTGTTATGCTTTGATATACAATTTACCAAATGTGTCTGCCTCAAGCCAGTCAAGCTAAAACTTTAGAAAAATTTTATATACATAACAAGATCTATTCATTAATGAGATCTCAATACAAAGAGATAAAAAGACTTTTCACTTTTCATAAGCATTGCCCCTGCTTATCATTCAGATAAATATGGCTTGCAATGGAATAATAGGTTTCTATGTTTTGGGCTGCTAAGTCGCTGTCAACAATATGGGAATTCAGGTAGTGGAGTAGGGAAGATTGTGATAATGTGGATGTATGCAAAGTGTCTTTGATCCCAACAGATGCAATCACCCTCTGGTGCCACAACCAGCCAAAAATTTACAACAAAAAACAAATGGATTGTGCGCTCAATATACCCAAAGTGCATATAATAAATGCATAGCAACTTTATAATTAGGTTCACAAAGTTGCTCCAGGTAAAGCATGAAAATACAAAAGAACTATATATTGTGCAGTATGTCTTTAAAAGTGGTAATAATACTCAGAACACTACAGGCAGTGGCCACACACTTTGTACAGTGCAAACCACTGCTCACTTGATTCACATCAACTGGAAACCCCTAAGGTTACTGTGTTCCTTGCTTCAAACTCCAGACCTAAACACCCAAGAAGATAAAAGATTGGGAATAATGTATAATTTGAAATGGCCCAATTTTCCACCACCCCAATCTTTCATGACCCAAACCCAAATGTTGAAATCTTTTTGCAATACCCTACTGAACTGGTATTTCGTCAAAGGGAAACCTGACCTATGAATTAGCCAATTCTCTTGAAACTCCAGACACACTGAATTAAAAACATTTGCTGTCTTTAACCCCTTAAGGACCGGGCTCGTTTTTTCTTTTTGTACCCTGTGGGACCGAGGCTGTTTTAATACTTTTGTGGTGCTTGTGTTCAGCTGTAATTTTCTCCTCACCCATTTAGTGTACCCACATAAGTTATATATTGTTTTTTTCAGGACAAGAGGTGGGCTTTCTTCAGATACCATTATTTTGATCGTATCATCTTATTTACTATAAAAAAAATAAAAAAAACATGGTGAAAAATTGAAAAAAAAACACATTTTATGATTTTTATTTGAAAAATCTTTTACTCACCTAAAAAAGCAAGTAAAAAAACTAGCTAAATAGATTCTACTACTTGTCCTGAGTTTAGAAATACCCAATGTTTTTATGTTTTTTTGCTGTTTTTTGTAAGTTATAGGGCAATAAGTACAAGCAGCGTTTTATGATTTCCAAATCTTTTTTAACAAATCTGGTCAGTCTGCCTCCATCTCCTCTTTGGAACATCTTTGAAGCCGGTTAACTCAATTTAACCCTGTCAAACCATATATTTTTGAAAACTAGACACCCCAGGGTATTCCAAATGCTGTTATTTTAACCCTTTCCATGCACCAATTATACAACTACACTTTGTCAAACTTTGTAATAGTAATTTTTTTATTTTTTTTTCACACAAATTGTACTTTAGTTATAGATATACAGGTTCTGGTATATGTCACTGTCAAACAACACCCCAATGTGTGTTCAGGAACATCTCCTGAGTGCAGTGATACCCGACATGCATGGGTTTGTCATGTTGTTTGAGATTTAAAATGCCACATTTGGGAAGTGCGCTTTTTTTCTCCATTTTGGTCAGTCTGTACCTATGCCCTATCTTTGAGCTCGGCCACTCCAATTTACCCCATCAGCCATTTTTTTTTTATATTAGACACCCCTTGGGTATTTGAAGTGCTTTTATTTTAACTCTTTGTTGATATTTTTGAGAAATCTTAGCACTTGATCAAAATAATAAACTTTATTTTTTTATTTTATTTTATTTTTTTAATACTTTTTTTTATATTTTTTTACACATTTTGCTGGTACTGGATGGTTCATCTAGTGACATCACTGCATAATTTTTAAATGTTAGCACATTTTTTTTTTCCCATTTTTTTTATATTTTACTAATCACATTGTGATTAGAAAGCTGGGCTCCATTGACTTGCATGGTTGAGTGCAGTACCTGTATTCAACCTGCAAGTGGAGCCAGAGTTCTCTAGAGGGTCAGGAGACCGTCTAGCGAACTCTTTCTTCTTTATTGTTTTTTTTCCCGGGCCGCCGCCATCTTGCTGATAGCGAAGATCACCGGCAGCTGCGGCTGTGACCGCTCTCCGGAGCGGTCACAGCCCATCCAAAGGTAAGTGTTTGGTGTCGCTGGATGCCTCCTGATCGAGGCATTCCAGCGACACCATTTAAGTTTAGGAGGCGATCGTTGATCGCCTCCTAAACGCTTTTAAAACGGGCGTCCGCCGCCATACAATGTATGGCGGCTGTTGACGCCCCAGGGAGGGGCCAGACATGGCCCCCGATGCCGATCTCGGCCTTGCTGAATGCCTCGACATCGAGGCATTACAGTAACGCCGTTTAAGCGAAGAAAGTGATCGTTGATCACTTTCTAAGCTTATTTAATTTTTTGACGGTTCAGGACCGTCAAAGGTCGTTAAGCGACCGTTTTTCCATGACGGTCCTGAACCGGCAAAGGTCGTTAAGGGGTTAAAGGGCAGAGCTGAGATCCCCCAGCACTGTTCAATTCTATCCATCAACCTTTACCTTCATTATCTACTTTTGAAATCTTTAAGCTCAAAAATAACTTATTATGGCGAACCACATCATCAAATTGCAAACCTGAACCACCCAACTTATTAGTAGAATACCAAAGGTCTAATAAGGTCTAATAAGTTAATGACTGCAATTGATTTTGGCTTCAATATATTGATCACCCAAACCACACCCATAATGTCACAATTTATCAATATCCTTTTATTAGTCAATTTCTCTTCACATATTTCTAAAGCCAAAATGACCAGGAATAACTTCAGCAATACCGTATTCGTAGTCCACCCTGTAGCCACCCAAGACTGTGGCCACATAGGAACTACCGATTTCTCTTATATACCAAACCTTGTTAAATGGCTGCATCAGTAAAACACTCAAGAGAGTTGTTATCCAGAAAATCACTTTGCCAAATAGCTGCTCAATTGAAACTCTACAGTAAAAGCTCACAGACTTCCAAATCCTCTTTTATCTGTTTGACTGAAATCTCTTAACCTTTGTAGCAATTGAAACTTTGTGAAAAATGTCACAATTTTCTAATAGTCTAAAATTTCAGAACACAACAAAAACCTTTTATTTACTCATCAAAATGAAGCCAGTGACAGCTAAAAAGAAATAAAGCATATATATCCAAAACCTTTGTGAGCAGTGTTGTAACACAAAATCTTGGGACCCCCTGCAGGCTGTGTATGCACCTTGTTTTAGGTATAAATGGATTGTCCTAGAACATTGTTATTGAACATGTCAAATGATTGCTCAGTTATGTGAGCATATATTATGGAGCAAATGCATGCATTTTTTTTTTCAAAATAAGTTGGTGGAATCTTATGAAACACCATTTCAGATCTTGGCCAATTTCAAAAGGCCTACTTCTACACCAAGAAACCTTGGGGGACCCGTGCAGGTTCTGTGTTACACCTCTATGCCTGGGGGGGGCTGGTCATATCTTGATTTTCTTTATAGTATAAGGTAAGTTTGATTGATCATTCCCTTTTCTGACTCAGATGCAGATTGTGGCTCAAATTCTTATACCAATGCCCAATGCAAGGCCAGAATCATAGATAAGTTATGACATATGTGATGAAAGATTTTTTTTTTTTATTGAACTGTGATTATTCAAAATTATATAAGCAGTATTGAGGTGCATTTGCATTTGGATTACTGGACCCCCTCCAAAATTGCTTGAGGAGAAAGTTGTAAACTAGTGTAATTGTATTATGTTCTATTTTATAAATTTTTACCATTTTGTGTCAACATCTGCTTATACACACAGAATTAACCCCAGAATAGACATAACGCTGAAAAAGTAATAAATGGACTTCATGAGCTATGAAACAGTGCAGATGAAAGATGATCATTTAAGGTATCTCCTGTTCTTTAGTTAAAAAAACAACTAATGAATGTTTTTGGAATAGAACCTCTGAAGCTTTACAAGTGCAGCTGTTACAGAGTCAGAAGAAAAAAATTACTTTATCATTACCCTGTGTAACTACTGAAAGTTTAGTCATCTACTGTGTGGAGCTAATGTTTGTTATTAATACTGTTTTTGGTCTCTGAGTTTAACAACACGTGAAATGTTTCCTTTATGGAATTTAAAGATGAGTCAAGAATTTTCCAAACTAATAAAAAAGGTTCAACCCTTTTATTGCCACAAAAATGCGGACAATTTTAGTTAGTATATGTTTATATGTTACCTCACATGGTTGACCACCCGGGTCACCTTTCCAAGGTGGGGCAGATGGTTAACATTAAGGTGAACAGTTTTTAAATGGACAGCCCAATACTTGGACACTGTCAGAAATAGAGCCTTGGACTATGTTCATGGTTCAAAACACATGAGGCCATCAAAATACATGTAAGTTATTTTTGGGGGGTTTTGATTTTAAGTTTGGATTCTGCAATAAATAAGTGGATTCTTCTATTTTGATGTGTTTATGAAATTACTCTTTCTCACAAATGTGAGAAAACAGCCTGCATGTACAACCCTGTAACTTAAACTGCCTGCCAGTGTCACCTCTGCCCCTTACCAGCCTGCCTGTTCCATTTATGCCCCTAAACACTTATACAGTCATTCACTCACTTATTCATTCATTCACCCAGTCTCTCTACTGTACCCCCTCTACTGTACCTTATCTGCAGATTTACTGGTCCGGGGGATGGCTGAGCGACACTGGGCCTCGTTGATGTCTATGCAGCCTGCAGGGAGGAACCTGTGTGGAAAAAAATGGTAAGGTGTTGGCCCACGTTAAGCAGCTGTTGGGGCGCATAGACATCTGTGGTTTCTTGGGGGCTGGCATTCAATTATTTCCGGGTCCATATTTAATTTCCAGTGCAGCCTTGATCATATATTTGGATGTTTATTTCACAAACATTTGCCCCTTTTTTGTACACAAGCAGAGTGATTGATATTGAGTAACTTTAATGTGAAAGTTGAAGGAGGGTGTAGAATGAGGGAACTATAGGGGTGAATCACTCACACTGGGACATAATTCTCAAATAGTCTTTCAATTTAGATGAGATTATAGTATTTCCTTCCAAGAAAAAATAAATACTAAAAAGATGAGAAAAGTCACTGACAGGCAGCAAAGCATAGCGTAACTGAAGTTAGTGAAATGTTTATACCTAATTGTGTTTTGTCATTTCTTATGCATATGTGAAATGTTTTGCATCTTCTTGTTCCATGTTTCAACATATACAAAACATTTAAAGGTAAATAATTGCTCAGTTTGGTGAAACATTGTTAAACAGAAACATAAATGTTTTTAGAACTCTTGTAAATTATTTCTGAGTTTACTAATTTCCAGAGAGGTATGGGCTATAGATCACATGGAATGACCATTGGCCTTCCTGTCACCTTCCCTCTCTACCAACAGGATCCCTACTAAACCAATAAACTGTTTAAGATCAGCTAGTGATTTATTTATTAAATCTGCCATATGGAAATGAAAATAAGAATTACCTAAAAGTTCCCAAAATCCATTTAAAATTCATGTGTCCATGCTTTGTGGTGGCCTATACTTGTTCACCAGTCTAATTAAACGCACCCCCTTGCCAACTGACACTTCTGAAGCAATGTGAACGGCTAAATTCAGTTGAGCAATAAATTGAGGTGTACACACTTTGGAATATCATCAAGTAGAACTGGAAAATGATCAACATGCGGTTTACAGAATAGCATCCCAGATAGGCAGATACCAGAATCTGAAGCAGGAGATTGGCTGAATCTTTATAGATTTTGGTAAATTTTAAAACTAAACATTTGAATAGTTCCAAAGAAGGATCTTATTGGGGAATTTGTTTCCAGATAATTTAGAGCATAATAAGATTTGTAATATAAAACTAATGGAAGTTTTCGAGAATTTTAAAGTCCTTTAAAAGATTTCTGTAAAGGGCAGAGGGCATATCTCTTGGCATGCTAGATACCTGTTATCTAAAATTTGTGTGGGGAAAAGAATTGTAAAAGCACCCTCCCTTGCTGTACTTTATATCCTGGTCTCATCTAAGGTGTCAATATTATACGTATTATAATTGCACCTTTAATGACTCTACATCATACAATTAGCTGCCAGACAAAATATTATTCCGAGTAGTGGAATTTAGGGAATAGATACATGATTTTCTCCTGGAAATCAGAATACTTCTAAAGTCAGTCTTCCAGTTTCAAGAAACAATATAAGAGTCTGCATCAATAACCTATACATATAGGGAACCCTTCCACATTTCAGAAATTAATAAAAGTCATTATAAAAGTGAGAGACAAACTATCTTTAGGAAAATCTGATTCTTTTTTGTTATAACTAGACTTGGGCACCAGGGGGCTCTTCGTGTTCGTCTTCGTGCTCGTCTTCGGGGGGGGGGAATCTTCGTATTCCGCGAATATTCGCCCGTTCCCGTCTTCTCTTCGGGCAAATATTCGTGGACATTCTTCGTGTTCGGTTTTTCTTCGTTTCCCCGGTTAAGGGGTTAATACGGGGTTAACGCAGCTCTGGCGCCAGGAGTTTAAATGTACGTATGAGCAACTCTATTGGTCGTCAGCAGGGGGCTCGTCTGCCATTGGTAGATGGCAGACGAGCCCCCTGCTGGCGACCAATAGGGTCGCTCGTACAGACTGTTAACTCCTGGTGCCGTAACTTACCCGGCACATCCCACTGGTCTCCCTCCCTGTTCAATTAGTTAAATGTCCAATAAAGTCGCTCGTACGGACATTTAACTAATTGAACAGGGAGGGAGACCAGTGGGATGTGCCGGGTAAGTTGCAGCATTGGGGTTTTAAAAGTCTGTACGAGCGACCAACAGAGTCGCTCTAATGCTGCAACTTACCCTGCAGATGCCACTGGTCTCCCTCCCTGTTCAATTAGTTAGTCTGTGCCGGGTTAAATATCCGTACGAGCGACCAATAAAGTCTCTCGTACAGACATTTAACTAATTGTTGAACAGGGAGGGAGACCAGTGGGATGTGCCGGGTAAGTTGCAGCATTGGGGTTTTAAAACCCCAATGCTGCAACTTACCCTGCAGATGCCACTGGTCTCCCTCCCTGTTCAATTAGTTGAACAGTGGGATGAGTTGTCCCAGTGGGATGAGCCTATTGGTCACCTGCAGGGTCTTCCTCTGGCATCAACCAATTGGTTGATGCCAGAGGAGGTCCCTGTAGGTGACCAATAGGCTCATTCGCACTGCCCTATAACCCGTGACGGCGAACCTGAGGATTTCCACTTCCGGGAACTGCCGTGATGCCGCGAAGACAAGGTAAATTAGAAGGGGGGGGGGAGAATGGTAGACGAAGACGAAGACGATCATGAAGATCTTCGTGGTGTGTGTCTTCGTCTTCGCCTACGTTTTTCGGCCGCTGTCTTCTCTTCGGCGTGTCTTTGGAACGAACACGAAAACGCACTCTTCGTGTTCGTTTTCATGTTCGCCCGAAGACGAATGCACAAGTCTAGTTATAACCCACATCTTCATTTGTAGTACACATTTTGACCAGATATTCAGAGGGGACATGTCCAAAGATTTATGTGATGCATAGCTTTTTAAATATCCTGCCTTGCATCACTGATTTATGCTTTTTTTGAAGGCTCTGCTTCGTACAAACCATCTGGATATTGAAGTATGAGAAATCAGAACTGGAACACATCCCTCAATTGGAGCAGATTGCTGTCTAGAGGATGTACTTCCACCAAAGATCCTAATAGAAGTACTTGTCTTGTACGTTTTATGAGAAAAAATCATAATATACTAAGAATTACTTTTGATGATTAATTATCTACCTAAATGACCCTTGTAAAGAATAAGGATCAAGTTCCAAGCAGATGATGTAAGCTAGACATTCAAATGTCTCTTTCCTCAAAACTGACCAGAAATCATTTCTTTTAAACTGACATACAATAGCCACATGCACTGGACATTATATATACATATATATATATATATATATATATATATATATATATCATCGTTATTATTTGCAGAGCTGTAGAAGGGGAGATTCTGTGAACTGATTCTGCAATTGAAAACATGTGTCCTTACAAGCATATTATAAAAACTACAGGCAGCAGGTTGGGGTTTTTTTTGAAGGTTCACATATGGAGTTGAACTAAAGTAGACAAGAGTTAAATAAAATAAGGTATAAAATGAGAACAATCCTTTTCAACTATATTGTGAATGATGAAATAGGAAGCCAGGATTACAAAGAAGAATATAAGAAGCCAAAATCATAACTTTTATACAACGTAAAGTGCTAGCCACTCAAGCTGTTTGGTCTGAAGAAATGTTGAACAATTATAAGTTTAGATAGGTGGCATGGTGACCTTGTGTTTGTGTATGCAAATCTGATTCTATGTTCTGGCCTTACACAACTCATATTTTGCAAATATTCTAGATGTACTGCCTGTGTTTAGGATAAATATTCAATATGGTTTAAAAACAATCATAGAAAAAGCCTTACAGCTGTAAGAAGTAGGACGGGATCAGGTTTCTTTCTTTTATTTGTGATCGTCAGATGCCCTTGATCACTTGTGTAGCTTTCCGTGACCTGTTAAATGAAATGTTTAATTGTGGTGCAATACACAACACAGCTGTATTTCATTGGTAGATAATTAAGTCCATGAACATAATAATAATAAAAACTAAAGTGGACTTTTTGACTCACGTGCATAGCAAAACAATTAAAACAGATGGGACCTATTTTCTAACTAAATACATTTACGAACATGTTCATATTTTCAACAAAGTCATTGATTAACCATTTACTATACGTAATACAGCCATGACAATTGTCTAACCTCTCATTATTAAGGGATACATGCGTTAATTAGGATATGTGCTATCCCTAACCTATATACATTGTCACTGTTGAGTTGATACAACAAATATCCTTTTATGTAGAGTAGAATGGTACAATATTGGATAGGTCCAGCAATATATAGATATTAGAAACTCAACTTCTGTCTGTGTATACCATTAGAGGCACATGTTTTAATTTCGAGTATTTATCTGCATGATAATCACCCTATCTCAGTGCAAGAGTTGGTTTCTGTTACAGTTGAGGCTGAATGTTAACATGTGTCTATGCTAAAGACATTCAAACATTTTCACAACTCCATACATTTCATGGTACCATATATTTCTTTTGGTAAATCAATTAAGGCATGTACTCTGTTTATGTCAGAAGTATGGGGATCAAATAATCTCAGCTTTAATTCACTTTAATTCACAGAATTCCAGTGGTTCAAATGTTTACTTACACCAAGTTGATTGTTTTTTAAACAGTCTAAAGATTCCAGAAATTCATATAATGTCTTTTTAGGATCTTCTAATTGGCCATAATTAGAGGTTAATTGGCACATGTGGTTGTATTTAAAGTCATACCTGATAGCCAGGGCCTTTTGCCCTTGATACCAGGTGATAATCCAAACGACTCAGCCAAGAACTCAAGTCCAATTACCAGACAACTGCAAATACAATGATTAACTGTACAGAAAATTGTATGGGACCACAAAGACAGTGCATCATTCAGGAAAAAGGCATAACTTAACTCTTTGATCCAAGAGGTTCAAGTGAACCCAAAGACAACAACAAAGCGGTGGGTGAAGGGGTTGGAGGCATCAGGTACCTAAGTATTAACATCCACCATTAAACGAGTCCTACATCGCCTTGGCCTGAAAATCTGCCATGCCAGATTGGCACAATCTGAAGACCACCATCCCAACTCTAAAGCATGGGGGTGTTAGCATTGTGATGTGGGGATGTTTTGGTGGAAAAGGGACTGGTGCACTTCAGAAAATAGATGGCATCATGAGGATTATCTAGAAATACTGAAACAACACCTCAAGACATCAGTCAAAACATAGTCACAACTGGTTCTTCCAGCAGGACAATGATTCTAACTGTACCAAAGTTGTAACATAATGACTTATAGACAACAAAGTAAATGTATTGGAGTCGCTGTCAATGTGTTCTCTAAGCTGTGCAGATGTGCTCATATACACACATGTTTTGCGATCAGCACACAAAGAAAATATATGTTCCCACAAAAGCTTATTAAAACATTTCTACCCTCACCACCCCATCCTTGGCCACAGAGTCTGGCAGTCTGAATTATTACTTATTTATTCATGTTTATTTAGTGCCATCATATTCAGCAGTGCTGTACAATGGGTAAATGATGACTTTAACTCCCAAAGTATGAATTCAAATATTTTAATAATGAGTAAATAAATCATATAAATGTTATACTTATTTTCTCCAGTTTTGTGTACTAAGCTGACTGATGCTTAATATGAAACAAATGAAATGCGTAACTTCAAGAAATGACATCTATTGTGAAAGTATGCCATATTTGCCACCTCTTTAATGACACATATTTTACCACAGTAAATATGATACTATAGAAACACAATGACCACAAAATACATCTGACACAAATGTCATACAATCAAGTTACATTTCTATGAGCTTTGGCACACAGTCTGTCCCCAGTCCCCAGTCTGTATGTAAATAGTCTATAGAAGGAAAGATAAAAATAACAACACATTATGTTAATAATATAAATGCAAAAATATAATACACCACTTGGATTTATTGTTGTGATTCCAAGAAAGAAGTGCATTTGAGTGATATATTTTGTTAAGTCACCACATGGTACATTTCAAGTGAAGGAATTCTCCCATATTATTTAAACCTTATTTGACACCATATTCCAATCTTGAAATAAATAAATCTTTGTTAATCTTATCATGTATTAATCTTTGAGTATCGCAAACCCGGCTTTTCAATGGTAAAAGCTATTTTAAGTTCCTTTTCTTGGATGTGTCTGGTTATTCTTCTGTATGACATTATTTCTCAAATCCGTACTGTCCTTCTTCGTTAGCAGATGGTTCGGGCAGCCTTAATAATCATAGGAACAGGAGACAGGAGAGACTTTCAGGACAGAGAATTCATTAATATTTTGGCCCTGCCATTGTTCAAGCTTTCATGGGATTAAAATAGTTGCTTTTTTTCAAACCAAATATTTCCAGCATAATTGCAGTGATTAAAAACCAAAAAAATATAGGATGTTTCAACATATGACTTTAAAGATGCTGTTAAAAACTGTGTTTTCCACTTAAGGGAGATTTACAGTTTAACCTGCCTAGAGGAATGACAATAGTCATAGAACAGTATTTCACCCTTTTATGCAAATAAAACAATATCATATACATTTTCTGTTACAAATGAGACCATACTTTTTTGAAGGCTTTTGAAAAATACAGTTATTATATTTTTTTTAAAATGAATAAATTATAGCAGTAAACCATTCATCTACTTTTAAAGTGAGTCTAAAAGAGCCAAAAGTCAGAATTGATAAACAGGTCCCAAGTTATTGCACAATGTAGCATGCTACACTTGCTGGAAATGTTACTGGCAGAATCAAGTCTATTGTGTATTACACCAAGATATTTTACAGAATGAGAAACATTTGTGCAGAAATGGAGTCGTTAGACAAAATATGTATTAGTGTTTTTCTATCTTGGGTTTCTGGCCAATGTAATACAGGAGGAGGAGGAGTGGAAAAACTTATTTTTTTGCAGCCGTTCAGCAAGCAGTTGTGTCATAAACTATTTATAAGTGCTGTTTTTGTTGCAGCGACAAAGAAAGTGTTTATCCATAGACAAAACTCAATTCCCAAAGTTGTGGCACAAAGGGTAGTGATGTTTTGCCAGAAACAGTTCCTATTGCATTTGCTCAGATATAAGATGTTAAAAAATAAAAACCTTGTAAAATCAAAATAAAATGTATTTTAGCATGTTCACTTAAAGCAAAAAATCATTTATTTTTGCTAATATGCAAATCAAGCTACTCACATTTACTTTGGAATATAAAGATAAAAGGAATATGTACATTTTGATTTATAAACATCAAATGTTGAGTATGGCATAAGTAAGCAAGTCAAAGGCTCAGTATACTAATGATATTCTTTGGAAATAAAAGCATCAAACGTATAACTTATCCTTATGATATAATTTGTGACAGCCAAAGATATGTACCAACCAATGTATCACAAGGTAATCATTTTTACCCTTTCAATTTATTTTATGAAATACTTTTTGTCAAATGTTTGCGCTAGAGTTTTTAGAAGTTGCCAATTATTTTCTGGAACAGTTTGCTGTGTATTTTTTTAGGTATATAGTCTAACTTATATACTTATTTTGTATGTACAGTAATGTAAAAAAAAAGCCATTAAACCACATGAACATAGTTAATTAGAACAAAATATATACAAACATTCACCAAAAAATAAGATTGCAATTAAAGAAGCAAGACAAAAGTAAACGAATCAAAGGGTTAAATAATACAGTTTATTCAGTAATTCAAATATACCATGCCATCCACAACTTCCCAGCTAAAAGTAGGTTAAGAACACCTTACAGATCAGAGTATAATTATCAACCATTAGCATTCATCAATAGCCACACATTTCAAAATTGATTACAAAATATTCCTAGATATGGTTCCTTTGATTCATTAACTGCATCAACTTTAAAAAATAAATATATACACAAACATACATGGATAGATATAATTTATAATACATAAATATGGATATTTTGTTACTTTACAACATTCACTGATGTTTACAAGTCTGTAATCTGTAATGAGAATATCCTACAAACCTGCATTGAAGGGCCCTAAAGACTGGCAAATAAAACTTGAAATATGATTCTAAAAACTTTACATATATTCTGAAAACTTTACACATATATCAAGATTATATCATATACTTTAAGTATCTCAAGATTATATCAAGATTCTGAAAAAATCATGCAGGATAATTTTGTGCTTTATCAAATCTCCCTTAGTGACCATCCTACCAAAGTTGTTTTAAGCACATTTTTTTCTTAAATGTAATAAAAATGCTTAACTGTATATGTATTAATGAAAATGTCTTCGGACATTTTAACTAATTTATTTTAGTTTATTTGTTTTTTTTTCTTACTAATTACATTAAGTGATATTGATGTAATTCAATCTATTAAGCAAATTTTCTAACTTTCCAGTGTGAAATCTTGGTAAGACAACTTGTTAGAGAATGATTTAAACTTAATCTATTGTTGTTTGAATTCCTTTAATAAACCGAGTCTGTGGAATTAATAATAAAAGTTAAAAGTGATGTTAATTGAGTCTTATAAGTGTTGCCAAGTCCAGATGTATCTATAATGTTTCCAGTAAGAAGCGTGAAAGGACAGGCTGATTAATTTAGGCCCATAAGAGGCACAGTCTTTCCCTTTTTTGTTTATCCTACTTGCAGTCCCATAAATAGCCACTTGGGTGTCTAAGCCTTTAGATTGCACACACTCTGTGCTCCTACTGTGGGTTTTTAACCCCTTAAGGACCAGGCTGTGTTTTAACTTTTGTACCATTGGGACCGAGGCTGTTTTAACACTTTTGCGGTGTTCGTGTTTAGATGTAATTTTCTTCACTCATTTAGTGAACCCACACAAATTATATGTTGTTTTTTTCAGGACAAGAAGGGCTTTCTTCAGATACCATTGTTTTAATCATATTATCTAATTTCCCATAAAAAAAATAATAAAATATGATGAAAAATGTAAAATTCTGACTTTTACCCCAAAAATCTTTTACTCATCCAAAAAAGCTAATGAAAAAAACCTACTAAATATATTCTACTATTTGTCCTGAGTTTAGAAATACTCAATGTTTTTATGTTTTTTTGCTCTTTTGTCTACACGTTATGGAGCATTAAGTACAAGTAGCGTTTTGCTACACCACAAGGTATTTCAAATGCTAGAATTTTAACTCTTTCCATGCACTAATTCTACCACCAGTCTTTGTCAAACTTTGTGGTAGTAATTTATTTTGTGTTTTTTATCGCTAAAATTGCTCTTCAGGTATGGATTTACAGCTCCTGGTATACATCACTTTCAAACAACACCCCAATATGTGTTCAGCAACATCTCCCGAGTACAGTCATACCCCCCATGCATGGGTTTGTCAGGTTGTTTGGGAGGTAAAACGCCACATTTAGGAAGTGCACATTTTTTAACTTGGAACTTTTACATCTGGTCATTCTGCCCCCATGTCCTAATAGGACCATCTTTGAAGCCGGCTAATTCAATTTACCCCATCAAACCATATATTTTTGAAAACTAGACACCCCAAGGTATTTCAAATGCTAGTATTTTAACCCTTTCCATGCATGAGATTCTACCACCAGTCTTTGCCACACTTTGTGTTAGTATTTTTTTGGTAATTTTTTTTACACAAATTGTACTTTGGGTATACATTTATAGCTCCAGGTATACGTCACTATCAAACAACACCCTAATATGTGTTCAACAACATCTCTCGAGTACAGTGATACCACCCATGCATGGGTTTGACTGCTGTTTGGGGTTAAAAGGCCACATTTGGGAAGTGCGCTTTTTTTCCCCTATTTTGGTCAGTCTGTGCCTATGCCCTATCTTTGAGCCTGGCCACTACAATTTACCTCATAAAACCCATATATTTTTGAAAACTAGACACCCCAAGGTACTTAAAATGGTATTTTTTTTTACACAAATTGTACTTTGGGTATAAATTTATAGCTCCAGGTATACGTCACTATCAAACAACACCCTAATATGTGTTCTGGAACATCTCCCGAGTTCAGTCATACCCCACATGTATGGGTTTGTCTGGTGTTTGGGGTTAAACTGCCACTTGGAACTGCGCTTTTTTTTTTTCTCCATTTCGGTCAGTCTGTGCCTATGCCCTATCTTTGAGCCCGGCCACTCCAATTTACCCCATCAAACCATTCATTTTTTTAAATTAGACAACCCTTGGGTATTTGAAATGCTTTTATTTAAATTTTTCCATGTCAGGATTTTTGGGAAGATACAGCGCTAATTTTAGCACTTGCTCATAATTATAAACTTTATTTTTTTATTTTATTTATTTTACTCTTTTTGGCCTTCTTTTGTTTTTACATTTTGCTGGATCTGAATAGTTCCTCTAAAGCATAATAATTTTTAAATGTTACCATGTTTTTTTTAAGCTTTTTCTTTTTTTCCTTTTTTTTTTAATTTTTTTATTTTTTTTTTAAATATTTTACTAATCACATAGTGATTAGAAAGCTGGGCTCCATTGACTTGTATGGTTGAATGCAGTACCTGTATTCAACCTGCAAGTGGAGCCAGAGTTCTCTAGAGGGTCTGGAGACCGTCTAGCGAACTTTTTCAACTTTATTTTTTTTTTTCCCTCGACATCAAGGCATTACAGCAACACCGTTTAAGCTTAGAAAGTGATCGTTGATCACTTTCTAAGCTTGTTTAAGTCTCATGACGTGTCAGGCACGTCATAGGTCGTTAAGTGACCGTTTTGCATGACGTGCCTGACCCGGCAATGGACGTTAAAGGGTTAATGCAGTTCATTTTTTATGCAAGCTGACTGGATGGTACAGTATAGACTAAGCATGTCACTTGTCATATTTGTTTTGCTACATTGGGGAAAAAGTTGTCAGCTTTGCTTTATTAAACAAGAACCAGAGACTTACAGGTTTAGTACAGAGTCATTGGCTCTATAGCTTTTTAGCTTGTATTTGCTGCTCTGCAGTCCAAAACACCTGCTTACACACATGTACCTTGTTAGTTGTGACAGACGTCAGGCTACCTATTCGTTTCAGCCTCATGTTTTGTAACGTATAACTTTGTTGGCATATAGGATTATTTCTGATTAATTGCATTAAGTGGTTTGAAAACAATTTTATTAGAACATGTTATCTGGTGTTTCAGTTTGCAACAAAAATGTATTCATTTTCCATTAACTTAATAGTTATAGCAAGCCATCATCTGACCTCATTGGATCAAACACTAGATTGCCAGAGTCTGGATCCCCAATCAATATACTAATAATAATGAATATAATCAAGTACTAATATGACATAAGCCACTTTAACCACTAGGACAATTAAAAAATGCAATGCTGGCCAATACTTTTATTAACTATCCAATGTACATATGCACCATAATCCTTATTATTACTATAAGAATTAAACCTGAAAACCAAATGAACAATATATATAAATATATTACATACTGTATAAATTACACTATATAAAACATATTATTGTATGCAGAACAAAGGAGAACACACATTTTTAATCACACTGAAAATCAAGGGAATTGCTTTAATTTGCAGGAGTTTTAGGGAATAAACTTGATAGCTTTGCACCTTTTCTCAGTCTTACTAACTATGTAACTGCGATATGTCTGGGAATCCATTTTCAGATAGACAGCTTAACTAGTAAGTGTAAATCTCGCAGTTAGATATTATCAAATTTACTTTTTTTTCCAATTCCCACTGCCTTCCATGAAATTGAGAAAGTTGATAAATTTCCAAGGTTTAACGTGAACAAACATAAAAAAAGCGTTAAATATGTTTCATGAAAGAATGAAAGCAGCCAGACATTTAGCAGAGCTCTTGCAGTGGGGGAAAGTTTAATATTTTTAATCTTAAAGCTATGCCATCATAATCTCTGAGCCAAATAAGACCAAAATCATTTGAATTCGTCCTCATATTACAGATATATAAAACTGAATTTTGCAAGAGAGATGTTATTATCACATACTATTATTGTCTAGTTCTTTTACAGCAGAGATCAGGCAAATAAAAATAAAGCATTAAAAGGAACTGTAAAAAATATTATATTGAATTAATATAAGACATATACAGAAGGAGAGTATGAAAGTTCTGCTTTTGTGGGCTTTCAATCTCTTTGAACAGCATTTCTATTACTAAAAGATGACATTTTTAGACTTACACTTTAGTTACAGGATTAACATGTTGTCCATTATCACTATGCCCAGTTGGTGTATAAGTGTATAGATGTTTTCTTTTATTCACATATTCACAAACATAGATGTCACAGAAAATGTGTGACTGCTTCAGGCAAAGTGTGAAACCTCAACATTCCCACATAAGAAAAGTGAACGCCTCGCTTGGCACTCTCATGTACATAATCCATCTAGAAATGTGTACTTTAAATGCCACTTCTGAACCAGAACATAAAGTTACCCGAGAACAAAGAAAAGCTCAACAGACAAAACAAGCAAACAATCTCATGATGTAGATGATCTTTATTCATATCAGACAGAGAACTAATATATAACACCAAATTTTGAGTACATTAAAGGTTCTACCTCTCTGTTATCAAATAATGCCTACTCATATACAATGGATCAGCAGGTTTCAGTAAAAGTTAATCGAACACTAAAAGTTAAACATGACAAAATTGATTTAAAGCACTTCTGAATTATTTGATCAGCTTTTGTTATAAGTAAATATGTGAATTATGTGCTTTTTTAATTACCATTTAGAATAGAATGGCCCGCTACCTATTAATGCAAGTCAAACCTTTTTGAATACAGGATCGATATTACACACACTGACGTTTTTTTTAACATGAACCTTTTATCCATACATCACACATAACAGATGTTGATCCAGTGAGAAATCAGATTGGAGTTAAATAGGATTTGTTCTAGTTTTTATTAATGGCTCAATTAGAAATTACTTAAGTGTGGGTTTTTGTCATCTTCCAGATCAACGGCAGGATTGAACTTGATGCGCTTACTATATTACTGTGTCACTATGTAGATGTATAGAGCATGTATAACCTGCTTCTGTTGATATGTTGAAAAACAGCACTCTTTTCAAAACTTTAGGACCTCATCGATTGTGATGCAAGTGATCAGACATTTTGTAAATATGAATAATTCTTCAATACTGTTAACTTTAAAAAGCAACATATCCTCCCAATTTGTAGGTCAATTATGTAGCTCCAAAGAGTTAAACCTGTAAATGTCATTAATGATATCAGTTTTCCCATTTTTGTCCATTAATCATTGGGCACATGCGAGATTGAGCAGACTCTCATTCTTCAAAATATTAAATATTCTATAAGAAAGATTCAATCACATACCCTGCAAACATTTCATAAGCAATGAGACACTTATATTCAAGAAGTTATTTTGTCTTAGGAAAGCCCCTACATCAGGAATCAATTTTTTATAAAATATAACAGATAACAATTGTAAGAATCTCAAGCTCCAGTGTTCCGAGCTGTGGGTATTGGTCAGGGATACTGGTCCATCTTCAGACTCTTATTGCAAATCAAATAGGATTTTTGGTAAAACTAGAGTATATGAGAACACAGCCAGTTACAAACATTAATACAAGGAGCGCCTATTTTAATCTTCACATCTGGTCTTTTTATTTTAATTCATTAAAAAACAGAACCAGGATACTAAGTGTCCTAACCTCCTTTGAATCAATATACTTTGCAAGCACTTTGCCATGCCTTTGTTTTCTGTTTATCTGTTCTTTTTCTCATTTCTCCTTGCCAAAAGTCTTCTTCTCTCAGTGATTGTGAATCACAAATAACATTTCTTGACATTAGCTACTAGCTAGAAAATTCATTATGCCATCCACAGCCGCCATCTTCATTGCTGAGTACAAGGATATGATTTCATACCCTGAAGCACTCCTTCTTAAAGATGAACAAATCTGGGTACAGCACTGTTCAGGGTGTAGCTCGCTCTAGGTAGGTGCAGTCCTCCATAGTGTAAATGATCTGCTTGGGGAGGTCAAAGATCTGCCTTGCAATCACCCCATTGAGCAGCAGCAGAGGGGCTAATGCAACTCCCGGAATATACCTATTTCCCATGCCTAAAATTAGAAGCCCATCCCTGACTGCGGATCAAAGATAACATAAAAGATAAGAGTCCCACCTAGTATGCATATTATTTCTGTTGTAAAGACTCAAACATTAGTCAGTCCTTGGTTTTGTATTCAGGATAGCTAATTACCAGTCCCATACATGTTTCCCTCACTCTATTGGCCCTCCTATTAGGAGGGTTTTCACCTAATTGAAGTAAAATGTGTAAAGTACATTTGCCCCTAGAAGCACTTATAAAGGTACAATGTTTATTAAAATGTAGCATTTGGTCAGGAATGTTGTTATAGTGCCTGATGTTTTGTTGCCACTATGATAAATTAGGGAAGGCGTGATAATTTATTCTTGCCTTATGTGTTTATGCACTTTCACACGTGGTTACCTTCTTGTTTATTTAGTGTTACTGATGAGTACAATACAATCTGCTACTGTCTTTTTTTTCACCTAATCTGTCAACAAGCAGATGTTTAACCTCCTATTCCCATGTGTCCCCATTATGGTTGCGAAACATCCCAGCACTATTATAGACAAACCCTCATCTGCCTGGAACTTGGAAGATAAAAGTAATTATTGTAGCAGATGTCAATTGGTCTCTGTAGACCATTACTTAACCCCATGCTGAGGGGAAGTTGGACTTTGAAGAGGGCTCTTGGTGAGAAAGAGGATATTATTCAATTTGTTGCTCTGTTCTCTTTAACTACCCTAACCACTGGCGTTATGAATTTGAGTGCCGTACCTCTGGTGACTTACGTGTCTTTATTCTTTAGTTGGCTTTACAAGGTTCTGTCTTATTCTCTGATGTGCCTTAGACACCCTCCTAGTTGTGTCGTATCTCTATGCATCACTTTCTGTGTATCCTGGCATTGCAACATGTTTTTTTGTGTCTGGTGCGTCATGTCTAAACAACTACTTAAATCAGTCATGAATTATGTATCTTAATATGTTAGCCTTTTGGCGATCTTTTGGGTGCAGCATTCTGTTCATTGATTTTCTTATGCCTGAACTGGGCTTGCTTTGCAACTTTCTTAGAACTTTGCCCCCAACTTTGCGTGTAGACCTGGTGGTCACGGTACCTGGAGTCTCAACGAATGGTGTACACAAATATTATAGGCCGAAGACTTGTACTCTCAGGGTACATTACATTACATATTACATTATGTTTATTTATATAGCTTCTGAAAATTCCTTTATGGAGCATCACGGAATGAGACAGGACTTGACAATGCCACTCAAGGGGCAAGGATTATTGAGTGGCCAGCGGTAAGTCCCTGGCAATGACTTTACATTTTCCATTGTATTAGTGCAATTTTTAAAATTGTTTCACATGCAGCCATTGTCCTGATATAAAGGCGGATCTAATTTTATGTTGCATGATATATCTATGATATGATCATTTTTTTCTTAGCGCAGCTGCCTTTCATGATTTACCTTCAGTGTTCATCTCTATGTCAGAAAGTTATCTACTTGTTTATATCATTCAGTCCCTCACTAGTATTAATTAATAATATTAATGTATGTGACTAATATTAGTGGTGTAAGAGAATGTTGCTGAAAACCACCTAAGTTAGATTTTAATGCAAATAACATAGAGGTGGTATGTGTATGTTCCAACAATAATATGAAATATGCATTCTTGTGAAAAGCTGCAAATATACTGTGGCTTTTAAGGGTGAGGCGATGAGAGGTGAAGAGTATAAAGGTAATTTCCACAATGCACAATTACAATAGTTTTATGGTTTTCTTATGGAATTGTGTGGGATGGTGGAACACGGACGTATTGGAACGTCTTGATAGCACAGTTGTTATATATTTTGTTTAAATTTACCAATAAATCAGTTTTGTCTATTTTCTGTTTGTGGTATTGAATATTCTATTGTAGGGACACTAATGTCAAAGCCATGATATCTTCCATTTCTTTTAATGAACAGATATGAGAGAGTATTGCTGCTTTTATAGAGACTAGGAAGGAATAACATCCGCTTGTGGAAATGTAAATTGCTTCCTAAAATTACCCGTTACTGGATATTCACTAAACTAAAATACTTGGCAGGTAAAAGATTGGGGAAACAGCTGGCGATTATTACAGATGAGGTGAAGAACTTGGAGTTAAGGTTATTTTGCCTCAGTTTCCCTTCCTTGAAAGTTTTATATAGTCTGACTGTGCATGAAGTCTGCAGTTACACACACATATATATATATATATATATATATATATATATATATATATATATATATATATATATATATATGCACAGCATAGACGTACACTACTGTTCAAAAGTTTGGGGTTACTTAGAAATTTCTGTTTTCCAGGAAAACAACCAAGTTATGCCAAACGCCAAACTTTTGAAGGGTAGTATATATATATATGTGTATATATATATATATATATATATATATATATATATATATATATATATATATATATATGTACTGTATAAGTTATATATTGTCAGTATATTGAAAATGAAAGGGAATGGGGAACAAAGTACTCTGGCTTCAAAGGAAGCCAGTCAACTAGATAATTTACTAAGCAATGAGAAGCCTGGAAGGTAAAAGAAAAATCCCATGCCACCCAAAGTAGCCTGCTCAGCCATTGAAATGATGCTCTATGCAAAACCATAAGATTTTTCTCCATCAATGTCCACCAATTTGTTAATTTCACTATCAATGTCATAAAATAATTTTAGATCTTACTCTGACATTAGGGAGATTAGTCCCATTATTATGGTACCTTTGAGGGAAGGAAAGATTGAGCAGACAATTGGGGAGCACCCAAAGTGGGTTAATGGTAGCTCTGCCCTTTCCCATAGATGCTCTGCCTATGATTTCATACTCACCATCCAAGCCCCAGATACTTACTGTATCTAGAAAGTCACTGCATCCCCTATGTTCACACCTTCCATTATTTTTAAAATATTTTCTATTATTTAATTTCTCACATTCACCTTTTACTTGATAATAGACAGCCTAATTATTAAATGTCCTTCATTGGAATGGTCCCAGATTGGCTCACATGATGTTCAAAGTACCCTGATGATGCATTGGACATACTAATATACTAGTGCACCATTTTGCCCAAAATCTAAATACCCATGACCCTTTCCAATAAGTGGTGGCTTATATATGTGTTCCACAATTTCGCTTATTTGGCAAGGAGGGAGCCTGTAATGGGAACAGTATCTGGATCTTTCCCTCAAAGGTCAGACCTTGTCATCTTGTAGACAGCATCCTTTCAGTTGCTATTAAATATACAAGGTACTTCACTCTGAGCCCTTTTTACATGATACAGAATGAATTACCACTACATTCTAACAATATTAAATAGCTGAAGTCACTTTCATTTTCATTCCTTCAATGCCTATGGAAATCATCTCCTCATCTTTGCCACCAAAGTGCAACATGCATTTCAATCTACCCCCTTATCATCATCACTTTAGTCTGGAACCAATTAATGTTGATAACAACATGGAATATTTGATCTAGTTTCTCAAAGGACTACAGAATATGAAAATGATGGGGACATACAGCCAGGTTTCAAATGTGGGCATCATTTAAAATGCACAGATTGTAGACAAAGGTTTGTATGAAACTATAAATTATCAGTAATATACCTTGCAGTAGACTTTTGGCAACTGGACATTGTTAGGCCCCTAAAACAACGAAGAATACTTTAATACATAACAGCATCTAGCCCGTCATGCTTAAATAAAACAAATTTGCAAATGCAATAGTAGTGAAACCTTATTTTCCAGCCTGTAATCTCTTGGTTTAACATTTTGAGAGGAGCCTCCTCCACCTGTAACTGAAAAAAAAATAGACAAACGCTGCAAGTGATCCCACAAAATATTTTTCATCTTAATCAAAATCACTCAATAACCATGCGTAACATTTTTGTCGGTAACAAGACTCTAGTTCAAACAGTACACTGTAGTAAGAGTGGTATCGGATGAAGTCACAATGCGAATTTACCATGCTTTTTATTTTGCTTTCCTAGTATCCCAGGGGATTCAGGTTGCGTATAAAACAAGCATAAGAAATATGCAGTGTATGTGTAAAGTCAGGGCTGCTCCGCCATAGAAATCTTCAATCAGCTTCTATTTGTCAGCTGTCAGACTTGGCCGAAGATCTTATAGCATATGCAGGATATACTGTTGCAGGTATGGGGAAAGCTGTGCTCTCCAAGTAACAAACTACTGCCCAGATCATGAAGCTCATGCTAAGATACAGGCCAAATGCCAAATGACTTTTTAATAACAACCATAAGAAACTGCATTACCTATTTGCCTTGTTGTAACAAAAGTATCCTTTTAGCTGCTGTGTGTGCCTATACATGTACACAGTGGCAAGGAAGACATATCCAGAAATGTCAGCTGTAGATCTATTGTTAATAGATTAAACATCTACACGTATGGGGACACTACTGTAAAAGAATGTGCTAGGGAAACTTTTTTAACCTTTTGCCTAAAAATCCATATTTTTCTTCGGAATATTGTAAAGTGCCATACAGCGCTGAGGAAAATATTTGCTCCCTTCCTGATTTCTTCTATTTTTTGCTTATTTGTCACATTTAAATGTTTCAGATCATCCAACTAATTTAAATATAAGACAAAGACAACAAGGGTAAACACAAAATGTAACTTTCAAATTATCATTCCATATATTGAAGGTAAATATATATCACCCATGTGAAAAGGTAATTGCTCCCTAAACCTAATGACTAGTTGTGCCACCCTTGGCAGCAAAAACTGCAATCAAACACTTGCGATAACTGGCAATGAGTCTTTTTACATCGCTCCAGGGGAATTTTGGCCCACTCTTCTTGGCAAGATTTTTTTAATTCAGCGACATTGAAGGGTTTATGAGCATGAACTGCCATTTTAAGGCCACAACATCTCATTCGAATTTAAGTCAGGACTTTGACTAGGCCACTCCAAAACCTTCAGAGGTATACCTGCTTTTATGCTTGTTTGGCCAATGTGAGACACGCCTTTCTGTTCTTTTTGGCCAGCAGTGGATTTTGCATTGATCTTTCTTATTGTTGAATCGTGAACACTGACCCTAACAAGGTGAAATCCTGCAATTCTTTACAGTTAGTTCTTTTGTGGCCTCCTGGATGAGTTGTTGATGCGCTCTAGATTGAATTTTTTTAGGCCGGCCACTCATAGGATGGTTCACAACTATTCCAAGTTATCTCCATTTGTAGATATTGATTCTCACTGTGGTTTGCTGGAGTTTCAGAGCCTTAGAAACACTTGTGTAACGCTTTCCAGACTAATAGATGTCAATGGCGTTGTTTCTCATATGTTATGGATTTTCTTTAGATTGCGGCATCATGTGCTGCACTTTGAAAGCTTCACTGTCTTGACTGAAAGACAAATTCTATTCAATTGAATTTTAACATGGCTTGCAGCAGTGTATCTAGCGAAATTGAACCCAATCCTCAATTAAATTTGGTGAATTGGTTGATTCGCTAACTAAGGGGCCATTCATTTTTTTACATAGGGCCAGGTAGGGTTGGTTGTTTTTTTATTCTATACATTAAATTATCATTTAAAAATTGCCTTTACAACCAGTTATGTTTGTCTAATATTAAAATTAATTTGATGATTGATTATTTGATTGTGACAAATATGCAAAAGTAGAAGAAATTGGGGAGGGGCAAATACTATATTTTTCACAGCATTGTATATCATTCCTCATGTGAAATATGAAATGTGACTTCATATACTTACAACCTTTTTCCTTAAAGTGGAAATTTTTTATTGCTAGTATAAGATTAAAAAATATTTTTTCAAAACTATTCTGCTGTTTTCAAACAGTTATATATTGGCATTATGTTTTCAGGCAACTGCAATTTAGCTCTGTTAGAAAACAATTAGACACACTGACTAATGAAAGTCTATGGAGGAACAGGCTTTATTAGCGCTGCCATAAAGAATCACCTGTGTTTGATCAGGGAAAGGCATCCAAAAATACAATTTGACTGCAAAAAATGGCAGCCTGCTGATAAAGGAAGTTTATTGGAACAACGGAATATAAAATAAGGTTTTTGTCAATGCTAAACTATGTTACTATATTTTTTTCAATAGGACTTTGCAGATAAGTTAAGTAGTTTGATAGTATGCTAAATAGTACAGTGTCTGGCTTGATCATTCCAAATATAAAAAAGTATTTTTTAAGTAAGTGCAACGGAAATCAAAAATAATTTTTTCATCTAGGACACAAGTGGCCCCCTTCTTAAGACACTAATCGTGACTATAAGCTATTTTAAGTGATTAAATGGACAGTCTAAGTCCCTGACACCCCCTGTAAAGAAGAATGCATATTAGAGTACTCTGTGAGTAACTTAATAGCCATTCATCCAAAATAAAAAAAGCACTTAGCTGATATAGAAGAGCCCTGCAGCAGCTGCTCTTCTCATTCATGGTCTGACTAGTCTTGTCATCGTTTGGCTGCTTGAAGCAGCCAATCAGTTGCAGGAAAGTGCTGTCCACCATTTACCGATCAAGCTCTGGAGATGACTGGAGGTGAGTGGGTCAGGTTGTGGAGCTGGAGGTTGTGGAAAGGGACAAAGACATTTGAGGGGATTCAGCAGAATGAAAATGTAAAATGTAAAAATGAAAATGCACCATATAGCTATCATATGCATTAAAGTGCATATGATGGCTGGTGCATCCCATTAGTAAATTTAAGAAAAGAAGTAGTTCAGCATTTGTCCAGTAAAAAAAAATATGGTGAATATGGTTAAAGGTGATGTCCTACCTGCTGATTTTAGTACATCTGCAAGTAAATTAAGGATTAAAGACACTTTTCAAATACCTTTGAAAGGCCAAACCCTTCCCAGTATTAATCTTTATATTGTGTAAAGTGGTGTCTCATTCATAGTTCTTGCAAGGAACATTTAAAATTGTTATGTGGCACAAAATCAGTTTTAATAGGTTGTTGCCAAAGGAACAGAAAAGGCTCCTTGAAAGATTCTGTATTGTTTTTAACTGATTTTATGTTAAAAGGTAAAAATATCGAGGCTCCTCCAAATGAAGATATGCTCACAAGCAGAACTTTAATTTTAGCTACACCTTTTCACAAAAAGAACACACAAGGCTCTGGCAATGTAATACTCCAACTAATTAACATTTATAGCAAAATAAAGTTACTTTTACTTGCCACAAATATATTTATATAAAAATAGTACAAGGTAAAAGTATCAATACCGTAAGTAAGCTGCTTTTTAAGTGGGGCTTTCTGTATTTGTACAGACTGGAACTCCCTTGCTAAGAATTTTAATTTTAAAGATTATGTAACTAAAATTTAAAGGAAAATGTTTATAGTAAAAGACATGAAGAGAAAAACATTAAATTTGCCCATGCAAACAAGGACAAGCAGGGGACACGGAGATCTGTAAGACATCCATGGTTCATTGTCCCCTGTCTGAGCAAGTAAGAAGATACTTGACTTTTTTGTCTCTGCACATTGTCGTTTTATTTACACCTTGGTGTTGCCATCAGATTTTCTTCTCATGCGCAGAATACAGGATTCATTTGGAGATTGTTAATGAGTAGGGTTTAGCAGCTCTACTTTGTTCCAACTTTTGTAGCCAGCCATCTGGTGCTGCCATCAGCTGTATGTATTTGGTAACTCAGTACCCATGGATTCTAATTCAAGGTATTCAAAAGTAGCTTAATGTGTCCAACATGTCGGTTATGCTTCCTGAATTCATAGCAGTCTGTATTTAAGTAGTCTCTAAATATAACTTTCAATGATCTGTCAAATGTCTCCATCATTAAACATAAATCTTGATTATGAAGAAGGCAAGAAGTCCATAAAGGCACTTGAGACGGTTCCATTTATAAGCAATGGAGTTTACAGTATAGGGTGGAAAATAACCATTTGGTAGGGATCTATAACCTTGATGATAAACAATGCATATTACATTATATGTACAAAAGAATGTGTATTGAATGTGAAAAGGCTATTTGTTTCACCACAAAAAATGCCAGTGGGGTCATTAAGGAACAGAAAACATGGCACGGACAATATTTTAGAAAGTCTATTCTGGAAGCTGTTGTTTTTCTTTTTTCTGAGAGATCCAAACAACACAGTTGAAGTTTGTGTTTTTTTCAAGACAGTGTTTGATTTGCCCTGGAACAAGACACCTTCTTGTGAAGAAAACACACTGCATTTGGATCAACTGTGTTGTTAGGACCCCCTGGACCTGCAACCCTAGGCCTACTCAGCTTAGGCCAGGATATGTCACTGCCCTTGTGTGTAAAATGCGCTAGGTATGCTTCACTGTAATATACATGTAAGTTACTTATTATTATATTGCCATACTTACATTAATCCAACACATTTTCGATTACAAATATTTCTAACATTATGTCCAGTTAACTGTCTAGTTTTAAACTGTGACCATTAGTCCATATGCACATTATGACCACTATGCTAGAATTAAACCATTATGCTAGAATTAAATACTTACAAAATGAGATATTCACACACTGCATTTGAAGTGAAAGCTAGAAACAAAAATATCAGGGATCAATGCTCTGCATTAATTAAAGCGATAAAACATCAGAAATTACAACCATAATTGCATGTTAAATCAGTAAGCTCAAATTGCTATATTTTTCAATAACTAAAATATGAAATAAAAAGGGAAAATAGACTTCACAAATTCACTTAATTTACAATTGTCATTTTTGGTTAGGGAACAGTCGAAGTAGTTCCAGACAACCTACATGCTTTGAGAAGTGGAGAACTGGACTAATTTCCCACAAACTCCAAGTGACCTTATAAAATATTGGGTATTTTACATTCAGCATAGAATGAATGTGACCTCCATTTATCATTGATAATATAAATATAGTTAGTGATTTAATGTATTCATTGCTTCCGCTGCCGTCAGGGAAGTGAAGGAATACATTTCAGTAGCACTTTACAGAATGCACTTATCCTCAGTCAGTGTATTAAATATGCGCTGATAGTATTCAGCCCTCGCACAATAAATCACACTAGTTCCCCAGTCATTTCACCCATGGCTTAACTTTATAATTATGACAAATACCGCCGGTGTTTTCCTAACCACAAGAAAATCAATGGGCTTCCTTTGGCTGGTCCATTTTTTTTATTTACTCACATCAGTAGAAACGAGACATATTTGTTGCTTCTGTGGATCTAATATTTTGTCGAAAAGGAATTTTGTTTGAGGCAAAACACTCTAATACGTTAAGAGGGACTGCCTCTCCAAAATCTTGAAACAGGAGCATCTTGAAGGGGACAAAGAAGAAGTATTTTAAATAATATTACATCTGTTACATCAAGGCTTTGGCCAAAGTAAATCGGTAATGAATCCATTCTAATAGGTCATTTGTTGGAAAATGAAACTGCATGGTATACAAAATAATAAAATGCATAGCACCCAGAGCAACTAGACTTTAGAACAAACTGGTCAGATTGCCATGGTAAAGGACCAATCAGAGCCAAGGACTGTTAGCCAATCAGGCTCGGCAAGTGCCATGCTGATTGGCTGACAGGCTGCAGCTTTAGTTGTAGAAAACAGCTTCCTGCACAGCACTCGCAGTCTGACCCGCATAACGTCAAGTTGTTGGTGAGACTCACTGACAAGGCGGGCGCTGTGGTACTCACCGCGAAGAGGAGAATGTTGTAGGCGCTGATAAGTACTTCACAGTGATAGAGTGGCAGCAGCAGTAGGGCAATGGGCAGGCATTGACATATAGAACATATATTGACATATACCCATGGTATGGGTCTGACGTTTCCAAAAATTGGACCATTTTTAAGAATTGATCCCACAGAGTAAGGAAGGTGTTAGCGAAGCGGTAGCAATAGGGCAAAAGGCAGGTACTGGCAGAAAGACACATCCAGCCACGTGGTATTGGACTGATTTTGCCAAAAAAAATTGACCATTTTTTACAAATGAGGCCAACAATTGATTGAACCACCAATCACAGCTATGACAAATTAGACCGTCTATTTCTATCCATCAATCAATTATTTTGTACCCTCCTAAACAAAGTCCCGTTCCACTTTACCTGTGAAAGAGCACCAAAATGAGTTGTAATTATGCTGAAATGGACAAACAAATGAACAAGTTGGCAACAAATATTAGGAAGTTTCTTGTTTGTTTTCATTTGTTTGATTGGGGCAGCAATGGATTTACCTTCTGTCCTGACCTAGAGCAGCGCTCCCCTCCTCGTACTGCACACCTAAGTTCTTACAGTATATAATTAAAATTATTCCAAGGCTGACTAAGAAACCCCTGTCAGCAATGCAAACACAATTTAAGTTTCAAGAAGGCTGACCTGCTTCTTTGCTAACAACTATGTCCCTTGATAAATAGCCCTCATACAATTGCCTGCCCGTTTAAGATGCGGGTAAGACAAGAAAAACATATTGTGGAAAGAGAATAGGTGAGAAATGGGACAGACAGGGGTATAAATAATACTCCTACCTCTAATCACTTTCCTTCAACTTTTACATTTTTGGCAGCTATATTTTCAGGGGAAAAAAGGTTTCAGTTTCTAAAATTGTTGATAACGCTAAAATACTTTCCAGAGAGCTGTTAAATGATATATACCATTTAAGTACAACAGAGGATAGAATTATGCTGACTTGTGATTTCTAATGGCGTTTCCTGCAAGTGTCACAGGTGCTTTGGGTCACTCGTACACGCACAATTTCCATATGGTTTGAAAAGCGGTTATTAATCATCGGCTTTAAAACAAGTCGAAACAAACATCGAGCATTTTCTACCTTTCTACAATTACCAATGTTGAACAATTAACATTATGGATTTCTGTGGTTAGTCGTATACGGTGCACTTGTGAACATACATGTTTTTTTACATTTGGATAGAGCACTTATATACTAAATGGCCAACAACATCTGGAATATTTCAGGTTAAAAACTAATATAACACTTTAAAATATGCATTTCACACAACATTTTTATCAACTTATCTACTGAAACAAAAAAGGGATTGTTCTATCATTTTTATTCTAAAATGTATAAATTGTATTAACAGAACTGCATATTTATAAAATATAATGTTATGTTTTAACCCTTTAAATGTCAAAACCCATGACCCTTTTTTAACTGTAAGTGACATTTTCCCTAGTTTTAATAGGTAGATTTAGGGGACAACATTATACACAGCTTACACTTTACCAAGGGCAACCTATATTTTTTAGAACATATTGAGGTATTCATTGATGCCTTCTTTTAGGTCAAGTGTGAATTCTATCACACAATATAGTGTCAGAGAAATAAAAAAGTGTGTAATATTTCCCTCAATTTGTCAATATAAACAAAACCAAATAGTACAATTATGATATGTCTGTACTGGTACATATATGTTGTATACTGTACTTAAAGTCCACATGGCATTGCACAATACACCACAGAGTAGGCACAGAAAGTTAAATTCAATGTTATACTAAAGAATCAAAATGTGGGTAAAAATACAACTTTGGGGCTCCCATTTTTAAGTCTATAATTCCCACCTCATTATGATTGTGACTGAGGGAGATGGGACAAAAGCTTATGGGTTATAAAAAAAAACATTTGGAGAAGCCCTCCAGGGAAATAATGGAGAAGAAAAAAGTAGTATCTTATACTATCACATAAAGATACAAACTGTACATTTTAACATGTACATTTTGTATTTAATATAGAAAGCTCAACAGCCCATCTAAACAAATAGATACTGTATATTTAAATTAAATACTTGTGCATTTTTGTGTTTTATTGTTTTTTATGGGGAAGAATTTTTTGGAGTGCAAACACTGGTCCCTGCATGTTAGACAGCTGATCTGAAGCCAGTTTAACATAACAAGGCTGCCCGCCCCATTGGCCAATCTCTGCCTAAAGTCATCCAGCAGATTTTACTTTTATTGCTGGAATAGATAAATGTTTCTGACCAATGAGAAAATTGTTTAACTGAAAACTCTTTAATAGAAGTTTTGCATGTGCTGTTAAAAATGCAAGAGGGGACCCAAGATGAATGTCGGTTGCTCAGGAGCTACAAGAAAGGATTTTGTGCAATTGCTTACAGAGAGAAGCCCCCAAAAGCAGACTTGTACACAGCGAACAAATTTGATTCAGAAATAAACACATTTTTTAATTTTCCCCGCATTTGTTTTCCGTCAACAAATGTAATTTCCTGACCTTTCAGTTCAGACTGAATTTGGAGGATTTTCTTTATTTTAAAATGAAAATAGTGCAATATTTCTAATAGGGGGCATCCCTTTTGCACATTTCAACATGATTTACTTAAAGCAGCAGCACCTTGTGTAAGATGCTCCGAGGCAGCAGTCTATTGGACTGAGAGCAACTAGGAGTGAGAATTATAAGACCAATAAAATGTAACAAGTGAGGCTATAATTCAGATAATATAAGTAACGTGCCCATTTTTCTTCTCTCCCCCAATCTCTCCCTCCCTTTTTCTATGCCTCCTTCTATCCTCTTTCACACTCTCCTCCCTTTTATTCTCCCAGCCCTCTTTCTTTTCTCTCTCCCTCTATCTTCTTTCACTCCCTTTTACTTTTGTCTACCCCCCTTTCATTCTCCCTCTTCTCCTCCTCTCAGCTGACCTATAATCTCCTTACCTACGTTTTTTTAAATTATTTATTTTCCTTGCCTCATCAATTACCACTTGTTACATTTTATGACTACTATAAAATGTAAGCATTGCATGAATGTTGGATGACATCCGAGAAAATATAGGCCAGGCTCCAAGTTATTACATTAAGGAGAGGAAGGGAAGTAAGGAAAATAAATAATTTAAATAATGTAGTTAAAATTTTGGAGATCTTATGGATCTCAGAGAACAAGTTTACATTAAGCTAAAAAAAACATCTACCAGTTTTTATTTAAGTTACATGTGTGCTAGAAAAGTAAAATAGGGTCAGTTATTTGTTAAGGCTCATTTCTTGTTGAAGCCTTCATCATTGGGTCCTTGGCCAGGTGCACAACACCCTAAACTTTCTTTAGAGTATCCGAAAACACCCGTATACATGTCATTTACTTGCCCAGCAGGAGAGACCGTTACTATTGTAATAGCATACGTTGCTATAGGATGTGTTATATTTTTACTTCAAAAGCTTTCATATTCCTAGGACAGTTGTAAACGTGAATGGTGAATGTTAATTCCCTTACATTTTATATGATGTCTCATAAAATTGTGCATTCTGTTGACTCACGTTCCGTACAAGAATTTTACTTGTTATCATGATGTATAAAGATTTTTACATGTTGAAATGCAGCATTAACATGTACTTATGTATGTCCTATGTATTGCACTTCCCAAACACGCAAAGCCCCTTTTCTACCATGGCTTCCATGGTAAACTGTTCCAGGCATTGCGAAAGGACATAATGGGACTTATTTTACGGTAAAGTTTTACCTATACATTTTGCTATCTACTAGCAAATGTTTACAGAATTTAAAAACTCATATGATGTGTGTTCATTTGCATAGTTGGTGGCATCACCAACATTCACCCAAAACTTTAACATATAGTGTATGCTGTGATATAAAATACACAACTTTTTGCCACGTTGACACAAATTTACAGTGAAGGCTTAGTCCAACTGACTCCAACCCGAATACACTTAGAACTCTAAACTACTTAGCCCAACTAATGTACATTTACATATACTCAAACATACATAGTACTCTCAGGAAAACTAATGCACGTTGTAATATCAGCCAAATGATACTCAAACATCATACTTGGCCACACACACACACAGATTTAGCCACAATCTTATATATGCTTTTCTTCAGTGGTGTACCACTGGAATTATTTTCAGGTAAAGCTAAAGGGCATAAGGCTTAGTTAGAAGAGTTTCAAATGCTTCAACTGCCATTCTTCTTCCTGCGTAAAGTAAAGTGAGTGTCTAACTCATGGCATGCCAAAAAACAAGAATCTTATCATACTTTCTTAACTAGAATTCTCAAAGTTATTTCCTAACAATAATGCATGTAAACAAACATTCAGTTTATGGTTTGACATATTAACATGAAGCCTCTATATTCTGTTGCAACCTGGCATTCAGGTTACTGTGAACTACAACTCCTATGACCCTGAGCCAAACATTAGACTTGGTGACATACTCTTTCAGTGCAGGGTCATGTGACATCACATTACATGACCTATCTAAAGGTCTCACCTTCCAGATACATTAACACCTAAAACTGGCTCTATACCGTGACATGAATGCTGCACACCCTGCATGATTTCTGTGAATAGCATTTTCATCATATTATGTCAAAATTGTGTGTAACACAAGGAGGGCTAGGGCTTGATTTCATTATCATCACTGGCAAAAAAAATGTCAATGATAGTTGCTAAGTGTCAGTTTGCAATACTGTTACAAACTATCACAAGTACTAACGTGTGCTAAAATTTCACTTGCATGATAGATTTAATTAATTTAAATCAATTTTATACGATTTTTGAAATAAACTTCAGTGCTAATAACATTTATCAGTTTACATTAAAGAAGGAAGAGTTGATATGGTAATAAGCCAATTTTTATACATAAGTCCTGTATATAGTGATTGGTTGCCCTAAGTATTTTTTAATATCAGTGCAAGGTATTACTTTTAAAAGATTAAGCATATTGAATATCCTGACCAGCTCTATAGAGGGATAGTTTCTGACAGCCTGGTCTCCCCTTCGACAACAGGTGCTGGCATAGCTGGCACCTTACTGTCAGACACAATGTAACAGTTTGCATGGAGCACTTTTACATTCAAATGTAACACAGGGAGCAGGCAAACTAGATGCAATGTAGCCAATTTGTTGGAACCATTGCTTGCAGCATAGCTAAGCACTACCCTCTGTCTATTCAATGTGTTACTGTGTGTAGTTATCCTCTGATGCTAAAGTGCAACATTCATATGTGTGTAGTTAATATTTTAAAAGCTGCAGTGCAAAAACGTTTTGAGTTAAAAAAAAATGTAGGTGGGTGCATGCTACAATAGCTGCTAAAGGGCAGTAGTACAGTAGTACTGTTGTCAGGAATTCAGCTGGATCACATGACATGAGGTACCATGACCGCACACTAGTAGCAAGGCCTTTTATTTTTTTCTGGGGCCTGTAAATCAGTAGAGTAACTACAGGGCTAGCTCCTTGTTCCTGTCTCCTCATACCGGTTCAAAATTGTATAGAAAGGGCCTGTTGGTGAAACTAAGGCTGCTGGACAGCAGTGAGAGGTAAGCGGGGGTGGCCAGGTGGTCATATATGGGTTTTTGTTGTGTTTTTTTAATATATGTATGTATGTTTGTGAGCATGAATCTCTTAAGTGTGTGTGCATGAATGTGTAATTGTGTGTGTGAGCATACATATGTAATTGTGTGTGTAAGCATGGATGATCCAGGGATTTATTCTGATTGCCATATTTGGAGTCGGGAAGGAATTTTCCCCCTGGTATGGGGCAATTGGCATCTGCTTCATAAGGGTTTTTTGCCTTCCTCTGGATCAACACAGTAGGGACACAATAGGTATATAGGTTGAACTTGATGGACTTTTGTCTTTTTTCAACCTTATGAACTATATTATGATGTGTCACTTTGTGTGTGAGCATGGATGTGTAATTGTGTGTGTGAGTATGGATGTGTAATTATGTGTATGATCGAGCAAAGAAGGCACAGATATGTTTTTGTGGGCAATGATGGCACACACAAGCTGTTTGAAGACAATGATGGCACAGATAACCTATTGGGGCAAAGATAGCACAGATAAACTGTTTGGTGACACTGACAAGCTGGGGCAAAGATGGCCCAAACAGGTTGTTTGGGGTTAGGATGGCACTGATAAGCTTCTTGGGGCAAGGGCACAAGCTGTTTAGGGCAGAGGTGGCACTGTGAGACATGTTGCTTGGGCCACCAGGCCCTGTGGTTTCTTGTTACGCCCCTGCCGGAAATAATATGTTTGGATGATTATTATGATTATTATTATTACTATTATTAGCTAACACTACTAGCACCTGACCAAATAAATAATTATATATTTGTATGGACAAAAGTATTTGGACACCTGACCATTATACTAATAGGGACATTTATGACATCACATTCTAAATACATAGACAGCTATAGCCACCTCCACTCTCCTGGGAAAGCTTTCCACAAGATTCTAGAGTGTTTCTGTGGGATTTTTTTGTCCATTCATCCAGTAGAGTATTTTTGAGGTCAGGCAATCTCCGTTCCAGTTTGTGGTGGTCTTCTGCATTGTGGCTGTTGCGGCTGTTCTTAAAAGCTTCCACTTTCCAAAAATACCACTTACAGTTGACAGTGTAATATCTAGCAGGGATGAAATTTCACAAACTGATTTATTGCAAATGTGGTATCCCATCACAGCACCACATTTTAATTCACTGAGCTCTTCAGAACAACTCATTTTTTAAAATAAATGTATGTAAATGCAAACTGCGTGGCTAGGTGGGAATGGGTCTGAATAGAACCAAAATTCAATAATTAAGAGGTGCGTCTGAATACTTTTGTCTATAAAGTGTGTATATATATATATATATATATATATATATATATATATATATATATATGCATATATATATTTAAACTGCTAAGAATATTATGGGCCTCAAGCTAATTTCGAGATGTTGTAATTGTAATTTAAAACATCATTAAGTGCTGACATTTATTGTGATTTATTTGACACAGAGAATTAAAAATGGAACTAAAGTTGCCATTCTCATGGCAAGTTTGTACTGAAGGTAAATAACTAGACTATTCTGGAGCTGGATTTATTTGTCCTTTCTTTTCTTTCTTGTTTGCATTGCTGTTTCAACAAAGCATAAAAAACGTGCTTTCTTATTTTATCTTATTTTTTATTATTGGTCTAAAAGTATTTTACAAAAAACAAATGCCAGAGCAAGTGATGTAAGCTTGTTTGCTGACAAGGTTCCGCTTCACTGCAAGCCAGTAAAATCATACACAAAGGAACCTGACATTTTATGATGTATTTTGCTTATGTCTAAGAAATATGAGTGATGTTTGTTAAACTGTTTTATCAGTTTCATCAGCTCTAAAGTTGTGATGCATTTTTCTGTAAATTCTTTAGTTCTTGGAGTTCTAGCTGAAGGCCACACATAGTCACAGTTTAAAATGTTTTGCTAAAATCATAGGCTGTCTTCATTATTTGCGTTCAAATTGGAATTCAAATTAGACAATTTAAAAATCTACAATATAAAAACATGGTTTTGCCTTTTTTTTTTAAAAAAAAAAAGATAAAGAAACCTGTAATCCTGGTGTGTCCAGTAGTATTTTAGGACATTTAAATCTGGGGGGGTTGAGGCGTAATTGGGCTTCATGTTGAGGCACAGCTTAACGGGCCAATTGTAACCAGCCCATTTACCCTTTGCTTAAGGAAGACGTGGCTAGGTTTTGAATGACAGAATGGGACATTGACCTAGACAAGGCCTAGGTAAATTCTCTTTATTAATATATCACCACAATCAAGCATGCGCTATGATTTCTCTGTATAACCAGGCCTTGTACGTTTGTTCCAGAAAAACATTGCATGATGAAATAATCTGTTTATCTGTAAGGTCAAATTGTAACAGTTTCAAATACTATTGCTTTTATTTGTATTTCATATAACATGGGGTTAATAAAAAACTTGAAGATCATCCTGCAAGGCTTCATCCGTGGTATGCAATAAAATGTGTAATATGCAAGTGAAAAACTTGTTTTACACGAAAGACTAAAAAAGTTTTATTCCTGGTCACATTTTTAAACTAAGATTCCTCAACTAGTATGAGTGTTAGCTTTTTCAGAAGTTATAGTTTCTGTGGTGAACTACACAACATTCATTAATGACTTTCATCAATCAGTGCCTTTCAACTGAAATGTAAATCTCATTAATGAGATTGTGAAATGTTTAAAAATACTTTGGTAGTTTGTGATTGACATTGTTATGTTTTCTTATATTTACATTTTTCATTTCCTTTCAAATAACACTTTCCCACACTATAGGCATGTCAAACTAGTTACCTGCTGTGTACATAGTGATCTGTTTTACTGACGGTGGAACTCCAGGCAATACTGGGCTGTTTAATGCCTTGTAAACCCATCAAGCAACAATGTGAACTAAAGGTTGACATGGAAGCCTTGCCACGCTGCTCCCATGAAGGGAAACCTACAAGGAGATGTTGAAAAATATGCAAACTGTACAAGTTCATGTTTTTTCGGTTGATACTTAAGACAGAACAAACTACATTTCACCATTATTTGTGCTCACCCCTAGCTCATTCACATAGTGAGCTCAGTATGTCAGATAATGACTCATTTAGCTTTGTTGCTCAGTCATACCTACCTACATCCAACAAAGCGAATCAGCACACACCCGACAAATACATACTGCAAATTCGGCATTCCGCCATTATTTTCCACAGCGCTGCAGTAATCATAACATTTCTATCAAATGCTGGCAGTAAATAAAATGAGGTGAGCTGTGTCCTTGCTTCTCCATACAGCACCATGGTGTTTCTTGATGCAATCCCACGCCATGACCGAATCATTGAAATCTCTTAAACCAGTGCTGGATTGTGACCCTAAACTGGTATTGCATTTATTGTGTTTGTGTTTAAAAGGATGATTATAGTAAAAAAAAAAATGAGATGAACTGTCAACAAATTAAATACTTCCTGCAAAAGTTCACCTGGGAGAATTACAGATAATTATGTAACGTAAAAGAATCATGTATATAGCATACTAGTTTATCCTACTGGTTCCAGCAGAGGATCCATTGTGCACTGTAGCAGGCATGTATAATTGACTTCCATTTAAATAAGGATCGAAAGTGTATCCTTTTTAGATATAAAACAGCAGCATTCCATACATATAGTTCCATATTACTACATGAGAAACTGTAAAATAATATTTTTTTATCATAGTTGTGATGTTTCTAGGCCACATGGTAATACATACCCACCAAACGTGATTTTAAGTCCTTGCCTTTCTTGGCTATGAAGATGGTCTTTACAGCTTGTTCTTCTATTCTTTGAGAAGTTATTTGTTACTGTTTAAATGGTCTCATCCTGGAGGATAGCCAGGGAAACATATAATGGGATTAACATGCTGGAACAAATATCTTAAATGCGAAAGACTGAAGTAAATCAATCACAGAGGTCAGCGAGATACCAAAATGTTGTGTCAGAGGTTCCTTTTTGCAGAGTTTTGGAAGGAAAATGTATCAATGTATGCGCTGAATGATTTTATTGTTGTGTCTACAGATATCGCTACCTACAATAAGTATCAACATATTTTCACAACTGATGTTAGAGATGGCCATGTGACTGCTCTGCTTCATTTACTACGCTGGTGGATGGGTAAGAGGTATAAATTACGATTTTGGGTGAAAGTACTAAATTAGAAGTAATTACCATGTAAGATTCCTGCTCTTAACTCCATTTTTAAAACATTTTACCAGTGTTGCTCTTAAATATAACTTGCAGTTTACAAGATGGCATACCTGTCGTTGGGAGATTGTGTTTTTGAAACATTTTGTATTTTTGTAAATCCCTCAATGCTAAATTGCCTGCAAAGGGATCACATGTTTAAAATTCATACTACCGTATTTGCTCGATTATAAGACGAGGTTTTTTTCAGAGCAAATGCTCTGAAAAATACCCCTCGTCTTCTAATCGGGGTCGTCTTCTAATCAGACCTCAAATAGAGGTCTGATTATGAGACTAAGATCCAGATCCCCCGCACCGCTGCAGGGGACCTGGATCCTCCTGTCTCCCCCCCCCACACTTACTTACCGGTGCTTCCTGCTGTATTGCCGGGGCAGCGGGTTGACGTCTACGCGATCCGCGTAGACAACGTCAGCTGCAGCCGGAAGGAGGTGTGGCTAGCAGCGGGGGTTGTCTGCGTCCGTCGCGGATACCTTCCCCGACTGTCAGAAATCAGAGTTCCCCGCACAGGTGCCGGAACTCTGATCTCTGACAGCCGGGAAAGGTATCCGCGACGGACGCAGACAACCCCCCGCTGCCAACTCCACCTCCTTCCGGCTGCAGCGGAAGGAGACGTCAACCCGCTGCCCCGGCAATACAGCAGGAATTTGGAAGCACCGGTAAGTGTGTGTGCGTGTGTGTGTGTTAAATGGGGGACATAGGGCATTTCTGGAATGCCTTATACCCCTATATGCCACTCTGGCACTTAGGGGGTTAAAAGGCATATTATGGGGCAGAGTGGCATATAGGGAGTTATAAGGCATTTCAGGAAGCAGAGTGGCGTTAAGGGGGCATTTAATAGAGCACTCTGCCTCCTGAAATGCCTTATAGAGTGCTCTATACAATGCCTTTTAACTCCCTTAATGCCACTGCCTCCTGGAATGCCTTATACCTCCCTATATGCCACTCTGCCCCATAATATGCATTTTAACCCCCTAAATGCCAGAATGGGATATAGGGGTATAAGGCATTTCTGGAGGCAGAGTGGCACATAGGGGGTCAAAAGGCATACCATGGGGCACAGTGGCATATAGAGGGTTAAAAGGCATATCATGGGCCACAGTGCCATATTGGTGTGGCAAGCCTGGGGGCAGATGTGCGTAACTGGGGGACAGGTTGGAAAATACAAGGAAATAAAAACAAAAAAAATATTTTTCTCAATCATAGCTTTTATTTAAAAAAATAGTTTACATGAATTAACATTTACTGGTAAAACTTTTTTCCTTTAGGGTCGTCTTATATTCAGGCTTTTTCTTTTTTTCCTAAGTTAATATTCAGATTTTGGGGGGTCGTCTTATAATCAGGGTCGTCTTATAATCGAGCAAATACGGTATATAATTATTTCTAGATTGTAGGAGCATTTGAGAATGGTCCTTGTCACCTTTTTGTTTCTGTAAGTCCAAACTGTTTTGTGATGCGCTTCTTGTTATGTCATGTTTAATAATTTTACAGAGAGTTGAATATGATGGAGATATAAAAAAATCAATATGCTGGGGGCTATTTTCATACGACTCTTCTGTGTTTTTAATGCATGGCACAGAGATGCATACAAGTGTACTCTACTATTTACACTAAATGTTCACTGTAGGTTATAGGAGTCTTTAATGAATGGTTGATATAGTTCAATACCAATTAATGCCAAACTCTGGGTTAAAATTGCTTTTACAAATATATTATTTAAGCAATTACAGTGTTAACCAAATGAGAATCATGCCGTGTGTGAACGTGACACTAGCTTTGCCAACAACCTGAATCAGAAATGCTTCACTGCAGGAGACAATGGTTTTTCAAAGGCATATGCATACATGTATAAGACTGTGTAAATTATAAAAGCTTAATATATTACGGTTCTTTGTTAGTGAACTGCCAAGAGCTGTTTACTACTAAAACAGAGAGAGAACTTCCGGGGGTTTATGTGTGGAGAACATATTTGTATAAAAAAAAAATGTGTGAGCTAAAATAAGCACTTTTTAAACACTTAATGTCCCTAACAACCTCACCAAGGAAAATTGCACATTAAAGTGCTTTATAAGTACTTTAAGATGCATTCTTTAAAAGTTAATAAAGCACTTACCTAAGGAAGAAAGTGCAGCTCTCCTCCTCCTCCATGATCTGAGGACTCTCGCTGCTGCTTGGCTGTTTGAAGCAACCAATCAGTGGCAAGAAAGCAATTGAAATCAATGGGAGCACTTTCTGGGCATGTGCATGGAGGGGTTTCATTAGACCCCCCCCATCACAATGATTATTGAACCAGTGTTGGAGCTAAGTAGCAGTGACAGGAGATGTATTTGGCGGAACATATCCCCTATCCTGCATTTAGCTGGGGTGGCTGGCAAAGGAGCAAGTGCATATGGAGGGGATTCCGCAGAACACCCCTATGCATTTTCAAGGGGAACAACATGGAAATTAAAGTAGCTTTTCAGCTGTCATATGCATTAAAGTGTATAGATCAGGGAAGTGTCTTTAGAGCGTCTTGCAGAAGCCAGAAGTCTGCACAGGAAGAAGCTGAGGGTTTTAGGGCACAGAATGTGTCCTGATTGTCTGCTCAGCCTCCTCCTTCTTCCCTTGTGTCATTACCCTTCTATTCCTTTCCCACCATGTTACAGGGGCTTGTGTACCCAGTCACAGGCTGTACGGGACCTTGTACCTTACTAATCAAAGGTCTGCAGCCCTCAGACAACAGGGAAGTATCTTGAAGTGCAATGGCTGATAGCAATGCTAGGTCAGTTTAGCAGAACTAGTGGCTGGTGTTTCCCACCCCCATGTTGTGTGGTATATGGAATATTATGATGTGCCCTATATTATAGTAACAATATTATATTAATATGAACAAGGTGTGACATCAAAAATTATGGATTAACATGGAAAAATAGTTTTTCACAAGAAAAGAGGGCCCTTTTGCAGAAGTGCTCCAGGACCTTAATTTGCCGTGGTGCATATAGTTCTTTCTTTTTGTTAGTATTTCTGGTCATCCCTTTCTATGTTTTAAGTCCTTATGGTTACAAACGCATTAATTCCATCACTTTGTTTCTGTTAAGGACAGCAACTCATGCTAATTGAGTTTCCATTAAAAGAATAATTAATGCTGCTGTATATCTCACTTATCACTACTCTCAAGATGTACCCCCATCATTAGCATGACCTGTTAGCACTGTATCTTTAAAATTTCATTCAAAGACAGCATTAGGGGTATAAAAGTGTACTCCAAATAGCCCCTAAAGCAAACTGGTCAATTTGATAATGATTTGAACCTCTCATCAGCTCCAATTACATACTGGCACTTCCGTTTACAAGACTGTTCACGTGCTGCACATACTTAGTGGGATTCCTGAGCTTGTTTTTCAAGACTCCAGTCCTTACCTCTTTAGAAAAGTATATTCAGTTATTAACACAGCCCTTCAATCACACCCAGTACTGCACTGTTACCAATAATACCAACGCCCATTAGCTTTAAACTCAATTGTTTTATATTTTGTAAAAAATCCTTAAATATCCCCTTCTGTTTTATTATCATTATTATCTTTTATTTGTATAGCGCCAACAATTTACGCAGTTTTATCACATTCAATCAGTTTGCTGGAGACTGTATCAAAACTACACACACTTTGCTATTAGATTACTCGCTCCAAGTTGTAGACTTTTATAAATCTTTGTTATTTACAGTAAATGTACTCTGGAATTTGTGGGTAATAATTACAAATATGGTAATACCTGACAAATATTACACACAAATTAAATTTTTAAAAAAAATAAAATTTCACTGTGCAAATCACACTCCTAATTTTTTTTAACTATTTTTTAAACAGTATATTTGATGTGTTCACACTTACCATAGTACAACAAAATTATTTGTATTTATATTGAAGTTGGAATGTACCTACCTACACATATAGATGTACACATAGGAACACATCTATATCTGGGCAGTATTAGGTATATAAAGGGGAAAATGTATGCCATTTAAGTGATTTTAGAGAAGTACCAAGTGAAAACAACATGTATGTTGTTTTAGCCTAAGTGGCAGAATTGGAAAATCCACATGTTATCTGCATTTACTAACATTGCCGTCTTAGTGCTGCTGTTTACACAACAGTTGTTAAAAAAAGGAAACAAAACCTCAATAGAAATTTTACAAATTCTTGATATACACTGGGTGAAATGAATATCTAGAACATGTCAGTAACTGACTAAATTGGTTTGCCTAAATAAACATGTATAACAAGTCAAGGCAGCATGTATGTGCAAGAGAAGAAAAATGATACATTTTCTTTTTTTATGTTAAGCCATTCCTGTAAGGCTAAACAGATATAACAATGATCTCAGAATTAGCATAATGATGAATTGCAGGGAAATACAAACCGTTTACTTACAGGTGTCTCTGAGGTCATTGCCGATTGTAACTAATAGTACAGTTTTTTGCACAGTTTGAGTTATTATGAGCACTGGTTTTTATGTTTTTAATGATTTCCTATTTAGTATGCCTATGTTCATTTTGTTTCTAAAGCTCAGCCCTTATCCTCTTCCACAGGGAAACTTTATGTGATATCCCCTTTCCTCTTGGAAAAATGAAAAATTAGAAAAATGTCATATAAAGGGAACGGTTCGTAACGCCAAATGTACGACTGTTCCGAGTTTGGTGTAAGTGGTATTTAAAAGTAAACCATTGAAACACAAGTTTTTCCAATAGGTACTTGTGCAAAGTAAAACATCGAGTGTTCTTTGGTGGCATTAATCTTTTCCTGAAGCCCTTGGCCCACAGTTTACGACTCTGAAATACAATACAAGTTTTGATAATATGGAAGGGGTTAAGATGCAATTAGACCAATCTGGCATGAACACGTGGTAAAGTATATACAGATGGGCAGCCGGCCTGTTGAGATAGGTGACTCATGTCTCTTACATAGGGATAGGGTTACCAACAATGACAGCAGCTTGATTTCAACTGGTGTCTAAAAATCCAGGTTTCCTTTACTGAGATCCTTCACTAACCTGTTTACATTATCTACATCAAAACTGCAAAAAACTACATTAATGGTACATTAACACTACAGATAGGCTTTCTGTTTTATAAGTGTTAGCATAGTGGATTTCTTATACTTTTCTGACTTGCTTAATAAAACAAATGATGTAAAAATTCATAGGAATTCCTGGCAATTGGATAAATGGTCTCCACTGTTCATGTGTGAGCACTGGAACAATGACAACATTTGTTTTTTGATTAAATATTTTGTAGTGTGGGGCTATTACACATTTTGTGTTGACTCGATAATGTAAGAATTTTAAATATCACAATAGCAATATCAATCACATTACTTTGGTTTTATGGAAAACACATACATTTACCATTTTTCCAGGTTTTTTTTTTTACATGTTTTTAGTTCCATTTCAAAATCTGTGAGTAAATGCTCGACCATTTAATCAGTTAACAGAACCAGTCAAGGGACACTGGATTCAATTTTATACGGAACCAATAAAAACTTACCTTGAGCCAGTGATCCAAACGAAGCTATGACATGGCAGTCGCTTTTCCTAGAAAAAGGTGGCAACCATAGATTGATTGTTGTATTTCATGGTTGGAAGGAGACCAAACAAACAGGCAGCAACATATTTATCTTTGCTACTGCCCTAAGCCTGACCCAGCAATTCTTCTAAAGCGAAGATATATTATGTCATATCCCTTAGCTCTACCTCTCAAGCACTCATGGAGCCTCCTAACAGTGTACTGGAGGTTGGGTAGATCAGAGATCTCCCTCGTAGCCCAATTTTCAGCTCTTATGCCTTGCAACCAAATCACTTTAAGAATTCACAAACTGAGATCCCCATTTAAGTAAAAGCCCATACATATTTCATATTTCCATTAAATTGTGTTACTATTGGCTGCCCTCCCAAATTTAAAAAACCTTCAGCAGCACAGATGATATGTTATCACACTTCTTTTATAGAACGTTTAACATATGTGAAATATTTAACCCTGCATAAATTATAATATATTCATATTTGTTGGAACAGTTATCCAATATAGCCAGTGAACTGTATAATGTTGCCAAAAGTTATTTGCAAAATATTTTGTAAGTATGATAAATTAATTCATACCCTTAATGTGCTAAAAGTATTATCATCGGATGTATGTTTGTAGTAAAAGTTCTACTACATTCATAAAAACCCAGGCTACTTCAAATGCAATGTTTCAATATAGAATGTGATTTATGTATTGCAGACTGCAATGCTTAAACTATGATGAAGTTAGAAAATATAAGTAAGGTAAGTTTTTTAACAATAGTGGCCTGTATTTTTAAGTTAAGTACTTAACACAGTGATATGGAGGGTTTTTTTTTTAAATAAATTAGTATTACAAGCTTATAAAAGGTTTGATTACTTTTCTAAACATATTTTCATGGTTAATGTTACAACCATTCAATGTTTTATTTGACATTCATGTATAAATTAATTCACTCACATGTAATATCTAAGACACTGCACACCTTATTTAAAACAGGGCTCTGTCTGTCTTACAGGAGGCTGCATCAACAAATGTATCATAATGCCAGGTAATGGATTATAATATTCCACCTTGGATTTAAATTGTCATTCCATACCAATGCGCTGTCTGTCACATAAGCTTAGTCTGGTATTTAGAGATTCTTGTCCAACAATGTACTTAAAAGTTAAAAGTGTGCTGCCTAAATTCACATCAACACTACTGTAAGTCAACATTAAAGCAAATAGACAGCAAACTATACAGAGAATGTAAATTTTGTCAGGCAAGTTCAGAGACAACAAAGAAATCCTTTTAAGATGTCATTATGTTCAGATAAGAAAACGTGTCTTTTATCACTTAACTTGAAGGGAGGAAAAAAAACTCGATGTATAGTTTCCAAGAAAAATATAACCTTAACTCACAAAGAATGAGAATTCAAATCTTTTCACTATCTTAATCCATATATACTCTGGGATATTTGATACCCATATTCACATCATTTGTACTCTTTTGTATTTAAACAGTGTACTGAGTACCAGAACTCATAAAACTACCACAGTCAAACTGACATCTGCAAATACTGCCATTTAAGCATACAACCTTGTACATGATCAACATTCAACAAAGACAAACTTTCAGACAAATAACATTGTCTTGCTTTGAGAATACATAGTAGTTATAAATAAATATTTTTCCTCTATTGTGTTTATTTTTTTATTAACTGATTTTTACAGGCCAGATATAAACTCAAAAAATAATTAAATACAAGAGTGTTTAGCAATGTCCCAGGTCATAATGTCTTCTGCATAAGTAATCTCCCAGAATATTGATAGTTCTGGTCCATTAGTTCACCTTGGGCAATCAGTACCCATGAAACAGAGCTTTTTTTCTGAACTGCTTATATCCTTCAGGCTTATCTTAAAGCATCTGCAGCATTCTTATGTCATACAGAGGTCTCTATGGGAAACACTCTGCCAGGCTAGTAAGCCCCTTTCATTTATATAGCACACTATCCAGTCTAAAGTTCAAGAGAACCAATAACATGAATGAGTGATAACCAGTTTTAGTCCTGGACCTAGCTTCTATGTAAGCCCCCTGACATTACTATAGCTGTGTATCTTCTCCTTTTACTAACATTGGCAAGCATGGTCTGTCTATCCAGAGATCTGGTGCCAGTGCCATGGACAGTATCCCGCTTATTTCACAGAAACACACTTAGTTTATGTAAATAGACCCCCTTGGACTCCTATTGTTATTGGAGAATAAATGGGGTCTGTGAAATCAATTTCAATCTAAGTTTGAGTTACTTACTGTTTCTTGATAACAGTCAACACATTTGAATCAAACAATAACGTCTATCCTAAAATAAAAAGGTGTTAAAACTCACATTGTTTGGAGTTGGATATTGAAAGTTTTGACTTCGGCTATATCTGGCAGCTTTCTGTTCACTGAAGGTCAGCGGTCAAGTTGGGCAGGAAGTGGGTTGGTTGTGTTGGTTATAGAGTCATTCAGTCTGATTTAGCTTGGCCAGTTCCGGAACAGCAAGCTTCTTCTGGGGATCCAATATAATCTTGTCAACTTGTATTATTTATGGTGTTATAGCAAGTCTTTGCAGCACATTGTTCACTAAAATGTCACTAGTCAAGTTAACCATCCATTACATTCAGCAACTTGTATGCTAATTAATATATGAGTTGATTGTGAGTGCCTACACCATTAAATTTAGTTATTAATTACCCCCAATAAGTAAAACTGTTGGCGCCAGAATCTTAAACCAATAAGAGGTTGACAAGCGACCCGCTCTCCACCCAATGTGCATGGGTGGTGGCCTATAATTTGACCACACAAAGTATACAACAGTTAGTAATAGTAAATGTGTGGGGCACAGTGCCATCATTAAACATTATGGAGCCCATGACCAACAGTACCTGAGTGGAGGTGGGACAACATGAACAGACCTCGCGACTAAGGCCTGCTCTATGGTATGCATGCCACCTGCTGCTAAATACGATGTCATATGCCAGCACACTCCAACAACAGGGGCTCAAAAGATTTAAGTGTAATCAGAGGTCTGTGCTGCCAGCTGCACTTCACAAATGTTCTTTTAGCTAAATGGGCATGAAATGCCACAGGCGCACTACAAGACAAACCAATACATTAGCTAAAAAGGGGGCCTACTTGCAAGGCTACACTCTAACATAACACTTAGTGGAATATAGATCTAATAAGTAAAATCTGGGGGGTTTTTTAATAACTCTGAATTAGAATATTTTTTATGAACAAATGTAAAACAAATTTTGGGGACGCATAAATTCTAATGATTCCACCCATTTCATCCATACCTAAGTGAGTGAATACATTTCGGCAGGTGTTAAGTTGCTACACTCCGTCTTAATACCTCATTCATTTTTTATTACGCTGCGGAAATCCACCCAGTCCCCATACAAATTTCTCAACCTAAAACAAATGCTTCAGACATTCTTTTCTCCGTGGAAAGCAAAGCAGACATTGCTATTATCTAAGCTTTTTAAGATTGCATTTTTTGTTTGAATAACAAAAGATATTTGTACAAAGGCATGTGCTATTTATGGTTCAAATGCTTTTCATGTGGCACAAGGCTGTTGCTAGGGCCTAGTTTATGTACTCAGCTCTCATTAAACCTTTTCTTGTACAACTCTCATAAAAATGATAACCTTATGTGCAAAAAATATTTGAAATCCCTGAAAATCCATATAGTGCCCTTAACAATTAAAGTGTAGAAAATTGTAAAAGTTCACCTCTCTAAATCATAAATGTACAGTGTTCCAAACTATAGCTGTCAGTGATAAGTATAACCGCAACAGCACTGCTTAGTGTTTATGAATTTAATGTAGACTTGTTTTCTCTAGCTTATTAAAGAGTATGAACGTGTATATCATGTACAATCACAATGTCTGGAGCTCTGAATCTTATCAAATAAATGTACTCAATCAGTAATTTTGCTTTTCAGTTGGAGAGCACTGCTCTGAGGCGATAATATGCATACCTTACAGTATTCCCAGTTTTCGCAAGCCAGTCTTGATTTTCAGATACTGTTAGACTTTCCCAGGTACCTCTCCTATTAGATACCTACTCTGATATCTCCTTGCTGGAACAGGGAGCTGTAAAATCAAAGGACATTAAAGGACTATGATTTTACAGCTACCAATTGGCCACCTTGCAACCCTTAGGCGCTAAGCTCCACAAGGTGGCTCTTCCTGTAAGTAGAGTGAATCGCCATACCCAACCCTACCCATTTATGGTGCCAGCTCTTACCCTCACCAACCTATTGCCACACACCCCAACTCAGGTGCCCATATTTAAACAGCTGAATTGTTGGGGGCATAAATATGTTAAATTAAAGCCCTAAAATATAATCATTGTAGGTATGTTGTTTCCCCATATAAGTTGTAGAGGTTTACAAGTGCACACCTTTCTTGTAATCAAAGTGTAAAGGTTGACACACTTAAAGGGTCAAGTGAGTTCAAGTGAGTGCTGAGCTCTTTCTATTCTCTTATGTGTCACTAATTATAAGGAAATGTTTCTTACCTCAGAAAAGGTGAATTGGGGCCACAAAAAATAATATTTTTAAATCCCCTCTTATCACTGTGAAACTATTTCTGAAAAGAGGTCAATCTGTCTGCCTTCATTAGCATCACATACGTACACCAAAGATTCTCCTCTGTGAATTTACATGAAAATATTAGATATTTCTTTCTTTTTTTATGGCTTGTCTCCTGCTTCTTCTCATACGTCTGGCAGAAACCTGTATATAACAGTATTTCCGTGCATTTTGGGCCCTTATGTGTTTCACACAGATGAACAAAACAAGTGAGTTGGCAGTAAACAGATCCTGTTTGGCTTTGAGTCAGTGCAACAGATCTCAAACTTACACTTCTTGGTTCTATCATTAAAATGTAGTATAGTTGTATTTCCAATGGAAAATAAAACCATGCAATTTTTTTTTCAAAACATATTCCCTTCTTTCGGGTTGAACCAAATGGTCCAAATGAAACTGAGATGAAAACTAAAATGGACTGTGTAAAGTGTTCTTTGAGACAGACATCTGAATGTACTTAGGAAGGAGGAAACTATTTTTTTTGTAACTTTCATTTCTTACCTTCTTTTATCCTTAAGCTAAGTCATAAACTAGCACTCCGTGGTTAAAAAGTCAGGAGAGCAGATGCATGATATGAGTGCTTCAGAGTCTATATTTTAACTGTATACATTCCCAGCCTCACTTGGTGCATTAAGACATTCTAGAACTGAGACCTTAGGGAATGTAGGGAACAAAATAGAAATATTATTTCTATAATATTATATATATATATATATATATATATATATATCCTGACCCAATGCTAATGAGTCAAATGGAAGAAAATATAAAGAACAGAAAAAGGTCTAACCAGAGAATCTGTTTGGCATACGCGTCTTTAACAGAAGTCAATTTATGGGAGTAAGTTTGGCTGACAAATAGATATTTTGTGTGATAATCCTAACCTTAATGTATTGTCTTTTTTCCCAAAACATAAAATATGTGTTGCTACTGTGAAGGCCCTGTCTTCAGAACTCTTCAAACAAGCAGCTTTAGCCACCTACTGTATATAAATTTTTTTAGAATACATTAAATTTTTTAGAATACATTAAATAAAGAATTTCTCAAGATGAATTTTGGAGGTGCAATAGTTCAGCAACGCAGTTCATTTAGTTCTGAAACATCAGATTTATAATGGTACTAAACTGTACGAAAAGAACTGCTTCCGATGATTTTTTTTTAAATAGGTGCATGTGTACATATACTATGAGTAATATGATCTTAATATGCATTCTTCAAAAACAAAAAAAAGAAAATTTGTCTGAGGTAGAAGCTATAGCTTTGCAGTTGCCCACCTCCTCTGTGGTCCAACCATTATTGCCACTGCTTGAAGAAGCCAATCAGTGACTGTAAAGCACTCCCAATAGAATTGACCCCACTGAAAACATTTAAGAAATAGTAAAAGTAGACTATCCAGCGCAAAACACACTTAATGATTTGTCTTAAATCATTATTATTATTTTATTTAACTTATGCAAGTGTTTTACGCAAGTACTCAACTGCCCATGATGATACTCTGGCAAGCTCCAAGCTTGTCCTTGTGATCTGGAAGTCTACTGGAGATCGTACCCTTTTAGCAATTTTGTTACACACTGGGTAGCGTACAATGTAGTTGCATATATATTGATGCCACAAATAACATCTAATATAGAATGCAGCCATAATTTCAGCAATGTGTGTGTTCGCATATGAGGCATCTAACTTTTGAACAGGATAGTACTGTCATGTTTTGTTCAGATGGTAGAAGCACCGCTAGAGAGTTGTGAAATAAGTAAGTTTTTTAGCTCACCGGTTCACCAAACACATACTTGAAAAACACGCATTACTAAGTACGGACTACATAACTATACCACCAAAAATAAATAGTGGAAGTTTCCCTTTAAGTACTGTTGTTTTCAGTAGAATAATTGTCAACACAATGATGACTTGGGATATTTTAGACTTTAAAATTAGCTGCAGATGCAAAAGTGAAGAAGGCCCTTAGATTAGTTTTCTTTTTCTTGTGACATGTGCTTAGTCAATCGGGCTGCAATTACTATTGTCAGCACTTTTTCCCCAACTAGCAACAGTTACAACTTTGCCCTAAACACACTTACAGAATCAAGGAAAAACCACAATCGAATATTTAGCATGTGCAAGGAATTCCATAGTTTATTAAACTGAAAGAACCATATTGTTGAAACCATTTATATATTATGGATGACCTTTTCGATAGAGGATGGATAAATCCAGATGCTCATAAGCATTTCAAAGATAAGTGTCTTTTCATGGAGTTCTGACATAATGTAATATTAACAATTGCCAAGCCAGTGGTTAACAACTGACTTTGAAGAAATGATTATTTCTCTGTCTCTCTCTCTTTCTCTCTTTCTCTGTCTCTAAATCAGATTTGTTTTCATTTAATTCCAAGTCTAATACATTACTAAAGGGCTGCACGCTGCAAGTTAGCTGCCGTGGCAGGGGCTCCAATCATCCCCCAGTACAATATACTCTCCAAGTAACCACTCAACACTCCAGAAAGTGTGACATGGAGGTACTTATTGCACGTTACGTTACGTTTCAACTCATCAATAGTCTCTGTCAAGCCATGGCTTTTGGTGAGTTGAAATGTTGTCACCTGTGTTACAATAAGCACCTCCTTTTCACACTTTCTGGAGTGCTGAGAGTTTATTTGGGGAGTATATTAATGCCAAGCTTAGCTATGCTAAAGTGTTTGTTAGCTCATACAAGTCTCATGAAAAGTGAGTGTCGCAAATTCACTAAACAGCTTCCGGTTGCCATGAGCTGAGACCTACTGATTTTAATTTGCTCACTATGCTGATGGTTGACCAGCCTGAATAAAATGTTTTGGGAACAAGGCGCCCCAGCAAGTCCCCACCTCTGCCAAAATAGTGCACAGGCATCCTTTTGAGGGTTAAAATCAGGCATATTCAATCTTTAGTGAATTATCTCATATTTTTTTGATCTCATATATTGTCAAAAGATCCCGCAAGTATAACCAGTATTGCCAAGTAGGACTTCATGGAAATACTTGCCTTCTGTGAAAAAGCAGAATCTATGTATTAGGACGATGAAACTAAAGGCCACAGAGCATAGCCATGGTATATATCACGTTTTTTTTTTTTCCTTTCATTTTAGTCAATACATATTACAGATTTTATTTTCTCTCTCTAGAGGTTTTTCTTCTCTTGTTTCCATTTTCTTTACTGGACATCCAGAACTTAATGAGAAAAAAGTTTTGTTATATTATACTGTATAAAGAGCAAAACATGTACCATTGTTTTTTTACAGTTTCTTGCCTTCTGGTTACTTGTATTGAATTGGTTGTGCATTATCATAATTATTTGGGTTACCTTTTAGCTATATCTGGAAATCTTAATCCTAAGCAACATCCAGGGGTAGTGTGAAGGTTTTAGTTTATCATTGCCATTGATGGATTTTAATTGTATGATTCTATCAATACAGTTTTAAATCTACCTGCTATGACCATTTGCTACTAATTATATAAACAAATTTGTTTTACCACTCCTTGACCATATAGAGGTATGGTACGTGCCTAAACAACCATTCCGATATATAGTTGCGATCTTACTTTCTTGCAGCAGCAGGGACATCTCTCTGTAGTTATACCTGAGATCAGGTTGTCTGTTGACAGCTTGGATTCCCCAATGTCAGCAGAAGCCCGCATTGCTGGCTTCCTGACGACCAATCATGTGTAACAGTGCTTGGTGCTAGCGCCGGTACACTGATGTATAAAGAATTCCCAATCACCTGCTTGCTGATCACAATGTAACAAGTAGAACAAGTAAAAAAAAAAAAAAAAAGGAAAAAAATAAACAAAACAGTGTTCATCAGTGACACCTGAGATTTTTTTTAAATTTTATTATAGTTTTTTTTTACATACTAGCAGTAATAATAATTATTTATTGCATGTTTCAAAAGAAAGCCCTACTTCCTGACAAAAAACATATATAATTTGTATAGGTACATCAAACATTATTATGCTGTAAACTGCTATCTTATATCAGCTAACACAAAACAAAACAACAGTGACTCATTCCCTTAAAATTCATAATTAGGGCAGTTGCATATTTACATAAATACAGGATGTCACAAAAAATCAAAACATAAGATCTAATTTTCTGAACCATTATCTGAACCTTATCAACCTATACTAGACTTGTAGTCGATGTATGCAAAATTGATTATAAAGTCCTTACCTCCTACATGGCAGGCAGGGTTAGATGTACCATTAGGTAATCCTGAATGCCATGGTTTAGGAACACCACATGGGACAAAGGGGTTAGAGTGCTTGGAAGCTAAATCCATAGTTTATGAGGTTGAAAAAAAGACAGGAAAATCCATCAAATTCAACCAAGGCATCCCTGGCTATGTTGAACCAGATGAAGGCAAAAAAAACCCTTTGTTAAGCTAATGCCAAGGGTCGATACACAAACCAGTGTAAAGGTTTGCATGCTGGGGTGATTGTTTCCATCATGGACCAAACTGGATAATGTTTTATTTATTTGGGACCAGATTAATTGTAAAGGGGTGTCCTGTTTGGTCCTTGAAGAATATATATATATATATATATATATATATATATATTAATATTAAATAAAGACCATGCTAAGAATCAACTTGCTGATTTGTTACTCATGTTCCTTGTTGTGTGTCATATTGAATAGCTTAGGGCACAAATCTGCCAAAAGGCTTCTTTCAATACCCAGAAGCTGAGCTCTAGATCCGAATGAGTTCTGCCTTCCCTATGAAGGGTCAACATTGCAAAGAGACATCCACTTCATCTTAAACTATTTTGTTTCCTCTTCTATGTGGAAAAAACACACTCCTGTATAAACTTGCAAATCCAATGAGCCATTTACCTGTTAGAAGAAAGCACTGAATGACTGACAGAATGGAAAGGGAAATCTTCCATTTAGAGCTGTTATATGATTAACTGAAAGTCTTGAGGATCACGCAAACGTCAACTTACAAGGAAGCCAGTTCTTTCTTCAACTTTCTTGTGGAACAAATTCCTTTCTCAGAATAGGTAGGTTAAAAAAAGGAGCCACCTGAAAGATTAGTGTAATTTAAAATAAATCTGTCATCCCTCTTCTCCCTGTCTGTATTGTCACCGTATAAGCACTACGTGGCCATTGACAACAGATTGTGAGCACTATTACGAGCCACTCAATGATCTCCCTTAAAAGTTTTTTTCATTTCGTTACTGAATTTGTAATCCTTCTAGATCCAATAGAAAATCTATTTACAATCATTTCAAGAGAAAAATACATCCAATTTGCAAGTGTCTTTAACTGAAATGATACCGGAAAGATATAACAAGCATGCACTGGAAGAATTCCAGAATCGTGATAGAGGAGTGGCTGCATAAAATATTAACAAATGGTGTCTATAGAAAATATAAGATATATAGAGAAACAAGGTAAGGCCAAGCGGTAACTCACATACGCAGTGGCACACATATTTACACATAATCTCAAACTTACACAAAGTTATACAGCCACAGTACCACACATACACACTAATTCTCACACACTTTCACTAACACACACTTGCACATTCATGCTAACACATACTCTCTCTCACACAAGTACATATACACATTAAGGCCCACACTGTGTACATTATTATTATTATTTATTGTTTTATATAGCGCCATCAAATTCCATATCGCTGTACAATGGGTGGACAGGACAAAAAAAGTAATATGTAACATAACAATTTGACTTACAGAAACAACAGGCGAGGAGGGCCCTGATCAAACGAGCTTACAATCTAGATGTTACATGACCTCGCTGCATTCCTGCCTCTCTGGGCTGGTCCAAAAGTTTTCACAAAGGGCCAGTCTGGCTCCCAGTATGCAAGCAACATACTTTTTTTTAAGACAAATGCACTCTATTTTCAACCATCTTGAAAATTTGCAATTTGGACTGCTTAGTCTACTTATTTGTCAGTCCTTGGCCTTATCTTAGTTTCACAAAGTCAAATGTCTATCCCATGCATGTTTAAATGCCCTCCTTGTATTAGCCTCTACCACTTCAGTTGTGAGGGTGTTCCAGTTTTCTACCACCCTCTTAGTAGAGTAAAACCACAATACCTGGGAACACTTCCCTTTCCCTGGGAGAGTAAAGCATAATTTAGCCATGGCCAATTCTCCTCCCCCTCGCTCCTCATGTCACCAGCATATTCAGGCCTATGACAACCAGCAGCACCTGTCCCACATCATTAGGGTCAGAACTCTCTAGTGCATCTGGCTGTTAAGAAGCACAATATTTGAACCAGGGAGATTTTGCACCTGTCCATGTCATCACCAGGATGCTCTGTCTTTGCTGAAATCTCAATCTACTCATGGCCCTTGTCATTATTGGATTAGCTCTTGATACATCTGAGGCTCATCTGTTAAATAGTATATATATATATTTATTTCAGGATTTCCTTGACCCTGATTAGTGTGTTTCCGGCCTTGGACTTTCATTTTGTGTTTCTAACGTGTTCGATTGAATTGATTTTTGAAGTTACCGCTATCAATTAAACCCTAGACTTGACTCTTATTCTTCTGGTAAATCATCCAGTATGTTAGACTGGTCTTAGTTTATTCTTCTGGTAAACCCTACAGTACCTAATATGAGCACCTACTATTTGTGACCTCAAATATTCTGATTCTTGATTACGCCACTAAGTTTCTGCACAATAAGCCATGTGCTACATTCCTATCACAAGCATTGTCACAAACCAGAGAAATAGTCACCCAAACCAGAGCAGGGTACTGGATGAGCACCTGTTTTTACACAGAGACTCACATCTGACCCAGTACCCGCCTGCCTCACCAGTACAATGTCGACCAGTAGAGTAAGTTCAAGATCTCCTTTTTAGCCAACTTAAAATGCCAAGGCATGTTCCTAGCCAGCAAAGCATCTCTATTAGTTCTCCTCCTTCATTATTGTGCAAAGCAAGAAAGAAACTCTCCTCCAGGTAGGTAGCCACGTGGATGGTAAGAGGAGCCTTCCTGGGTCAGGCCTAGAGCAGGGACATTTTCACCACTTGTGGCAGTGGTGTTTAAATAGAAGAAAATGTGGGGTGGTACTCCTTTAAGTGATCAAACCATGATATGAAAATGTCTATATGATGTGAATATGATGTGAATTAAAGCCTATCCTAATTTAACATGAGACCACTTCCTTTTTCAGTCTGCTTTACAGCATACCAGAATATGACTTCACTTCATGGAGCCTGGCGTCATTCTGCACCAACATGAAATTATAACATCAAATAGATTATTTTAAAGGACAAAGTTAATTAATTTTATGTGTCTAATGTGTTTTTTAACATTTCAGACGTAATGCCTATTTTACCCTTCTGGATGAGTTAACAAATATGTGCAGTTGTCATATAGAGTACCTTTAAGCATGCGAATAACATGCAAGTTTTTATGTTGAGTTTATACTGGAATACACTGGTAGCATTTTCTTCTGCCAAATAGGTAGAGAGTTTAGTGTGTCAAAATGTAAAGCAGGGGCATAAAAAGGGTCCATTTGTCTGTGGTGTAAATGACAAGCGTAGAGAACACAGTGCATATTTATTGGGTTTGGTATAATAGAATTGGGTCTTTTGACTTATGCCTTCAAAGCACTGTAAATATTTCCTTGCTTGTAATCTAAACCCAGCCGATTGGTGTCCAAAATAACAAAGAGCTGTCACTTACAGCCACTTAGAAATATGATGCATTCTGAAACGAAGTTTACATTTAAATTGTGATATTACTATAATTTTTTTAATACAATGCTAAAAATACACTTTTCTTGAAAAATGATAAATGATAAAATATACACATTTAGGTAGTCACACACAATATATATATATATATATATATATATATATATATATATCTACTTTGTTATTATTTTATTGTCTTGAAATTATCCCCAAAAAAAAAAGTTAATTTTAAACAATAACAGATGTCACTATAAATAATTACATCAAGTCATTCAAAATATGGTAAAAATTATAAGGTACCTAGACACCAGTTTGTGGTTTCTCGACACAACAAAGATTTATATCACATTGTCTATAGTAGTTCATTAAAGATCTATCTAAACAACCATCCCTACGTTAACTGAATATATTTATATGTTTACATGTATAAATATATATATATATATATATATATATATATATGTGTGTGTGTAAATATATGCGTGTGTAATTTTATTTGCTCGATGAGCAGTTTTAGTTAAAGAGTTCCTAAAATGTACCGTATTTGCTCGATTATAAGACGACCCTGATTATAAGACGACCCCCCAAAATCTGAATATTAACTTAGGAAAAAAGAAAAAGCCTGAATATAAGACGACCCTAAAGGAAAAAAGTTGTACCAGTAAATGTTAATTCATGTAAACTATTTTTTTTAATAAAAGCTATGATTGAGAAAAATATTTTTTTTGTTTTTATTTCTTGTATTTTCCAACCTGTCCCCCAGTTACGCACATCTGCCCCCAGGCTTGCCACACCAATATGGCACTGTGGCCCATGATATGCCTTTTAACCCTCTATATGCCACTGTGCCCCATGGTATGCCTTTTGACCCCCTATATGCCACTCTGCCTCCAGAAATGCCTTATACCCCTATATCCCATTCTGGCATTTAGGGGGTTAAAATGCATATTATGGGGCAGAGTGGCATATAGGGAGGTATAAGGCATTTCAGGAGGCAGAGTGGCATTAAGGGAGTTAAAAGGCATTGTATAGAGCACTCTGCCTCCAGAAATGCCTTATACCCCTATATGCCACTCTGGCATTTAGGGGGTTAAAAGGCATATTATGGGGCAGAGTGGCATATAGGGAGGTATAAGGCATTTCAGGAGGCAGAGTGCTCTATTAAATGCCCCCTTAACGCCACTCCAGAAATGCCCTATGCCCCCATTTAACTAACACACACACACACACTCTCTCCCCCCCCTCCCCTCCCCTCCCCTCCCTCCTCTCTCCTCTCTCCCCTCTCAGCCCTCTCTTACCGGTGCTTCCAGCCGGGGCAGCGGGTTGACGTCGCCTTCTGCTGCAGCCGGAAGGAGGTGGAGTTGGCAGCGGGGGTTTGTATGCGTCCGTCGCGTATACTTTCCCCGGCTGTCAGAGATCAGAGATCTCTGACAGTCGGGGAAGGTCTACGCGACGGACGCAGACAACCCCCGCTGCTAGCCACACCTCCTTCCGGCTGCAGCGGACGTTGTCTACGCGGATCGCGTAGACGTCAACCCGCTGCCCCGGCAATACAGCAGGAAGCACCGGTAAGTGTGTATGATGGGGGGGGGGGGGTGAGACAGGAGGATCCAGGTCCCCTGCAGCGGTGCGGGGGATCTGGATCTTAGTCTCCTAATCAGACTCTATTTGAGGTCTGATTAGAAGACGACCCCGATTAGAAGACGAGGGGTATTTTTCAGAGCATTTGCTCTGAAAAAAACCTCGTCTTATAATCGAGCAAATACGGTATAATGTATAATCAATATAGAATGTATTCGTTTGGTTCTCCTGCATTTGTCTTTCCTATTCAAAAAGAAATAATGTATATTTTGAAAGGAAAAATGTGATCGCCAGTACTGGATAGCATATGAAATCTCTTCTAAGAATTCACAAAATGTAGTTTAACATTGCAGCGTCCCAATCAGGGACTATCTGACTTACAATAAAGTCAATAAAGTCTTACCCCTCGAGGACTGGCATTCTTTCATAGAAGCACATCATTTAAACTAGACTGCAACTACTAGCATGCTCAGCCACACCTTATGCTCCAGAATCACAAACTCTTCCAGTCGGCCTTTAGCAAACGCGCTCTAGATCACCTGCTCTGTCTGACAGTCTCATGCAATTATAAACTGAGCTGAACCAAATGGCAATTTTGTGGCACGATCAAAGAGTAGAATTTCCCTATTAACAATGTATACAAGTGTGAAATTGTTTTTACGGCCGCTGATGGTTGTCGTGAAATCGAGCCAAATAAGAGACACTGCGGGTATTCTGGTGCAAAATGGAGCAATCGCCATAGCAACCAATGCAATGGCCATTGTGATTATTCCACTTGTATCAATTTGCACCATAATTCTTCATTACTCGCAATGTGTATAAAAAAATGAAAAGCGACAGTATTTAGATTGTTTGCTCTCCTTGTATACGGAGCATGGTGTAAGAGGATGAACCTCCCAACAAAATTGTCGTCATGTGGGAGAAGACATAATCTTCTGTGATCGTTTGGATGTGGCATCAATGGACATCTACAAGGTAATATATAGGACTAAAGTTTTATTAAACGCTGTGCTTATATTAATGGGCTGACTTTTCCTATTATACACTGGCAAATGAGTTTAGTACTCATTTAGTAAATCAGTGTGTTGTTTTTTTATTATTATAAACCTAATCCTGGTCTGCCCTGGTCTTAAAACACATGATTGCAAGTGATTACTAATCCAGCTGGTGTGGTACAAAACTGTTTCAAGTGTCTAAAGAAATACACAAGCAAACCCCCCCCCCCCACCACTGCAATCTGATTTAATGCCCTAGTTGCAGTAAACGCAAAATCAGATGACCTTACAATTTCCTGCCATATTACTTCCCAATATAGCTGATGTATTTAGCAAACAACACACATGTATTTTAACATTTTATTTCATTATACTTATATATTATAGTTACATATTTTACAATTGACATATGCAGATCATAGTTTTTTACAATTAAATAGAATTTATACAATAGATAAGTGACATGCAAAATGCATATATATAGAGAGAGAGTTCCAAAAGGTCACCAAAAAGTTGCGTTGGTGTCCCTTGAGTAATATGGCTGGTGGCTTCCAGTCAATGACTTGATCGAGACACTGTGGTTGAGGGCCTCTTAAGAATGGATTCTACTGAAAAGGGTAAGGGTTCGTTTACTGAGAACTTTGGTTCCTTGGCCAAGATAAAGTCTTTGTTGTATCTGTCAATAGTGAATTTGAATTTCTGGTTTTCCTTGGATGCGCATTCTTTAGATTTCTTAGCGGATTCTTCATAAGGATCTTTGACACAAGGGGGTTTCAGCTCCGGCAATGACTTCTCAAGATGTGCCTGCTGAAACAATGAGTGAAAAGGGCTGTACTTTAAGGACAGTGGTTGCTTCGTAGCGTCTTTGCTGATCTTACTGAGTAGAGTATCTGGAGGAGATAAGTGTTCCTTGCTGGAGAACTGAGAGAATGTCCTTTTAGGGGGTGAAAATGCAGACCTTTCTCCGCTTTCTTGGGGCACATTACGAAGTTCATTTTGAGGATGTAAAGTTGGGTTTTCAATTTTTGGAGCAACCTGATGATGTTCTGGTAGCTGGCATTCCACGTCTGAACTCGTTTTGGAGTCCCAGTTTGACCCGGGTTTCAGAGTTTGCATGGCTGTAGCGTTTAACAAGCATTGTTGGTATAGAAGAGCGTCACTAATAGGTCCATTCTTTGGCCAAACTAAGAATCTTGAGGGTACGGGATATTGCCTGTATGTTGTGGCCACGCTGACGTTTGAAGATATTAGTTCTACATTCCCTGTTCCCGAATACTGCATGGTTAGGTCAAGGCAGGTGGGCAAGAAATTGCAGAAGTCTTTATTTGGTCCATCAATCTGTGGAGTTCCATAAGCCGTTTTGAAGGCATTATATTCACCAGCATGGGCCATACGGTTAGGTAGGAACATACTGGAAGCTTGTGTGGCATCAAGCATCTCCCTCTCTTTGTATTCCCTCTCCAACATAATGTTCTCCAGCTCCTTATCAGCAAAGGCTCGTCTCTTCCTCATCCTGTCACTGACAGGGGCTGGCAGCTGGGAACTGGGCACCATGTAGGAATCTGCAGGCACTGGTCTGTATCCTAAAAAAACATCATAACAATTCTATGAAATAGGTTGTCTGAATTAGAACAAAAAACATATGCATAGAAATGTGTATTTCTAGCTCTGAACTGCACTACTGCTGGTCCATCTAATGGATTTTCAAGATCTGGCTTTTGATGACCGTCCATGGGAGCTACATGTGCTAAAAAAAGCAACAAGGCTGCTGGAGCTGCATGATTAGACGAAACAAGCCATACAGACTATATACAGAACGTATCACACAGCTAATATCGTGATTGTATCTTTTCGGGAAATTCAACAAAAAACGTAATGTTTCTCTAGGGCAAGCAAGATCAATCCAATAGTGTGTATTACTGGTTCTAGAATTCTAGAATGACTTACTGTAGGCATGCATTGAGTCACTCTATACTGAATACGTGCAATTTCGGAATTTACAAGCCGAGGCACCTATAGCTGGTCATTCAGTACTGTAAATGTATATGTATGATTTAGCAATTTCACAATTTACATGCAGTTATGCCATGTCAGGACATATGTCTATACCTAGAAATGCTGGCAATTTCTATTTTCTAGAGACGGTTCATAATGTATAGTTACAGATGAGAATGAAAGTTGAAGAGTAGCTAGGAAAATGGAAAGAAGACAGTTAAGACAAAGCAAGAAAAATTACAAGTACTTGTAGAAGTGAAAATATAAGGGGTTAAACCTTCCAAGGTATACATCCCTTGGTGTTCAGGCAGTCTCTACGCTGCCTAAGCATCATGGGAATCGTCATTCGCAAATAATACCTATCCCAGGAAAGCTAGGTATGTTTTATTTTCCTTTTTTGTTTTTTTATTTTTTTAGGCAATACCATCAGGTGACGTGATGACCACGACATTTTAATGCAAATCTCTATGCTATTTGCTTGTCAATACCAGCAGAGCATGTGGATGTTAGAATCATTTTGCCAGGGATATTTGAAAGTGAAATGAAATGCAAAGCTGTTTTGTTTAAAGCCACAGAAAGAAAGTCTGTTTGTATATTTTTACATTGGTGTATGATTAAGTAACTCTGTTTGATTTAAATGCTTTGACTTTCACTTTTGACATAATCACAACACCTGTGGAGGAATGTGTGCATTGTGTATATAAAACACGTAAACTAATTGCCATAGATTTTAATGTTTTATTTGTATAAATCGAAATTTTGGAACAAAGTGATTGCTATGGTTATTACACCATGCTATGGTTATTACACCACTTTTTTCCACCAAAATCGTTTTTTTATAAATAACCAGAACATCTTATTGTATTGTGTATTATAATAAAATATTTCTTAAGCTTTTTATGAACTGTTGGCTTTGATTAGACCAAATATGATGAAAAGATAACATAGCATAAAAGGTGTGCCACGGCACTAAAAGAATTAACTTGGATTAATAAAATGTAGTTTACCTTATTGGTTTCTAGATTAACCTGCTGAACAAGGGGTTAAAAAAATAGCTTTCCTTCTTTTAATGGTCTTTTGTATCCAAATGAAAAACAAAACCCAAAAAATAAATGTCTCTACCCAAACGCTAAGATATTTACTATATAATTAGTTTTTTTGTTCTCTTCTTTAAGAGTATTGAGATCTACTTTTTCTACCTGGTTTATCTGTTTATAAAAGATAGCTGTGTCCTCTAGCTCATGCTTTTTATAATTTATCACCACCTCCTGCAAATTTATAATTTGGCAGAAAAAGCGACTTTTAACACTTTTCACAAAAACATAAATTGGATGCAGTGTTAAAAATTATATCTTATGATATCAAGCTTTACTTCGGAATTTAATAACGAATAATCAGCGTTATATATAAATTCGTGTTTTCCTGAGGCTGTAAGTAATCGATACATTTGTGAAGATGTCAATTTAATAAATGTTAAATATATATTGCCGATAGATAGATAGATAGATAGATAGATAGATAGATAGATAGATAGATAGATAGATAGATAGATAGAAAGATAGTCATATCAGAGAGAAAAAAATGACGTTTATAATCTTTTTGGGATAATTTTTTACCTTCCAGAATGCTTTTAGCCAGTAAGCTTGGGGTCCTTATATGCCTTTGATAGACTGTTTTCCTTTCTGCTATGTTTTGTTTTCCTGTAAGACCTTTTTTATCCTGTAATAAATCATAAATAATTTGGATATTCATTTAAAATAAAAATCTTTGTCAATAATATTCATTTCTGCTCTCTGTTAACAAAAGCAACTAATTTAGGACAACTAAATAAAAAAAATAAAAAAGCTTGTTTCAAATATAAACATATCATACGGAGAACAGGAAACAGGTGAGTTAACCTACAGCAAAAACAATGAAACCACAAGTGAATATTTATGAGTTTCAACACAGAATAGCGTCACTCCACTGAAATGTTTAGACGGAAAACAAAGGTTTTATTTTTCCTAAGAAGTGTGTTTAACATGTCTGCTTTCATCTGGAACAACAGGCAAGAACCCGCAGGACCTGGGATTGCCCAGTGTAATACTAAAGAGCTCCAAAGCCATCAGCATTTCTTACCAGCTTCAGTACTGGGCAAGGTTGCTTTAAGATGCCACTGGCAAGTAACAATAATAAAATTGGGTCTCCTAATAAAGATGTTTAAAAACCCCTAGGCTGCTCAAGGATTTAGTTTCTAACCTTTTACTTATAATCATTGTTTCTTTGTTTTAGCTCATGTTTATAACCTCATTAAACTAATTTTCTACATATAAATATAGTAAATATACATTTGAAGTGTAGGTTGCAATGAACATTGTAACTCTCGTGATACTAATTAATGAAGAATAAACTTAATGTCAACTACTCAACAGTTCTCAACAGTTACTGGAAGTTGGGGTGTTTGTAGTACCATAAAGACTATATTGAGTGTGTCTAACCAAATCCAATCAAATAGTTCACTCCTGGGTGACAACAAGTTTATTTAAGCAAATAAGCTGCTGGCCTAAACAGGTTAAAAATAAATCCTGGTGAAGTAATTTGTCTGCTAATGTAAAATAAATTAATATAAATCATTTTGGAACTAGATGGATGAGTTCTATGATTTTGTTGTCATTATTACTTTATGGAAATCATTCATCAAACGTCCTGGCTGGGAGCAAAATGGTTAACTCTTTTTTGGGGGACAATAGAGTTATTTCGCTTGTGAAAATATTAATTTGCACAAAAAGCCACAGCGTTCGTGCCTTGTTGGGTTTATGGTTTGCATCACTTCAGTGCCAATACTATTTCTATTTGTCTATATTAAAATGCAAATGTATGGCTGAATACTTTAATTAAAGGTTTTACTTATGGTACCAACTAGAATCTTTTAGCTTAGATTTAATTTATTGAATGTAGCCTACAAATGGGCCATGGCATCATACTTGTACTGAGTTACTGAACCCTTCCATAAATTCTACTTTTATTGGTAATGCTAGAGTTGAATGACATACAAAGTAACATATATCATAATAATACTACCACACACATGCATACACATGCATACACATACACAATGCCCAGCTGGTGGTATTTCTATGTGGAGCGATCTCATGTAGTATATAGGATAATGCCAGTGAAAATGCAACAATGTAGCTAATGCCTGCTACAATCCTGATTTTAGCGCTAGAGTTGTTGAAGACCATTTCCAAATCTGTGTCCCCTGTGCATGAAGTAGAGGGTTTGATGACCACTCACCTCTGTGGCCTGTTGTCTCCTGAGAGCCACCTGCGCTGCCATAACTCGCTGCCTCTCCACCACCAGCAGACAGTTGGCACATTGACAGTCCCTCCAGCGACAAAAACGCTTGTGGCCCTTCAGACAGGACACCACCCCATGGTTCCTACATCTGGCACATTTGGGGGTCCTGCTCAGCTTCCTCTGCTCCCCTCCTTTCTCTGTAGGCTTCTGCTGCTGCTTGCCACCATCCTGGTCCTCCTCGTCGTCTTCTTCTTCTGCCTGCTCCCCGGTCCTACTGGGATCTGGCTGCTCAATGTCTCCTTCCATTTCCAAGCTCTCCACGTCTATCTCCGAGTCCCCAGCTAGTGAGGAGGAGTATGATGAGGGCGGAGAGGAAGGGGTGTTGGAGGGGGATAAGGAAGGGGCAGCTACCGCCTGAACCTCATACATGTCCGGCTTCGCTCTGGATCCTGAGTCCGGTTTCCAGCGCTTTCACTGCAAAGACACAGACAAACTGTATTAGCGGGCAGACATTTGTGTTGTCTCCCATGTGGTCTTCTCCGCCTGTAGCTATGCACAAACCAAACCCTCTATATGTACTGCATACGCGATTAATCCAGAGTTTAAATGTCGGCATCATTACACAGGCAGCGATAAAATTATATATATATATGCATATATATATATATATCCTATGTTTTACGGCTTGCATTGGAATTGGTTATAAGTTTAGAAAGTTTATGTGTTAATTACTGTATGTCACAATGATTTTTTTCAAAGAATATTGGACACGAATATTTAAAAATATATATATAAAAAATCTGTTATAAATCTCTAAAATGGTCATTTAAAAGGTATATCCCATATATCAGCTACTGAGATCCCATTAACTTACATTAATGTATTCTCTTTGTTACTCTTTTCTGCAAAGGAATGTACAATAGAAATGCAACAAGTTGTACAATAGAAATGCACCTCTGAAAGATGAATTCATTTTTAAAATATTAAAATGAATAGTCACATCCATCAGAGTTACCCTATAATTTCTAGAGTTGCCCTGGACCTACACAAACACAAATCGCAGTAAGTTTCCAAAACTCCTGCCACAACCCTGATAAATCAAACAACTTCACTAAGTTTTACAAAAACAATAATAACACGAGACAACCTGACAGCCACAGATATGAACAAACAGCTGAACCATCAAAAGTCCACAATCAGTCTTACCCTGGTAAAATAATTATGTTGCCCCAAAATCAGTGTTTTCGTGGGCTGTAACTTACCAGCTACAAGTAGTCAGCAGATGAGGAGTGCATCCACGTACAGAGTGGAGGTAAGTGAAACAATCACTGCTGGTCCAGTGGGAGAACTAACTAGGCTAGGTCCACTCTATGGTAAACAGTGCAGGCTGCTGGATCTTTGTTCCTTATAAATTTCTGTTACATCCACGTATCTCAGAGATGAGACCTGTCTCTCAGCCGGTTGCTTGCTATCAACAAGGAACAGATCTGCAAGCTTTAATAGCTCTCAGCTCACCCAGCTCTGCTGCATTATCTTAGCAGTTCGAAGATTATCCTTCAAGCCGATTGGCTTGTTGACAACCGAAATAGCGTTGTGATTGGTCACACCAGATTCCTGCCCACTTCCACGCCTTCTGAAATTCTAGCCTTTGGAGAAATGTCACTGTTTGTTGCAGATGGTTCTGATGGTCATAGGGATCCAATTCTTCCTATCTCTCAATCTCATCATCTTTTTTTTATGTAAGAAATACACATAAAGTAACCGAGCAACTTTGTGTTAGGATTGCCTTTGTGTTGTAAACATTTGTGTATATTGCAATCCTTGGTGAATACAAAGAAGAAAGAGAGGTGGAAGAGAGAAAAACAAAAGGAGCTGAAATCTTTACAACAAATAAAACAAGTTTTATCAAGGTTAGCAACACAAAAGGCAGTTATTATGGACACTTTAGGCTACTAACAGATCCGTTTAAACAGACTTAATTGGGTGTTTTACTGAATACACTTTAAGCCAAATGATCAATTGATTTGTAAATATTGTGTTCTGTATTGGATCTGAGACTGGGTTTTATTATACTGTTTGGATTAAACTACTGTACACATAGAGCTGTGGTGTTCATGTAACGCATTAAAAAGATTAAGAGTAGTGTTTATTTAGTGTTAAGATTTTTAAATATACATCTAAATTACATACATAATTATCTATGATATATATATATATTTATATACACATTTACAAATATATTATGGACATTTTCAACACTATTATTTATTGATAATTAGCGCTTAAAGGAAATGACAAATGACTTTTACAAACGGTGGTAATTAAAAAAGAACACAGGCAAACCTTATATTTTTTTATAGGCACATTATTTTTTTCCTCACAGTCGATTATCATATGGAATTGTTGCTGAAAAATTCATCACGGTAAAGATAATTATTATATGCAGCTGAGAATTAAGGTGTAAATATAGAATATTTGTTAGAAATTCACATCAAATATGTCAGATAATAAGATAAGTAGCTTTACTGTTTTATATTGTATTGGGATTATGTTGCATCTTGCAATATATATAATATATAACATATATAACTAATTTATTTAACATACATTTTACTGATAAATATATATATATATATATAAAAATAATAAATAACTATCATGTAAAACACGTGTATACAGCTATATATATGATATATATATATATATAATATACTCATATTCATGCAACACACATTCATATAGTTAAATATATATAAGAGCAACACTCTTTTGACGATTTAAAGTGGAGATGGAGGTCAATTGCATTTATAATGTACACAGTTTTATAGCCTTTGATAGCCATCGGTTAAAGAACTGTCATCAAAACACGTTTATAGATAAAGAACCAAATTGGTCGCTTTATATACAGTTCAAACAAATAAATACGATCTGCATTCCCCAAACTGGGATAACGTTAGATAATCGTTATCAGACAGAAAACATTTCAGCCTACGATCTTGTTTTGGGTACAGTAAATTGTGAAGGGGAGGAATAAGTTGCTTTGCTGGTACTCCTAAATGGTGCAGAGCCAGCTGAATCATTGTCACTGCAAACAAAATAATGCGATGCCAGAGACATGTAGGGTTAAGGTGTCAGGGGTATGCAGGGCTAAGGTGCCAGGACCAGCCAAGAATAGGGTGTCAGAGCAATGAAGGAATAAGGTACCTGGACTATGCAGGGCTAAGGTACCAGGACTATATAGGAATAAGGTGCCAGGGCCATGCTGGAATAAAGTGACAGTCAAAATGTACTCCTATCAGGCTGCTTAATAATTCTAGAATTATAATGAGATGAAGATCTAGCCCCAAACCTCCATGGAGCTTTAGTGTACTACAGTCAAGCAGTGTTCTACTATGTAGTGCCCTTATTCTGTCTATGCCTCTTTATACTCAAGACATCGTCCTAACACAAATCCTAAAGGTGCAAAAGCTCTACTGCCATCACTCCCTTAAATCAGTTTTCTTTATTGGAATTCTATATTGGAATACAATTAAAGAGAAGAAAGGATATCAATTATATATATATATATATATATTCTGTCCTGTATAACTGTATACATTGTCTAATTTATTGCAGTTGTATGTTTAAAACTGTAGTATAGGAAGATATATAGACACACATACACAGCACAAAAATAGGAATGACAATGCCGGGTCTGTGAAAGTTAGTAGAGATAGATGAAATAATAATACCAGACCCTTGTAGATGCACTATATAATACATTTAACATAAGCAATCTATGGCACACAATGCAATGGGGGTGCATATCTCTCAGATATTATTTTTTCTTATGCTTCTAAATGATGGAGTAAAAATAATAGGACTACACATTAAAGTAATAATCAGGATCACCAAGTTTGTGTTTAATTTATGGAGTAAGTCACATAGGAACTACCATACTACTAACACAGCAACACCTGCAGACATAATTGCCACCTGTAACAGTTTGTACCTTTAGTGACATCTGGATCCCCTGGGTGTATTTTTACAGTCCTAAGGATAAACACAGTAACTGGCTATGACTTTGTTTCCTTTTTTTCCTGTTCCGTTCTTAAACCAGAGCTATATTTTATATTGTCTTTACTAAATATTCTAGCTTCAAAGAAGGTGACTTTGTCATTTCCTAGTTACAATTATTTGACATTGTTGATGGTTGAGTATAAACATGGTAAAGTGTTTTATTGCTAAACAATTAGAACTCATTCTGACAGCTTCACAAAATATGTCTTTAGTTTTGTTAGGATGAAAACAAGGAAGGGAGTGAATATGATCCAGTGAGTCAGAGAGCGAAAGTCCCATTAAAATATATATTACATCTCAGCTGTATAGATATATTTTACTGTTTTTATTAAATAAATGCATTAACGTGATGAAGGACCTTCTCATATTGTAGATCCAAATTCACTGTAGCACGAAGTGGCTTTGGGATTTAAATTATGCTTGTAATTGTACCAGTCCCACACACTTTAATTTAACCAAACCAGCCAGTTTATTTGCAAGCAAAGAACAATATTATATTTATTAGAGAGGGAAAGACAGACAGACAGAACAGGAGAGAGAGAAAGAAGGAATATAATTGCACTCATACATTTTCCCTCAGAGAAGTTGGTCAACCAGACCCTTCCTACAGAAGAAATTCTAAGAAGTTGATCTTTCATAATGCATTGATGTCCTCCCACCACAGCCTAATCATAACCATTTACTGAACAAACTCTATAGTAAATACCTGAGTGTCATGGGTCTGCAACACAAATTCTTGCACATCTGACTGGCACTCCAAAAGACCACCACCTCAACTGTTATCCAACCTCTTCTGTTTTGCACCCCAATTTTATGAAGAATCATATTCCAGTGACATATTGCAGGAGAAAATTAGGATAAAAATCCATATTGTTGACAAGGCTGCACATGTAATGAAACATTTAAATGTGACAAAAAAGAGAAAGATAGAAGAAATCAGGAAGGGGGAAAATTTCACAGCAATGTAGACCCTATAATGACTAAGGAGGTATAAAGCATGGAATCATTGATTGAGTTTATTGCAATATAGAACATATTTTATACGCAATGTATACTGCGGCGCAGAACACAAACATTAACAGCCTAACCAAGAAAATACAGGTACAGCATTTGTGTACAGTCAATAAATGAACCAGTTCACCTGAGACAATCAATCAATCATAAAATCTGGGCAAGAAACTAAATAGTAAACCATTAATCTCATTGACACATTAACACTATTTTCGACAGGGTACCCATGCCAACCACATTCACTGAAGTGGAGGTCCCCTCTGGTAGCCTTTATGAATTCTTATGATGAGGAATACTTGTCAGGTTTTGTTTTTTTTGCAGACATTGACACAATAAAAGCATTATTCTTTGACATTTCAACTCTTGAAATGCGTGCTATATTGTGATGTGACTTAGTTTATGTAAAATTAAAATGATTTCTGAAGAGCTCTCTGAGGTTCTGCAGCAGCTGCTGTCTTTTCTGTATAACTGTGACAGGCAATTCATCAAATGTGATGTTGTAAGTCATTACATTATCAACAACCCTGAGGGAAGCTGCCCCCCAAGCCTTTATGAATTCAATACAAGTTATAACTAATGAAGTGCTCATGGCAGGCAAAGATGAGCATTGCATAAAAACCAGCGGTGGAAATATACATGTAATCAGAGCCGGCCTTAGGCGTTGTGGCGCCCTGTGCGGACTACTCCTCTGGCGCCCCCCCTCACTACCCCCCCTCTCTGCCCCTTCAAACTACCCCCCCCATGCCCCTTCAAACTACCGCCCCTCAAACTACCCCTTCAAACTACCCCCCCTGCCCATTCAAACTACACCCCCCCTGTCCCTTCAAACTACACCCCCCCGTCCCTTCAAACTACACCCCCCTCCCTCTTCAAACTACACCCCCCTCTGCCCCTTCAAACTACACCCCCCTCTGCCCCTTCAAACTACACCCCCTCTGCCCCTTCAAACTGCACCCCCCCTCCAAACTACACCCCCCCTCTGCCCCTTCAAACTACACCCCCCCTCCAAACTACACCCCCCCTCTGCCCCTTCAAACTACACCCCCCTACTTACCTTGTTGCCGGAGTCCTGCGGTGAGAGCGGGAGGCATCCGTCTTCTCGCTCTGCTGCGGTGCCGGCATTTCATGTTGAGAGCCGGAATAGTCCGGCGCTCAACATGAGATGCCGGCACAGCGACGGAGTCACGGAGAGTAAGGGGCGCCGAGCGGTTGCCGAGAACTTCACGAGCAACCGCTAGGCGCCCCTGACCGGGACATAGATTTAAGCATCGGTTTTTTTTTAAAACTTTATTTAACATGAATGATGTTAAATAAAGTTTAAAAAAAAAACACAAAAAAAAAACCCGATGCTTTAATCTAAGTCCCGGTCAGGCGCCCCTGCAACCATGGCGCCCTGTGCGGTCGCACAGGTCGCAGACCCCTAAGGCCGGCCCTGCATGTAATGGTGTATGAATATGATGGACCCCCTTACTTATATGTGGAAACACTGAAATAAATGAGGAATATTTATAAAGGATAAGTCTAACACTACCATGCAGACATACAGTAGCACACACCACACCTGCTACAATGAGAAGAGTCCTTTTCAAATGTTCTGCTTAAATTGCTCTTAAAAAATAACCTTAACATTAACTGTTCACCAAAGTCAACCCAATGTAGGGCAATTAGCATTTATGGAGTTTTGCACATTAGTCAAACAGTTTTTTGATGTAACATCCATATTAACAGACAGACTATCATACATAATGTCATAAAAAGAAACATTACTATGTATAATGACACTTCAACTGTGGTAAGCGTCTCTTCTAAGAAGAGCTTGGGCAGGCCTGTACAATGCGTGATTATATTAGGGAGATTTTCTTAGTCGTCTCACTGATCTTACTGTCAAAAAGAGTCAGTTCAGCCCTTATTGCTGCAGAAACGTGTCAGATAATGTCTAATGAAGTGACCTGAAATCACAACTCTCAGTCAAACCCATATTTTAGTGAATAAAACCCATGTTGATATAATACAGCTGGGGTGGACCTGGTGTAAAATATTTCATCTTAGGTTGTTCACTAACATGTTTAAATGTTCCTTAGCCTTCTAGTAGGGAAAAGATAGCAACGCACAGAAACAGAGGCAGTTTTACTGTGGTTAACCTGTGCAAACCTGCAATTCTATATTCCATACAGTGAAATCAATGGTGACCAAGAGTTGCTCGACGGGCTTTTTTGAGGGTGTTTAATGGATCATTAAGAACATAGAGCAATAGAGAACACATCTTTTTAGTTGCTCACATGCAATGCTCACATATATAATAGTATGGCTACATCACAACAATCAGCATACAAACCTTTTTAGATTAGATTTGTCTGCTTTATTTGTGTATCCTTGTGATGTATTTGCCAGCTATTTCTGCCATATCAATATAACTTGAAAGAAATCTGATTTTCATTACTTAAGAAAAAGTAGTTTTTCCCCTTCTTTGTTATCTCTGTAGGCCCACTGACTAATTGTCATTTTTCCAATTTTTTTTTTGTCTGCTTCATGACTCAGAATTTGACTCAACATAGTTGTAAGAGTCTCTCGTCTTTTTTTTGGAAACTGTCCTGTTAGGGGCCATGGTGCACAACAGAAAAGAACTCCGCAAATTGTGAATTTGATGAATTCTGTTGAGATTGACCTAAACTGGGCGAAAGGTACCCTACACTGAACCTTAAGGATCAAGTAATTAGAAACAATCTTTTATTAAAATCTGGGTACATGCAAACACATGCTAAACATATTTATAACTTAAATAAACTAAAAAAACTATGGGTTTGGTCTGCTGTGTCAAAATAGCATTTTAGGTTTACCCTGGAAGATGTATTAAAAACAGAATTACTATAGTCTTGGACTGGAAACTAGATGGATGGACTCTACCCCCATTTCCATCACTTTTCATTAATCTAAGAGTTGCTAGGAACATTCAGATCAGGTATAACTATAATCCATTCTTACTAAACCCCATCAAAAACCACAACGATGATTAAGCCATTTGAACAGTGCATACGTACTAACTTTTGTATAATCACATAACTAATTGTCACTAAAACAGTTAAAATTGAAAACATCACAACATTCCCAACATTATTTGAATGGCAAAACAACAGGCCCACAAATTCTCATCTTGCTTCTTCAGGTCAGAATTGTTGTTGCATTGCATGTATATTTCTTAATCAAGTCTTGCTTTTCTATTCTTTTCTCCTTTTTCTTTTTTTTTTTCTTTTTCGCTTACACAACAAACACTGCACAGAAGGACACAGGGAGGACATTGCCTGATAGCGTAACAACACCCAAAACAATCACTTCAAAAGTGACTGCCTTTGAAAGCCGTTTGTCCCTTCTGACCCCTGTGTTTATAGTAAGTGGAGATGTAGAACAAGTGCATCTCCTGATGTTCATTAGCCAACCTTCCCTGTGCAGCTACTGTATGACTCCCTGGGCAGCGTGACCAAGAAAGGAATGCCAGCCCACCCTCCCCACTTCACTAAAGGTCAGAAGAGGGCACTGGAAGTGATCAAGTCATCCATTACATAAAGAAGGGAAAGGTGGAGGGGGTTAATGCTTGTAAATTGATCCCAAATTACAACCCCAAACATGGTGCAAGTTATTACTGTAAAGGACATAACATTTAGCATTGTGTTTAATTGCTCTCTGGGAAGCAAAAGGGAAGGTGGAACACTTAGAATACAGATTTAACACTTTCCCTCCCGCACATGGTATGCATATTTTTAAAGGAAAACTGGACAAATTTGGGTCCAAAATGCCAAATAAGAAACATTTACTAGAGAACACTATGACATTTTTTACCAATGGTCTCCAGAAATACAACTGGACATGGCCCACAAATGGAAACGTGTCTGGTTTTTGTGACAGATTCACAATCTCTTGAAAAGGGAAAAAACAGCAGTGCCATTAAATTGCCCTAGGAAATGTATCACTGAAAAGTTCCATTACCTATACAACTAAATACGTTTTTTTGCAAATATTAGGTTTGTAAACAGTGTCATGCTTTTTCATCACATGCCATTTCTTCTCATAATTAAGACCATTGTGTATCAATCTCAGTTTTGCCTGAATATGAATATACCTTTTTATGGTTCTATTGATTTTTTTTGTTGGTAAAATCACAGATGATGAAGAACCTTTTGTGCCTGAACATTGCCCGTCTGCACTTAATTGTATAAAAAAGGTTAATGTGTTAGGTAAAGCTGTTGTTTTGTAGAACTGTCTGTCTTTGTTTAATTTACTTAAATTACATCTAAGCCCAGGGGTAGGCTTAGGGTAACTGGCACCTGGGTGCAGGATTTTCATTAGTGCCTCTCTTGGTGGGCAGGGTTATAATGTTAACCCCGCCTTTGAGGATTGACCCACCCCTTCTTGTTAATGCTCCTCCCCTTCCCTACTATACCAGTCCCTTCCTATTAATGCCTTATCACATGATAATTTCTGACAATAGCAAACATTTTATGATCGACTGCATGCAGTAACAAGATTGTCTCCTTGCTCCAGCTTAGAAACAATGCCAAAGCATTACCAGCTGTATACATTCAATAAATACAGTTAATTAATAAATTAATAAATGATTCTGTCATAGCCCACATGATATGGCAGATTAAACATTGGCAATTATAAATAAAATGAATCTAATAAAATGATTAAGAAGATCAAAATAATAGAAAGGCTACAATATGTTTACTCTATTGAATATTTCTAAGGCCTACTTGAAAAAAAAAAAAAATGTAAGACGGCTGTAATGGCCAGATTCCTCTTTCAGACATCCATGCCTTCTTCTAAGATGAGAGAGTGGTAGCTAAGTGGAACAGCCTCCCAGGACAAGTGTAGAGGCTAACGCAGTGAGTGAATTTAAAAAGGCATGGGAAAGGCTTATGGCTCCTGAATCTAAGACAAGACTAACAGGTAAATGTGACATCAAAAGGAGAGCAGACGCAGGCCAAGAAAGACTCTTTTTATAATATCTCTATGATAAATAAATTGCTTTTTTGTTTTTTGCTTTACTACACAAATCTTAGATCAGCTCTCTTGCTTTAAACACACATTATCTCTCACTCTCTCCCTCTCCCCCCTCTCTCTCTCTATATATATTTATTTGCCACTTTTCTGGGAAGGCTTTATACAAAATGTTGTAGTGTTTCTATTGGAACTTTTGGCCATTCATCCAGTAGAGCATTTGTGACGTCAGGCACTGATGTTTGAGGAGAAGGCCTGGCTAGCAATCTCTGTTCCAGATCATCCCAAAGGTTTTTGATGGGGTTGAGGTCTGGTCTTGCCTAGTGCACTGGGGCACAGTCTTGCTGGAATAGAAAACTGTACCCACAACGTTGGAAGCATAACATTGTTCAAAATGTCTTGGTATTTCCCCTTCAGCATACTAGAGACTCGTATCCTGGCGCTCAATATCAATCAGTGGCTCACAGTGCGGGGAAACACTGAAGCAAAGGTCTGAAGGGAGACCCTTAAAATATGAGACTAAAAGAGAATAGAAGTAAAACAATATTGTAGGCAGGATTATGTCCACAGCTGACAAAATGATGACAACTATGTAACAAATAATATATTGACTTGGTTTATTCTATTCTTGAATTACAAGCGTAACCAAGTAACTGCTCAATTGGTGGTGGGTGCATGTTTTAAAAACAAGGTCCTCCCTATCAACCTACCTCTCTATTTTTACCATTATTGCAATACTCTCTAAATACTGATCTCCCTGACTTAAGGCATTGCATTGAAATGTGAAGTTTCAGCCCAATGAGCAATTGCCTGAAGCCTACAACACGATTTCTTATTAGGTCATATGAGCAATCTCCATTGGCCTATGAACAGGCCCTATCATCAGCCCCTTCTGAAGGCAACATAGATTTTAGGCAATGTGTTAGAACTGTGACTGAGCTGGTTGAAGCTAATCCTTACTTCTATTTTAGTAGAACAGGAAAATAAGCAAATATCACTGTTTGCTTAGTTCCAAACAATGGATTTGTAGATTGATACACACCTTCCCAGAATGTTCTTTTATCTGAAGTGTTAAAACACATTCAAATTTTATAGACAATATCTCTTAAAAATGTAGAAGGTCACTCTCATTAAAAAAAGGTGTCCTTGTGTTTTGCTATGCATTTGTTCTCTCAGTAAAGCCTAAGTGTGGAGAGATTTATTTACTCTTAATGTTAGCCAACCTTTTATGTCTAAAGAGAGATGGGAATATGTTAATCCAGATCTCATACTGCATGAAATCCAACTGGTCAGGTTTCAATACCCAACCTTTGATTTTTATATTATATAGTTATCTTGTGAATATGTGCTGATTAAAACATCTGTACTTTATAGATATTGATTACCTGACTGGTTTACTAACTATTTTAAAACATATTCATTTATCAGTATAAAAAAAGAGGATGCAGCATGTTTTATGAGAATGTCCCCAAGGAAAAAATATTTATAGAAGACTGAAGTCTCTACATCAGGAAAAATGGGCAGACTAGATGGGCCAAATGGTTCTTATCTACCTTACAAATATTTCTATCTTCTGTTCTGAAATATTTCTATCTTCTGTTTTATAATTAGAGTTATCCAGAGGCTATACTATGTTACATAGTTACATAGTTCATAAGGTTGAAAAAAAGACCTAAGTCCATCAAGTTCAACCCTTCTACCTAACCTTTCTAGTCTTGATCCAAAAGAAGGCAAAAAACCCCTAATTAAGCTACTTCGAATTCTGCCATCAGGGGAAAAAATTCCTTCTCGACTCCAAGAGGCAATCGGATTTCTCCTTGGATCAAGAAGCTCTGAAATATTAATATTATTCTATTTATATCCCTGTATATCGTGCCTTTCTAAGAAAATATCGAGGCCCCTTTTGAAGGTATCTAACGTATTGAATAACACTACCTCCCTTGGAAGTGAATTCCATACCTTAATTGTCCTCACTGTGAAGAATCCCTTCCTTTGTTGTCTATGAAACCTGCGCTCTTCCAGTCTCAGAGGGTTTGCATTGCTATCAAATTCAGTAGTGCTATTACAGTGAATCGAGAATACAGATTTATTAACAACATTAGGATTAACAATAACATGAACAAACATGGGGCATTCTGGTAAAGGGGAAGAATAGGGTCCTACGTTTGCGAGCTTACAAGCTGTTAGGAGCTTTATGGGAAAAGACACAGAAGGTGACTACTTGGGTTGATTTATTGTATCAAAGGCCACATGCAGAAGTTAGTGGCCTGGATAAGGTGGTGGAAACAGATGGTTTCCAGTGATGCCAAAGAGAGATGATGCTGCTGACTAAGTGCTGCCTGCAGTTTCTATCCAAGTCAATTTTCAGCACAACTCCATCTCTTTACTATTGGTGATTTCACTATGGATGAGTTAACTACACTGTTGTACCAGCAATGCATGTACCAAACACAAGGGCTTCTGTGAGGTTCACCCACTGTCCAATAGAGAAAAAATAATGCGATAATAAGATATCATTGTATCATAGATATACTCTACAAGAAATTTCTGATCACTAAGTAAACTTAACTTATTATAATCATGCAGTCATACAACCAGCTAAACTGTATATACTGCATAAAATATTTCCAGCTCCCCCAAATAATGGTGACATAACATAACCAAATTAGTTTTATCAACAAAACTAACTTACACAAATGTTACCATTGCCAACATTTTTTTATTCTATTCCATGTAAAATAAGTTATATTTCATGTTATCCATGAAATACTTGCATCCACATGTAAAGCTCTGCTGACATCTGCTGCCTGCATAATAGAAAGCATCTTTAGTAACTTTCACTTACTTTCTATGGCTTCAGGATCTTGGTGGTGACAATACACTCACTAAAATAAGTATGAAGTTACTCAAGAAATGAACCACATTTTTATATAGCTTATGAATATAAGTGTGGTTGCTAATGCATGGGCCCAAAATATAACATAGAATTTGCTGTAGCATAAGAACCATTTGGCCCATCTAGTATGCCCTTTTTATAGAGACAAACGACACACTGGTTTCTTCTTTAGATTCAGATTGCCATATGTCTGTCTAATGCATGTTTAACACTTGCCATGTGACGCAAATGTGTTGTGGCCGTACAAACCAAAAAAGAGTTTCTGTATTGTTTTATCCATTGTTTATGGTGTTTCCTTGCTTTATGACCCAGCTACATTTCACCTTTATATGAGAGGCAGATCGCCTGATATTTTCCTAGAGAATTCTCTGATAAAAAGCATAATTCATGATTCTATTAATGATGGCACATTGTCCAGGTCCTGGCGCTGCAAGGTATCCCCAAACTGTAACACTGCCACCACCATGCTTGATTCTTGGCATATGGTTCTTAAAAATAAAAAATCCACTTTTGACTTACTATAGTATTGTTCTATAGTATTGTTCCAGAACTATTGAGGAGCATGTTCTTCTTAGACAGCAGTGGTTGTCATCTGACTTTCCATCAATGCCAAGTTTGCTCAGTGTCTTTCTTCTATTAGAATCATGGACACTGACCTTATGTGAAAAAGAAGCACCAATCTCTGATTTCATTTTTTCTGACCTTCTTTATATATCACTGTAAACACAAAATAACCTGACTAAAGTAAATGTACAAAACATGCAAAATGCAAAAAAATTGATTTTTTAATCAAAAACGTCTTATTGAACACTACATAGTGAGTGTGACATCTTTATTATGTACCTGTTTAAATGGTTCAGAGCATATCGATTTATAACGCAGGTTTAGAAAAATGGGTCCTGACTCTAGCATATGTTCCATTTAGTGACCTTTAACACTTTCAGCTCACATTTGTCTCATTCCTTTTTTATCACACACACACACACACATCCAAGTTTCCCAGACAATGCTATTTTTTGTCAGAATAGTCCCAGTCAATGGACTTGCACTGCTTTAATATAGAACATGTGCTTAGCTTGAACTAGCAGAGCTGCAGGTGCAGTCGCTTCTACTTTAATCCCTTCTTTTGAGAATATTTATTAGCCAGGTTAGTGTAGGCTAACTAAACGGCAAGCCCTTGGGTGCAATATGCAGAAGAAGAATGCTTTGATCCTGCCCTTTCCTCTAACTGTCCAACACAGCAGATGACACTGCCAAACACTGGAGATCCTTGGCAGCTTGTTTAGTGAAGAGATGTTACCAGTTAATGTAAAACCAAAGGCTCACGGATTCCCATCCTTATTGCATGTGCAGATGGTACTGTGAAAGTGTTTCCACTTCCTGTGACACTCTCAGGGAGATGAAGGGTCTAATGTAACAGGGTAGAATTATCTCAATTAGTTATGCTACTAATACAGTATACTCTAGCGTTTATGTCCAGACAGCTTTGCACAGACCTTTAGACCATCCTTCTATGTTAAATGGAAAACTGCAACCATAATACATTACGCGTAAAAAATACATATTTTTATATTAATCTATAATAGTGTTTGTCATAGCATATAAGCTTGATACACAGGGAAATGTTAATAAAGCTGATTAAAATCGATTGCAGTTTTTTTTCTAGTTTTTGTACTTCTGTCTGCTTCCTATAGGATAACCACATAAGAGACAAGACCTGTAGTTAAATTGTTATATTAGAGTTGCTACAGTTCCATGAAAAAAATAAAAATGAATTGTTACTTAATTCCTTGTTGTTTTATTTTCCTTAGCATAATGGAGTGCAATTGGGATTTTGAAATCTAGCACATAGCACATTTGATGAATTTAAAGAAGATCTTCTACAGACCATGCGTTACATAGTTACATAGTAAATAAGGTTGAAAAAAGACCTAAGTCCATCAAGTTCAACCCTTCTACCTAACCTTACTAATCTTGATCCAAAAGAAGGCAAAAAAAATCTTAATTCAGCTACTTATCGGAACTATAACAGTCACGGCTTTTAACATAACCAAATGTGTATTTCAAGCTATGTATTGCTTGTGCTTTTTGTTTCCCAGTGTAACTGGACATTTATAGTAGATATGTTAGAAAAGCTGATATCAGTGTATCAGATTTGCAGAGCCAGCGTTATTTAATCAATTTTCTCTCTATAAGTTTCCTCTGTACTCATCCCACCCTTTGCATAGACAATTTGTTTTGTGCAAAGATGGCACAGGCAAGCTTTTTGGAGCAAAGGTGGTAGGGCAAGCTATTTGGGAACACAGATGGCACAGACAAGCTGTTTGGGGCAAATATGGTACAGGTAAGCTTTTTGGGGGACAGAGGGCACAGGTAAGCTGTTTGGGGGCACCGACAAGCTGTTTGAGGTCAAAGATACCACAGACAAGATGATAGGGCAAAGCTGTTTGTGGACACATATGGCACAGGCAAGCATTTTTGGAGACACAGATGGCACTGACAAACTGTTTGGGACAAATAAGGCACAGACAAGGTGTTTGGTGACAGAAATGACACAGACACGCTGTCTGGGGGCTAAGATGGCACTGGGATCTCATAATAAACTGTAATAAACTGTTTTTAGAATGCACAGTCTTTAATTGTTTTAAAGCTTATTTAATCGCCTTGCTGTAGCTCTTAGATCATGCTCCACAAAATCACCACCGGTCCCAGGGCACAGCCATCATCGAGGCATTGTGGGAGACTAGTGACACCTCTACCAGTGAGGGCTAGGGTGACCACATTTTATTTCTGCCATTTAGGGACAATGGAGTGGGTGAGCAGAACTGTGTTAGTAAATTAAATTGTGTAATAATACAATAATTGTGTAAAAACAATGTTATCTTAAATTAAAAAAATATTTTGGTGAGAAGTCACCAAAGAGTATTCTTGTCTGTGGTACCATTTGGTCTAGGACCAGGCCTGGCTCTATAGTGTAATTTATATATATATATATAAAAAAAAAACATAGAACAGGAAGCATAGGACAACTTAATACATGAACAGTTTTATAACAAGAAAAAATATACAACTGTTCCTTTAATGATGGTAAAAGCTGTTATGGTGATGGGTCTTTAATGAAATGCATATGTTTACATTTGTTAAAAATACTAGAGATATAGAGATTGACAGTTAATACATTCTGGGTCATTCTTACTTCCTCTGATTGGAGTCTATAGATAAATGTAGGACCTCAACATCTGCTTAATCGTTTTTTATTGTAGCATCACCTATGCTTGCAAAAGACCCTCATTGGTTGTATCAGGGTTAGTAATATTGACATGTTGAAAAGAGTCAAGGTGTTATCATTTCACGCACCAGTTACAAAGGCAATGTCTTTACATTCCACTTTTTTTACACATTCCTTTACTAAAGTGTTCTGGTAAAACAGCATGATGAGTGATGTTTGATTGGTAAATAAGGTGCATTAAAAAAGCATAACCACTGTGATCTGGAAGCAGAAGCAACAGGAATGATGCATTCTCCAGGAACATAGAAAGAGTGATGTTATTACCATGTCATAAAAACATGATGGGCCATACACCGGTGTTGAAGGCTTCTGCTACTCATGTTCCTTATGCTGATGTTATGCTGACTGTGAGAGGGCAACCGAATGCACATGTGGATATCATAACAAAAGACATGACAACATGTGTTGTCAACAGCTGGGAATGTGATTAACCAAATGCTTTCTGCTGTTGCTCATGAGTGCTGTGATTAGGCAATATTCTGTTGGAGCAGTATTCTGAATTTTGAAAACTATCACACTTATTAAGAGTTTATATTACTTATTTATATTACTTATATTACTTATTAAGTATATTATATTACTTATATTAATTATATTACTTATATTAATTATATTATTATATTATATATTACTTATATATTAAGTATATGATATTACGATAAGTGAGAATTTTTATTATCGCAAATTAATATGATAGTCTTACTTTAATGTAGTAGGTATTATCTATATCAGATTAAAACACTTTTCATCGCATAGACATACTCAAAGAGATTATGGAAAAAGAGGACAAAGAGTAGAGGGTAATATAATGGCATACGCAAGCTCTGTAAAATTTCACTTCTAAGAAGCACTGGAGCACCTTTCATAATGTATTATAAATGATGAAGTGTCATATCTGAGATAAAATCATAGTTACTGTACATTCACAGCATTCATGGGTTGATCCTGTGTTATTCATGGATGATCCTAGGCCAAATAGCTGCCGAGACAAAATGTATATATACATGCCTGACATGCCGCTCCAGGTGTTCCTTTCATTTCACATAATGTACTATATGATATTGTTTCTTTGAATTTGCAAGTTGCTGTACAAGTTGGATTTTACAAGTGTTGAGACTAAAAGTCAAGTGAATTCTCTCACTAACTCAACTTTTTATTGACTCAACCTTAAATTGTATCTGGCTATGATGGCATGAACATACAGGTAGCCAATCAGATAGCTTGGTCTGTGCCTTTATGACATAATCACATGACATTATTTGCACTTCCTATCTCATAGTAGGTGTGCCTTCTAAGTGATGGCACATGGAGGCCTACATAAGGCACTTATTTATAAAAATATAGTGCCTAGAATAATATTCTTAACAGGTTTATGAAGGTACAAAAAGTCAAATGTGAAACCTCAACCAGTTAACGTGTATTCAAATAAAACAAAATACTAACCACCATAGTCTTTTGCATTTGTTTGAAATAACCATTATATTTAATGACACCTTCGGGTCCTAACAACATCATTACTGCAGCATAATCAAACCAATTAGAATGAATTTAAGATAAATGTAAAATACTGATCTCCTGTGAAAACACAGGGCTCTTCGTGAGAGCAGAATTTAAGGTATCTGGTAATTTTCTACCACAGGATCCATACAATTTATTACATTTCTAAACCCTGAGTACTAAATATGTTGGGATAGCACACGACATACACAGTTTCCTGGAAAAGAATTCAGGCATGTCATGACAAGTAACATGAGACTGTAAAGTATGCAGCATGTGGGGTTTTTTGGTGTTCCTGCTATGTTAATTAGCAATAGGGAAATGATGGAGTGTCAACACATGCATATTCTGAGTTCTAAATCAGCCCTGAGAGTATTGCACTTCATTAGTTTCACATAACACGATTAACACTAGGTCTGCTTAATCAAAGAGATATCACTTCACAAAAGGAAACACTATTGTTCCAGTCAAGCTAAATGATATATTCATGTAAAATATAATAATCAAATACATAATTGCAGTACAGACAAATGTCAACTTTTTCCCACAGATACTGGTGGGAGAGTCAAGGTGGAATACTGCTTAGTTATCTCAGGGATCAATTCCGCAATCACTTAGTATTGCATGAACCTTGGCATCAGAGAAATATCCACTTCCATGAAATAGACATGAATATGCATGGTCTAATCAGTTTTAGCATTTTGGCATTTCAGATTTGCTATTATTGGAGTAGAAATCATAGCAGAGATTTAGAGAGACAATTCTCTAATTCTCAGTTCTCTAATTCTTCTAACCCAGTCCCAGTTGAAGCCCCCCTGCATGGTCAGTAATTTCTGTCCTGCCTCAGGATGATGGCTGATGGAGGTCTCTTTTTTAAAATCGTATTCTAAGCTTATTTTCAGATTTGCGGGCTGCTTGAGTCCTTGCTTAAGGGCCTTATCTTAAAGCAGATCTGTCACTTTTCCCAAATCCTACATTTTACATTTCTCTGAATAAATCCATGTAACTTTTCCTTTCACGTTATGTCATCTCTCACTTATCGTTAAGTTGCTGATGGGTTAGTTAGTCCAGGCAGCCTTTGGAGGGCTGGTGTGCAAAGAGAACCTAGTGCATACCTCCCAACTGTTGCAGTTTTTATGGAACAGTCACAATTTTGATTGTGATGCAACAAAGGGCAAAAGTCCCCTTTAAATCTCATTTTTCCCAATAAGATCTCCATTCAAGATGAAGTAGGTCTATATATGAAATATCTATAAAATAAATAAAAGATTAATCGGTCATACATAAAAGGAAATGTTTTTATTTTTTAACTGGTATTTCAGAGTCTTGGCAAGCTTCCAAAACTTCATTCATTTGTTATGTTTGTTAAAATGTTTGCACCTTTTCTTCAGTGGTGTAATACACATTGCATCGCCTGCATACTTTTTCGGACCTTTGTAAAAGTAAAAATGTATGCACACATTACTGATATAAATCTTTAGTAATTATGTGGATAGCACTGTAATGACCACACTTAAGTAATTTCACAAATAATGTTGTTGATATGCTTATAAGTGTTGGAAAATTCTGTTATGGCAAAAGTCAATAGCGAAGTATTGTGAATAGACCAGTATTATGTATTTCACAGTTATACTCCCATATTGCTCAGCCAATACTCTAAGAAAGCAGTCTAATTACAACTGGCTAAGCATTATGGAGGTTATTGAGACTTACAAAGAGTTCCTGTTGCCTAATTCTAGTGTTAAGCAAGCACTTCTTCTGTGAAAGTTTCTAAAGAAGGTATGTCTAGTTCAACTGAACACTACCACTAGTTTATGAACCTATAGCTTCCAATTGATTGCATGTGGTTCTGTATATGCCCTAGATACTAAATACACTATTTTATAGCATGTTGTGTGGGATGACTTGTGTAGCAAAGCAATCCCATCTGGTAAGTGAAAGAATAAAGTGGTTTACAAATGTATATACTGTTTAAAATGTTGCATGTGTTATGTTTATGGGAATATTCTGAGCAGTCATTTCCTATATTGAATGCATTTAAATACATATTTAGTAAGGATAGATAAAGAGCTTAAATTCCATAGTCTAATAATTTAAACCCAATTTGACAGAACCATGCTATCAGAAACACAAGTATGTTGCGCCATCTGCTGGGCAAACTGTAAATTGTGTTTTAACTGTGGTTACAACTGGCATAGGTGCAGTTAAAGGGGAACTTCCACATGTTAACATAATAACTAAGGTCACATAAAAAGCAAATTACTAAGATCACTCACCACCTCAATGACTTGGGACTGAAGATCTCATATTGCTGGGCATGTCCACCAAATAAAATGAGAACCTGGTAATATTTTGCTTTAGCACAGAGCTGAAGCTAAACCTACTTAGGCCTTCAAATGTAGGATCACCCCTTAATGACAAAGCCCGTACATGTACGGGCTCAAAATGCATTGTTTTCAATGGGTTTAGGGACCACCCATTGTCCTTAAGGGGATAAAACCATTTGCATTTAGCATACATATGAAGGATCTTTCTAAGATGTGCTTGTGAGAGTGACAATGACAAATACCTGTTTCGCAATCTGTGCTAGACTGTTCAAGCAATCTAATTAAATTGATGAACTGACATTCTCCTAATCCATGACTTCACTTTATTTCCTTACAACTTCGGTTTGTATATGATAAGACAGTTGAACAGCTTTGCTTGAACATAATTCTTTTCTTTGTGGGAATTGTACATTTATACAATTTTGTATATGAGAGACCTGTGGATACAGCATTCTCAGCATTTAGCCCCACTGATTGGCTACTTAAAGCACTCTAATTTTGTTAGACCCTAGATCACAGCGTTCACCAAGCCAGTGCTGGAGCTGACTGGCCTCTCAGCTATCATGTGTGTTAAAGGACATATGATGAGTGGACTGTCCCTTTAACCTGCTCCAATCAGCTAGGCAAACCCCATGACTCCTTATCAAGCTGTCTTGTGGTAAACAATTTAATGGCTCAGTGTTAATCAACCAGAGGGATCTCTTCTGAGTAATGAAAGTCTGTGGAGGAAATACATTTATTATATAAACAGGACATCATTAGTATTGTCATAAAAAGCTCATTGTATTGTTTGAACAAGAGAACTATCTATGCAGCCTATTAAACCCACTTTGGTATAATGCTAAATTTCATTACAAGTTTGAGGTCACTTGGCTGTTTTCATGCAAAACAAGTACATTTCTAGCCGTTTAACATAATTTCAAACAGTTTTTTTAAGGATTAATTAGCCTTTTAAACTTAAACTTTAATAGCAAACACAATGTGCCATTGGAACACAAGAGTGTTGGGAGTGATAAAGAGCCCCTGGACGCCTATGAAGATATTCCATTAAAAATCAGCCATTTCCAGCTACAATAGTCATTTACAACATTAACAACATCTACACTGTATTTCTGATCCATTCAATGGACAAAATGTACGTTTCCTAAAAAAACAATTTGACCCCAAACTTTTGAATGGTAGTGTATATATTATACTACATATATGTATTTTATTTCACTGAGAGGGTAGTAAATAAGAGGGACAGTCGGTCAGCAGAAGTGAAAGAGGCTAATACAGTGAGGGAATGTAAGCATGCACAGGGTAGTGATAAAGCTATTCTGACACTTAGATGAAACCAAAGACTGATGATCTTTGCATCAGGAAAAACTGACAGACTAGATGAGCCGAATAGTTTTTGTCTGCCATAAAATCCCGTGTTTCTAGGTCTATATACAGTATTGGACTTCATGTCCACAGAAAAATTCTAGAGGAAATATTCAATCTTATCAGTCCTTTCTTTAATGTTGTAATGACGTTTTCTATAATTTTCTATAATTGACTGTATATTGACTAAAACTGAATTTCACAAAGAAATTTCAGTTTCATTTCAACAGCTCTACTACGAATTATGGTCGACCAAGCCCTTGAGCTTCCTCTACAAGATTTACCCCTACATAATACATAGTTCAAAAAGTGAGATCGTTTTGAATCTACGCAAAAGCTGGATCCTTCTGTTTTCACACACTGTGGCTGAACACAAACACTGCAAAGTGTCCAATGCTTTCTATCACTTAGGTTGGGTGTATGAAATTGTGGTGCTCTGCATGAAAAAGAAGCTTTTCCTATGATTTTATCTGTCCATATATCATTGGTGTCATTGATACTGATGTTGAATGCAACATGTATATTTGTTTTATTTAGTATGTAAGAATGTGTTTACTTGTAGCAGAATTATTCTAAACGGCTTCTTTGAGAAAATTGGATATATTATATATTATATTATATATTTATATTATATATTATATATATATTACATATATATATATTATATAATATATATAATATACATATATTATATAATATATATATTATATATATATAATAAAATTGGACCCTTCCATATATTATATATATATATTATATATATATATATATATATATATATATTAAATATTATATATATATATATATATATATATATATATATAAAGTTCCCACCATGTCATGAAAAAATGTTCAACGTAGACCAGAGAGTACAATAACTGTGGGTTATTTTTATTCTTGCACATTTCTAAAATGGCTGTATTGCTTATGATGCACTACATATATTTTTCCCTCCTCTTTCTTTTTTCACATACAATTAGTTCCTAAATATATTTTTGTTATCTTATCTAAAAAGACTTTCCTATTTTTATTTAAAATGTTGAATTGCAGCTTTGTTCTGTAAATCAAAATTGTTATGGTATGCACCACTTGTTCTGTCCTGCTTACCCATTTTAAAGCACTGCAGAATATTTTTGCGATATTTAAATTTTATAAATAATAATCAATATATATAATGGACTTTTTGAATACAGGCTACACTACCTTGCGGAGGTCAGGTGGGGCTTGTTTGTATGTATGCCTACAGCATTGATTCTAATTTTTTTAATATTGTTCACTTTGTAGTGATTTTCATATTGTCAAAACTGCATAAAATGTTGTTACAAAAAACATGCATTAAATGACAATAGGGAATTATGGTGAAATGAAGACAAAGTAAAAATGCTTGTGTCCTCAAATCTAAAATACCCTACATTATCCATACTTTCATCTTCTGAAGAACAGTTTTATTATTTTTGCATTTATTAAATAATATTATAAAAGTACATGACTTTATTTAAAAAAAAAAGTGTGGTGTATATCCATATATTCTTATTTTTCTGTTTTCAGAAGTTGGCATCCCTAAGTGTGTCTGTTATTAAGAGGTCACTATACAATTCCATTTAATGTTTAATCTATATTTTACACCTTTTGTTCTTTTGATTTACCAGGGCTGATTCCCCTTTAAGCTACAAGTGATGATTTCGCAAAGACATGTGATGTCATAATAAGACACAAACTATATTAACAAGGCGTTCCGGAATTTAGACAGATATTCGAACACTCACAGGTAAGTGATGTTCTCCTAAACATCAGATAAGGCTGAATGTTTGAGGTTCTACAGCACTTTATAAAGTCACAGACTAGATATTTTTAGGCCTTTTTCAGACCTCTTAACACAGTTGATAAAATAGAAGTTTAGCTACACAGTTTTTCTAACATTAAGACCATATGACCCAATGTTTCACTTTCATTTGAGGAGTGGACACATGTATCACTAGAGTGCAAGGATTCTACAAGAACCTGTTAGTTTACGAAACAAAGGAATTCCCTAATCGCGTGTATTACACGTATTACATAATTACAGTGTTTATTCTGTAAACCAATTCTTACCTGTTTGCAGAAACCAGACTTATTGAGTGGGTTAAATAGATGATATACATAGAAATATAGACTTTGACGCCATATAAGAACTATTGTGCCCATTAACCATTCTAACCTAAATCAGTCTTTGGATTTGCCTTAGATTTAGGATAGCTTTATGCACCACTTGTTATGTCCAGTTTACCTATTGTGCGGCACTGTTAAATAAGTTTGGGCAATTCAAATCAAAAAGTAATATGAAATAATAATAATCAATTAAGTACAATCCCTCTAGATCAGGGGCGTCCGACATGCGGCCCGCGGGCCAAATATGGCCCACCGGACCTTGAGGTGCGGCCAGGCGTGAGATCCGCAGGCAGGGCAACCGGGATCGCAGAATCGCAAGGGCCCTGCTGCTTTCCTGTGGGTTGTTCGCACAGGGGAAGCTGAGCCCAGCGGAGTCACATGAATTTATGTCACATCACATGACTCCGTTCCATTCCTGCTTCCGCTGTTCAGCACAAGAGAAGTTGCTTGCCAGCTACAGAGTGGAAAGCAGCAGCCCCTGCATAAGTCTGTGAGTGAGAGATCTGCAGTACAGGTAAGAGGGTGGGGTTGTATGCGTGGTTGAGGGAATGAATCTGTGAATGAATGAGTATATGAATGAGTGTATGTGTGATAGCATTGATGTGTAAGTGGGGGGGGCATGGAACAGGGAGTCTGAAATTGACCTCATACTGCTGGCAGCATCAATACACAAGGGGACAGCTAGCCTGGTTTCAGCATGTATTGGCTGACTTGGAATGATAGGCGTGTGATTGCTGTTAACAATCACACTACTATCATCCCAAATCAGCCAGTACATGCTGGAACCTTGGTATGCCTGGGTTAACAGCAATCACAGTCCTATCATGCCCAGGTTTCAGCATTTACTGGTTGCCTGGGCATGATAGGAGTATTTTATTGATAACACCACACTTTTATTAAAAGTAAGTAACACACCAAAATTGGACAAAAAATACAATAACAATATCAATTTATATATGATTGTTAACAGCAATCACACTCCTATCATGCCCAGGCAACTAGTACATGTTGGAATTTGTGTGTGCTGTTAATAATCATATTTATATATATATTAATATTGTTAATACATTTTTTTATTAAAAGTGTTTTGGGTTTTTTTAAAGATGGGGTCATTTTCTGTTTCGGTTTCGATCCAGAATTTTCATTTTGGTGCATCCCTAGAATAAATAGAACTATTTAATTTTTACATATCCAAAGATAAAATGCCCTCCTGAATTTTTAGTCACGTCAGAGGACAAAACTTTCTAAGCCCAGAAATCAGTGAGGGGCATTGTAAAGGATTTTGTGTCATTTACTTTATTTCAATCTGCATGTTTTATTAAAGGTTTTTGGTTTTTTTTCAAATGAGTGCGGGCCCCGGACATATACATTTCTGATGAAGTGCCGCACTGCAGAAAAAACTTGGACACCCCTGCCCCTGTTATACTAATTGTTATGTCATTTTTAAGCTTTGTACAACGATGAGGAAACTGTGCAATTTTGTGCAATATAACACAATAAATAGTGATAAAAAAAATAAAACAACTAAAATATTACTCAATATGAATTAAAACAGCAGGCTGTATGGAGAGTGTTGGAGCTGGAAAAATTGGTATTTCTTATATCCTTGCATTAAAGTTTTACAGCAGATCTGATGTTATTAGCATTTAAAGAATTTAAAGAAACATTTTATTCCACTACAGTTGTCCTTTAATATTGTTTCCTTTGTTTGCAGTGATTTGCATATTGTCAAAACATTGTAGAAAATTTCCAGCTACAAAACAAAATTGGCTATGCCAAGGATAATCCACTAGGTGGCGCTAAGCAACACAATACCTGCACTGAGATGTGACAAATTTAACCTTCAAAATGCTCAGTGAACATTATGATCAATCTCCAAATTATTGTATCATTCTAATTATAATCTAAGTTATTCACAGGATGATTTATGTTATTGCATGCTCAGGGCATTTTTATCTGTCACTGCTACAATGTCATTGAAAACACTGTGCAAATTGTTTCACCGTAGATATGAATCACATCTGTTTTGTGATAAAAGGCAAGTGTTAAAGTGGCGTGTCCTGAGACATCACCGGAAACATTCACCAACATCAGGGAGAATACCCCTAAAGTCAGTGGGACCCCCTGCAATGTCAGCGGGACAGCACACCCACATCAGCAGGAGTAAATGCTCGCATCCCTCAAGGAGGGGCTCTTGAGTCATAAAGTTCCCAGCTACACAGATAAGACCCAAAAGAAGAACCAACTTATGTCGGCGCACTTCATTGACGTCAAGCTGAAAAAGAATCAGAATACTTTCATGTTTTGATGTCTGTGAATCCCTACGTTAGATTAATATATTTATTTTAGTATTGCAGCTAATAACATGTATCAGGCAATAAAGTTCTAAAATAAACTAAACTATATTTGTGTGTTGAATATTGGGTTAAAGGTGAAAATATACGATTGGTAAGATGCTAACTCTAAGGAAGTGACTGTGATATTGTAATAAATAAGTTAATGTACCGTCTTATTTAGTGACAAAGAAGTTGTAGCTTGCTACTGTACTTGTTGGCTTTGAAAATATTAAATTGTTACCTGTATACTGTGTTTTCATCTCTGTGCATGTGCATAATGCTTCAGATTTCAGCAATGTGTTAAGTTTCTTTAGAATGCGTTTTTGCACATTCCTGATGAAGTCTTTATAAACTGGAATGAACATCGAAAAATATATCCATTTATGCCTCGCTTGATTGATTCCTTGAGTAGAATTTGTTTTTTGTTGACTGCAGTCACAGTCTAGAATCCATGGCAGCAATTGAAAGTTTAGTCAGAAAGTAGAATTTTACTCAACTTAGTAACATTAAATAATTATGTTTTGGGAACGGTTTGGACAATCCATTAGGAATGAAGTTTCTAATGTTGAATTTGGTTACAGTAGACTGTAAGCGCCATCACGTTAAGTGGAGCAATTTCTTTAACTACAGGCTTTCTAACATATTGGAAATCATCTCTAGAGGTTTAGCTATATGTTGGAAGGATCTGCAAGATATTATACATTATAAAATCTATCTGGAATGTAACTTTTTTGGTAATCTTCACAATCCAGGCTTCATTTACTAAAACAAAAGATAGGTAATTTTAATGATGCTAGATATCCATGCTATTGGCACCACTCTGTATTGTGAAGACATCTTGAAAAGTTAATTGCTCAATATTGCTTTTCTTTAGGCAGATTTTTGGATACTTTGGATAAGTATGTAAAAGTTATGATGCCTCATAGCTATGTCTTCCATTGAGACAAGCCTAGCATGGGACACACCAGTTCTTTTCTGGAAAATCTGGCAATTTGTACACCTGAAAAAAATGTTGGTCTTTCTTTGCTAATTGAGTAATTGTCCCATGAGGTTACAGGATCTCAAAATTCTCTTCCTAGGATAGGACAAACTTCTGAAGTGTCTAAAATGTATGTGGTTTTATATCCTTTTTCTATGTTGGCCCAATGAAAAGTACGCTTTCATTTTTTGGGGGGGCTAATGAGGCTAAATCCATTTTCTATGCTAGCGGAGTAGGGATTCCCACTTGCTCCTCAGGATGCATTGCACCTCAATGTACATTGGATATCAATAAGTGGGAAACCTAAGCCTATGCGTGCTCTGGCCAAAACTCAATTGTCCTGTTACCCTTTCTCTCACAAAATCAGTCCAGAAAATAAAGTACAGAAGACAAAAGTCTGAAACAATTTAAGGGAAAAATTAATTCTAATCCCTTAGTGTTCTCATCTGGATGTCTGAGACAGTAGTAATCCATGACATTTAGATTTTAACTAGTACAGATATGGTATGTTTATATAATATCAGCTGCATTTAAAGCCTTAATGTCTTATCACACTTTAGTCTGTTCAGTAGCATGTAGTCTAGGATCACATTTTGCCCCTGCTTAAAGTTGTGTGTGCTAATTTAATTAGACAAACTACAAGTATAAATGACATGCTCATCAACTCCTTTATTTCTCCTAGAGTCCTTAGCATGCTACATTAACCTGACAATGTTTACTTATGGGCTCATTTAACAACACAATTCATGCAGTTCACATTTTGGATTTTTTACATTGACATTACATAGGTTAACTTTTTATTTGTTATTTCATTTCCCTGTAGGAGCCAACTGTATCATGTTTTCATGATCTCACTACTTTCAGAGTTATCACAGGGAACCTTAAAATGTCACATTCATTTAATTAGGATGTCTAATTAACAAATTGCCCGCTGCTTTAAAGCAGTGATGTGCCTGTTGAGATTTGTTCATTGAGCTGATAATATGGTATAGTTCTTTTTGAGTAACATTGTTCATAAAGTGGTACTCACACCATAGATTATTGCTTGTGCAATGGATGTGGGTCATTTAAATACATCTTGTTTTCTTCTGTAAAATAAACTGTTAACTTGAATTCACATCATGGAATAGATTTCCTAAAAGTATGCCCATTTTGGATGGGTGCTAATGTCATTTGAAATAGAGCAATGTTGTCTTTTAAGAGGAGTTATTGAGTATTCTGGAATCTCCAGAATCAGATCTCTCCTCATAGTCATCTTCTGTATATATGGGCTGTTTTACCACAATGGGACAGTTCTCCTCTGGAACTGAGATCCTTGGGTCTTCTGGAGGTCTAGTGGGCAAGACAGGGGAACTTCTAAAGACCGTTGAGGTGTTACCTGAGAAGGGACTGACATACTGAGACCTAAGTTGGTACTGTTGTTGTAAGGTCATAGTGTTCCACAAGGTGACATCGTTTGGCAGGAATGGGCTAGACTGGTTTCTTGCTAAAGTGTTTCTTAGTAGGAGAGGGTACCTGGGGGTCTGTGGGAAGGGGTGCTGTAGAGGTACGGCTAGAGGATTGGGGACCACATTGCTGGAATCAGCAGAGAAACGCAGTGTGTCTGGAACCCTAAAGGCTGACCCCACCGACCACTTGGAGGAGGATAAGGGATATGAGCTCAAAGTGTGCTCGAATAAGTGGCCATTGGCAGGTAGCACAAGACCATCAGGGTCAGCAGCAGTTCTCTCCACTGTCACAGAGGATCTGCTGGATAGAAGGACTTCAACAGCCCCAACCAAGTCTCCTCCACACCCCTTCAAGATCAGCTCAAGCACAGTGGGCTTCTGGCTTGGAAATATTTTCTTGAGCACCTCCAGAGGTGGTCTGTTGGATTTCAAGCTGAAAGGCAAAGACACGGTGCCCGAAGAGCCCTCAACCAGGAGATGGCTTTGTTCTGCCTGATACTTGGGGCTCTCAGATGTGTTCTCTGCATTGTTACAGCTCTTCTGTGCCTGATAGCCGGCCTCATCCACAGACACCACCTCGGGGCTCTCCGGGGAGCAGCAAGGCTTCACTTCGGGGGAGCTCCTCTGGTCGGTTTCCTTGTCACTGTAGTTCTCTCCGTTCTCCGTACTGCTGCTGTCACCTAGTCTCTCCTCAGATAGGTCTGCAAGGAAAGATAGTCATCAGTACAGGAAAAAAAGGAGAGAAATACGTTCATATGAACCAATGTCAAGTGTATACAATCTAGAAAATCGAAGATTTTAAAAAAATATATTTTCCTCAATAATTGTTTATTCAATTCATGTGAAAGAAACTAATCCAAGCTAAATGTTGCATCTTTCAACAATATCTTTCTCCCTCACACTTGGTATATAATTATTATTATAAATAATTTCACGTGAGAAAAAAACGTTTTCAGAAAATCTCACTCTGCTAAATTAAGGACCAACATTTGCATGCTAAAAAAATTAAAATACAATTTTACAGTTAAATTTTAAAAAATCGAACTCTTTATCTGTCTATAGATATATATATCTGTACCCTTCCTCTTCCTCTTTTTATATTCCTGTCTGTAATTTCATAGGTTTCCAGATAAACTTTACCGGAACGAATTTTTATTTTTATTTTATCATTCCTTAAAGCTGAACATTTATAGTGACTGTGTTGTTGTTTTTATTAAATTAAGTAAAGAGCTATCTGAAAATGACATTGCCGGCTTGAATTTTTGGTGACTACTGCCCACTTCTTGGTTTGTTCCTATTTTTAAAACCATTACATACTAAGAAATATCAAAATACTATAATACTGAAATAGAAATGGTGTTTGCAGTCACACCGCTGTGGAATAAATAGATCGCTTTTAATTAAGGGAGGGTGGTATGATCAGTAAGCTTTTTGATTAGTAAATTATCAAAAAACAGATTTTGAAAAAATCATTGAGTCCATCTAATCTGCCCATTTTCCTGATGTAACAGACCTTAATCAGTCTTGGATCTTCTCTTATTTTTATGCCTACCCCATGCATGTTTAAAAAAAATCCCTTACTGTATTAGCCATTACCACTTCTGATGTGAGGCTATTCCGTTTATCTACCACCCTCTCAGTAAAGTAAATTGCATTTTGGGCATCTCAGTGAAAATACCATGTACCCACCAAAGGCTGGAACTACTTTCTGTCTGAACTAGATGCACCCCCAGTATCTGCCAACATCAATGCATACCATTGTGTCCATAGCTGAGAAATGTCTCATCAATGCTTGGTGAGTGTTTTCCAAACAAGCTCTCCACTGCTTGGTAACATTTCACTTGAGTGTGACCTTCTCCAGAAATTATGGCTATCGTGTTCAATTTACACCGTCTGCCTGTGATTACTGTAATCTTTTATGAAGACTATCTATCACAGAGAGAACATTTTATGGTTTGGGCCAACAGCGCCCATATGCAATAAATATCTGGTGTGAAGGTTGTTTATTGTATGGGTTCAACGTCCCTACTGAAGCTGTCTACAGAACACTGGCTGATTTTGGAGGAACTTATTCAAACGATAATGCTAGTTCAATTCCTTGGAACTCAGAATAACGGGTTTCACCTATTTCAGCTAAAAGACTAAAATTATTAAAAACTTGTTATTCGGAGGTCACAGATTTTTCTTACCCGTGGATTATACTTAAGTACACGTAATTTAATTTACAACGTACATTAATATAAGAAAGTAGCTGTAATGTTCGGGTAGGAAAGTTGAGTTGTAATATTTATTAAATATTTATCTGAAATTGCGTATTTGTATGAGTAATTTAAAATGAAACGATTGTGTGAATTATTACTTATAAATGGTATTTTGAATAATTAATTTCCTCTCCCATTATTTCCCTGCATTTATAATTATAATTTCCCTGCATTTATAATTTTAGTTTCAGATAAATGCTATGTATATATATATATATATATTGTATATATTTTGTTTTAGATTATTTTACATAAGTATGGCAGTTTTAAAAGGGCAATATTTAGTCTGAAAATGACTTGTCATGCAATACTAGGATTTCGGTTATATATTCATTTTAAATGTGTCTATTTAGGAACCCCTGGAAACTGGATTTTTTTAATGGTTGGTTGAAATATAAATGGCATAGTTGGAATTGCATTTTGAATACCTTTTTTCCATATACACAGAAACGTAGACGATAGGCTGATAAGCCACGAAATTATACTAACAAAATGTGGTGGTTTATATTCGTAATGCATCTGCAATTGAAGCAAAGTCATTTTTACACATCGTTGGTGTTTAAGGGGTTAAATTCAATTTCAATTTAGTAGTTGCAATGCATTATCAGAAAATGTTATATTTCATTTATTTAACGCCAATAACAGTTACTCAATGTCGATAAGCTAATTTTGTATATAGAGAAAACGTTTTCAGAACATTTGGTCTGTAGTATGTAAAGCTAAATGTAAACTCCTACGGGGACTATTAATTGTATGGTCTGGATAAAACTTAAATTAAAAAAATCGTGAAAAAAAATTAAAAAGTTTTTTAGTAAGGAAAACTAATCGTATTTCCATTTTTTGACGTTATTTTGGTGATTGTGCCATTGTATGTAGCAGACGCTACAAAATATATATACTTGTAACTTACCGATATTTTGGAACCTATAACTATAGATTACTGGCAGGAGAAAGGTTATTAACTAATTATTCCATAAATATTAATCTTATTATTGATAATAATATTCACATTTAAGCAATACCTCATGCACTTTACATGGTAATATTTTAGTGAACTTTGTTAATTTGTTTATTTTTATCCTATTATTTTCAGGAATGCTTTTTCCTTTTTGTATTATGATTTCCTATTATCTTTTTTTTTCGTTGCTCCAATTGCAAAATATACCACCAATATTTTTATAACAAAGATGGTTGGAAAGTTTAAGAGGTTAAGATAGTTTAGACAACGTTTTGCTTATAGATTTATTAGTGTCGTATATTCATATAACGTGTAAATAGGAAAATAGGGATTTTGCAAGTTCTGTACTGAAAAAGCTATTAGTACACTTCACACCAGACCAAACATAGTTTTACAATTATGTTAATTGAAACCCCTTTTACCTTCCTAAATGTTGTAGTATTGTCTTTAGAAACTATATATATCTATCCCAATAATTTATGTAATGCTGTCTGTCCCTTAACATAATTTCTTCTGACATATATTAATAATGTTCTTAAATTAATAATGACCGTTTCTTGAATTTTGACATGCGAAATCTGCGTAGGCTGATTGCAAAAGTAATTCTGCCCATTTATGAAATCCCTTGCGGTGATTGTATTTAAATTTATCTAGAGCAACGTACCAAGAATAAAATAAAGCTTTTTTCACGCATTACATCCGAAGAAGGTCCCTCTGAGGTATTGAAAATTAAAAGGTATCATAAATGGCTTTGAACTATATTCTCTGGGGTCAACCCAGTAAATCCATTTTATTGCCAAATTCAGTCCCTATCTTTTTCTAGTAAGATCAGTATGAGCAGCAATTTCCAGCACAGACCTTTTTCCAAAGTACTAAAAAAAATAAAAATAATTATAATAATTAGAGAGGTGTATTTTAGTACACATTACTGTGCACTTGAGATCAAGGTATTAATGCTGGACAATATGGGCTCTCAAAACTACTTTATGACCTTGAAAGTACATTAAAGATATCAAACGGATGAGAATAGTCACTGTTTAACTTTTAAGAAATATTTGGGACAAAGACAAGTCAATTTGTGATTTACTACGTAATTATATATATATATATATATATATATATATATATATATTATAGCAGTCTTTGTGTTGATTCTAGAATCTATAACAGGTACTGGCACTTCAAGCCATATCCCTGTCCTCTACCTACCTGTCTTCAGTGAAAGCTGCATAGCTGAGGGTGGTTCTGGTGCCCATCGGATGGCCATCTCCCCTGGTCGGGATGGCTGCTGACTGCTGTCCGCTGGGAGAGAGGTTGGCAGCCCTGGCATGGACCTCAGAGTATCTGGTATAAGGCTCTCCAAGCTCTCGTTGGCCTGCTGTCTCCTGAGAGCCACCTGAGCTGCCATGACCCTCTGTCTCTCAATGATTAGGATGCACTTCTCGCAGGTACAGTCCTTGAAGCGGCAGTAACGCTTGTGGCCCTTTAGCCAGGATAGGACCCCATGATTTCTGCAGCGGGCACATTTAGGAGTCCTCTGGAGGGGAGCACGGGGCTGTGACACGGGCCCCCCCATGTACAGGTAAGGAGAACCGTAACCGTTCATGTCCCTGAGGTCTAGAGATGGAGGGGGTGAGCCTGTGCCAACCTAATGATGAGCTATGCATATGCCTAGTTTCACAGGTCTTTCTGGCTAGTGTGAGGAGTACCAGATGGAGACATGAGCCATGGAAATCGGGATAGCAGAAGGTTCGTTGTTAGCTCTGATGAGAAGTCCTCCTGGCTACTTACTGTGGCCCTCAGCAGGTCAAGAGCTCTGGAATGTTCACCTGCCCTAAATACAGATCAGTTCTCCAGGAATCAGGAGGGATGACAGATGTTAACAATATCCTCACCTCTTTGCTTCAGCTTGTTATTTTCTTTCACTTGGCGAGCCAATCAGAGGTTTGTCCAGCAGTGGTCCTCCAGAAGGTCCTCTCTGAAGCCCTTAGGTCCTGAGACAGGCTGCCCTGACTGTGCTGCTACAATAAGTGAAGTGCTGTCCTGTGCTCTGCTCTGTTGTCTCCCTGCTATGTATTTGAGAGGATGTGCACAGAGATGGGAACTTGCAGACCTTTCTCTCCCCCCTGTCCCCGCCCCCTGTTCTCCTTTCTCTGATCAAGACTTGTATTCTGTGCAGAGTTTCCCAACCACCAGAATCTGATGTCCCACACTCACCCACATACAGGAGCCCCTCATCACAGTGGATAACTTACCCTACAGTGTATACACCCTGTCTTAGCTCTGTCACTGGTGTGTCTGATGTTACTTCACTTCTAGCACTACTTTGGCGTAGATCATTGATATATTCGATTAAGTCAAAGTAACACTTTAACAACAAACATATTTTAATCATAGTGTAACATTGTATTGGTACAAACGCATTTAGGTTAAAAGCCACCAGAAACACCACACTTTTGGCAATTATTGCTAGTAGATATATAGCTGTATAGAGCTTACCAGTAGTTTGTGTAGATAAACAATAATTATTAGCTCCTGATTATCTCATTTTCCATGAACAGCGTATTAGCTCATATTTTGTGTAGCGGGTTAAAATGTAATCAAACGTGGTCATTGGATTTTGTAGACTCTACTCTTTTGTCCTATTTTAGGAATATCAGTGCACTGGTATATAGGGTGCAAAAATTGTTAAAAATTTTTACATTGATAACAGATTTTTAGGTCGTTTTCTAGGCAATGGTTTACTTTAAAAAAAAAAATAACTTCCATTTTTAATGGTGTGAAAATTTTCAGAGATTTTTAGGATTTAATTCCTTCTTGCTATGAGCTCATTTTGCGCTTTTTTGCCTTTAATACATTTTTTATTCTCTAAATCCAAGCTGCAAACGCAGGTCATCCTGAGAAGTTATACAAATTGTTTGTTTTTCCTCATTTTTAATGGAAAGTATAAGTTATGGGCTTCTTAAGAGAAATTTGTGATTAAGCAGCACTAGCCTGGTCCATAAAACTTACTAAAATCTGCATTAGTGTTTATGCAAGTTATAGTATAGGGTATAGTCAAGCTAAAAATATGCATTCTTTGGTTGAAGAAATTATGTGGGGTTTTTTAAATTAACATTAATTCCAAAAAAATACACACGTTAGACATAAAATATATACATTTTTTTTCTGAATTCGCCCTCTCCTTCCCTATTGGAAAATTAGAGAGCATCTACTGGAATGATTACATTTACTCAAATGACTCCTGAGCTGAAAGGATCTATGAAGTTGGCCTCATTTGTTTGGACTTCTTCATAGGTTTACAAATGATCCTCCTGAACCTCAACCATCCTCACTTGTATCTGCACTTGTGTCACAAGAATAACTGTAGTGATGATAGTGATGACAATGACATAGGAAACTAATCGGTATTGATTGTATGTGCAATAAAACATCACATGATGTGTGGAAAGGAATCAATGGTAGCAGGGGCCCCATGTGTATTATTAGATATGTCACCACCCTCCAGAAAGGACAGAAATGAGCACTTCATTAGTGGGGTCTCGGTCCATCGACTTTTTTGTTAGAAAAAAGTATATATATATATATATGTTGGCGCTATATTAAATAATAATTATATATATATATATATATATATATATATATATATATATATATATATATATATATGAAGTACGACCCACAAAAGTCAAAGTGGGGTAAAAATATTTTATTTTTCGATTATTCATCTGAAAAACTGAAAAACATATTATTTTGCGCAGGATGGCATACATCAGTTGCATTTGCTTGAATATTATTATGTGTGTTGTTTGTACATATGCAGGTGAATGCATTGCTGCTTTACATGGTTCTGTATGTAGGTGTTAGAATATGAAGTGTCATGTGGCACAAATTACCTGGGAATCTCAGATTTTTTCATTACCATTATTTGTGCCAAATTAGATAAAATCATTAGGTCAGATAACCACAAAATATACTTATTGGGGAACCGAAAGATTTTAGAGGGTATGCCTATGGAAAAGAAAATGCCAACATTATATATACATATTTTTATTTTTAAGCACTTGCAATACAATGCCATATAAAATATATGTATTTATGTATTATATAAAGCCAAGGATGGCTCTAGGTTATTAGGAAGTAAAAATATTTCGGGGACCTCATCTCTAATAGAAGTAAAAAAATAGTTGTACATAAAGTAAACACATACAAAATATACATTAAAGTGCCATTACATCAGAAATATGTGCTTCTCCTCTGAGGTGGCCCTTAGAACAGTGGGGTCCCTAAGCACCTGCTAAATATGTTTATCAGGTAGTGCCATTTGTGTCTTATCATTTCTATAATATAATTAAATAAAATTAGGAAATAGGTATAGCAATATTGGTCCAGGAGAAGAAAGTCTTCTGTGGAAGGTACAGTTTATTGTATCAACAAAGAAAATGGTAAGCCTTCAGGACCACAGAGGACTCTTCTTCAAATGCAGTGTTTAAGAAGAGACTCTTGAGGTTTCTAAAGCTTATATGGATCTACATCGTTTTCTATGTTGGTCCAATAAAAAGGTATCATCCTTGTCTTAAAAGAAGTAACTAATCAGGGTGACTGGTCCAGGTTACTGCTAAAATATTTAATGTGAGTGATAACTCCTGGGCAGCTAAATAAAACAGTATAAATAAAAAAATCTTTTAAAGAGGGGCATTATAGTTAGATAACCTGTTTTCACAAATGTAAAATAATAATTATATATAGAGGGCTTATTTAAAAAATGGCAAATAGGCTGAATCTAGAAGTTACCTCTACACCAAAGGAAAGGATTCCAATTGTATTCTTTCAATAAATCTGATGAGTCTATCTGCAAGTTTGTGACATATTGTACACTTTACACTTAATTATATTAGACAAATGTATTATGCATTTTCATTTTAGACACCACATACAAAAGGTATCCCTCTAGATTGTAAGCTCTTTAAGCAAAGACCTTCTTACCTGTTGTTTCTGTAAGTCAAATTGTTATGTTATATACTACTTGTAATGTCCTGTCTATTCATTGTACAGCGCTATGGAATATGATGGCGCTATATAAACCAATAAATAATAATAATGCCTTTTGATATCTCTACAAGTCAGCAGTAACACCTTTTAGAACATATGTATTAAGTATCCAGTTAGAAGAACATTTCTTTGCTGACCCACTGTGAGAATCTTGTGTATCAGAATTCTGGGCAAAGCGGTCAAATTGGAGCAACTTGGAACATTCAAATGGTTATTATGGTGACTGCATGACTTTCAATGCTTTGTATAGTTTTTTTCTCCTAATAAATAAAACCTAAGATGTCATTAAAGCTCTGTATCTTGATAGAGGTGTATGTGATACTATACAGCACTGGTCCCAAAAAAAGCTTTATTGTTGTTACAATTTCATCTGAAGAAGACACCTGAGGTCCTAAAAGCCTATGTGACATCTTTCTCTATGTTAGCCCAATAAAAGGTATCACCTTGGTCTATATCCATTCCTCTCATTATAAATCAGTGCAATCTGATGTGGAGTTACTGAGAAGCGTGCAAAGAATTGGTACTTTATTGGTGTCTCAGTGGTTTGGCTGACCTGATGCCAAATACAGATTGAGCTGTGAGTTTCTGTATCCATTCACTGGCACTGAATGGTTAGAACCCCCCACTGGCTTTGCTGGCTATTGAATAGTTAGGTTTAGCAGTGATCTGTGGACCCACAATCTAGTAAACCAGTAAGGGCATCTCTTCCCCTCCGATCTTCCCAGTTTGCTTGAATTAAACATGATTTCAGTAGCCTTGCCTAACTGTATGCTTTTAACTGGGGGATATTCAGAGCTAGTGACTCCACTTTTATTTGTAATGGAAAATAATTGTCTGGAGGATTATTCACAAAATAAATAATTAAGAGAAAGAACAACTATAGGAGAGATTGCAATAACTCCTAGTTTTTATTTTGTTTAAAGTCTTTCTAAAATACTGTCTGCTTTGTTTTACAGAGATATATATGAAAAATATTTCTTGTAAGTGCTAGGGAGGAAAGTGTGAAACTGAAGAATTGCATAATAATATTGCCTGTAAAAATCTTTTTTTTTTCATTAAGTTACTTGTGTAAAAGGGAAGATGGTTTTAATAGGTTGTCATGAAGATAAATTGCATCACATACAGCAAGCTTTTGCTAAAGACTCCCAGCTCTTATTTCCTCGAATTGAATTACGTTTATGATATAAAGGGAAGGGGGTCCGATAAACCCCACATGTCTCCTCTACGCTCTCTGTGTGGGATACATTTGTGTTTTTGCGATGATCATTAATACATATCGCTATTTCTAGATCTTTATTTTACGTGCCAGAGGGCTGTAAACTGCAATGCTTTGCATAATCCTCCAGGACTCAAAGGGTTACAATTTCTTAGGAACTCGAGCACACCAGCAAGGAAAGTGTTAAAACGTAATGGTGATCTATTCACTAAAGAGAGAATTGACAGAGATCTCGCAGGACAGGTTTGGATTGATCTCCAACTCCTTAAGGGAGAATGTGCTTCAGCAAGAGCTTGGTTGGCCCTGCATAATGTATGGCTAATACATTTTCCTCAATACATTTTAAAGTTTCCTCTGCTCAGCTCAGCCCTCTTCACACAGGAGAAATTTGCCAGTGTTGGCCCCTTATGAGAAATAATGAATTGAGAGTGTTAAAACTGCAACTGCCCTGCAACTCTTTCCTTAGTGAATAGACCCCAGTATGTCAATACCTCCAATAATGTATAAAGCACATAATTACTGCAAGAGTCTTGCCTTTTGGGGATTAAATCTAAGGTTTGAGTCACTACCATATTTTGCACTGAATTAATAAACGGCCTTGCCTTTTTCTCTTTAACAGATCTCTTAAATATCTAAAGCTTTTTATTTTCCGCCAGACTGGAACAAAATCAGTCTCCTTTTGTTTGTGTGATTTAAACATGTTATTATGCAGCGAGCTTCCATAACGATATACAGGCGTGCTGTACTTGGGACTTAAAATCATATTTTCTTGCAAGAAATAATTGTGTGAATCTAAAATAACTGCTTGACTGGAGAGTCACAGAATCTATCACTGCAATATAACACACACACACACACATATATATATATATATAATGTATATTTTTTATTTGTTATATATATATTTTATTATTGTTATTATCGATTTTTTTATTCATTTATTTATTTTATTTTTGTTCTTGCTCTTGTCATTGTGATTCTGGGTAGTTGAGAAGCCCCTTGTTTCACCTACTGCACAATGGAGTTCACATGTAAATACTCAATTGATATAGGGCAGTAATCTTTTTCTCATACTTAATGTGATGGGAATGTTTTACATATCCTACTATTTGACAACATACCGCTATAGGGCCAAGTTTGTATTTATGTTGGCACAATGCACCCTGCCTGAAAGTCTATTGTAACCCAACACCTGACAACCCCCAGTCCTCTTAGTGCTCTCAGAAAGGGTTTATCCAAGCACATAATGGGATCCCAGCAGAAAGCCTTTCATAGAAAGGGGCCATGGTAAACTTCACCACATGAACTCCGTTTCCAGGGCTATTAAGCTTTTAATTGGAAAATAGCAGAGGAAATTTCAAGGTGACTATAACGTGTTAGCAGTTAGTGCTTCTCAGAATAGGCTGAAAGAGAATGAGCGTCCAAAGCATATGTGCAGATAAACATAGAGAAGTGTCTGATTGCACAGACTTTAGCCTTTGAGTCTAGCACACAAAAAGAAGCCAAAAGTGCCTTGGTGTAATATCTAACATATAGCCTGAGTGGGGGCATTATATTCTCACTACCCTTACCAGATATCTCATTTGGGTATATCAACTTCACAGGAGCTTGGTGGATTCCAGAAACCAGAGGGATATGGCTCCAACTGAGCATGGCTACATGTGTTTCTCTCTTCCAAGATCCAGAGAAGCCAAGCTACTAAATAGGTCAACCCTTTCAACATGGATGCCTGTGTGGTGTTTCTGTCTCTCTCATCTCCAGCTAGACTTGTGCTACAATCCCTAATTCACAATATATAATTATATAAATACCGATATACCGTATATATATATATATATATATATATATATATATATATATATATATATGGTGCTGGAAACATTGGGAAGCAAGTGAAGCCTTGTGTGCCAATATAACATAGCCAAAAAGTAATTGTCAAAAACAGAATATGTACACTATACAGCAACCACCTAAACACGCTTACAGAAAGATCTATAGCTTTAAATCGGAGCAGCCCAATGGCAACCGCCTCTTCATAAACCTCCCATTGAGTATGTACATAATCTGAATAAAGTGAGGTCTAATGGGAATGGGAATTGTCAATTTGATTTTCTTTCGTTCATTGAGTTGTATCAAACCTATGATATGAGACTCGACTGGCTTTTAATATTCTTATATGGCAGGGGTATGTTGAAGTCCTATAGTGGCACCTCAATGGCCCTTTCCATCTCTATCTGCAAAAAGCACTGTAACTATTGGAAGGTATATTATTGGGCAAGAATCACTTGCACTCTGATCTTAATTAAATTTAGCATTCCCTGATGATTCCAATCAGACCAACCTCAAGCCTGAGGCAACATGTTAACATGTGCTTTGTCCAAGTACATCCTTAGGCTGTACATACAGACCAGTAAATGGCTGAAGTGGTGGACATGGTAAATGGTCCCTGTGAGTGATGAGCTGTGCAGCGCAGGGCTGCTCAGGGTGCAATACTTAACAATACAGTTATAGAGATGGACGTGCAGTGCCAGCTATAGCGCTAACAGTACTCTCTGACAATGTCTCCAGGGATCACTAACCTAGACCTCAGGGCATCCTCTCCTATACATAGCCTGCTGTAGACGTAAAGGGTTAATCTGGACAGCAAGACTGAGAAGTGATATTTAAAAAGCCTTAACAAACAACGTGTAACACTAGCAATTTATGTGTTCTCAGTTCCATTTCAATGCTAAAAGATTCAGCTAACATCAGGTTAATACATAGCTTAGTATTTAAGTGACAAGTGGGTGCCTAACACCTCTGGTACAAATAGGAGATAAAAACCATTTAAAATATGTTTGCAAACCATGCTGTGATTACTAGTACGTTTGAATATATATATATATATATATATATATATATATATATATATATATATATTCCAATTGACCCTAAAACGTCTGCCATGCCAGGGACACGTGGCTTTGAATGCTCTTCATCCCATGACCCAATATTGTAACTATATAGACACCCATTTAAAAATGAGTATATTCACGTTTCGAATTGCCTTGCAAATAAATTCTATGGGAAGTTAAGAATAAAAAGCCACAAAATAAAGTGCATTACCCTGTACTGCAGAGCTGAAATTGGAAGAAATAAAAATGAATCAAGTGTTAAGACTGGAACGAATAACTTAAAAAAAAAATGAAATCTGTAGTTGTTAACATATCGCACCTTTTATAGATAATATGCATCATGTATGTGATTTAAAAAAGTTGTTATATTTATTATTTTTTTTGGTGTATATAGCGCCATCATATTGCGCAACGCTGTACAAACGGTAAACAGAAATTATATTTATAAGCAGGTTACAAAAGGTGCGGGACCACGTGAAAAATGATTGCAACATAATTTGTTACATATTTAAACAAGAAGTTCGCATTTCTGTATCAAGCTATTGTATATATAAATATATATATATATGTGTGTGTGTGTATATATATATATATATATTATAAATATATTATAAATATGTATTGATATATATATGGGTCAGACCCCAATTAGTAGAATCTCTCTGGTCTGTTTAACAGTTAGTGTTGTCGCAAACAAACTCCTTGTAAGTACGATCTGGAGCAGTGCAAACAGAATTGCAGAGGTGATGATATCTAGTTCATGGACACAAAGGTATTTAAATCAAATTTCAAAATAATCTGTTCCCCCTGATTTCTTTTTTTTCTTTTTAACGTCTGTGTTTCGCTGAAAGGGGCTGGATCGGATGCTGCTAATAGCATGAAAAAGCAGAAACACTAATCGGAAAATACCTGGAATTTCTAATCCACATCAAGATGCGTGCAGTTTGTTTAATAGGATTAAAGGTTAGTGAGTAAACCTAACATTGTCACCACGGACCTGCCTGTTAACCCTTTCACAAGCTTCCACCGCTATGGGAGCAGAGGTATTTAACTCCTCCTGTGATCTCACTTTTCTTCCTTTCTTTCAAGAATTCCCGTTCAGATTTAATAGTAAACAGGCATCACTTCACATTAACACGTTAAATACACCAGGAGATATATATAGTCCATAGCGTGTATATATATATATATACACGCGATGGACTAGCGTTTAATGCTGTAAGAAATAGCAAAGTAATGGAAACGTTGTTTTTTTTAGTGGATGTATTAAATTGTATTATTGTATTATTAATGAATGGAGAAAGAGATATGTTTAGATATAGCTAATGATTTAGGACATGGGCCGATTAAATTGAGTAACATCTGCATAATATACAGACATTTAAATCTAAAGACTCCGAATTTGCATTCTCTTTGCTGTCCAACAAAACTTCGGAAACAGAATGGCCAAAGTGCCCAGGTAGATGTTCATCTTTCTTTTATGTAATACAATTGTGTGACACATTTTAAAATGTAGGATTGTGTATTGTGACAAAGCCCTTATATAGATACACACAGACACATATAATATCTAATAATGTGCAGCACTATAATGTGTCTATAGAGTGGTCTTCCACATCAAATGACTGTTAATTTTTTAAAGAAAATTGTGAAAAGATATACGGTCCAGTTACCTAAATGTCATGCGGGGGTCACCTTTCTGAACCCGTTATTTAGTATGGCAAAATGTAACATCTCTGATCTTTATTCATGTATTCTCTCTCCACCAAATGTATCGGTTTGTCTTAGTCTGTCAATTCTTGTTTTGTCATATCCCTTGAATTTATGTATTGTATTAAGCGCTGCGTAAACTGTTGGCACTATATAAATAAAGGATAATAATAATATGTTCAAGAATCAGAATGTTGCTCCTTATAGCTACAGAACTACTGCTCTGGAGCATCACAAGGGTTAATTACCCAATATAAACAGAGAAATAGAAGAAATAAGGCAGTCTTCCGACAGACCACATGACCCCCTAATACTGTATAAGCCCCTATTCTACCTGCTTTAAATGGGGTACATAAGGCAGTCCAGTGCATGGAGCCTGCCTTATTCTATTTCTATAACAGTTGAAACTAAAGTAAAAGGGAATGAGTTCTGCTCACCCCCAGAACTTCTCCTGCCTGTCTGCACTTTTTTACCTTAATAGCTATATATATCCTTAAAAGCCATAAGGGTATGTGTTTGTCCGCTGCCCCATTCTGAGTGGCTTTGTCACAATAGCAGCAGTGAGAAGGGCACAAGGACTGCAGTAACCGGCTGACAAGTATGATAAAATGATACGCCTTAACTAAACTCGTAAAGCACTGGGCAATAAAACTCAATCTTCTGTAAAATCCAATTAAGTCATTATCTGACTGATTGTATCTTTAATTGAAAACAGAAGTGACAGTAAATTTCTGTGATATATCAGGATCAATCGATACCACTATACGATTCAGCCTCAAGAAGTGATTTATAATGTCAAAGCCATATAGGTAACTCCACATTATTCTCTCTAAAACCACTGGTGGATGAAATTAAGAGTAAGTACATTTAATAAAAAAAACAAGATGGCCAGGTTATTGATTACAACAGATGGGGGTGAAATCAAATAGATGTTTTGGAAAGCACAAAGCGAAGAAAATACAAGTAATTTCTTTTTTTTTTCTATTTTAATACAGCTCACCAAATATAAACACACAAGTGGATTTAGTCCTGAATAACATTTTTTAAAGGTACAGCGGCAACAACAACGCAGAACAGTGATTTTTCTTTCTTGGTTTAATCTTCTTTGGCATAACAGAATAACAGTGAATATAAAACAGTTATGGTAACAAGTAAGATTTGTAGGATACATTGTAGGTCCCGGCAACAGACCATTAAGATATATGATTGGTATAAATTAGTCAACCAGTTAAGATACTAAAATGTATCAAACCTCTTTAGTTAATACTCTACAAAAGACTCTACAGCTAGCAATTAAAACCAGGTACAGCTTTTTTTAATGCTACATAATAACTTGCTTCCCACTCGTGGAAATACATTAAAATTGCTTGGTAACGCTTTAGCTCTAACAGCTATTTTAGCCCTGAAAGTGAATAACTGAACAGTAACCAATCTTAATTAGGCTGTAACGAATGCAAGATTCCTTTCGTTTCCAAATTTTGAAACTGCCTATTATTTGGAGCAAATGTAAGCAAACACGTTGCGTTCTAGAGATTTTGATTGGATGCGGTTAACGGTTTATGTAAAGCCAAAGTTATTAAAAATGTTACTTGATATCCTGTGTTATAACTGTGATTGGACTTGACTGTCAGTTTCAACACATGAGAAAAAAAAAAACGACAGTCAACTGTGTTTCGCATACAAATGCCTGGAACTACAAACCATTATTACATTATAAAGGCAAACTGATGAAGCTACTGTCTGTAGATAAACATCTAAATCTACTTTTAACTTGATCGGGAAGACAGTGATATGAAATACATACCATTATGCATTTAATCTTAATATAGGGTATAGATAGGCAGTGGCTGTGTCTTAACCCCTGGAGCACCAAGCCATGGCTGAACTATACATTGCAACTTCCACAGAGCTCACGTTGTTAACCGATCATTCGTTGCTTCTGTGTTCACAATAAAATACAAATTACTTTGAATTAAATGCCAAATATTAACAAGGGGGGATGTATAAAACTACAAAGTGGTATGGGACAACTGGCTCTATGCATGTATACTTTTGATTTCCATGTGTTTGTAATGATATTGTATAATGTGGCACATTTGTTATTTTTCTGTGGAAGGAGGGCGCTTCGTGATGAAAGAGATGCTTCTAATTGCCCAGAGAGGCCTTCTCACTCTCTATTCTCGACAACGGCGGTTCCAGTAAACTGGGCTGCATCGGTTCCAGCCTCACATTCCACTACACCTTTGGTGCTCTCGTTGCTAATGGGGGAATTGCTGGACAAGGAAACCAAGCCAGAATCCTGGCTGCTGGGTGGAGAAAACACTGCACATGGAAATAGAAAGAAAAGAAAGTTACACAGGCTGTTTTTCATCGTGAGACAATGTGGTCTTAAAAAATTCAGTGCACAGTCATTAATGACAGGATCCTGTCTACCCAAATATACTTGGCATTAGTGGTATAACTGATCTTCGATATAATGTACAATGTGCGTTGGGGAAACATGCGTCATTGGAATCCTGGCCCTCCTGTTTCTGACACACACATATCAGGATCCTTGACATATTATCTGTAATAATGAATGAATGAATAACATACCAAAATTAGTACTGACTAATGTAGCTTATCAGACCAACAGTAATGTATTATTACATCCAATTTTAAGATGACTTTCTGCCACCAGGCACTTTCACCGATACTCCTCCTCCTTGGCATCTTATTAGAATAAATACACTAATGATTCCACCAACTGAAGATACTACTTTGTAATAGTATGATGTATTATTTGAAAGGGAAATTATGCCACCATCATCTCTCAAGTCAGCATTTTCCAAGGTATGATTGGTTGTGTAAGATACATATAGTACACCCTACCCCACTACAGCCAACCCAAGTGTAACCTGCAAGGAGTAGCTGAGGACTGGAATCAATGTCTCCAGTTTGTTTTCTCAACTGTAATTATGGCACCAGAGCATGTTCTGCGTCAGTGAGTTATCAGCTCCCTCACAGAGCTCTCCTGATGCAGTGAGGACAGATGGAGAGTACTGGTATGACCCAACCCTATGGTTGAAGAACCTAGTCACTAAATAAATAAAGGTACATAAAGGCTAGCCCTTTGTGGTCTTCTTGAAATTACTGCAGTACTATGAGGTATATTTGTTCCAGCTGCAAAGTTTCTGCTGATAGGTGCGATTGGTTACATTGCTCGTACGTAAAAGATGTAAAAACAGACTGCAAAATGCAAGAGGGAACTCCTTAAGCCAAATATTATTCACATTTGCCATGGGCTTATCGTCAATAACACTGAACTACTGGGAAATTTGTGAAATTCCCCACGATGTGAATTCATACAACCAAAGAAGGCAGTGGATCTTCATACCACAGAAGAAAGAAATCTCAATTTTACTTGTAGAAAGTTCACACAAAATGGCAGCAATATGGAGGACAAACTGTCTGGCATGTTTCTTACCACAGGGCTCGACAAATCCCAGGCGTTTGTCAGCCTGTGATGGCGGGGGGGCGCTGCTGCTGCTGTCTGCCCAGGAGTCTGGGCAGACAGCACAGCCACTCAGAGCCCGCCCCCGAGCCTGAGATCACTCTCACGGAGTGATCCTGTAGGCTGAAAACGCGGTTGCAGGAAAACCAGCAATCGCATTTTCAGCTGCCACAGGCAGCTTCAGGAAAGGGGGTTGAGTGTTGATTGGGTCCCCACACAAGTGTGGGGACCTGACACAACATCCCCCTGCTGCCTGATCGCTCCAGGAGAGCGAAAGTGCAGCGTTAACCCCTTCAATGCCGCAATCGCGGAATTTTAGGTGTTAATTCCCGTTTTGTACAGGGCTCTGCTGTTGGTGGTCTGCCTGGAAGCCCAGGCAGGCCAGCAACAGCTAAAACGAGCCCCCACAAGCCCTGTGATGACTCCTGTAGGCACGGAAGCCTACATCAGTCATCAGAGAGACTCCCCCTGCAACGGCTGGTCTATAGACCAGCAATTGCGTCCCAGCTGCCAGAGGAAGCTTCAGGGACAGGGGGAGAGGGTTCTTCGGTCTCCACATGAGTGTGGAGGCCAGCCCCAACACCCCCCCGCTGCCTGATTGCTCCATGAGGGCGACAGTGCAGCGTTAACCCCTTCAATTCCACAACTGTGTATAACACATTCGTGGCATTGGAGGGGTTAACATTTGTCCCCACAAGCTTGTGGGGACTAAATATCAGACAATGCTGTGCTACGATGGAACATCAGCATTGAAAGCGTTAAAAAAAAATAAAATAATAATAATAATAAAAAAACAACCCCAGCACTGACCTGAAAGTCCAGGGTGCTTCCAGGTCAAATGCTGTGAGTTTAGTAAGTGGGCTGATGATGATCCGATCACTCCTAACCAACTGTTAGTTTAAAAAAAAATCCTGGCTCCTAACTTTTTTAGCTGGCGCCTAGATTCACAACAAATTTGTCAAGCCCTGTCTTACCAAATGTATATTACTCATGGGCTCTATCAGTAAGCCTATGACGAAGGATCGTTAGAACCAAGTGCATAAGGCAGTCCGTGTCTTTTACTGATTGCTGCTAATCAAACTAGGGTGACTGCCTCTTAAATATTTAGTGGATACATGCATATTTCACAAGTAGTTGACCAGCTGCAGCCCTGCCCTGTAGTATGTGGGATGGAGAAACCATTTACTTACATATGCACGTCCCAGTGTGTATGTCTGGAAAAAATGGCTGATTTGGCCACCCTACAGTGAAATCACATTTTACCAGCAGACACATTAACAGGATTCTCAGGGGCACTAGTGTTGAACAAGAATCCACACACCAGGACTGAGAAAATATTACAAACAAGTACTCTATAACAGTCCCATATAAAATCACGATGATGACAAACATGCAGAGCAAGCAAGTGTTCCCGATCTGCCTGCTTGATGTGTTACATGAGAATACGTGAAACACATTAACTGGGGAGAGAGATCTTGATCTTTGTGTGTGTATCGATGCTTTTGCAGGGTGAGTGCCACAGAAATGTCTCCATTCAGCTGAGTAACACTTACAGGACCGGTTTACTGACCAGTAGCAAAAAAAAGCACTCCCACTAAAATTAACAGCACTTTTTGTGCGTGTGGGGCATTGCTAAATGACACCCAATATTCTTTGTGCCAGTGCTGGAGGTCAGTATATCACGTGCAAGGAGGTGTTCTACTGAACACATCTCCTGCATGGAAAATACTGTATTTGCTCGATTGTAAGTGTAGGCTGCTGATGCTCCCATATAGCACCTCCGTCATCTAATATAGCCCCCAGACAAACTATATGCACACCTGTGTGCATTCAAAAACTTGACAGATCCTGAACTGCAAGCCAATATGCGGACACATGTAGGCGCAGGTCACATGGAGTATGTAGGGCTCAATGTGACCCCACCGCAAAGGAACGAACGAGCTTCATGAAGTGAGATTTGCCCATATTTGAACTTGTGAAAGGGCGAAATCTTTGTGGACTGCATATCATATGATTCTCAGCCTGCCTTCAGGTTGACTGAGCATCAAGTGGCGTGTTGTTCCTAAAGATGTGCTACTCATCTCCGAGCCACTGACTGATGAGACAGGTGAGTACACAAGATTTTGACACATGACATTTGTACCCCACTCCACATCTTACAGTCAGACCATTTCTTTTTCTTTCAATAAGATCCAAAATGTGGGGGTCATTTTATAATCAGACAAATACACTAGGTGGTGGGCGCATGCATTTTTGGCAGAACTGGATCATCCCCTTACACACAAATCAGAGGTTTGTATCAAACCTGCAAGTATCAGCGCTGTGAAATATGATGGCGCTATATAAAACCATACATATAAGTTACATACATTTACATGTAAATAGTTTTTTTCTTTTAAACTCTGCTAGATTTATTAATCTAACCAGGTAAACAGAAAAAACCCAGCTTGAAGGATAGCTGCACGCAAGCACACTTAACATAACCACACAAACCACCTCTTGCTATAGTTATTCACTAACTGTTTCCATAAAACATCATTTACTATAATTCACATTTATTTTATTTCTACAACAGAAAAGGTCACTAGTGGTATCACAGTTTTTTCAATAAAAGGTTATAAGCACAAATTAAGACACAAGGTCATGAATGAAACTCTTCAATGCAAACATACCCGTGTAAGAGGAAAACGAAGCTATGGAATACTCTTAGCAGCAAAGGAAAAAAAGTCAGATACACACAAAGAAAGATAAATCTATTTAATATCGGGCTAAGTCTAAGTGTTAAGAGCAGGTGCAAGTCCCAAGGGTTACGCAATGAATGGCAGGAAGGTCCTTCGACCTCTGGTTTGTGATCATACCCCCGGCTCCCTCTCCCAGCTCCTGCCAAGCCTGAATGTAATTAAGGAGAAGCTGCAGTGGCAATTTTTCCCCTCATTAACTTGCTGATTGGTTTCAGCCTCAGGATTTTGCCAGGCTGCAGTTTGTCACCAATTCCAAATGGCCAATCGTTAATACTAATGTTTGTGTAACTAACTGCCTGCATCTGCCGCTGCTCCTTGTACAACAATAATGGCGAGAGAGTACATTAGTGCTCACGTGTTAATTCAACCCGTGTTCATCAGGAGAGAAATCTATGGTGTAATTAAGTTAAACGCGTTGGTAGCTCTGTGCCAGTCTAAATCATCGCAGGACTTACTGGCCTCTGACATGTTCAGTGTCAACACTTATTATGTTTGATTGCAACCCATCTTTTACAGTTTACCTAAGCTAGCTATGCTAACAGCTTGGTACAAATGAATGCGTTATAAGGGACTACTCGCCGTCCGCAAATCAATTTATGACATGCCAAGAGAGAACAGCCTACTGGCAAGGACTGCAATACAGGTAGGTAGCTGGCGAGCACATTAACCCCTTGAATGCCAGAAGTAAATATATTCTTTATATAAATACTGTAATGTCTGGCTACATATTCAAGAAGACAAATGGCATTGTGAAGCCCAAGTCTATTGTATGAAATATAATGGATAGTGTACGTCTGACATAAATTCTTAAGACGGAATAGTGCCTTCTACTAAGCTGTGCACACATGTAGGGTTGCTGCAATGTTTATTCCAAGAAGGGATCGTGACTTAAATGGTAATTTGCACCAATTTTAATTGATAAATATATAAAGTGTCGCGCAAAAAGAAAAAAACAAAACAAAAAAAAAAACAAAAAAAAAAAAAAAAAACCACAATTTAAAGATATAAAATTCACCAAAGTTGTGACACACACAGTGTATAATCCACCAGAAATATAATTGAAAACAATACTTATATCCTCAATTAAGTGGAATTGGCATCCAACCGTTTTCAAATGGAGGCTTGTTGACATATGAAAATCAAAAACAAATAATAATCATAGTGCTTTCTATATTATATCAGTGAAAGACTTCCCCCCCCAGGATAATATTGCACTCACGTAAGGTTGAGCAAAACAGCTTGCTCAAACTAGACAAGCGTTGTGGGATTTCTCTCCCAAGTTGTATCTCCTCCGTTGTTTACGTTTGAACCGTTTTCTGATCCATACAAATAGCGAAATGCAGATGGGGAGACAGGATATGTATTGCAAAAAGATTTATTTGCAGCAATAAAGTGCAATGTGCTCTTTATTGCTGCAAATAAATCTTTTTGCAATACATATCCTGTCTCCCCATCTGCATTTCGCTATTTGTATGGATCAGAAAACGGTTCAAACGTAAACAACGGAGGAGATACAACTTGGGAGAGAAATCCCACAACGCTTGTCTAGTTTGAGCAAGCTGTTTTGCTCAACCTTACGTGAGTGCAATATTATCCTGGGGGGGGAAGTCTTTCACTGATATAATATAGAAAGCACTATGATTATTATTTGTTTTTGATTTTCATATGTCAACAAGCCTCCATTTGAAAACGGTTGGATGCCAATTCCACTTAATTGAGGATATAAGTATTGTTTTCAATTATATTTCTGGTGGATTATACACTGTGTGTGTCACAACTTTGGTGAATTTTATATCTTTAAATTGTTCAAACGTAAACAACGGAGGAGATACAACTTGGGAGAGAAATCCCACAACGCTTGTCTAGTTTGAGCAAGCTGTTTTGCTCAACCTTACGTGAGTGCAATATTATCCTGGGGGGGGAAGTCTTTCACTGATATAATATAGAAAGCACTATGATTATTATTTGTTTTTGATTTTCATATGTCAACAAGCCTCCATTTGAAAACGGTTGGATGCCAATTCCACTTAATTGAGGATATAAGTATTGTTTTCAATTATATTTCTGGTGGATTATACACTGTGTGTGTCACAACTTTGGTGAATTTTATATCTTTAAATTGTGGTTTGTTTTTTTTTTTTTTGTTTTTTTTTTTTTTCTTTTTGCGCGACACTTTATATATTTATTTATTTTTTGGGTATAGGGGGTATACCTCTAGTGCTCGCAGCATCCACTTATTCTTTTGAGTAGTATTTACATTTTTTTGGAGCTATATATTCTTGTATACTTTAGCGCTTGATCACTATATAAATTATCACCAATTTTAATTGGATTAAAAACAAATTTCCTTGAATATAAGGAAACTAGCAACAGTAGCAAAACCGTGATCAAAGTGTATCGTCACCATTCTTCCATATGTGGTCTGTATCCCACAACAATAACCATCTCCTGGATGCATTTGAAAGCGCTTGTGTCTAATGAAAGAATAATGGAGTCTCCCTGATGAAAGCAAGATGTTTATATGCATTCAGGTCAGTGTGCAAACAAAGGATCTGGAAAACGAACGGCCTTCGTCTTTATTCCATTTGTAACCCTTACCCCAGACAGACATCATTTATCCATTGGGAGCAATCATCTATTACCGATTCAAAGCAAGGATACAAGGGATATATGCCCTTTGGGACATACATCTGAGGAAGATGTCACCCATAATGACAATGTTAAAGTAATGGGAGCAGAGCAGGAAAATCCCAGCTGTTAGTACGTTCTGTCAGATATTTAAACACTTCATTTAAACAGGCATTTTGGATTTGTCAACAATTCACAATAATACTGCATGGGAAATACAATGTACTTTTACATATCTTATTGTAACTGCTGCTACGTCACCTATAGCATCCAAAAAATGTTTTTTTTTTGTTTTGTTTTTAGAAATTATAGAACAATTAAATAAATCCCAAAAATACTGTTCATTTGTATCTAAAAAAAGAAAACAGACTTAATGTTGTAAACATATCCATGGAAATATAATTTTTTTCACCATGAAACAGGACTATTACACTGCACGATCTCTGTATGATGGATGATATGGCAAAAGTGAACTAGGATGTGACAGAGCAACTAACATGTTTATCTAATCTACACATTTTAAAATCTCACACATATTTAACTGATCTGAGTTTTCTGCATATCCTAAGCAACCTTGAATTAATTTACTATTTCTCTTGGAAGGCTGCTCCACGTACTTACTACCCTTTATGTAGAGACACACTTTAAAGGGGAATTCCAGGCGTCATACACACTTTCAGGCATATGAGCTCCCCCTCGCAAATGTATGAGTGGATTTTGCAGAATCCCCCCATACGCATTTGCCCTTTTGCCCACCTCTTAGCTATTGTTCAAGCAGGAAATGTGTTCTGTGGAACAGCTACAGTAGTGCCTCAGCAAACATCACGGGAGGCCAAATAACTAACTAGGGAAGAGCCTGGGAGCTACAGCTTCTACAATCATTTTATACATAGACACACATAAAATATGCTTTTTTTCTCTCAGGATTTATCTACTCGAAACGCCTGCTTATATGTCCAAACCCATGTATTTTTCTGCATGTAATGTGTGAAAATCCTCCCCCAAAATTGCCAAAGATGGTATATGGGGCCCAGAATGACTGAATATAATGCACATTCCTGGACATGGCTCTGCTTGTAGATGCTCATTTTATTTCTATAAGATCATGTTACAGCCGTTCTCTCATTTCAACCACACTAAGGTGTTTAATAATATGCCTTCATATCACCAAGTCTAATGGTCATCTTTCCAAAATCCAGAGATCCAGAGATAAGGTAGACTTCTTCACAGGTTACTAGAACAGAGATTTGGCATTGCTAAGTCATTCATGTCTGTCATGTGAAAAGATACATCTCTGTTAGGCTTCAGGCACTTTTCAAATACAATGCCACCCTCTTGAACTTTACTACTGTGTCATCCAATCCCTCCTCTGTAATAAGTGCTGAGTCAATAAGAAATCATAGGCTACATGGTTGTCTCAACTGATTTGTTAACATACAAGCTCCTACTGTTACCACAATTAATGACAACAATGGTCAAAGTACTTTATTAAAAATGTGGATGCATAATAACTTAGTTCCTCTGGTGGGCATTTACCACATTTATTATCTTTTTCTTAAAGCTTCATTTTCAAGAGATAGTGAGTATGCTACAGCCAATCAATACAATTAAATTAAGGCACGGAAAGTTTAAGTCTAATATCAAATGACGGTGGTGCTTGAAACAGCCAATCAGTGACAGGAAAGCAATATCACTGAAAGCAATGGGAGTGTGTTATTCACACGTATAGGGGGGTCTTAATAGACCTGGCCCACAGCATTTGCCAAGCCAGTGCCGGAGCTGACGGGCCGTAAGTATATCGCATGCAGGGAGATGTGAGTGGACAGAAACTGGATGGAAACGAAGATAACACTAAACAAAAATTATGCTATTGTATCCACATGCCAGAAAAAGGTCATGAGGAGAATTGCGGAACGAACATGCACGGTTGATGCACTAGAATGAAGAACTGGAATGTAATATTCACTTCTACTTTCTGCACACAAATATACTGCAAGGAGACACTCACTAACTCATCCACAGATTAAAACATACTGCTAGTTCCTTTCACTTCCAGAGATCTGTTTCCCCCCTTCACTTATGAATTGCTGCTTCTGTCACCAACATTTAAGCAATTAAGATTACCTTGGACGCCCATGGTTTGACAAGTTCATTGTGTACTTTCTAGAGTGCTCATTCTTGGCACAAAGAACAAGGCGTGAAAGGTAAGGCTATGAATAGAGATCTTTATTCCACCTGATCGGAGGGATTAAGAACACTCGTTTCCAGTACATGCCTGCATCCTAGATAATCGAAAGGGGGGCTCTGCAGGTGAAGTAATGAAATGCCAAGTAAAAGTAGAGATATCCTTCTGTCACTTCCCTCTTCTCACTCTTGATTTGAAAGATAAGTTAGAAACTGTCCATCATACACTGCATTATAGATATATATATATACACACACACACACACACACACACACACATTGACCACAAAAATGAAGGACAGAAAATCTTAGCCAGAAGACTTGCTAAGCTGTTCAACCAAAAGCACACGGCCATCATCAGATGTAGGGGATAATAAGGGGGACATTTGAGTAACACATTCAAATAATGGTTTATTGTTAGAGAAAATCTCAACCTTTGCTTTGATTCTTCCTATTGAGTGTAAAAAATGAACCAATTAATCCTTAACTTTTTTTGGGAATCTATAGAAAAAACAAATAACATTTCCATTCATAAATCAAATCTCTGAGGGATATCGATATGGCACCAAATAGTACTTAACACACCCCAAGATTCATGTCAAACAGACTGTATTCACAAACCGAGGCCTCTTCATGAGACATTTCCAATTCTTATATCTGTATCGTTGTTAGCTAGAGGGTGAATATACGTGTTTTGACTGTAGTGAAACAGTATAGAACGTATGTCAATATGCGAAGTTCCCAGAAGCTGAGCTTTTCTGGCACCTGACGCGTTTTAACTTTTCTTTCTTTATCCTGTGCTGTTATATTTGCCCTAAGTGCAATAGAGCAGAAAGATATAAAGGCCTTATACATTCCTGAGGCACACAGATAAGATATGTCCTAAACACTGAGGCAGAAGACCAGATGCTATCTATTATACTGACAGCGGAAAATCAGATTCATTTTTCTTCTGCAGGTGGTTAAAACAACACTGTAGTCTTTGCAGGAATACATGGCATGTCCGCTTCATGGTTTATACAATGCAAACCTGAGGCTGTCAGACAAATATGCTGCGGGCGTGCTTGGCAGAAAGTAATTTTCAGGAAGCTCCGACACTTGCATTTCTATAGCATCTTTTTCCTGCGAGGTAAGACAGTCATTCATAATAACCCTCTTGGCTCTGCAACAGTTGCATGACAAAACCCTCTACTGAATAAAGATGTAGAGCAGCAAAAAAATAATGGGGAAAAAAAACCAGCAGCAGCCTGAGGCAAAAGCTGATACCGATGTAATACAAGGAATTACAAGGAAAATGGAAGCTGCAATTACCCGGCTATTTAACCCAATCTATGGCTCATCAGCAAAACGTTTAGTGCAGCTTTCGCACTGAGACAAGCTGACATGATACAATCAGTTTATCTGTCCCCTCCAGCCATTACGCTCTCTTAACCTGGGAGTTATGTCAAGTAGAACAACTGTGCATTGACTTCTCCCTTCTGCAGATGTTAAACGAGAGACTGACAGCTCCCAGACACTTAAAGGATGTCATTAGAGATAGTTTACCCTTGTCTAACACGGTTAGTGTCAGCACCGCCTTTAGAAGCGCAACTTATCTCCTTCTCTTGCAGTAAGACCTCTGGGGAAAAAATATTGTGGCTTCCATAATTTCCTGCTAAACAAACAATCAAAAAGAGTGTGTATTAAAGTACTCTGTACGACATCTAGCTGCATTGGCATGGTTGCTCCTTGGTCGTTATTTGACCAACATTCCCGTAGAAGATTATGGTTACTAATAACCCTGTGAAAGAAGCAGCATAGCAAGCTATAGCTTTTAAGTATCATGGCTTTTCTTAATTAAAAATCAGCAAATATATTGTATATTAACACTTTTGAAGAGAATATGGTGCATTATATTGCACTCTCTAGTTAACCTTAGCAGATCATTGTATTACCTCATCTGAAGGTTAAATCATACTGAAGCAATACACTTTTTAGAAGCCTTTTCAGTTTCTACTGCAATAACCTACAGGTGGTTGCGTCACATGACAATTAGATGTTCCTAGCAAAATTATAAATACATGAAATAAATACATTTATTTAGACCATTTTCCTTGATTAAAAGTATATTCCCCAATTTCTTTTTCATTTTTTATGCATCCAACTAGGAATGTTCCTAACGCTGTCCTTTTCAGTTCAGCACCTTTACACCTTTACCTTTACATCAGTGCCATTAATCAATGTTTTAAACCCAAAATAAAGTGTGGACAACTAAGGTCATCAGAAAAGAGTGAACCTTACACTGCTACATATGACATATCTCTAAGAACTTGTTTAATGTTAAACCTGCACCAATAAACTGTCAATCCCAAACCTAGGAGCACTGGGTTAATATATTTGGCACCACATTTACATCTAAGCCAAGTATCTTTTAAAAAGGAAACCACAGGATTAATTCTAGATATGAATACAGTAAGCGGCTGTTTCTCCACACCTTATGGTGAGGAGAAGAAGAAACTCAAGAAGGCTGCCACAAAAGCTCCAGCGGAAGGCATAGGGAGGATTAGTGATAAGAGATCATGTACAGCAAAAGAAGGAATAAAGTGGAGGTGAAACACCTGCGTCTGTTAAAGGAAGGCAAAGAAAGGCTGCCACAGCACACAAGTATATATGTCACGAACGGCCAATAGAATAATTAGTTAAACCTCATCACACACTGAATTATGCATTATACAGGGCCAGCTCAGCCTTTCACAAAGGGGAACTGTCACTGTGACAGCTTCAAGCACATGTAACTTGTACATACATGTATAGTTTGTGTTCTTACAGTCTTCAGTCATGTAATTGTTTTGGATATTTAGTTTATATTGAGCTGTGAGCAACAGCATTAGGCGACATATTCATTTCCTGTCCTGAACACCATCAGACACAATCCGCCATTTACTAATATGGGGGAGATAGCTTGCTAGGTGGTGGTCGGGGGATCGTTACGAAAGTAAAGTACAACTCATTATGCCAGAGTGAGAATTCTACATTCTATGCCAAGAATCCATGTGAATTAATATCTGCCTTTATCTTCTGGTGCTTATGCTGCGTAGACCCAGTGTTTTGAAAGTCCTGGCCACGAAGTATATGCATATTATACTTGTTGATGTTTTTTTTCCACACATTTAATACATACATTAAATATTTCTCCAATGTATTAACTCATTCAGAACATTTCCCATCATGGCCAGCTATTTCTGTTACACATGATATACAGTATGTACTGGCATGAATACAAATGTAGCCTGGTGTAAAATATGTCATATGTCAAACGTGAATTTGAACCCAATTAGTATGTGTTTCTACTTAATCGTGCCCTTTTTATTTGAATTCAATGTGAGCTTCACAACCCAGAGTGCTGATATTTGCTGACAACGTGTCCCATTTTAGTCAACAGAGTACAAAGAGCTGCAATTTTTACTCTTCTGAAAGCTGTTTACTGTTACTGAAGAAAGGAAGGTAAAGAGAAAGAAAACAACACCAGGAAAGTGAGACTAGGGTTGAATTTGTATTTTGTTGGGTTACTGTCCATGTTTACCGGCAGCTGGTTCTAGAAGCCTTTGTAAGGGTGGGGAGGAGAAGGAGAGATAGCACCAGGAAAGGAACTCATTATGTTAGTTTAGCTTCCATGAGGTAATGAGTCTCTAACGTTCAACCCCAGCTACAAATGTCCTACACTGCGGGAAAAGAAAACCTCCACAGCCAGCTACATAGGGTACACGTATCAGCACTTCTCCCCTCCCCAGCTCCATCAGAGGCTTCTAGCTCACACAACAGGGCAGTTCTATTGTATAGCATTACACTGGCGATTGCATCCTAGTTGCCATTGCCAGCTTCAGGGACTTAAAGCAGAGTATCTTTGGCCCAACAAAGCCCTGACCTCCCCCACTGCACAACGGACTTGTGCATTCATTTTCGTACAAACTTTATTTTTAACGAAAATTGAATGTTTTGTGCTTATACAACAACGAAAACAAAGGCAATCTCCAACGAAAGTAAAAAAACTAATTGCTTATTCGTTGCCACGTGTAGCCGCTTTACATGCCATTTTGGTGATAGCTGATGAGGTAAAGTCGGAGGACTTTGTATAGGAGGGTGTATATAAATAACGGATAGGTAGAAGTAGCCAAAAAATGAGATGATCTCATTAACGGTAATGGCTGTGATCACAGCGGGCGTTTTTCCTTACTTTTTTCACTCTGGCCAATCAGCATTTACAATGGAAGGGGACAAGCATTAGAGTAGACTTCTTGTTGTAATATTTATAAAGCATTAGATATATAGGTGAGCGGACACCATTTTAACTTGTAAGTAGCACTCTGAGTTACTGAAGAGCCAATCATGAGTAGACTTCTTGTTATAATATTTATAAAGCTACATTAAAGTACCAAGAAGAGACAATAAACCGTCTGCATGTAGGAGCTAGGAATAAACCTATTCAAAACTACATTAAACTATGTTAACCCCTTAAGGACCGGGCTTATTTTTTATTTTTGTACCCTTTGGGAGAGAGGCTGTTTTAACACTTTTGCGGTGCTTGTGTTCAGCTGTAATTTTCTCCTCACCCATTTACTGTACCCACACACGTTATATATTGTTGGGCTTTCTTCAGATACGATTACTTTGATCAACGGGAGCCAGATTCTCAGGAGGGTCTGGAGAGACTCTCCTGAGGATTCTTTTCAACTTGATTGTCTTTTTTAAAGGGCGCCACCATCTTGCGAGAGGCAGAATCACTCGCAGTGGTGGTTGTGACCGCTCTCCGGAGCGGTCACGACGCATCCTGTGATGGGTGTTTTGTGTTGCTGAATGCCCCGTGATCGTTGATCGCCTCCTAAACGCTTTTAAAATGGGTGTCCGACGCCATACAGTGTATGGCGGATGTTGACACCCCGGGGAGGGGCCAGACATGGCCCCTGATGCCGATCTCAGCATTACTGAATGCCTCGAGACCAAGGCCTTACAGCAACGTCGTTTAAGCGAGGAAAGTGATCATTGATCACTTTCTAAGCTTATTTAATTTAATGACGGTACAGGACCGTCAAAGGTCGTTAACAGACTATTTTTGCGTGACGGCCCTGAACCGTCAAAGGTCGCTAAGGGGTTAAAGGGACACTCCAGTCATCATATGCACTTTAATGTACATGACAGCTGTGTGGTATCTTTAAATTTGGGTGTTGTCCATTTTGCAAACGCACACAGAGATTGTTCAGAATCCAATCATATGCATTTGCACCCTGGTCAGATCCAGTGCTGGCTCGGTGGTCTATTTAGACCACAGTGTGCAATTGTTTCATTGATTTCCTGGTACTGATTTAAGGAGCCAATCAGAGGCAACACTGTGGGACCACAGACAAGGCGGGCAGCAGCCTACTCTGTGTGATGTAGGTGGTTTTTCTCCCGTTTTGAATAAGAATGCATATTAAAGTTTTCCTATAGAGGGTGTCTCAGGGACATTAAGCGCAAGGTATACATAATTTTAATACGTTAATTTAAAGATGTAAAGTACAGTGTTGGTGACAATTATTTTATAATGAAAAAATAACGTGATCAGCATATTATATGGATGCCACCTTAACAGTTTGTATGACCCTGGCAATGGTTCAGAGACACATTAGTTATTGTGTACACAGGCTTCACTTTCACTCTGTAGCATGGCTGGCGCTGCCATCAAATAATGTTTGTACCAACTGACTGGCCAGGAATTGAAGACATGGTGTTACTTTTGTAGTCATAGCTTGTAATATGATATGTTTACATGGCTCTTTAGACTGGATTTCTGCTGTGCAAAACAGAATATACTTTCCAATTCAACCAGTTACTGAAACCAGACAGGCCTCTGATAAAGATACATTATGGAATAAGTATGAGAAAGATATAAGAAGACTTTAAGTTGCACTTTCGCCCACAAGTATGGGAAAAATGGGGTTTCCTACACAGAGTACATAATTTTAATATTGGGTACAAAATACTTATAATCATGCTAAATTAGTAGTAGGGTTTGAGAAACTTAGGTAAACTATAGAAAGAATGGTTTAGGATCACATTAGTTATCATATTAGTTATTGGGGACAAAGACAGTAGCCACATTAGCTTGATTTGTGAGACAGGAGAATTGAGAAGATTTACAATATATTTGTGTGTGAGGACCAGGAGACCCCATGACAAATCTGGAGACTTGAGGCATCCCTAGCCCTGTTTGTTAACAGTTTTTGCTGGCATTAAATGATTTTGTACGCCAACCCAATAGTCCAGAGTATGGAGAAGGACTAATGGAGCTAAGCTATTAAGCTACCCCTAGAGTAAATGGTGTGGGGGGTATTAGGGCAATGAGGTAGCTCCCCTATCAGTTTATTAAATCCTTCACCAAACATACCAACACATTTAGAAAGAAGCAGCTGTTAAATGGGTACTTTATGATTTGTAATGAAAAAATAGCTGCTAGAAATGTAATGGGGGGGGGTTAAAGTTGCTTGTTCTCCTGCTCAATATACTTTTATAACTAGATATAGGTTTTTAAACAGCAATCTCAGACAGGCCACACATTCCTAAATCCTTCTCTCATTCATTTTTGCTCAGGGAATGCCTAATTCAAAGCCACGTGACATAAGAAAAGGATGCTGTCACTCAGTAAGGCCGTTGTTCCAGAAAATGGTTTAAACAGTTATTTTAAGAAAACGTTAAAATAGTTAATTTAATTTAATAGTTAATAGAAAACATGTTTTCAATGTATTTTCTAGGTGGGACAGGACCTTAAAATTAATTTTGCTATCAGTCATTTTCTTTCAATTTAAAAAAAATGTAATGCCTGTTAAAATATTTTTTATTATAATATACATATACAGATACAAATAAATGTGTTTCCTATTTTATGAGAAAGTGAACCTTATAAAACAATATAATATCTTTTTAAAGAAAGTGAACTAGTCTAAAATATACCTTGACCTAACTCAGGAATATACTGGTTTTGTATTAAATATACAAATATAGAGACACACATCCAGTAGAACATAAAATCTAAAAACAAAAAAAACATTACCATGGCATAAAAGATGTAGAGTTCTTTTACAAATAAAGGATGTAAAAAAGATTTTGATCCTGTTTACCCCTCCACAATATAATGTATGTAGCAGTTATCCACATCCGTATATAAAGTATATTGCTTTTGCACAGAGGGAACTCTTGATTTATAGAAACGCTCCCAATCTTCAAAAAACAATGCTTGCAAAACTAATTACAAAGGAAACTATATAATGGACGGGCCAAGCTCCTTTTACAAGAGAACGCACGGTGGAAAAGAAATAAGTTAACTTTCTCGGCTTAAAAAAAACCAACAAAACACGAGGATGGAAAAATAAGTTATCCCCATCTAACAGCCAAATTCCTACATAACTCAACGCGGACATCTCATCTGGTGTGAACTGCACTCATTCTCAGTGTAAACCCCAGCGCGCTGTGCAATGATATACAGTAATGTCACCTCGCAATCTGGATTTACTATAAAGGGCTGTGACGAGTTTCAGAGCAGTAAACATTGCAGCGAGGTGTATTTCACACTGAGCTGGTTTTTATGAAGTACACTTCACCGCCCGGCTCCGGCGGCCCCGATGATGAATGGTGAAAGATGCGTGACAAGCTTCATCATTGTTTGTAAATCTTAACTGTTCCTGCTCACTAACTCTGCAGGCAATTTTCAAAGACAGCGGCCGACAGAAGGACGGCACGGCTCCCCTGAAGGTTATTCAACTCGTGCCGTGATTATTCTACTTACGGCCAGACCAGGGAGCAACAGCTCAGCGTGAAGGGAACCTAATAAGAAACGGCTAAATTAACCCTAGGAATTTAATAGTAGGGAAAGTAAACGTAGCTGTTTCTTCTACCGTTTGTGAACAGCAATTGGCTGTAATTACAAATTGTCTGCTGTAGGTTACCCATCGTATAGTTCCTTTATCTATGTTTTAGAATCAGTAGTATCATCACGAACAGTGCTTTATTAATCTTTATACGAGCAGAAAAACACACCGAATGTTCCATAAATAAGTAATAATAAAGCAGACGGCATCTATGTGGGTATTACGGCAGGGATTCTTTTTCTTAATATTATAAATGGCATTGCAGCTCAAAATTATTTTTTTGGAAGCTCTGTGGGGCAACCAAAATATCGAATGTATGCTTATATTTCCCAAAGCAAGTTTTCATTTGCAGGGAACGCCTGCAAGTGCTGGTTGTGTGTGCCTAGGTCAGCATGTGATTGCTTACATGGCTTTTAATGGGGCAATAAGCAGAAAAGGTGCAATACTAAATTGCAAGGAGTGTAGTTACTATCAAGCACCGATAGCTCAGTAGGTCCAGAATCGTGTAGTCCCTCTTTAAAATCTACTATGTCATTTATTCCCAAAGGTAAAATGTTCAGAACAATAGCCAAAACAAACTGAACCATGCCCCTGTTCTATCAATGCTTTATATTTGCAATGCAATTATATTGGGGTTTTTTTTGAAACAATAGTGATAATAACTTATTTATTTGAATCATCACAAAACTAAACAAAATAAAGTATAACTGAAACAGTACAATTAAAATAATAACATGTCTGCGAAAACACCACAAACATATAAAACACTTGGCTCTTGTAGGTCCCCCTACAATAAAGAGCCAGTATCTGACATTTTTAGAAAGTTCCATCATCAAGAAATGGGGGATTTTTAGTCAAATCCAGAGTGACACTTCCAGCCAACCCAAATAACCCAAGTGCACCTAACTGCTTCTGGGTGATTATTATATATTGTACTTGTATTTTCAATTGTCTTCTGATTTTGCTACACAAGCTACTTGTAGCAGTTACATATGCATAATGTTTGAGCAAATAGGATATTTCCTTTAAAAAAAAATTCTTTTAAAACCACCAATGGTTTATGAACAACCTCTGCCTTTACTTTAAATCTTACCTTTAGGAGAAGCTTCCCTGTGTGATCCATTTTTTTGCTGCTTGACGTAGTTGGTCACTGGCAGGAAAGAGCTTCCATTGATTTCAGTGGGAGCGATTTCCTGTGCATTGTTAGACCCCCGGAATTCACACATGTGCCAACACTGAAGCTGGCTGGTGGCGAGTACAGCGCAAAAAAACCCCCACATATACTACAAAGTCAGAAAAGGTGATACTTTAAAGGGACACAAGGCTTTACAAAGTATTAAAGTGACATCATGAGTAATCTGTAGGCCTTTTAGTAAAGTTGTGACTCTCAGAATGTATTCTAAATTAACAAAAAAAAGAAAAGAAATCATGATTCGTGATGACGCAATACCTTAGTGCCCTGCTTTAGACACCATGTTACATACAATCAGTTTTTAACAATCCCTTGGTTGTTAGGCCTGAAGAAAAATCAATTTTCAGCAAGCTTGTGTAAGTTGAGAACTTAATTATGAATATTGAGCAACTCAGCAATTGTTTGTGCCTGTAACTAGGAAATGTGGTGCCACCGGCTCATTAACTTCAAGACCAAGGAGGAGAGGGATTTCCCAGAAAGCTATTACAACAAAGAAAGGCAAGAGGTACCTTAACGAGTGCAGTTACAATGGCATTGCGACCTAAATTTTATCCACTATGATTGCTTTGTAATCATAGCAGTAACAAGAAATATATATTGCTGTGTTAGGATACTCTTCAATGTCATCTTTTTACTGTCCTTGCCAGACACAGTGCTTGGGACTACTTAAGTTAGATGGAGCAGATGCACTAATATTTTTTGTGAATACCACTCATTTTCTTCACTGTCCTTGTCTTTTGGCAAATAGAGCTGTGTTCAAATGACAAACTAGGCCTGGTCATTTATCCCATAGTTCCTATGCATTTCCCATACTGAACCAAAAAGCACTATTCTGTCTCAAATGGATAAGCAGGTGAATGTGATAGAATATCTTCTAGATAATGTTAAGATTGTAAGATTTTTTTTACATTATTATTTTTAAATCTCTTTTATTAGTGTCTGCAGTGCCTTATACCAGTAAGTCAGATATGCCACTGAGTTCTGTAGCAGAAGTGGAAACGTGCAATACGAATGGGTCAGCAGCTATAATTAACTATGCCTCTATCAAGCTTTCAGGAGCCATTTGTGTTGTTTCGGGTACACAGAAATCTCTGCCGTAGATCAGGGACAAAAATCCTCCGACACCGACGTTAGCTTCAGCTTTAAAGGTTGTGTATGGATTCCACCAAGGCCATTTAACATGTCAGACGAGTCAGCAACACGTAAGCATCATGAAAGAACTAAGAACTGTTAAATATTAGAGGGACACTCCAGCTATCTGATTCACTTTTCTGCATATGATACCTGCGTGGTCCCTGAAGCTCCTCAGCTAGGTAAGTACTTTGTTTTTATTTTGGAAGAATGCGGAGTACTTCATTGCGCATTATTAACACTGTAGACAACATGGTGAATATCCCTGTATGCGTTAATGAAACAAGTACTATAGGACCTTTAAAGCCAGGAAGGCTTTATTTGTTAACCCATGGGAGAAATTCATGGGGTTTATTACTAAGTTGGCAAGAGAGCTGTGGTTGGGACTCTCTCACTTCACTGTTCATTATGAAGGGCCAACACTGGTAGGTTTCTCCACCAAAAAGGGCTGAGCTGGCCCTGCACAATGTGTAACTTAATGGGTGAGGAGACTTTTTAGAAATCAAATTATACAGAGTAAGCCAAGTGCACCCGTCAGCAGAGGCACACTAGAGTTGGCCCTTCATAATGTATAGTGAAGTCAAAGCGTTCAATCCACAACTCTCCTGGAACACCATCCTTTTTGTATACAGTGTCTACAGAAAGAGGCAGTGAACTACCGTACTAGATATATGTTCTCATTCCAAACAAACACTCCTGGCGTACTCTAAAGTTCATGCTCATGAAATAAAGCAGTGAAACAACAGGGTAAATGTACTTTAAATCTGTATAGATTACTCAAACCTCTTACTATAATAATACACAATAATGAATGTTTCACATTTGCCATTTGTCTTGTCTGTCTACAAAGATAGCTAATGTGTATATCTACATAGGACTTACCACTTGCCTTTCCCTCCTGGTAAGTGGGGGTCTCCTCAAAAGCAAATAAGGGTGGGACACAAGGTGTGGTGACACTTTGCCCAAGGTATGGAGGGTAGTAGGAGTGCATCCTGTACTGGGAGCTCGTGCCGTGTCCTGCCAAACGATTCTCACTGCTCTTCATCTGCTCAAAGACAAAGGACAGAGTTACAGATAACTGACTTGCAAGCATCATCAAATAAAGGGACTATGTTATCTAATGATACAAAAGGATGCATGGAGAACTGTAAAGAAAATGTAGCTATTTCTCAGTGTGCTTCTGAGGCAGTTAACTCAGTTTTAGTGAATGGACTCCACTTAGTGAGTACATTTCACAATCACAGCCTAGCTTAAGCTAATTCCACCTCTAAACCCCTGTGCAGCTGGATAAAAGCGAAAATATACACTGAGATAAGATGCCATCCTTATGAAAGCAGCTGTGAATGTGTAATTCAGTGACATATGACTTACTATAGGGGAGTTCAATGGCATACTATGTGTGTTACACCACTGCTAGAATTGCCCTTTATAAGTTACCTCCACCATGCAGTAATTCATGTGCTACTACTAACTACTAACAAAACAACTTGCAAATTCACTTTTATATATATATATATATATAATTCAAAATGCACCTTACTTACAGATATTCCCCCCTGCATATGCCACTCTGCTCCCCCAGATATGTCACTCTGCCCCCCCCAGATATGCTTTATGCCCACTAGAAATGGCCACCTGCCCCCTAGATATGCTTTATGACCCCTAGAAGTGCCACCCCCTGACTTACCAATGCACCCCCAGACTCCCTGGTGTGTAGCGGGGCCGGCCGGTGGACGTCTGTGCGATGCGCGCAAGCAACCTTCGCTGCTGGCACTTCAGCGACAGAGACGCACCGGCAGCGGAGGTTGTCTATGCGCATCGCCGGTGAACGTCTGCGCGATACACGCCATTGTCACAAAGGGTACAAAAAAAAAAAATCAGCTTTTGTCACGAAGGGGATAAATTAGACATGCCCACTTTTAAAGACCAAAACTAATGCAGAACTTTTCTAGTTTACAGAACTTTTCTAGTTTAACACTACAGAAAAGCACTCTGGCAGTCTTTTAGAATCTAAGAGCACGTCCTGCGGTACTAAAACTGAAGACGAACGCGACACTGGGTGTAAATCATAGCAAATGCTGGCTTGGCTCTTAGAGAAGACATCTATATCTGTCCAACTTGATAGACACACTTAATTAACCTCTGCTATTCTGTTCCAAGCTACTGTTTTAGACAAAAGCACTGACCCATAAACAATATGTTGCCATCAGAATCTCAAAAGTACCTTGACGCCAAAGAGATATAGCTCTATCAGCAGTATTGCTTAAAAACCACCTCTCTTATATTACATTCTCCTAGGAGATATATAGGTTCTATTTATGTCACACATGAGTTGTCAGAAACATTATGATACTTTTAGCATAAATCTGATAGGGTTGAGGGCAACATAATACTATTCTATAACTCTATCCGGTTAGCTTGCCATGCATGTTCCTTCACTCAAGCAATTTCCGTATTTTAATGTTAATCCTTTATATTTTTATACGCAGACAGACAGGTACTAAATATTTATAATACATGCACTCTTACATCTGATACACAGATGCTGTTTTGAAGGCAAAGGGTGGTCACACAAAACGTTGATTGAGATTTTTCTTCCGTTCACTCACGTTGCATTTTGTTACATTACATTTATTTTTAAAGCGCCGGCCGATTCCGCAGCGCTGTTACATTCATTAGAACAATTTATAAACACATACAATAACGAATGAGAAAAATAAACTAACATGTCTATTTTTGAAAGCATTCTGCCTTGACTGCATTTTTTTACAGCTGCCTAAAACATTTGCACAGTACTGTATAGAGTTGTCAGAATTGTTCTTTCCATGCTTCAACAGATTACAAATCCCAATAGTCCTATAGTCCTACCACAATGATATAGCAAGAGTGGAAGGACATAGGAGGCTGAGACTGACAACTTCTGGGATGTGATCAGCCATGGAGTGAATATCCCCCTAATGCTCAGTCTGCTCATACACTGGAAGTTAAAATACAAAAAGTACACTGTTTAATGCTGGTACACAAACGCACGCACGCACACATACACACCACACACACACATTTGTGTACTTCTGCTGCTGCACCTTTATACATCACCCCTATAGCTTTCAAACTAACCACTTAAAGCTCATTAAGATTTTAACCTGGTCAGCATCCGTTTAACCCCTTAAGGACAATGGGCGGTCCCAAAACCCATTGAAAACAATGCAATTTGAGCCCATACATATCTACCTGCTTCTGCTACAGAAAAGTAGTGTTCCCTGGGACAAAGTTTTCAGAGTGTCAAGCTAAGAACCATGGCAGAACGCAAACAAATGCCAATTTACTTCCAGGTTGAACTAACTCAATCCACGATAGAATCATGGCATTGGAGCCGACTTTTCCAACACTAGCATTATTTTGCTATATGGATCACGCCGAGTCTTCAGCCCACTTTGACCAATATTATATTTTATTATTACACCCAGCTAGGCTCAGCGGACGTCTCTTTGCAAGACATGGCTTCCCTATATTCCGTTGCCTATGTTTAAGTTCAGACTTGAAATGGTGCAAGAAAAAGACCTGCTCCTTAGATAAATGTGCCGCCCGCCCGGGGAATTCTCAGCGTGTGGAACTGGCAGGGACTACTCATACATTCCAAAAACTAGAATGTGTACAGAGAGGTCAGGGTGATAACCAAGGATGCTATGCAAATTCAACATTCGTGGCTCTCAAAGGCAGTGAGCTAAAAATCATTTCATCAAATCCCGACGACAGTCGGCATTATACAGTTATATTCCTGGCCATGGATTTGGAATAAACATTATCACAAATGGTTTGTCTTATAAATCCTTTGCAATGAAGTGTTTTGTGCAAGCAGCTGCAATAAATCATTTCAGGATTATCAATCTCATTTTAGTGACTATACATAAGATATTAGTCTTTTTGACGTTAAAGAGCAGTAATCTTTTTTTTTCTAGCCAAGCAGCTACAGGGAAGAGGGTAAAATAAAAATACATGCACTGAATACACAACGTGCAGAAACCCTCAGTAACTCTCTCGGCTAGAGGTTTAAGGACGGCTCCAGCATTGAACGGAGGGCTTCATATATTAACATGTTTTCACAGTGATGCTTGAGAAAATACCATTATGTCAGCCGCACAACAGACACATCTGCCAGGTTTTAATATTTAGAAACTATTATTTGTTCAGTTGCATTATGTGTCACTTAAAATTGAGGCTCTACTGATTTGCAGGTGCAGGTCCATGGTTTATAAATAGGCCTTTATTATAGCCTTGGATGTGATGTGCAATCAGACCGCAGGTAGCAGCAAGTCTAACAGGCTGGTTAACATGGGAAAGGATACTTAAAGGGATTCTCAAGCAGCTTGAAGTGAGATCATATTGTTTCATCGTGATGTACCCATTCTGTAGAATTCCCTTCTCCGTTCTGTCACACTTCCTCCCTTGTCTGCAACTTTCAAAAAAACTCTCTGAAAACCCACCCTTCTCAAGAAGCGTACAACCTTTCCTCCTAAAACTTTCGTCCATCATTCTAACCAATTAAAAAGACCAACAATTTCTACAGATCGTCCGGGCCCTATCAGCTCATCGGCATCCAATCAGTCCTCTCCTAATGTCTCACTTTCCCCTCAACCACCGACTAGATTGTAAGCTCGCAAGAGTAGAACCCTCTTCTACTTTTGTACCAGTTTGTTATTGTATGTGATTTTCATTTTTCCCACTGTCACAGCACTATGGAATATGCTGGTACTATATAAACAAATGTAATGTAAACCAGTACATTTCATTATTACCTGCCACTGATTTCCTGAGTGGCTTGGGACATATGCAGCTGGAAGGTTTCTCAGGGTGTTTTTCATAGTTGATCCACTTATTGCACCCAATTCGCTTCCACTTGTGGGCTCAGCAGCCATAGCCACTTGATAGGGAGAATAATTGTATAAATTGTTGTAGTATGGATAGAGTGAAGGTTGATAGAAATTTCCATAATAAGTGGGGTCCACAACCAAGTCAGATGTGCTCTCCAGGTGCCCTCTACTGGCGATAGAAGAAATATCCTGAACGTGCATCCTACTGTCTGCAACAAAAAATATTACAGAACTTACAGCAACAGTAAATCAGTGCAATCCGTCTTCGGGATACAATATAAAACATGTCATACCCTTTCACTTAATTTGAACTACCAGCATTTTTTATCTTTGAACTGAACTTTAAGCAATTTCTTCCAAAAAATACACCTTTTTCAGTCTTGTCACGGCTGTGAATAGGTAGCTGCTACAATAAATAGGCTGACTAATGTTGATAAAAAGTTATCTGGAAGGTTTCAGCAGATGACATCACAGTAATCTACAGAAATCAATAACACTGATTTCCAAGGAAGAATGTAAAAGACTGTTTTAAAATACTCGGGTTCATTCACTAAATAGTATGTTTTAGGTGACTTGTAGCAATGTAGACAATGTTACCACGCTGCATAAGGAAGGGCCAATAGTGGTTTGGCATTTTTATAATGCATAATGAACGGGGAAAACCTGAAATTACAACTCATGACACTCCTACCATGTACAAGCAGGCACAGTAGCAAAAGCTGTTTTGTACTTAATTTATGTATCAAATAGTTTTAAAATGTACTTTGCTTTTTAAATATAAACAAATTTATTTTTTATCCTAGCACCGTAAACAAGTTCAGCGTGAGTAATATACTCATGTCAAGGCTCTCTTAGTAGTCATTGGCCCAGAATATCACACTTAATATAATTATACAAGTGAAAGTCTCTCTTTTAGAAGTGATCTCCCACCCATTTCATTCTACCTTTAAACACACTGACTCCTTAATATACCGCCTCTGGAAAACGGTATGTTTATGGAAGAACAGACTTCATTAGCATTGCCATAAAGAATCAGCTCAGTCTGGTGATTGTGCAGTGAAAGTCACAATATTACATGGCTGACAACAAAGGCAGTCTACAGACCTGCCAATAAAGGAAGTAAAATAGGAAAGAATACATTAAATAATACTTTACTCAAATTCTAAACTACATTATTCCATATGGCACTGTATTTAAAGCTCAAATATTTTTTTTTTCTTTTTCCAGCGATTCCCCCATTAAGTACCATGTCTGCTTCACAGAAAAGGAATGAATTCATCAGCCTGCATGCCTCACTATGCACTGCAGCCAATGCAAAATTAGTATTTATTGTTTTTTATGGGGCCATCATATTCTGTAGCACTGTACAATGGGTATGAACCGCAACATATATTAAAAGTATTTAGACATGGAGTCGGGGAGTAGAAAGCCCCAATTGTAATAAATAATATCATACTATTGAGGACCTGTGGGCTCAAATGAAATGTACATTTGTCATGTTGTAAAAATACAGTGTTGTTCTCTGTAAACTGTAATAGAGTCATATTTGGATTTGGCTTCTAATTTGTCCCTGTCATCATTGTCTTGTGGGAGATACATAATGTTCAAATGTTTCAGATTATGAGGTTGGGGAGTGACTTTGCACCAAGGCTGCTGCATGACCTTTGAGGCAAGCGTGAAGTGAGCTGGTGCTGGTCCTATCAGCCGAGCTGTACCAAGGGAGTAAATGGGCAGCAAGGGAGTAAAGGCTTGCAGGGAAACAGAGGGCTATCTCACTTGATGATATCCTTCCTTTTGTGATGTCCAAGGAACAGCACAATGTGAACAATGAGCTAGTGTTAGCTACTGAATGCTGAGTTTTATTTCCACGACTTGCTAGAAGATTGTATACTCCTTGCCAAGAAATACATTATTATAATAACTGGTATGCTGTTTCATACTTATGAAATTCTATACGCACTTACTGTATGTTCTATACATTGTAAGCTCTGCACACACTGCTTTTTCAATTAGCCAGTTGGCTTTTCATAAGGTGCTTTAAAAAAAATGAATGAGAATGAATAGTGTTAAAGAAACACTGCAGCCAATGTTAAAATGCACTCCAAAGTCCATGCTGCATGTTTATTTCCCTATTGCCTCTACAGTATACACTGAAGTGATCATTTTCCTGGACTTCTTGCTCATCTCTGGGAAATGTTACTGAAACTAAGTGTCGTTTCGCTGGGTTGAGTTTATAGTTTCTGAGTTCTACATGAAACTTAAAGGAAACTCAGCTTGTAAAACTTAACCCACTTTAGTTCACTTACTGCATTCCATGTAAGACGGGAACTGGTCAGTGGCCTTGCCTACTCCCTCCAATGCACATGGGGTGAGGATACCCCTTCCTCAGGGACCCTCCAAGACTTAAGACATTTAAAGAGTGTTGAGTTAAGGTGCCAACAGCAACCTCTATGATATATATGCTGTCACAGAAGCCTCCGTGCCATGGGCTCCTTGAGGTGCCCGAGTGCCAGCCATCTTCCTAGAGACTATGGGCCCTGGTATGGAGCGCCACGTTTCCCAATGTACCAGAGACTCTAGAGACTGTGGAGCTCGGAAACAGATTTGGGGTACCTGCATTTCTGGAGGGAGTTCATGTGTGGTGTTACTCTCCATTGGGTCAGGACTTAAAGGACAGAGAGCTCCATAGCCAGTATTTGAACCTGGATCTCATATCCAGCAAGTTTCAGCCAAAGCCAGGGAACCGCTGGTGTTTCCCATCCTCCCCACAGACTACAATAGCGACCACCTACTGGGCTGAAGTGGGCTCAGTGCAAATATTGAGCTACGTGCAAAGAAGGACAATAGCCACGCTGTGTAGCTAAGCTTCGGCTTGCCACAGTGTCAGCACATCTCCGGTGCAACGACGTCCTCCCTTCTCTCTACAACGCTGGTTCTGTCTGGAGCTGAAGGGGTTAATTGCTGGTGTCCTGGCAGGAGCAAGCAACGTATGGCGGGAGTACCCAGTCGGGGTACAGGGCGTCCCGTCACATATGCTATTAAGCATCATTGGCCACAATGCTGTAGATCCCATGTATGCATGTAAACACTGGTAAGTAATCTCACGAAGCAAGACCTACCTTACATTTGAGTTATGGCGTCATAATTCAAATTTTGCAGCTGAGACTTGTCATTGAAAATAATTGCAATTTATTTCAAGTCATATAGTAATGACTTGGTTATGTTCTTAAACTCAAAGGGGAACTATCAATTATAATACCTATAATTATGCTTTTCCCTGTTTGATGTTCCCAAATATATTGCATGGAAAAAATAGGGTTTTCCTTCAAAACCATAAAAACATACACACACAAAATAGTTTGTTCTAGTATTTGAAAAAACCTATACTAAAATGAAAAACAACAATTTTGCTTTTTCTTCTACACAGTAGGTGCCACTGATTACAGACATTACCCACATACATTCGTTTATGCACTAGAGGGCCACACCTATCACTTACATAGTACCCTATAGAGTAGTATTTTTAATACTCCTGGTTTAAGGGGTTTTGGGTACTGAGCAGTTGTTTGTCACTCTCTTCCCTCCAATCTTCTCCACACTGATCAGCTAGCAGGGGCAGCAATCGGAGATCCCAGCAGGGTTTGTCTGCTGAACTTTCATCTGCTCCAAAGAGCTTCCAGTGTAATGTAACGGTGTACTGGCCATCACACCAACTGACATTACACACAATCGGTGTTCAGGAACCCAGTAATGCTGGCTTCTGCGGACAGGGGGAATTCCAGGGTGTCAATAGACACCCTGATTTCCTATGCAGTGGCAGGGAGATGTCCCTGCCGTTGTGAAAAACGCATGATGTTCCAAGGCTAACCTTGCCATAACTTTTGTGGACGTACCTGTATGTCTAAAGGGTAATGAAGGGGTTCAAATAAATACCTCCCAAAGAATCACACTGAATACCAGCACGATCAAGTAGTTTAAATAGTTGAATTTAGCTCAACCCTTAGAGCTGTGAATGCGACAATCACCCTTTAAGAACACAGATACCATGGTGATTCCTCAGGCACTTGAATACAGTATAAGAAACCATAATTAAACACTGCAGTTTCAAAGCAAATGACTAAATATATATCCATCAGCAGAATCATTCCCCTGGATTCCAGTGTAGTTCCCCAACATTCATAATACCAGCATACATAATCCTTTATGTTTTCAATAACATTACTTCTACATAAGGAAGAAACAGTTCAGCTGCACAGCCTAATATCTGGACTGTTTGCAGTGCACAGTACATTGTGCCAGTTCTTTACTCTGTACCTGAACCACTGGACACGGGGGTAGCTGAACTGGTTGACTGAGTGCAATTGGTTTCCAAAAGTAAGCAGGAGCTGCCATCATCCTGCTCCCTCTTCACCAGCATCTCTGCTGTGCTTGGCAAGGGAATGGGATGGGCTATTCCCATCTCTTCTTCTTGAGCCTGCTGTCTTCGCAGTGCAACCTGGAAAAATAAGTGTTTATTAGTGATTATTATTTATTACATGTTTTACATGTGCTTTAGGAAATATTTACTTTGGTTCAAAATCAAACGTCACCAGTATATTAACAAGATACTTTTATCCCCCTGACAGTCTCACCAAATAAGAATGCATGTTAAAGTAAATTTAATACGATTTCTTCACAAAAAGCACTTACTTTAAGGAAAAGGTGCAGATCCTCTCCTCCTCTGTGACCCCATAATTCTCACTAGTGATTGGCTGCTTTAGCAAAGGGCTCCCAATGAACAAACCAATGTAAGTATACACTAATATTTCTAAAATTGTAGTCCATATCAACAAGTTCTTATCAAGTATTACTAAATTCGATATTAAAACAGGTAATTGAAATACGTTTGTACTGTACGTGGATTTCTGAAGGTTCTACCCAATTTAATGATTCTACAACTTTATAATGAAATACAGCATTAGAAATATCATTGCTACTTCTGTTGAGTACTAAAACTTTTCCCAATTGAATCATTTCCCTTGTTCCTACTTTTTCAGGGAATGCTTAATTGTCTTGTGACATAAAAGCAAGTATTGATTGTGACTAAACCTTCAGAGGAATAAATATAATATACAGATCTGCTAAGATTTTTTTATGATAAAGGCATGTTTTATTTCTGTACATAATGTCCCATTTTTGTAACAATTCTTTGGTTTTGCTCGAGAATACCTATATCCCTCTGGATAAGTAAGCTACTTTGTTCCGTAACCTCAAGGCTCAAAGACACACGGAGTTGGCATATAAATTAAAAAAGTACTGTCACAGATTACAATTAAATAGTGTCTCCAAATATATCTGCTGGAATCAGGCGTTGATAGGGAACTGGACAGAAGGTTTGAACCTCTCACCTGTGCGGCCATAACCCTTTGTCTCTCTGCAATCAGGCTGCACTTCTTGCACTGGCAGTCTCTCCACATACAGAATCGCTTATGTCCCTTCAGCGGTGACGCATAGCCATGGTTCCTGCATCGAGCGCACTTGGGCAAGCGTGGGGATTTCTTTCCATGGCCACCTGCATGGTGCAGCCCAGAACTACGAGGCTTGCTGAATGATTCCTGTGTGTTAGGCATCTTTCTGGGCCAGAGAGGATTCTCCTGCAGGGATGAGATCCGGTACAGAGGTTATGGGGATCCACATTCAATGTTAAAACGAGTAGTGATATTGGTAATGGAAATGTGATTGCTGGCCTTGGTCTTGTAATGCTGACTTGGTTTGCATGCACAATCTAAGGGACACACTTTGTTACATTGGGGAACGCTCTGTTATGTGTGTGTGGGAGAAAAGCCAGCAGGAGGTAACAGGGAGTGAAAAAGTGCCACGGAAAGCTATCTTACATCCTCCAGACTCGTACAAAATAAAAAGCATCACAATTAGATCTAGTGTCTCCTTTCTCAAACCCTAAACCTTTGTATTTACAAATAAGCCTATGTAATGGTGTTAATCAATATATATATGTATATGTATGTATATATATATATATATATATATATATATATATATATATATATATATCTACACACACACACATATACATAGAGTAAAACCTATGTGTACACCATGAAGAAATCTTGAAGCAGATCTATCCCTTTTTCCCTAATCCAACATTTTACAGATTTACACGCAAAAAAAAACACTACAACTGGGATTACAGGTTAGAAAAAACATGTTTTAAAAAAGTAGTGCTTGAAACACACGGTCAGGTCCTCACTTCTAACAGAACGTTATGGACCCTTTTAGCGTCAGGATTGTAGACAATCAACTCTGCCAACTGTGACAGTGGGAGTATATACGTCAGGAAGGTAGCTTTTTTTTTTTACTGAATCCTTTAAGAGTGCGACTTTAAAACAAGTAAGGTCTGTTTACTCCCTTTCTCAAGGAATTCAAAAATGTTACTCTCACTGTAATGAATACCCTATACACCTATGCAATGTATGCCAATGCTACAATAAACCAGTCCAGCTATCATCAGCTGACTGATGGTGACAGATGTATTCCATCCCAAGGTAGGCAGGTGTGGGTGATTAACCCCTTCAGTACCGGGACGTACCTGGTACTTCCTGGTTAACAGTCACCGGTAGACCGGGACGTACCAGGTACGTCTCCTCCAAAAAACGCCCCCACATCACCACAATCGCGGTGATCGTGGGGGCGCTGCTGCTGCTGTCTGCCCAGGAGTCCTGGGCAGACAGCACAGCCTGTCTAAGCCCGCCCCCAAGCCCACGATCACTCCCACGGAGTGATTTTGTAGGCAGAAACAGCGATTGCAGAAAAATCTGCAATCGCTGTTTCAGCTGCCACAGGCAGCTTCAGGGAAGGGGGGGGGTATTGAATGTGTGTGTGGACCTGATCCAACACCCCCCTGCTGCCTGATCGCTCCATGAGAGCGTCAGTGCAGCGTTAACCCCTTCAATGCCGCGATCGCGGCATTGAAGGGGTTAATTCCCGTTTTTTAGGTGGTTCTGCTGCTGGTGGTCTGCCTGGAAGCCCAGGCAGACCAGCAACAGCAAAAACGAGCCCCCAGAAGTCCTCTGATCAGTCCTGTAGGACTGATCAGAGAGACTCCTCCCCTACAATCTCCAGTCTATTGGAGATTGTGTCCCAGCTGCCAGAGGCAGCTTCAGGGACAGGGAGACAGGGTTCTTTGGTCTCCACATGAGTGTGGAGACCAGACCCCCCCACCCCCACCCTTCCTCAGTTAACCCCTACCCCCCTCTTCCTCAATTAACCTCTTCAATGCTGCGATTGTGTATGACCCCCATCGCAGCATTGCAGGGGTTAATATTAGTCCCCACAAGCTTGTGGGGACTAAATATCAATCAATGCTGTGCTTCAATGGAGCATCAGCATTGAAAGAGTTAAAAAAAATAATGTAAAAAATAATAATTAAAAAAAAAAAAAATTTAAAAATAATAAAATAATAATAATAATTAAAAAAAAAATAACAGCACTGACCTGAAAGTCCAGGGTGCTTCCAGGTCAAATGCTGGGCTGATCAGATCGCCCCTGGCCAATAGGAGTGATCGGATCATTATGGCAGCCCACGGATGACCCTGCTCTACAAAGAGAGAGGGGTCATCTAGGGTAATTATGAAAAAACACAAATTATTAATAAAATGAAAAAATCATAATTATTACCTGATCACTTGTCGGTGACATTTTAAGTCGCTGATTATTGATCGGTCTCCCTGATTGATGTCAGCGGCCTAAACCTGTCACTTACAAGTAATCTGATGAAAAAAAATATTTAAAAAAAATGTAAATGCACATGTTCCAGTTTTGCCCTCATAGCTTCCTCAAAAAATGCATGAACCATGCATGTGAGGCTTTGTTGGAACCGGAGGGTGTTGGTGAACAAAATGTGGTGCTTTCTTCCACTGTTGCACATATGCTGTGCAAGAAATACATTTTAACATTGAAATGTATTTGTTAAAAACGCAATAAAATAAATTTTCCGTGAACTTTGGCAGACATCAGTGAAGAAAAGGCTAGCTGAAAACTGTCAAAACTACCCTAGTTGAACACCTTGACTTGTCTACTGTTCATAAATATATACTTTTATGGGGTAATTTACAGCAGGGGGCTTCCAAACTGTCCCAAATGGGATATGGGCCCAGGAAACCAATTTCAGAAAATTCCAAATGTGAAAACGAAAATGCGCATGTTCCAGTTTTGCCCTCATAGCTTCCTCAAAAAATGCATGAACCATGCATGTGAGGCCTTGTTGGAACCGGGGGATGTTGGTGAACACAATTTGGTGTTTTGTTCTGCAGTTGCACATATTCTATACAAAATATAATATAAAATCTAAAGCAACATTGCAACATATGCAAAAAAAAACAAAAAAATATAAAAATACCTCAAAATTTGGCAGCAATTGGCGATAAAATCCCTGTTTGAAAAGTGTCAAAATGACCCTAGTTGTACACCTTGACTTATCTACTGTTCATAAACATATAATTTTGGGGGGGTAATCAGTATCTGTGACAACTATTGCAGTTATTAGACTGCCATGCCAAATTTGAAAAAAATTACATTTCAAAAACGTGATGCATGCCTTGCAATATTTGCCCTATACTGGTCAAAATAGATAAAAATCCTGGCCATGTTGGGTGGTTTCCAAATCAGGACAAGTTAATGAATATATTTGGGATAATTTTTTCCCATTGGTTTAATGTGTGTACAATTTGTATGTATACAAAACTGTAAAAAAAATGCGTTTTTTCATTTTTTCCCCACTTTTTCCAGTTTTTTTCAAACAAAACAATGTACTACCCAGCTTACTATGGTTTCAAATGAAAGCCCTACTTGTGCTGAAAAAAACAATATATGATTTGTGTGGGTGCACCAATTGATAAGAGAGAAATTACAGTTGAAGAAAGACATGGCAAAAACACAAAAACGGCTCCGGTCCTTTAGCGACACCTTAGTATCAAAATCCCGGTCCTGAAGGGGTTAAATACCGTAGTCTTTGAAGTGGGGGTGCAGCCTATAATCGGGGTTTAGCCCAGGGGTGCGCAATTTGCCCGTCGCAGGTGAGAGGTGTAGGCGCTGAGGAAATTCACACCATATGCATTTGTTAATGTAGAATGGATAATTCCAACTTTCCCCCAGTTCACAAAAATGGCAAAAAAAAGTATGTTAAACGACCTTGACACTAAAGGGGTTAATCACGCAATTGTTTGTTTAATTCAACAAACCTAAGCAATGCTTCTTCTTTTGAAACATTTCTGTGCAGCTTGTATGCATTCTCTGTTAAAAACTTTCCTTAAAATGACCAATCTGTTCATGTATATTTGTTTAAACTGTCGAGAGAGCATCAACTGATTTTACTGCTATGCCACTTTACGGGAAGCTAATTTAAAATGATCTCTCCTGTCATCATGATAGCTGGGTGGTCCCATCACCATTTTAAGTATTATTTAAATTCTTGATTAAATTCTGTATTATTGAGTTTAAAATGTAAGCTCACAAGCAGGGTCCACGACGCTAACAATTCCATTTATTATGTTTAATGGAGATTTTACATATTTTATTTTTCTTCTGCTCTATCTGGGGTGATTCCCCTTTAAGCTACAAGTGATGATGTCACAAAGACATGTGATGTCATAGTGAGGCACAAGCTATACTAACAAGGCATTCCGGAATTTCGACAGAGATTCGGATACTCGCAGGTGAGTGATGTTCTCCTAAACATCAGATAAGGCTATGTACCTAGTGAATGTTTGAGGTTAAACAGCACTTTATGAAGTCACAGAATAGATAATTTCTAGGCCCTTTTTAGATCTCTTAACACGACTTATAAAAATCTCAGCTGTCTGTAAAAGTCACATTTATTGAGTGGGTTAAAAATATGAGAAACACAGAAACATAGAATTTGATGCCAGATTACGAACCATTTGGCCCGTCTAGCCTGTTTGTTTTTCCTGATGAAAAGAATCAGACCTTAATCCTCGTCTTAGATTCAGGATAGCTTTATGCCCACCCCATGCGCGGCTAAATTCCCTCACTGTATTAGCCGCTACACCTATGAACATGACAGATAATCTTCCAGAGATCTGACCCAGAAGACTTTTAATTGTTTTTTTGTTTTTTTTATGCACATCTGTGCCAAGGGGCACCTCAGTTGTAAATAGTGCCCTTAAATAAATACTTATATTTTTGTTCCCACCTTTAGGAGACAAACCAATCTCACACACAGCGACACAAACGTCAGTGAAATTTCTGCTCAGTCTGGTGCTTCAAAGGAGATACCTATAAGAGCTCCTAAAATGCCGGACGTGAGGGGCAAAGAGATAAAGCGGTATGTCAATCCAGGTGCTTTTGGACTGAGCGCGGAATTTCTTTCTAGACTAGAGTCCCACCTGTTAAAAAGATGCATGGAAATCAAAATGAATATGATGCCTGCAGTGGTTAGAAACTCCCGAATGATGGCTGAAAGCAGTCGTCAGCAAACACCCGGGAGCCCTCAAACACCGCTATTAGAAAACCAGCCTGTACCTGCTCCGAGGAAAAAACAGCATACCAAAACCAGAGCCAAATCAGGTGATTGTGAGAAGCCAGGTTCTTCAATGCCATCATCTCGACCACCTACTCCGAGGAAAAAACAGCATACCAAAACCGGAGCCAAATCAGGTCATTGTGAGAAGCCAGGTTCTTCAATTCCATCATCTCGACCACCTAAACCTGGGACATCATCTGCAGGAGTGCAAAACGGACAATCGCTTCCTGCAAGAGGCAATATGAAGGCTTCAGCAAAGACCTGCAAGACGCCATCACTGGCCAAACCAGTGCCATCACTGGCCAAACCAGTGAAACCTTCTCAGGGCCGTACACCAAGCAACAAACCAAAAATACCTCGGGAAAGACATCCAGGATCTAAGTCATCTACAAAGAAAAGGCGCTCAAAACGCTCTTGGCTGAGCCGTGTACTGAGCCTCTTCTGCTGCTTCTGCCCATAAGTGTCAATCTGACTGCCATTCTGGCCTCAAGAAGGATTTTTTTCCCCTTGTTTGTTGCAAAATTGGAAAGAGCAACAAACTGGGGGGTTTTTTGCCTTCTTTTGTATCAACTGCAATTAACAGATGTGGGAAAGGCTGAACTTGATGGACGCATATCTTTTTTCAGCCTACGTACCAACATCTAATACTTAACATCTAAAAGCAGCCGGTTCTACGGACTGTGGAAGGCAAAGAGTAAGATCCAGCCGGAGCAAATGAGTAAGGCGGTTTTCTGTTATTGCCCTACGTGGCTATTTAGCTACGTTTAAATAAAGCATTTCATTCTCTATGTCGTTTCCGATGTTTGTATTGGACAGATTAATGAGCGCAAAAATCCTTTTCCACACAATTTCTTTTCACTTATGATGACTTTACTAACATTACTGCTCCTGGTCATCAGGTCACTCCATCCAAAAAACTCAAAATGAAAGTTTTTTTTTCAGGGCACTATCCTGCTGTCCAGGCAGCAGAGATCATGGGAGATGCGGGGAGATCTTCTGATCATCCCTGATCAGCCCAGGGAGCTGTAAGATCAATGGAGGACTGTGCTGTTGCTCATGTGTGGGACATGCTAACTTTTGCATCTAGTCACACATTGCCAAACGCAGTTGTCCTGATTTGGACTCTTGAAATGTTGGAGGAGCATGGTATTTTAATGTTGGCTTTCTTTCACTTTATATAAGATGAACTACATGCCTTTCCCATTAGGTATCAATTTCAATATCACATTCGATTCAGCAATTGTATTTACTTCTGTGACATTTGGTTTTTTTGTTGATTTGTTTCCTTTGCCTTAGATGTCGCATCTGTATTCCAAGGTGCCAAGGGTAGCCTTGTGTTGTTCACCCTAATAGTCTTCTTCTTGCAATTGACAATGACATCATAACTCCCGTGCAGAGCAGAGCTCAATTTACAGGGGGTATTTTGAAACCCATTATTAAACCTTGGTTTATAACTTAGTTATAATTTACAATAAAAAAAGGATTTACAGAAATTAAACTGTAAATGTTTATCAATGCAAATTACTTAGAACACTTAACTACTTAATGTTCTGAGCCGCTAGCAAGAGAGGATTGGGCAGGAAACAAAATGGCAGATTGCAGACCCAAACAAGGACTAAACAGGGACAGTATGCAGTTCCTTGTGCATGTTCTCCAGTTGATGTAATGCAACGTTACATGACCAAGTGGCAAAAGGGAGGCTGCCCTCACATATAAAAACAGCCAGAGAGTAAGCTGGGGGTGAAGTAAGGGGGTGATGGAGGGAGCAAGAGCAAACCTATGTGTATCTTTTTCTTTTTCTAAGATACCATTGAATGGAATATTGATAAATCAAAAGGTTGTATATGTCTTATCAGAGATATCACTACATCATTTTATATATATGTATATATATATATATATATATATATATATGTATATATTATTCGCACATGTATTCTTGTTTGAACTGTTAAGAAAGAGCAATCAATGCTTTGTGTAAAACTCTGCATCTATCATGAGAGCTGGGTGGTCCCATCACTTGTTTAAGTATTATTTAAATTAACTGTATTATTGAGTTTAAAATGTAAGCTCACCAGCAGGGTACACGACTCCTGTTGTATCTGTATGGAAGGAACAGTTCAACGTCTCTGACAGTCCCACTAAAAAAGAATGCATATGAAAGTAAAGTAAGCACATAGACTGCCGCGTTCACTAAGCTAGCACAGGAGCTGACTGGTGGTAAATATATCCCGTGCCAGATGTGTTTACCTGATCTCCAAATAGCTTTGGGATGGGCGTGCAGAATCATCCCATGCATTTGTATGCGAAGATATAGAGAAACTTGAAAACTGTAAGATAGCTGCGTGCTCCCTTCAACTACACAGGACATGTGTTTGCCCGAATGCATACACTGCACATGGGGAAAGAGGCAATGGAAGAATCACCCCCTTGCACTAATCAGGGGGAAATCACGAAAATGTAAAGGGACCATACATCTACAACAGGCATTAAGGCTTCGGTCTGGCTCCTAAGCTCTCCATGCGATGTGCCAAGTCCTTTGGTGCACCATGCATGATAAGTGGCCTTTAATCAAGCAGTTAGGCGAGTCATTTTTTGGGTAGCTGTGTAGTATACTCGTACGCCCAAATCCATACAATAATCATACTGATTAGTGCCAGCGTATAAAAAGGAGAGCTTTACTTTACTTCTTACTCCAGAGAAGCATTCAAGTCCCACACCAACAATATTTAATGATTCAATACATTCAACGGTCATCGTGTTGGCATTTAATATAACTATTTAGCAAATTGCAACATGAGCAACAGCATCACATGCAGAACACCTTCTTCTCTTAGTTAGAACTTGGTATATAGGCGGCGGTCTTGTTACGTACCCAAAAGCAGGCCATGTGCTACATACACGATACGTATGTGTCTTGTTAATCCAGAGGCCTGCACATAGCAATACATTAAAACATTTGCGGAGCGTTTGCGCATCGCCCCCGCGCCTCACAGAGAAATACGATACTTGCTTATAACTAACCTAAGCAACCGCGCACCGTCAGGAGAATGGTGCGCCGACTGAGTGGAAGGGAATCCGTGCCCAACCGCCAGCCACAACCTGCTGTCCCGCTCCTCTCCCGCCGTTCCCACAGGGAGTGAAAGTGCGCAGCAGCATCAGCAGTGCCCGCCCACCGCCGAAACTGTTGACACACAAATGAGGCAATAGCGCTCCTCTCCACAGCCATGCGCTTGTCCTATTGGTTCAGAGCAACTTCCAGGATAATGAGAAAAGCAACGCCAGCCAATCGTATGCGGTACTTGGCATATACGGGGGGTGGTGCGCATTCTGTATAGTCTGTTACTAAAGTCTGATATGTGAAATGAGGTAAACTGCAACTTTGGTACCGTTTTAACGAAATGTTGGATTTAATCCTCTTGATTAAAGGGGTTGTTCTACTTAGATAAATAATTGACCATATTTAGCAAATAACTCTTAGCAGATATGTAAGTTTACTCTTTCTTCACATAAAAAACACGGAAATGTCTAGAAGGCCTTTTTTCATTTGGAACAGTTCAGCATTAATTCATCTATTCATGATGTGCCTATAGTACATCTGTGCCTAGAGACACCTCAGTTGCATGGGCGTAGGAAATCATGCTGTGGGGACTGATAATGAAGAAATCTCCCCTAGGGCCATAGGATGGGAGGAAGACATGCACTCGCTGCCACATCGGCAGCTGCAGCCTGCAGAACTGGTTGGGGAGATCCCTAACCAGCCCAAAACTAAGGTATTACATATGAGTGTGCTCCCTGTGCGACATCGGCAGGTGCGGGCATGGTACCTCTACATCATGCTGTGCCATCTAAATTGACACGCTGCAGGCAACCCTGGACATGCAAGAGTTTTTAGCAACCAATTGGCACCCCTCGGTCTCCTCCGCTCCCTGGTGCCACCCACCTCAGCGCTTCCCTGACTGCGGCGGTGGGAGCGCGAGGCCTCAGTCTCATATACCAGCGCTCAGCAGTAGAGCGACGCACACCGCGGCAGAGCAGCGAGGCAGAGGCCTTGCGCTCCCACCACAGGACTTCAGCAAGGTAATAGTGATGGGAAGTTCGGATCATTAAAGTGAATCGGATCATTTCGATTCGTTCACTGAAATGATCCGATTCATGATCCGGATCTTCGGATCACTCAGTGACTCCGTGCAGGCACACTAACGATTGGCCCCGCCCCTTTCATTATGAATCCTCCCCCCTGCCTCCAGTGATGTCAATGAAGGCAGAGAGTCGTTCAAAGATTCGGATCTTACAGGGATCCGAATCTTACAGTGATCCGGATCACTGTAAGATCCGGATCGCTGTAAGATCCGGATCATTGTAAGATCCGGATCTTTGAACGACTCTCTGCCTTCATTGGCATTCTAATCATTCAGAGAATATCACCATACTGTTATAAATAATACATTAATAATCACTGCCCCCAGGATTTACATTCCCCTTTACCTGCAACTGCACCTTAAGCTAACTTTATTAAATTAATTAAATTAACCCTCACCATTAAATTAACCCTAAACACCCCATCAACCATGACTGCCCCTAAAATTAACCCTTAACACCCCATCAACCATGACTGCCCCTAAAATTAACCCTTAACACCCCATTAACCATAACTGCCCCCAAATTAACCCTAAACACCCCATTAAGCATAACTGCCCCTAAATTATCCCTAAATACCCCATTAAGCATAACTGCCCCTAAATTAACACTAAAGACCCCATCAACCATACCAATTTATTAGGTAATTTATCTGGAGTACATGCAATTAATTTAGGGGCAGTTATGGTTAATGGAGTATTTAGGGTTAATTTCAGGGGCCGTTATGGTTAATGGGGTCTTTAGGGTTAATTTCAGGGGTCGTTATGGTTAATGGGATCTTTACGGTTAATTTCAGGGGCAGTTATGGTTGATGGGGTATAAGGGTTAATTTTATGCTGATGACTGAGGGTTAATTTAATTAATTTAATAAAGTTAACTGTAGGTGCAGTTATAGGTAAAGAGGGGCCAAGTCAGGGGAATCTAAATCCTGGGGGCAGTGTGAACATTATTAATGTATTTATTTATAAAAGTATGGTATCAGTAATATTCTCTGAATGATTCGAATCTCTGTAAGATTCGGATCCTTGTAAGATCCGGATCCCTGTAAGATTCGAATCATTCGACTCTTCGGATCATTCGACTCTTCGGATCATTCGACTCTTCGAACGACTCTCTGACTCTATGAGTCATCGTTCCTGTGTGAATTAATGAGCTGTAACCTGACCCCAGAGTCTGTGTGCTCTGCAGATGACTCACAGCTCTAGGATCAGGTTACAGCTGCATGATTCACAGACTGAACCGCTACAAATGAATCGTTCAGTCTAGTGAACCGATTCATCCGGATCACTAAAAAGAACCGGATCAAATGAACCATTCGTTCATGATCCGAACATCACTACAAGGTAAGTGAACTACATAGGGGGTAGATAGTGAGATGGGGTAGATAGTGAGATGGGGTAGATAGAAGGGGGAGAGGGGGAATATTGAAATAAAGAGTGAGAATGAGAGAGAATTAATTATTAATTCTGTGAATGAATGAGAGAATTAATGTGTGGATGAATTGCTTGAATGATGTGAGAATGCCTTCATGGATATGTGTATCATGAATGTGATGTAGGGAAAGGTAAAGATGGCACAAGCAGGGTTTGGGCCTTGGGGACCAAGATGGCACAGGGCAGGCTGTTTGAGGACAAAGATGGCTCACGCTGGGCTGTTTGGGGACAAAGTTGGCTCACTCTGGACTGTAGTCTGGTTGTGTAATCTGGGTGCTGGTCAGGTTCTATGTGCGCAATGTGGACGCCAGGGCTGGCCTTTAGGGTGTGGAACCTGTGATCTATGCCTGCAAGGGGTTTTTATCTATACATTAAATGCTGAGTTTTTATGTGAATTCCAATCAGGGGTGTACCTAGAGTATTTGGCACCTGGGGGAGACCCTGTATGTGGAACACACACACACACTTTAAAAATGCATAGTTTATATCATAATATACTGGCACAGACATTGATGGTGGTACAGCATAACTGTTATTGTTAAAAACTGAGGCACACATTGACAGGGGTACAGCATAACTGTTATCCTTATATACTGAGACACACATTGACGGGGGTACAGTGTAACACCTATCACTATATAGTAAGCCAAAGTTGGTGGGGGTCTGTGCGATGCGCGCAGACATCCTCCGCTTCTCCCCTCCACTTCCGCTTCTCCGCTTCACCTCCGCTGGGGCTTCTCTATTACTAAACGCCGGCATCACATGATCTTCCGGCGCTCTATCATTTAAGCCCCAACAGAAGTGGAGTGACGAAGCAGAGGCGTTTTGCACAGACCCCCACCGGCTGCCAGAGAAGATCCAGGTTCCCTGCAGCGCTGCAGGGGATTTGGATTTTAGTGCGCGCTGTGCGCAACCTCCGCTACTTCACTTCCACTTCTACCTGCCCCACCAGGGGTTAATATATCAACAGAAGAAAAACGGGACAAATAAGCACCACTGAGTAAGCTAAGCCTGGAGTATTATCTTTATTTTTATGCTTATTTGCCCCGTGTTTCTTCTGTTGATATATTAACCCCTGGTGGGGCAGGTAGAATTTTTTTGGGATCTATTAATTATGTGCATTCTTTAATTTGTGTTTTTTTAATTTTTTTATTGCTGTAATATTTGATTTATTGTTTGTATTGTCTATATATTTATATATATATATATTGTATTGTGTATTGACTATTCTTTTTTGTCTATATTTATTAAAGCATATCATTTTATACCTATTTTAGCGCTATCAGTTTTTCTTATATCGGGGGCATAAGACATATCTGGGGGTATAAGGCATATCAGGGGGGCACAGTGGCATATCGGGGGTATAAGACATTTCATTGGGCTCAGTGGCATATAGGGGGTAAAAGGCATATCAGGGGGCATGGTGGCATATAGGGGGTTTAAGGCATATCGGGGCACGGTGGCATGTCAGTGGCATATCGAGGGTAAAAGGTAAATCAGTGACATATCAGGGGCTAAAAGGCATATCAGGGGGCATGGTGGCATATAGGGGGCTATAAGACATATCAAGGGGGCACAGTGGCATATAGGAGCGTATAAGGCATATCAGGGGACAGAGTAGCATATCAGTGGCAAATAGGGGGCTATAAGGCATATCGGGAGCACAGTGGCATATAGGGGGTATAAGGCATATCAGTGGACAGAGTGGCATATAAGGGGTTATAAGGCATATCAGGGGGCACAGTGACATATATGGAGGTATAAGGCATATCGGGGGGCACAGTGGCATATAGGAGGTATAAGGCATTTCTGGGGCAGAGTGGCAAGCTGGGGGTGAGACGTGCATAACTTAATTTTTCTGTCCAATTTTGGAGTGTTACTTACTTTTAATAAAAGTGTGGTTAACACACCAAAATTGGACAAAACCTGGGCATGGTAGAAGTGAGATTACAGTCTCCCTATGCCATGCTATCCCCCTACACACTAATTCACAAACATTCAGCATAAACTACAGCATAACACCCATCACTCTCACACACTTACTAATCCACTCTCACTGAATGTTTTCCTATCTTTTCTCTGTCACTGTCACTTTTCCCGCTACAGCTCCTTTTTCCTCCTCCTCTTCATTCTTCTTCTTGGCTCTTCTTCTTCTGTGTCCTTCTGGTGCAGTGAGTGCGGAAGGCGGTGGGCGCGGCTTCAGTGTTGTGCGTGGGGATATGACATCAAATCCCGATGCACAGGCTCAGTTGCTGCACACATTAACAAACCTCCCGCTCTCTTGATTGGCTTTAAACCGGACAGAGAGAGAGATCCCCTGATGAGCGGCACCCGGGTGGTCCGCTGCCCCCGCCCCCCGCTAGGCACGCTACTGATTCCAATTGATATATATCTGCAAAGCTGGGTTTGTGTGTTATTCGGTTGATCCATATCTGCTCTGCTATGCTTCCATACATTATTTATCTATACCTGCAAACACAGGGTTTGTATGTTGTATTCAGTTGATTTATACCTGCAATACCATGTTTCCATGTATTGATTTATTTGATCTATTCCTTCAGTGCTGGGTTTACATGTGATTTCCAGTTGATCTATACCTGCAAAGCTGGGCCAGAAGGAGAAAGGACTGCACTGACTCTCACAGTCAACCCCTAATCTGTCAGTGTGACAAATATTTTTTGTTGTTGTGGGAGAGGAGGGAATGATTGCATGCTAGAGAGCATGGAGGGAGGCACAAGGGAATGCTTGCCTAGGGACCAATTTTTCAATATTTAGAAAAATGTTACAAAGATCAGCTTTTCCCCCCTATATTTAATGTATTAACCCCTTCAGTCCCCGATGGATGTACCGGTACGTCCATAAAACTCATCTAAAGAAACCCCCATGGATTTACCGGTACGTCCTGGCCTTCTTGCAGTGGCAGGGACAGATCCCTACCACTACACGGGAGATCAGGCTATCGTTTGACAGCCTGGACTCCCCCCCTGCATCACTGGCTTTCTGCTGCCCGACCTCATGTAACAGCTTCCGGCGCAAATGAGGCATTCATGGAAGCCTCACAAGTGAGGCTGGCCATGGATCCGGGGAGGAAAGCCCTCCCTGCAAGAAAAATGGCAGACTAAAACAGCTTACGAAGCGATCAGAATCGCTTCCTAAGCATAAACGGTGTTGCTGACATGCCTCAATATCGAGGCATGTAGCAGCACAACCCCCTACCCTGATAGCCTTGTGATTGCTCCGATGAGCAACCACAAGTGCCATCGTGCAAATGACGTTGCCGACAGGGCCGGTCTTGCTATGGAGCAAAGTGGGGCAATTGCCCCAGGCGGCACTTTTGAAGAGTGCCGTTTTTTTTTTAAGCGCAAGCATTTTTTACTACCATAAAGTTTGACAAAGGCTGATGGAAGAATTAGTGCATGGAAATGGTTAAAATACCAGCATTTGAAATACCTTGGGGTGTCTAGTTTTTAAAAATGTATGGTTTGATGGGGTAAATTTCATTGGCCGGCTTCAAAGATACCCGAAATAGCACATGGGGCAGAATGACCTGCTTTGGAAAAAAATGTTTTTTAAAAAGCAAAACGCTACTGGTACTTATTGCCCCATAACGTGCAGAAAAAAGCAAAAAAAACATAAAAACATTGGGTATTTCTAAACTCAGGACAAATAGTAGAATCTATTTGGCAGGTTTTTTCATTAGTTTTTGCAGATGAGTAAAAGGTTTTTTTTTAAAGTGAGAAAAAATAATTTTTTAACAAAAAATCACCATATTTTAACTTTTTTTTTATAGTAAATTAGATGATATGATAAAAATGGTATCTAAAGAAAGCCCTGTTTGTCCTGAAAAAAACCAATATATAATATGTGTGGGTGCACGAATTGAGAAAGAAGAAAATCACAGCTAAACAGCAAATGTTAAAAGAGCCATTGTCCCACAATGTACTACGAGTAAGAAACAGTCTTGTCATTAAAGGGTTAATTGAATCGATTTTGTCGAATATAAGTTTTTTCAGGGCTGCAGGGGACCCGGATCATTCTCTCTGACAGCCGGCGGACGTCTGTGTGATGCGCGCAGACATCCTCCGCTACTGTCCTCCACTTCCGCCGGGACTTCTATGATAGAGCACCAGCGTGACCTTCCGGTTCTCCACCATAGAAGCCCCAGCGGAAGTGTCGACCAGCAGCGGCAGAGGTTGTCTGTGTGGATTGTGCAACGTTTGCCAGCTGCCAGAGAGGAGGATCCCCCGCAGCGCTGCAGGGGACCCAGATCATTCTCTCTGGCAGCCGGTGTACATCTGTGCGATGCGCACAGACATCCTTTGCTACTGCGTCACATGACCTTCCGGTGTTCTGTCATAGAACCTCCTGCAAAAGTGCCAGCCAGCATCGTGCAGAGGTTTACCGGCTGCCCCCACTAGGCACGGGGGGGGGTCTGGGGCTTATAAGGCATATTTGGGGCTACAGTGGTATATTTGGGGGTATAAGGCATATCATGGGTGCAGAGTGGCATATCAGGGGGGCACAGTGGCATAAAAAGAAAATATGGCATATTCAGGGGCAGAGTGGCATATTTGGGGGGCTGAATGGCATGTCTGGGGTATAAGGCATATCAGAGGGCACTATGGCATATGGGGGGTATAAGGCATATCTGGGGGGCAGAGTGACATATCTCGGGATATAAGGCATATCTGGGGGTATAAGGCATATAAGGGATATAAGGCATATCTGGGGAGGATGGAGTGGCATATCAGGGGGTACAGTGGCATATCAGGGGGTATAAGGCATATCTGGGGGTATAAGGCATACAGAGGAGGCAGTGTGGCAAGCCTGGGTTCAAATGTGCATAACTGGAGGGGGGGCAGGTTGGGAAATAAAAACAAATGCATTTTTCTGCTGTTTGTTTTTAACATCCTGTTTGTTTCCTAAGTTATTTTAAATAAATGAAAAATTCACATTTATTTTTTTATCCGATTAATCTAAAAAATAATCGGCCAACTAATCGATTATGAAAATAAGCGTTAATTGCAGCCCTAATCTCTATGCAAGTCTGTGGGGACCTGCATAGAGATCACAGTGTGATCGGCGCAGGGGGAATCACAGGGAGGAGAGTGGGAAACCATGTTTCTCACTCTTCTCCAATGCTGAAAAACTAATCAGAAAAAAATTGTTAGTGATTTAAAAATAAATAAAAGAAAATCACTAATTTAATAAATAGATAAAAAAACAATAAAGTGAGCTAAGTGATGTCATTGTGACATCACTGGCATTAATAACATGTTCAAGAGGTCCCTAAAAGGACCTCTAACCATACTGCACTGATAACAGTGCATTTAAAAAAAAATCCAAAAAATAAAATATTTTTTTTAAATTATATAAGAAGATAATAATAATAATAAAAAAAGAAAAAACCCTTACATCCCATTGCCCTAACTCAACATCTAAAAAGTATAACCCTCCTGCCCCCATTCACAACCACCATATAGGGTACTATATGTTAGGGATGGATATGGCCCTCTAGAAAGAAAACAAAATAAGGATGTGGGATATCTCCGTAATCAGGAGATGCAGCTAAACAATTTTGGCTGGGTTTCTCTGCCGTAACAGATACCCTGTGCAAAAATATCTAAGCAACACAGAAGTGTTGGTTAAAAAAAAGTGCAGGAAATAATTTCTGCGGCCACCTTTGACACTGATTGGTGGCCAAATAGCTGCATGAAGAGTGCGCAAATATCCCTGATACGATAGTCTGGGTTGTCTGCTTTACAGAAATATATACTTTTGTGGGTATTTTCGGTTTGGTTTACCTAATGTAAAAATTCTACGAATAATGTACACCTTATAGTATGTTCCATATAAGTGTTGGGAAAGTTTGGAAATTCTATATAAATTAGGTATTTCTGAAATCAGGACACCTGAAATGATAAACTTGGAGGGAATTTTCCATCACTTTACCTAATTTTGTGAGGGTTCAAAGGGAAAATATATCTAAAAAATATTTTTTTCTTTGTAATTTTCGCTAGTTTTTACTAATGTCTAATCCTAAATTTTCAGCTAATAATCTCACTATGGTATCAAAAGAAAGCGCTATCTCTCCTTGATAAAAAACAATATATAGTTTACATGGGTACACTATTCACAGGGAAGGAGAATAATTGCTAAACCGACATACCGCAAAAATGGCAAAATTGCTCCGGTCTTTGAGGTACCAAAAAACCCCTGGGACTGAAGGGGTTAAACGTACATTATTTCCCCCCAGTGCTTCAAGTTATATATTATTGCACTTGTTTGCAAAAATAATATGGGAAGAAAGTGGAGTAGGGGATAGTGAGGAAAGAGGTATCTCATGGGGAGAAAGAAGGGGGTATCTGATGGGGGAAAATGCTATCCCCCAGATTTTTATGGGTTCCTACACCCATGCTCAGTTGTAAATAGTGCCCTTAAATAATTACTTATATCTTTGTTCCCACCTTTCGGAGACAAAAAAATCTCACACACAGCGATACAAACGTCACTCTAATTTCTGCTCAGTCTGGTGCTTCAAAGGAGATAACTATAGGAGCTCCTAACATGCTGGACGTGAGGGGCAAAGAGATAAAGCGTTATGTTAATCTAGGTGGTTTTTAACTGAACCCGAAACTTGATTCTAGATTACAGTCCCACCCAAATGAATGTGATTCCTGCAGTGGTCAGAAACTCCCGTATGATGGCTGAACACAGTCATCAGCAAAGACCCGGGAGCTATTCGAATATCAGCCTATACCTACTAGACTTGGGCACCAGGGGGCTCTTCGTGTTCGTCTTCGTGCTCGTCTTCGGCAAAAAAAAGAACTTCGTATTCCGCGAATATTCGCCTGGTCCTGTCTTCTCTTCGGGCGAATATTCGCGGACATTCTTCGTGCTCGGGTTTTCTTCGTTTTCCCCGGTTAAGGGGTTAAAACGGGGTTAAAGCCGCTCTGGCGCCAGGAGTTTAAATGTCCGTATGAGCAACTCTATTGGTCGTCAGCAGGGGGCTCGTCTGCCATTGGTTGATGGCAGACGAGCCCCCTGCTGGCGACCAATAGGGTCGCTCGTACAGACTGTTATACTCCTGGTGCCGTAATTGTCCGGCAGATCCCGCTGGTCTCCCTGTTCTATAATTTATTAACTGATAGAACAGGGAGACCAGTGGGATCTGCCGGGTAAGTTACAGCATTGGGGTTTTAAAAGTCTGCACGAGCGACTCTGTTGGTCGCTCGTGCAGACTTTTAAAACCCCAATGCTACAACTTACCCGGCACATCCCACTGGTCTCCCTCCCTGTTCAATTAATTAAATGTCCGTACGAGCGAACAATAAAGTCGCTCGTACGGACATTTAACTCTGTACAGGGAGGGAGACCAGTGGCATCGGCAGGGTAAGTTGCAGCATTGGGGTTTGAAAACCCCAATGCTGCAACTTGCCCTGCCGATGCCACTGGTCTTTAACTAATTGAACAGGGAGGGAGACCGATGCCACTGGTCTCCCTCCCTGTTCAATTAGTTAGTCCGTGCCGGGTTAAATGTCCGTACGAGCGACCAATAAAGTCGCTCGTACGGACATTTAACTCTGTACAGGGAGGGAGACCAGTGGCATCGGCAGGGTAAGTTGCAGCATTGGGGTTTTAAAACCCCAATGCTGCAACTTGCCCTGCCGATGCCACTGGTCTTTAACTAATTGAACAGGGAGGGAGACCGATGCCACTGGTCTCCCTCCCTGTTCAATTAGTTAGTCCGTGCCGGGTTAAATGTCCGTACGAGCGACCAATAAAGTCGCTCGTACGGACATTTAACTCTGTACAGGGAGGGAGACCAGTGGCATCGGCAGGGTAAGTTGCAGCATTGGGGTTTTAAAACCCCAATGCTGCAACTTGCCCTGCCGATGCCACTGGTCTTTAACTAATTGAACAGGGAGGGAGACCGATGCCACTGGTCTCCCTCCCTGTTCAATTAGTTAGTCTGTGCCGGGTTAAATGTCCGTACGAGCGACCAATAAAGTCGCTCGTACGGACATTTAACTAATTGAACAGGGAGGGAGACCAGTGGCATCGGCACTGCCGATGCCACTGGTCTCCCTCCCTGTTCAATTAGTTAGGGGTTAACCTTTTTTTAAAGGGTTAAGGGGCCGTGCAAGTGAGCCTATTGGTCGCTTGCACGGCCCTTTAACCTATGGATTTCTGCTCCCGTTAACCCCTTCGATGCTGTGTTAACGCAGCATCGAAGGGGTTAACGGGAGCGGAAATCCATAGGTTCGCTGTCAGGGGCTACAAAGACCGTGCGAGTGAGCCTATTGGTCACCTGCAGGGTCTTTCTCTGGCATCAACCAATTGGTTGATGCCAGAGGAGGTCCCTGTAGGCGACCAATAGGCTCATTCGCACTGCCCTGTAACCCGTGACGGCGAACCTGCGGATTTCCACTTCCGGGAACTGCCGCGATGCCGCGAAGCCGCGAAGACAAGACAAGGTAAGATGAAGGGGGGGAATGGTAGACGAAGACGAAGACAATCACGAAGATCTTCGTGGTGTGTGTCTTCGTCTTCGCCTACGTTTTACCGCCGCCGTCTTCTCTTCGGCGTGTCTTCGGAACGAACACGAAAACGCACTCTTCGTGTTCGTTTCCATGTTCGCCCGAAGACGAATGCACAAGTCTAATACCTACTCCGGGGAAAAAACAGGATACCGAAACCAGAGCTAAATCAGGTCATTGTGAAAAGCCAGGTTCTTCAATTCCATCAGAAAAACCACCTAAACCTGGAACATCATCTGCAGGAGTGCAAAACTGACAACCGCCTCCTGCAAGAGGCAATATGAAGGCTTCAGCAAAGACCTGCAAGACGCAGATCCCACAGCTATCACTGGCCAAACCAGTGAAACCTTCTCAAGGGTGCACACCAAGCAATCTACCAATAATACCTCAGGAAGGACATACAGGATCGGAGTCAGCTACAAAGAAAAGATGTTCAGAAAACCCTTGCCTGAACTGTGTACTGACAGTCTTCTGCTGCTTTTGCCCATAAGTGTCAACCCGTAACACTTAACATCTAGAAGCAGCTGGTTCTACAGACTGTGGAAGGCAAAGAATAAGATCCGGCCGTAGTAAATGAGTAATGCGGTTTTCTGTTATTGCCCTACGTGGCTATTTAGCTACGTTTAAATAAAGCATTTTAATACTCTATGTCGTTGCAGAGGTTTGAATTGGACAGATGAATGAGCGCCAATATCCTTTTCCACACAATTTACTTTCAGTTATGATGACTTTACTAACTTTACTGCTCCTGGTCATCAGGTCCCTCCATGCAAAACCTCAAAATGAAAGTTTTTTTCAGGGCATTGTCCTGCAGTCCAAGCAGTAGTGATCATGGGAGATTTGGGGAGATCTTCTAATCTTCCCTGATCAGCCCAGGGAGCTGTAAGATCAATAGTGGACTGTGCTGTTGCTCCCATGTGGGACATGTTCACTCTTACATCTAGCCACACACTCCCAAACACAGTTGTCCCGATTTGGACTCCTGAAATGTTGAAGGAGTATGTTATTTTAATGTCGTTTTTTTCACTTTATGTAAGATGAACCAAGTGTGTTTCCCAGTGGCCGATGCGGCTGCCGGAACCGTCCTTAACACAGGACAAAAGGGGCAGCTGCCTCTTGAGCCCGCAGCAACCACGGTCGCTGGGGTCGCAACTGCAAATGGGCCCACCACTCTAAGGGGCCAGGGCGAACCCCCGTGATCACTCTGCTACTTACCTGTTTTAACGCCCAGGGGATGCAGGAACCCAGAGGAGTCACGTACGGTACGTACATCACATGACCCTGGTGCACGTCTGCTTCTAGGAGTTAAAACAGAAGTAGTAGAGTGCGAGCAAGACAGAAGGAAGCAGATGGCCCCTGGAAGTCTGCGAGCGGCACAGAGACATCTGCAGTTCAGGTAATGGGGTAAGGAGGCTGTATGAATGAGTATGTGAGATTGAGTGAATGAATGAGTGTATTAGTAAGTATCTGAATGATGGAACTAATGAATATCTGTGAAGGAGTGAATGAATATTTGTGAATGAGTATATGTAAATTATATAGACAACCCCCCCAAAAAATTGTATATTAATTTAGGAAAAAAAGAAAAAGCCTGAATATAAGACTACACTATAGGAAAAAAGTTTTATTAGTAAATATTAATTAACATGAAAACTATTTTTTCATATTTAATAAAAAACTGATTGAGAAAAATGCATTTTTTGATTTTATTTCCTTTTATTTGCCAACCTGCCCCCACTTATGCACATCTGCCCCCCAGATATGCCTTATACATCCCCTATATGCCACCCTGCCTCCATGATATGCCACTTTGCTGCCAGATATGCCTTATATCCCCCTATATGCCACTCTGCCTCCCAGATATGCCTCTTGACCCCCTATTTGCCACTCTGCCTCCCAGATATGCCTTATACCCACTATATGCCGCTCTGCCTCCCTGATATTCCTTTTAACCCCTATATGCCACTCTGCCTCCCTAATATTCCTTTTAACCTCTATAAGCCACTCTGCCTCCCTGATATTCCTTTTAACCCCCTATATGCTACTCTGCCTCCCTGATATTCTTTTTTTTATCAGTTTTCTGTTTATTGTACATGTGATAAAAATACACAGAATCAGTTTTACAGTGAAAGTACAGTCATATCTGAAGTTATACAGAAGTTCTTAAGCAGTAGCACAATATAGAACTGCACTGAAACTTGCAGAGAAAAGGATAAATGAATTCCGGCAGTTATACAACGAAATGTATGGAAGCGTAAATCATAGAAATATATGCACTGTAAAACACACATTCGTAGAATACATCACAGAGTCATGATATAATAAAAAACATTGGTAACAGTAACAATGATACCTGAGAGCGAAGTAGATAGAACGGACAAGAACTACATAAATTCCGTGGGCAATGGCTCAAGGCTGGACTGTGGATTGGAGGTACCAATACAAAGAAAAAGTATGTATAAGAAACACAAAATCAAAAGAAAAAAAACCATGGACTGCAGGTGGCGACCCAGGTGCTTGGTTGGAAATAGACATGTATGTCTAATCTGTTGAAGTAAAATTCAAACATTCAAACATGTAGAGACATAAGTTCCCAGTGAAACCATCTCAGTTCGACAGTATGTCCCAAACCCTTAGCTGATGCGATAAGAATTTCCATGTGGTATATAAACTCAACACGATTGAACCAGGCTGACACAGAGGAAGGGTTGGCGGACTTCCAGGATCTAGGCACAGTCGTAAGGGCAGCATTTATTAAGTAAAATTAAACAGATCCCTTATAGGACTTGTAAGGAGAGTCATTGTGGTGTAAGAGGAGAGAGGCAGGAGACGCCACCAGGTCAGGTCAGGATCACAGAATCCCAGAAAGGCCTAATAGCTGGGCAATCCCACCAGATGTAAAGCAATGAACCCGGATGGACACCATAACGCCAGCAGGTAGGAGATATATGAGGGAGGAACCTGTGAAGGTCTAGGGGAACTTTATACCAATGTGTAATGACCTTGAACAAGGTCTCCTGCACTCTGTGTCACGCTCTGCCCAGGCTGCGGAGCTGCATATCTCGCTCTCGCTTCAGTTTCCCTGTTTTGCTTCGATCCATTCCTGAATTTCCTTTTGCTCTGTTTTGATCTTCCATTCCTTGCTTCTGCTTCAGCTCTTTGCTTCAGCTCTTTTTTCTTTTATAAGGTGTGCCCCACCTGTGTGTTCTGTTTGTCTCAGTCTGCAGTCTAAGGTTTGTCTCAGTGCTATGTGTTTTGATTACGTTTCGTTTGTTTCGTACCACTGTCAGCGGGGATTAGCGTTAGGACCCACCGTCATTGGGGTACTTTGGCGTAGTGGTGGGCTAAGCATACTATGGCCATATGATGTGACGGAATCTCCAATTGTTATCATATAGTTCTAGGCTAGTTCCTGTATTCGTGTTTGTTTGTCTCTTATGTACCTTTGCCCTTCTTCCTTGTATCATCTGAGGATTCTGGTTCCTCTCTCCTCTCCCTTTGTCCTAGTCAATATGGCCTATCCTTGCTTAAAGGAGAAGCGTCCGAGGATTCCGGCTCCTCACTCCTTCCCCTGTGTTCCTTGCCTTGTTCCCTGTCCTTTGTTGTGCCCTGTATCATGTATATCTTGTCTAGTAATGTTTATTCCTTGTCTGGTTCACTGTAGTGCCCTGTATCATGTATGTCTTGTCTGGTTATGTTTTGTGCCTGGTCTCCCTGTTCCTTGCTTTGTCCCTTGCTTGTTATGTTTCTTCTATATCCTTTGCTTAGCTTCCATACTTCCAGCCTGCAGCATCCTGCACGTGATTCTAGTGATATGTTTCATGCCTGCTTCAGGGTGCCTGCAGGATATCACTTTGTTTCATTTTGGTATACATCTGCTGCTATGTAAGGGTGCTGGTATGTGGCTGCACGACCCTAGGTTCTCATCACCTGGGTGATTGTGGTTGCCCTGCAACCAGGCCCTGTCCAACTCCAGTATTGCACTGTGACTCCTGCACACAATCTTTGGGCGCGCTGGGTCAATGCAGTCATCTGTTTGGAACCGGTCCGTGACATATTGCCGCAGGCAAACGGCCAGGAGTTCGCGGAGCCAGAGGGCTATCTGTCGTGTGCACCCCACCAAAGGGGTTTCCTGTCGTGTGCACCCCACCAAAGGGGTTTCCTGTCGTGTGCACCCCACCGAAGGGGACTATCTGTCGTGTGCACCCCATCAAGGGGGCTTTCCTATCGAGTGTGCCCCACCAAGGGGGTTTCCTGAGTTGCGGCCAGCGCCCCACTAGAGGACTCCCAAGATGAGTGCCCTGCATCGCGACTCCCAGGATGAGCGCCTGCATCCGGGCTACCCTGGTTGAGTGCCCTGCAAGTGGGTTTCCTGTCGTCTGCCCAGCGAGTGGGTTTCCTGTCGTCTGCCCAGCGAGTGGGTTTCCTGTCGTCTGCCCAGCGAGTGGGTTTCCTGTCTTCTGCCCAGCGAGTGGGTTTCCTGTCGTCTGCCCAGCGAGTGGGTTTCCTGTCGTCTGCCCAGCGAGTGGGTTTCCTGTCGTCTGCCCAGCGAGTGGGTTTCCTGTCGTCTGCCCAGCGAGTGGGTTTCCTGTCGCGTCTGCCCAGCGAGTGGGTTTCCTGTCGCGTCTGCCCAGCGAGTGGGTTTCCTGTCGCGTCTGCCCAGCGAGTGGGGTTTCCTGTCGCGTCTGCCCAGCGAGTGGGGTTTCCTGTCGCGTCTGCCCAGCGAGTGGGGTTTCCTGTCGCGTCTGCCCAGCGAGTGGGGTTTCCTGTCGCGTCTGCCCAGCGAGTGGGTTTCCTGTCGTCTGCCCAGCGAGTGGGGTTTCCTGTCGCGTCTGCCCAGCGAGTGGGGTTTCCTGTCGCGTCTGCCCAGCGAGTGGGGTTTCCTGTCGCGTCTGCCCAGCGAGTGGGGTTTCCTGTCGCGTCTGCCCAGCGAGTGGGTTTCCTGTCGCGTCTGCCCAGCAAGTGGGTTTCCTGTCGTGTTGGCCCTGTCAAGTGGGCTGGTCTACCTTGCCTTCGCCTGGACCTAAAAGTCCGCTAGAGACAACTTCCTCATTCCTGTTCAGATATGCTGATTCCTGTTTCGGAGGAGAGTGTGCAAGACGCGGCTTCCTCATTCCTGATCAGATATGCTGATTCCTATTTTGGAGGAGATTGGTCTGCTAAACGGCAGTGCTGGTCATCGAAGGACTACTAAGTTTGTCAGACTCCGTATGCTGGTTCCTGGGTTGACTTGTTTCCTCAGTTCTCCCGTCAGAGAGTGGGCCTTCCTTCTGTTGCTGTTTCTGTTCGCATCTGGAGGCCGCTCATTCGGAGGGGGATACTGTCACGTTCTGCCCAGGCTGCGGAGCTGCATATCTCGCTCTCGCTTCAGTTTCCCTGTTTTGCTTCGATCCATTCCTGGATTTCCTTTTGCTCTGTTCTGATCTTCCATTCCTTGCTTCTGCTTCAGCTCTGTTTCCTTTATAAGGTGTGCCCCACCTGTGTGTTCTGTTTGTCTCAGTATGCAGTCTAAGGTATGTCTCAGTGCTATTCATGTTTGTTTGTCTCTTATGTACTTTTGCCCTTCTTCCTTGTATCATCTGAGGATTCTGGTTCCTCTCTCCTCTCCCTTTGTCCTAGTCAATATGGCCTATCCTTGCTTAAAGGAGAAGCGTCCGAGGATTCCGGCTCCTCACTCCTTCCCCTGTGTTCCTTGCCTTGTTCCCTGTCCTTTGTTGTGCCCTGTATCATGTATATCTTGTCTAGTAATGTTTATTCCTTGTCTGGTTCACTGTAGTGCCCTGTATCATGTATGTCTTGTCTGGTTATGTTTCGTGCCTGGTCTCGCTGTTCCTTGCTCTGTCCCTTGCTTGTTATGTTTCTGCTATATTCTTTGCTTAGCTTCCATACTTCCAGCCTGCAGCATCCTGCACGTGATTCTAGTGATATGTTTCATGCCTGCTCCAGGGTGCCTGCAGGATATCACTTCTTTTCATTTTGGTATACATCTGCCTGCTATGTCAGGGTGCTGGTATGTGGCTGCACGACCCTAGGTGCTAATCAGCTGGGTGAGTGCGGTTGCCCTGCAACCAGGCCCTGTCCCAACTCCACTACTGCACTGTGACTCCTGCATACAATCTTTGGGCGCGCTGGGTCAATGCAGTCATCTGTTTGGAACCGGTCCGTGACACTCTGCTAGAGACAGTCATGAGTATTTTTTCCCAGTTTTCCGAAGAAAATGTGATACCTAGATTCCTCTCCCATAAACTAAAATAGTAAGGTTTAGAGATTGATGTCTGGACGAAGAAAAGGGCATACAACCTGGAAAGTAGGTGCGGTAAAGTTTAGAGTGCTCCACCGCCTCTAAACACAATCTTTCAAAATGGGTGAGAGGGCGAGCAGCACCCGGGAGCGTGCCCGTGGATTAAATAAAATGCTTTAGTTGGTGATATAGAAAAGTGATATGGAACGGATTGATCATGGATCCTGTCAACTCACTCAACGACTTAATACTAGCATCACGAGTAATATGACATAATCGAAGCGTAGAGACATTTGGCGGTAAAAAGGGTGCAAGACGACCAGTAGAACTGCCTGGATTGAAATCAGTGTAACGGGTTCATCAAGAGAGCTGTAGTAACTCCCAGAGATCACCCGGTATCCTCCTGTTGTCCCCGGAATAACTTCCAGAACCAGCCAGCATGCACACCTTGGAACCTTGCTATGGGTACCCAGTAAGTAGACACAACTACCTTGAATTGAGTACAGCAGGAATGAACAGTTTATTGATGAAAACATAGACTCGTATACAGGGCCGGCCCAAGGCATAATGCCACCTGGGGCGAAGTTTAAAGTGCGGCCCCCCCATTATCTACCTTCCTCTGCCGCCCCCCCATTATCTACCCTTCCTCTCCCTCCCTCCCTATTATCTACCCTTCCTCTCCCTCCCTATTATCTACCCTTCCTCTTCCTCCCTATTATCTACCCTTCCTCTTCCTCCCTATTATCTACCCTATACCCCCCTTTGTACTTACCTTGTGCAGCAGTCATGCTGCGAGTCTCCCCGCTTGGTCTCGGTGCCGGCTTGTAATGATGAGCGCCGGAAATGACATTAATTAATTCTCATACACATTCACACAATTCATCCACACATCTATTCATTCATTCTCATACGCATTCACACTACCCCCCATCTTATCTGCCCCTTCTATGTTCCCCCTTTTCACTATGTACCCCCTTCCCCACTTCTCAATATGTATCCCCTCTCCCCATTTCTCACTATCTAACCCTCCTCTGCCCCTTCTCACTGCACCCCCATCCCTCACCCTACTTACCTTGTTGCTGGAGCAAGCAGCAACTGCGACCAGGACCGCGGCAGGGCCGGATTGATTTAGGGGCTGATGGAGCTGCAGCTCCAGGCCCCTACCTTAAAATAGGCCCAGTCAGTCAGGACTGGGCCTATGCGGCCTCTACGGCCGCATTAACGTTGGGCCCCTTAAGCCCGCCGCAACTGTGACCGGGTCCGCCACTCTAAGGGGCCGGGAAGCCCCCACCAGGGCCGGCCTTAGGGGTCTGCGGCCGCACAGGGCTTAACCCCTTCAGGACCGGGATTTTTAAACTAGGGTGTCGCTAAAGGACCAAAGCCGTTTTTGTGTTTTTGCCATGTCTTTCTTCAACTGTAATTTCTCTCTTATCAATTGGTGCACCCACACAAATCATATATTGTTTTTTTCAGCACAAGTAGGGTTTTCATTGTTTTGTTTGAAATAAACTGGAAAAAGTGGAGTGGGCTGCCATAATGATCCGATCACTCCTATTGGCCAGGAGCGATCTGATCAGCCCGGCCTAGCATTTGACCTGGAAGCACCCTGGACTTTCAGGTCAGTGCTGTTATTTTTTTTTATTATTATCATTTTATTAATTTTTTTTTGAATGTATTTATTTTTAAATTATTTTTTTTTATTATTATTTTTTACATTTTTTTTTTAACTCTTTCAATGCTGATGCTCCATTGAAGCACAGCATTGACTGATATTTAGTCCCCACAAGCTTGTGGGGACTAATATTAACCCCTGCAATGCTGCGATGGGGTCATACACAATCGCAGCATTGAATGGGTTAATTGAGGAAGAGGGGGTAGGGGTTAACTTAGCAAGGGAGGGGGTGGGGGGGGGAGACCAAAGAACCCTGTCTCCCTGTCCCTGAAGCTGCCTCTGGCAGCTGGGACACAATCTCCCATAGACTGGAGATTGTAGGGGAGGAGTCTCTTTGATCAGTCCTACAGGACTGATCAAAGGACTTCTGGGGGCTCGTTTTTGCTGTTGCTGCAGCAGCAGCAGAGCCCCTTACAAAACGGGAATTAAACGGGGATTAACCCCTTCAATGCCGCGATCGCGGCATTGAAGGGGTTAACGCTGCACTGACGCTCTCATGGAGCGATCAGGCAGCAGGGGGTGTTGGGTCAGGTCCCCACACTTGTGTGGGGACCCATTCAACACACCACCCCCTTCCCTATAACTGCCTGTGGCAGCTGAAAACGCGATTGCAGATTTTTCTGCAATCGCGGTTTCTGCCTAGAGAATCACTCCGTGGGAGTGATCGTGGGCTTGGGGGCGGGTTTAGAGAGGCTGTGCTGTCTGCCCACAAAAACTTTATTTAACATGGAGGATGTTAAATAAAGTAAAAAAAAAAAAAACCCCGATGTTTTAATTTAAACCCTGTGCGGCCGCACACGCGTAAGGCTGGCCCTGGTGGGGGCTTCCGGACGGTGAGCAGAGCTAACAAGCTATGTGGCCATCTTATTTGTGCGCTAGCTCCGTCCCCCTGATATTCCTTTTAACCCCCCATATGCCACTCTTACCCTCCCCCGACTTACCAGTGCTTCCCTAGTCTTCTCCCCATGCTTTAGATTCCTTGCTGGCAGCCAGTAAAGGTCTGTGCGATGTGCAAAGACAACATCCGCTGCTGCCAGCACTTCTGTTGGGGGTTCTATGAATGGGCACCGGAAGGTCATGTGACGGCAGCGCTCCGTCACAGAAGCCCCGGCAGAAGTGCCAGCAGCAGCGAAGGTTGCCTCCACCGGCTGCCAGCGAGGTGGATCCAGGTTCCCTGCAGAGCTGCAAGGTATCTGGATCTTAGTCTTGTAGTCAGACCTCTATTTGAGGTCTGATTAGAAGACGACCTTGCATATAAGACGATGGTTAAAACCTTGTCTTATAATCGAGCAAATACGGTATTTAATTTTTACTTATCGAGAGATAAAACATGCTCTTTAATTTGTTGTCACTTCAAAGGATAAAACTTTCTAGTCCCAGAAATCAGTGAGAGGAAAAGTAAAGGTATTGTGTTGTTTATACTTAGGAACTTCTTAGCTCTGGCCACCCAGAGCCTTTACTGCCCACTTTACACCCCCATTTAATGAAAAATGTCAGGCCCCATTCAGGCTGCGTAGCTGCTTATCGCTAGTTTCCCCTGTCTCGCTACAGTTACTGTCAGGCCCCATTCAGACTGCGAAGCTGCATATCTCTGATTTTCCCTGTCTCGTTACAGTTCCCCTTTTATTGTAATCCATTCCTGGATTTCCTTATGCTCTGTCCTATACTTCTGATTCTTTGATTCCAGTCCTGCTCTTAGCTTCAGCTTCTGGTTCTTTTATAAGTTGTGCCCAACCCATTTGTTATTTGTCTCAGTCTGCAGTTTCTAGGTATGTTTTATCTCTGTTCTGTGTTTAAGTTCAATGTTTAGTTTCAGCGTATTAGTAATTCAGTAGGCAGGATTTAGCGATAGGACCCACCGAATATTCAAGTACTTTGGCGTAGTGGTAGGCTAAGCATACTATGGCCATAAGATGTGACTAAATCTCCAATTGTTATCTTATAGCCCTTGGCTACTCTTGTATTCATGTGTGTCAGTCTTTTATGTGCCTTTGCCCTCTTTTCCCTGAATCATCTAAGGATTTTGGTTCCTCTCTCTTCTCCCCATGTCCCAGTTTAAGATATCCTACCCTTGCTTAAAGGAGAAGCGTCTGAGGATCTCGGCTCCTCACTCCATCCCCTGTGTTCCTTGAATTGTTCCCTGTCCTTTGTTGTCCTGTACCATGTATGTCTTGTCTGGTTATGTTTCTTAATTGGTCTCCAAGTGCATTGCTCTGTCCCCCTTGCTTGCTCTGTCCCCCTGGCTTGCTTATGTTTCTGCTGTTACTCTGCTTAGCTTCCCTACTCCTAGCCTGCAGCATCCTGCACATTTGTCTGATGAGCTATGTCTCTTGCCTGCTCCAGGGTGCCTGCAGGATAGTACCAAGTTTTGTTTTGTTCTGGATAACATCCGCTGCTATGTCAGGGCCCTGGTATGTGGCTGCACAACCCTAGCTGCTCAACACCCTGAAGAGTGCAGTCGCCCTGCACCAGGCCCTGTCCAACTCCGCTACTGCACAATAACTCCTGAATTCCATCATTGGGTGCTCTGGGTCATTACATTCATCTGTATGGACCCTATCCCTGACACAAAATGAGCGGGTCCTGTCAATACACCTCTCCCGCAAGCTGGAGAATTTGGGTGTTGACCCGGATAACCGGTGCGTCACCCGAAGATCTCTGGGTCAAACCTGGAGAGTTCCCAGGTATGGCTATTTACTCTATTTTAATCTGCATATTTTATTAAAAAGGATTAATCACATTCCTCGCTACCTGGGGCCCTTGGCTGGAGAAGTTTGCTTTGTCACGTGCAACTATCTCGTGGATTTGAGAGAGCTGGTCATTGGAGGTTCCGCTTTGTTCTGTTGGCCCTGGCTGGTTGGCATTGCTACCCCTTACCCCTTTTTATCCATTTATTCCTTTCAATTTTTTTTTCTCTTTCTTTCTTGCTTGTCCTTCTCCCACCTCCCTCTCTATCCTTTTTTTCATGGGTGTTTTCCATTGCCTGTATCGGGGGTTTTTTCCTGGCCCCACCAGGTTTTGAGTTTGCTTGGTCCTCATACCTTATGGGCCATGGCCCTGACGACATTATCTCTTCTGTTTCTGGATACCATGTCAATGGTTAATTTTGTGTTGTTACTATGCCTCTGTATCACGTTCACATGTACTCCTCAGCTTGTATGTAGGGTAGATGGTGAGAAGGGGGAGAGGAGGGTAAATGGTGAGAAAAGGTGGGGGCAGGGTAGATGGTGAGAAAGGAGGGTAGTAAGTATATTGAACTAAGGAGTCAAAGTGAGTGAGAGTGAATGAATGTGTGGATGCATTGTGTGAATGAGTGAGAGAATAAATGAATTAATGTGTGGATGCATTGTGTGAATGAGTGAGATAATACATTTTTTAACGTGCGGATGCATTGTATGAATGAGTGAGAGTATAAATTAATGTGTGGATGAATAGTGTGAGTGAGAGAATAAATACATTAATGTGTGTATGAATTGTGTGAATGAGTGAGAGAGATTTTGTGAGAATGCATTAATGAATATGTGTAAATAATTTGTGTGAAAGAGTGATTATGTGAATTAGTGAGTGGCCAAGGGACCAATGTAGCACAGGGATGGTGTTTATGGGACAAATTGTGGCACAGGTAGTATGTTTATGGGACAGATGGTGGCACAGGGTGAACTGTTTGGGACAAAGATGTCTTATGCTGGGCTGGTTGGGAACAAAGTTGACTCATGCTGGGCTGTTTGGGGACATCTATACCTGCAGACAGGGGCGTACCTAGAGTATTTGGCACCTGGGGCAGATCCTGTATGTGGCACCCCCTCTCACACACACACACACACACACTTTAAAACTGCATAGCTTCTATCGTTAGGCAAACATTGATGGGGGTACAACATAACTGTTATTATATACCGAGGCAGACATTAACAGGGGTACAGGATAACTGTTATCATTATATACTGAGGGAAATGTTAACGGTGGTACAGCATAATACCTATCACTATATACTGAGGCACACATTGATGGTGGTACAACATAACACCTATCATTATATACCCATTGTACAGCGCTACAGAATTTGATGGCACTATATAAAACAATAAATAATAAGGCACTGTAACGTTCACCCTTCGCTGTATGGACTTGTTTAAACTTGGTGCTACTCATTTCACGTTTCCAGCCACTAGTGGCCGCCCTTGCCACTCAGAACCACTCAGACTGATTATCAGGTCCAGCTGCAGTTGATTACCTGATCAAGACAGCCTTGTCTGGGCCTTGACATTGATGTTATAGGACTGCCTGTTTGGTTCCTGATTTGGTTCCTGATATGTTCCTGCTTTGTTCCTGCTTTGGTTCCTGATTTGTTCCTGAGTTGTGGCCAGCACCCCACTAAGTGGACTCCCAAGTCGAGTGCCCTGCAAGTGGGCAACCTGCCGTGTGGCCTGCAAGTGGGCAACCTGCCGTGTTCCTGAGTTGCGGCCTGCACCCCACTAAGTGGACTCCCAAGTCGAGTGCCCTGCAAGTGGGCAACCTGCCAGGTGCCCTGCAAGAGGGCTTCTAGCCGTGCCGTGTGCCCTGCAAGAGGGCTTCTAGCCGTGCCGTGTGCCCTGGAAGAGGGCTTCTAGTCGTGTGCCCTGCAAGAGGGCTTCTAGCCGTGCCGTGTGCCCTGGAAGAGGGCTTCTAGTCATGTGCCCTGCAAGAGGGCTTCTAGCCGTGCCGTGTGCCCTGCAAGAGGGCTTCTAGCCATGCCGTGTGCCCTGAAAGAGGGCTTCTAGCCATGCCGTGTGCCCTGCAAGAGGGTTTCTAGCCGTGTGCCCTGCAAGAGGGCTTCCTGCTGTGTGTGCCCCATCCCGAGGGCTTCCTGCCATGTGTGCCCCATCCCAAGGGCTTTCTGCCGTGTGTGCCCTCTACAGAGGGCTTTCAGCCAAGAGACTTTCCTTGTTTGTATGTTGTACCATCATCTACAATATAACTCTTAATCCGCATCTTCTGTGGTTTATTTCCAGCGCCTCTCTGTACCAACCCCAAGCCATCATGCATCGTGGGGTACAGACAGAGCCCCTTGTATCCCCTGCACCTGGGCTCCTATCAGACCTGCTCCCCCGGTTCGTGACAGGCACACACTGACGGGGGTACAGCATAACACCTATCACTATATACTGAGGCACCACACATTGACGATGGTACAGCGTAATCCCAATTACTATATAGTGAGGCACACATTGACAGTGGTATATCATAACACCTATCACTTTATAGTGAGGCAAACATTGACGGTGGTGCAGCATAATCCCTATTACTATACATTGAGCCAGACATTGACAATAATGCAGCATAAGCCCTATCACTATATATTAAGACAAACATTGATGTGGAGTAAGCCTGCCACTTCAGTCTCTGGCTTAGTATATAGTAGGGATGCAGCGAAATGAAAATTCTGAACAGAAACCAAAAATTTAGGGTTCACTTGGCCAAAGCCAAAATCGAAAATGACCCCACACCTTAAAAAAACCCACACACACACTTTTATTAAAAGTAACGCCAAAATTGGACAAAATTCAATAACAATATTATATATGATTAACAGCAATCACAATCCTATCATTCCCAGGTTCTAGCATGTGATTGCTGTTAGCAATCATATATATATATTAATATTGTTATTTAATTTTTCTGTCCAATTTTGGTGTGTTACTTACTTTTAATAAAAGTGTGGTTCACAACACTGGACTATCCAGACATCCATTCCTGGTCTTCATGCTTTCATCCAACTACTCCTCTGGCAACTACTAATGTCTGCCATGTCGCCTTCTCTTAGAGGTATGACCATAACATATTTCATTTGAACCCGTCATCTCCTGTTGTTACCCCTGTTTTTCACCCGGTATGACCATAACATATTTAATTTGAACCCCTCATCTCCTGCTGTTACCCTTGTTTTCCACCTGGTATGACCATAACATATTTTATTTAAAACCCTCATCTCCTGCTGTTTTCCACCCAGTATGACCATAACATATTTCATTTGAACGCCTCATCTCCTGCTGTTACCCCTGTTTTCCACCCGCTATGACCATAACATATTTCATTTGAACCCCTCATCTCCTGCTGTTTCCCCTGTTTTCCACCCGGTATGACCATAACATATTTCATTGGAACCCCTCATCTCCTGCTGTTACACACTCATTCACAAATATTAATTCACAAATATTCAGCATAAACTACAGCATAACACCCATCACTCTCACACATTAACCAATCCACTCTCACTGAATGTTTTCCTACCTTTCCTCTGTCACTGTCACCACTACAGCTCCTTTTCTTCCTCCACTTCCTCTTAGCTCTTCAAATCCCGACGCACAGCATAAGTTGCCCCGTGTTGCAAGGGAGCAGGATCGGAGCTCCCTTGATTGACTTTAAGCCGGTTAGAGGGAGATCCTTGATCTCCCCAACCGAGCCTGCTCTTCTAGCGGTGGACATTACTCTCTGTCTCTGTGCTGGCGTGGTGGCAAACCCCCACCCCCCTAATGAGTGGCACCCAGGGCAGACCGCCCCCCCTGCCCTCCGCCAGGTACGCTACTGCCTGCAGAGCTGGGTTTTTGTGTTATTCTGTTCATCTATATCTAATATGTTATGTTTCTATAAATTATTTATGTATACCTGCAAATAGAGGGTTTGTGTGTTTCTTGCACGCTAGAGAGCATGGAGCGTGGCCCAAGGAAATGCTTTCCTGGGGTCCAATTTTTTTCAATATAAAATACCGTATTTGCTCGATTATAAGACAAGGTTTTTTTCAGAGCAAATGGTATGAAAAATAACCATTGTCTTCTATTTGAGGTTGTCTTCTAATCAGACCTCAAATAGAGGTCTGACTACAAGACTAAGATCCAGATGCTCCCCAGCCCTGGATCCTCCTCTCCGTGGGTATCTGCAACCTCCGCTTCTGTCGGGGCTCCTATGACATCACGTGACCTTCCGGTGCTCATGCATTGAAGCTCCGGGGCAAGTGCAGGCAGCAGCAGCTCAGGTCCTCCACCGGCTGCCCCACTAGGCCCAATTAGCCATTTCCCCTCCCTAGTGTCATGTGACTCATTAGTATTACAAGGTCTCAGGTGTGAATGGGGAGCAGGTGTGTTAAATTTGGTGTTATCGCTCTCACACTCTCTCATACTGGTCACTGGAAGTTCAACATGGCACCTCTGAAGATCTGAAAAAAAAGAATTGAAAACCAAATTTACATTGTTTTACAGGCTGTACACTCACTACTTTACATTGTAGCAGTGTGTAATTTCAGTGTTGTCACATGCAAAGATATAATAAAATATTTACAAATATGTGAGGGCAGTGCTGTATCTGCCGCGAGGCAGACAAGGCAACTGCCTTGGGCGGCACATTTCAGGGGGGCAGCAAAAAACGCCGCCTTAATCGCCCATCGAACTCCCCCACAGCAGTTACTACTTCCCAGTCTCTCCCTGCAGTCACACTGATGATTTGCCCTGCCCCTTTCTGCTTTCCAGTCCCTCCCTGCAGTCACACTGACAATTGGCCCTGCCCCTTGCCTTATAGTGTCCACAGTGCTTAGCAACTCATCTAACAGTAAGTATAAAATTAATATTTGGGCTGCTGAAAGTTAGGGGAGGAGGGGGTTAATTTAGGGGCAGTTATGGTTAATGCAGGGGCGTAACTAGAAACCTCAGGGCCCCGTTGCGAGAATCTGTTAAGGGCCCCCCACCCCACACCCATCTATCCCTTTCTCACTATCTACCCTCTCCCTCCCTACCCCCCTTCGCATGATCTACCCTCTGATTCCCTACTCCCCCTTCTCACGATCTACCCTCTCCCTCCCCACCCCCCCTTATCACGATCTACCCTCTCCCTCCCTACCCCCCCTTCTCACGATCTACTCTCTCCCTCCCTACCCCCCCTTCTCACGATCTACCCACTCCCTCCCTACCCCCCCTTTGTAGGTCACTTACCGTCAACTCCTGTGTTGGGAGCGTGAGGCGTTTGTCTCGGGTGCCGGCGCTTCACTGCTGAGTGCCGGCATATGATGTGAAGCGCCGGCACCCGAGACAAACGCCTCACGCTCCCAACACTGCACTCTGGGCAGGCGGCGGCAGCGGCGGGGAGCAGAGGAGTCCTGGATTTCTGTCAGTCAGGGGGGCCCAAGAGTTGCCGAGCAGTCGTTTTCAGCAACCGCTCGGCACCCCTTGGGCCCCCCTGACTGGCAGAACTCCAGGGCCTGAACGCAGTCGCGACCCCGGGAGTTCCGCCACTGGGTTAATGGGGTCTTTAGGGTTAACTTAGGGGCAGTTATGGTTAATGGGGTCTTTAGGGTTAATTTAGGGGCAGTTATGATTAATGCAGTCTTTAGGGTTAATTTAGGGGCATGGTTAGGGGTGGGCCAATTTTAGATTAGGGGGGTGCCCGAGTTTAGTCGTGCCTGGGGCAACACAAAACCAAAATACACCATTGTGTGAGGGGTGTACTCACTTTTGTGAGATACTGTAGATACAGCTAAAATGCTAACCTTAGTACGTAACTACAAATCCTATGATGCTTGTCCTAAGGGAAGTAGCAGTCCCAATAACAGGACATAGATCACAGGCACTTATAATGCCTGTCAAGCAACTACATAACAGTGAATCCCTCTGCAATGTGCCCAGTTGCTACATCTTCATGTATCAGAGAAACTTATGGGCTGAAGGCGTTCCTTCGGTAGCTCAGTTGGTAGAGCGGAGGACTGTAGTGGTGTATCCTGTCTGTAATCCTTAGGTCACTGGTTCAATTCCGGTCTGAAGGACAATATTTTTTTTTTTCTTCCTCATTTTCTCCCTTTAAAAATATTTAAAATTCCAATTACATAAAAACAACACAAGTCCAAACAGAAACATATTATGATCTAAATCCTCCATCACGTAAACCAAGAAATAATATAAACGTCAGAAGGATATAAATACTTTAATAAGTTTATTTTAGCCAGACACAGCAATACAACAAAAATATCAAAAGTTTTATTTTTTTGGTTTATATTTATTTCAAATGTAAAGATATGTGTGGGTGTTTGTATTTTTTTATAAAAATATTAATACAATATGAATGTATAGCACAGCATTCCGGTCGTTACCACACCTTTCCATTAGGGGTCTCTTTCGTTCTAGGTTAGGATTGAAAATAAACTCACAGTACATAGCCAATCACTACTATTTTTCATAAAAAGGACACCACTTTAGTTATTAATTGAATGCTGAAAGAATGTATATTAAATTGGATTGCCTCTTGCCTGGGAAAATTAACTAATGAAATGACAACATAATTGTTCAAATATTTTCAAAAAATGACTACTAACTGCAAAAAGCCCACTAGGTGTAACTTGGATTGATAATACTTTATATCCTGTTGATAAAAAAAAAATAGAACTAATATTTGTCCTGTGGAAGCAGTAACCTGGTTGCCATTTCAGTATTCCCATGCATGTAATTTTAAATGAAGTGTTAGTGCTGGCAAGTATAAGAGTGCATAAATGGTTAGTGTGTATACCCTAATTAAAAGAAGTCGGGATGCTTGGATTACAAGGCTCAGCCTTCATATATTATAGATATTTATAGCATGTACTTTATGGTATGTATGTAAATTAGTGTTTTATTTGTATCCATGGTCTGGGAGGTGTGAACCTTCTGACCCAGGGGGCATGTAATGCCAAGTGCCCCCTTGCTCACTGGCACACATTTTTACACAGTCTCAGGTTTGCACAAATATACACACTCATTCTACATTCAAGCTTACACATAGTCACCAGCACACACTTACACTTTCATGCTAACAAACATGTACTCCCTCTCCCACCCTCAAACACTTACACATTCATGCTAGTACACACCTACATGTTCACACACAGACACTTATAATTCATTTCTGCGATATGTGAGTACACCCCTCACATTTTTGTCAATATTTTATTATATCTTTTCATGTGACAACACTGAAGAAATGACACTCTGCCACAATGTAAAGTAGCGAGTGTACAGCCTGTATAACAGTGTAAATTTGGTTTTCCCATCAAAATAACTCAACACACAGCCATTCATGTCTAAACCTTGGCAACAAAAGTGAGTACACCCCTAAGTGGAAATGTCCAAATTGGACCCAATTAGCCATTTTCCCTCCCTGGTGTCATGTGACTCGTTAGTGTTACAAGGTCTCAGGTGTGAATGGGGAGCAGGTGTGTTAAATTTGGTGTTATTGCTTTCACTCTCTCATACTGGTCACTGGAAGTTCAACATGGCACCTCATGGCAAAGAACTCTCTGAGGATCTGAAATAAGGAATTGTTGCTCTACATGAAGATAGCCTAGGCCAGTGATGGCGAACGTTTTTGAGCCTGAGTGCCCATTTTTGTGCATCAAAACTATTTGCAGACCTCAAAGTGCCAACACTGCATATTAAACATGGAGAGGACGTTTTTTCGGTACAAAATGACTATACACAACAGTATGCATCAATATAACATATTAATAGAAAGAGATTATTTTAGGAAAGGCAGTGGGACCCAGGGGACATTTCAGAGGACTGTGGGAAACAAGAGATGCAAACTATTGAGCTTAAATAATAACAACAGAGAATTATTAGCTCTTTCCAATATCTGCGGTGGGAGCGGGAGGCGTCCGTCTTCCCGTGGTGCGCGCTTCAGAGCTGAGCGCCGGAACAGCAATCACATTCCTATCATGCCCAGGCATATCCAGATTCCAGGATGTACTCGCAGACTTGGCATGATAGGAGTATGATTGCCCTATCTACCCCTTCTCACTCCCTTCTCCCTATCTACCCCCTTTCCCCTGTCTCACTCCCTTCTCCCTATCTACCCCCTCCTAACTATCTACCATCTCCCTCTTTGAAGTTCACTTACCTTTCAGGAGTCCTGCGGTGGGGGTGCAAGGCCTCTGCCTCCCAGATCTGCCACTGTATGGAACAGTATAGAGTGATGGGAGTTATGATGTACTTTTAGAGCATAATTAGATCATGAAAAAGACATTGGAAATGGTACAGCATAACACCCATCACTCTCACACACTTACCAATCCACACACATACTCATCCACACACATACTCATCCACACACATACTCATCCACACACATACTCATCCACACATATACACCAAACCACACATATATACTAATCCACACATATACACCAATCCACACATATATACCAATCCACACATATATACCAATCCACACATATATACCAAACCACACATATATACCAAACCACACATATATACCAAACCACACATACATACCAATCCAAACATATATACTAATCCACGCATATACACCAATCCACGCATATACACCAATCCACACATATACACCAAACCACACATATATACCAATCCACACATATATACTAATCCACACATATACACCAATCCACACATATACACCAATCCACACACATACCAATCCACACATATATAGTAATCCACACATATACACCAAACCACACATATACACCAAACCACACATATACACCAATCCACACATATACACCAATCCACACATATACACCAAACCACACATATATACCAATCCACACATATATACTAATCCACACATATACCCATCCACACATATATACTAATCCACACATATATACTAATCCACACACATACCAATCCACTCTCACTTAATGCTTTCCTACCTTTCCTTTCTTCTTTCAGCTTCTTTTCCTCCTCTTCGTTCCTCTTCTTCAGTTCTTCTGTCTTCTCTGTCTTCTTCCGGGTCAGAGGGCACGGACAGCGGTGGGCGCGGCTTCAGTGCTGTGCGCCGAGATCTGACAACAAACCCCGGCGCACAGCAGCTGTTGCCGCGCGGATCACAAGGGAGCGGTATCGGAGGTCTTTAACAGACCTCCGGCTCCCTTGAGTGATTTTAAGCCGGGTGGAGGAGCCTGCTCCTCCAGTGGCGGACATTACTGTCCGTCTCTGGAGGGGTGCCGGGTGCCGCAAGTTGGCACCCCCCTGATGAGCGGCGGCGTCGGACCCCGCGGCGGCGCCCCCTGGAGTGTGGCGCCCTGTGCGGTCGCACAGGTCGCACACCCCAAAGGCCGGCCCTGCGCGGGAGCCGACGCCGTGACTACTGTGTATGACTGTAGTCACGGCGTGCCCACAGAGACGGCTCGGCGTGCCAACAGCGGCATGCGTGCCACGCGTTCGCCATCACTGGCCTAGGCTATAAGAAGATTGTCAAGACCCTGAAACGGAGCTGCAGCACAGTGGGCAAGACCATACTGCGGTTTCACAGGACAGGTTCCACTCAGAACAGGCCTCGCCTGTTATACAGCCTGTACACACACTACTTTACATTGTAGCAGAGTGTTTCTTCAGTGAAGTCACATTAAAAGCAGTGGCGTCTCCAGCTTTCATATTTAGGGGGGCATATGGGGGGACAGGGACCAAAGAAGGGGGGCAATTATAAAACTATATATATATATATATATATATATATATATATATATATATATATATATATATGCTTTAGACATAGATTTTTAAATACATAATGTCTCTTTGAAGGAAAGACCTTGATTGAAATATGATTTCAAAATAACAGCTTAACAAATTATACCCTGCTGTGGATATATAGTAATATTATACCCTGCTGCCAATATATATATAAATATTAGCTAAATATTTGCCCCTGCTGCCAATATATTTTATAGTGAAAAAATTGGATCCTACCCAAGTATTTCCTTGGGCCCGCCCCACCCTCCCTGGCATGCAATCACTCCCTCCGCTACCGCACCAAAAAAAATATTTGCCACACTGACTGCAGATCAGGGGAAGACTGTAAAAGTCAGTGCAGTCTTCCCTCCTTCTGACCCTACCGTAACATTGAGAGGTCCTCTCCCCTCATAATCATCCCCAGAGTCCCTTTGTCCCCTCATTCACTAAACCATATCTCTCTTTTACTTACTCCCTGTAGTTCAGGTATAGATCAAATAAACAACACATGGAAACAGCACGTGCAACTGAATAAGACATAAAAACCCTGTATTTGCAGGTATACATAAATAATGTATGGAAACATAGCATTGCAGGTATAGATCAACAGAACACACAAACCCAGCATTGCAGGTATAGATCAACTGGAAATCACATGTAAACTCAACACTGAAGGTATACATAAAACCCTAAATTACAGGCATAGATCACAGGTTGCACACCCCAAAGCAAGCCCTTGGGTCCACATTGCCCACATAGAACCTGACCGGCACCCAAATTACACACACATAGGACGTGCCATCTTTGTCCCCAAACAGCCCAGACTGAGTCAACATTGTCCCCAAACAGCCGAGCGTACGCTATCTTTGTCTCATAAACACGATATCTGTGACATCTTTGTCCCATAAACACCCTGCCTGTACCATATTGGTCCCCAATGCTTAAACACCCTGCTTATACCACCTTTGCCTTTTTGACAAATTAATTATACACCTATGATTCGCACAAACACGTTTACAGTCACTCACTTTCATTCACACAATCATTTATTCTTTCAGTCTTTCACACAAATTATTTACACATATTTATTAATGCATTATCACAAATTAATTACTTCTCTCACTCATTCACACAATTCATCCACACATGAATTTATTTATTCTCTCACTCATTCACACAATGCATCCACACATTAATCCATTCACTCTCTCATTCTTGCTACCCCCTTCTCCTTCCCTTCTCCCTATCTATCAACTCCTTCTTCCTCCCTTCTGATAGTGATAGCTGTGTCCCTGTGCACTGCTGCTCTGGCGCTGCTCCTCCCTACGGAGAATTTACTTACCGTAATTTACCATTGGTGTTACTAGGCTTGGTATTGAGCACTGGTCATTGTGCCTGCCATTGGCACTGGCCATAGCATTAGGTGTATACCAAGTTTTGAAGTGATCTCCACAAAGCTTGTTGCTAGAAGTGAAATATTCTCCACAAACCGCATTGCTCCAACTTTTCCATTAACATTTAATTTTGTGTCACTCCGTACCTTTCCTTCCATAAATCACTGCTTATACTAAATGAGGTGAGGACAGGCCGTCGCATGCTGCAGAAGACTTGTGTATTTCTGCTTGGACACGTGACCTGATTTCATCCATTTTGATTAGGCTTAAGCTTTTGATATTTAAAATAAAAACAAAAAACTTGGTTGGCATTTTGACAGCCCTAGTATAGATATAAATCTTGGGGCACTTTTTCTGGCCCTTGCATCATACAACCTCAGCAGATCTTTGTAGCTGTCCTCCTGCCAGCCATAAGGGAACAGAGGTCTGCAAGGTATAATTTCTGCAATACTGCATCCTGTACTGTTAGGACAGAATGTTACAGGGACATTTTTTACTTATATCTGCATTACAGAAATTACGCGTGCCCCTAGGGTAATTGTTTACAGCCACGTGAAACACATGTTGTTAAATACCAAAGAAGAGGGATGCCAAGATTTTTTCACTTATATCTGCAACAAATGTCTTTCTTTTGTATCGGTCAACATCATTTTTCATTAGAAGCATCTCTACCGGAAACGTTTTAACCATAGCATGCCCTATATCAATCATTGCAACACATGGTAGAGACAGGGGCAATTCATGTCTTTGCACTGACATGACGGTTTGTCTATTACCATCAGTTAGCGGCAGCAGACAGGAGTCATTTGGCTTTATTAATAATATTGTGGTTACATTTTAAAGTTCTCTCTCCCTAGGATTGTCAAAGCTTTGTTTGCGTCACATCAAGACTTATTATGCAATATTTCAACGCTATTTAGGTTCTGGATCATTACAAATATTTTCTCTTCTGGAATGTTTTGTTCTGCTTTGTAGCTTCTCCACTGGGACTTTGCCATTTGAAAGGAGTACTTCCATTTTGTGCTAAAGCAGGTGGAAACCAGCAGATCTGCACAAGGCCTTGTTATGTAGCATGAGCCTGGTAAGTGGAAACTAAAAATAGTACTGAAAGCACTTGTTAATAAAAAGGAAAACATGCAAGTCTACTCAACATGTCACCACAACATGTTCAGTAGGTCTAATCTATGCTATTCTGGTAACTTGACCCCACTGGCAGCAAGCGGCATTAAGAACTTACTTCCTGCCAGGCTGATCATTTTTCTGCCGCTGAACAACTCGTTGCTGTCTTGTAGGCACCTGCAAAGTTATAAAGACGAACAATAAAGACGTATAATCCTCGTCATTTTCAAATATTCTTTTGTAGTCATAAATCCTTTTACGCATTCAAAACATAGAACATAACCAATTAAGCTTTGATGTCTGCATTACGTTATAAGTCTTCAGTCAAAGTTGATACCATTTATAAGAAAAACATTGGTAAAAGAAGTAGAGTTACAGACACTTTATGCAAGATCTTTACATATTTGTTCTGGCGGCTGCAGGTGCATACACATATACTCTTATATATTCATACATAGGCTCGCTAACTCACGTGCATATACACATAGTCCCAGAGAAGGACTTCCTGGTACTGACGGCTGGACGTGTGCAGACAGACCAAAAACTACTCAGACAAATTCTTAGTTTTGTTTTTGGCCCGATCGTTTTTCTACAATAAATTTTGTTTTCTGCTTTTTTCAAGGATGCAAGGAAGGTATTGATCTCTGCCGGTAAGGTTGGTGAATGGTGGGTTCACTCCCAAGATTGTACAGCTTCGGTAAAAGTCCAACATGTGTCTAATGTCTTGACGGTTTAGAGGACATATTTACTTTTAACTCTGTTCTAGGTTTTGGTCTTATTTTGTACCAGCCACCACTAATTCATTTTAAATTCCATAATACTATGTAGTCTTTAATATATTAATAGTTCTTTCTGGTATGTTCAGTTTAGCCACTTGACACACGTTATAAAATTTCTAGTTCTTTAGAATGTATTAATGGAGCAGTCGTGACAGAACTCAAGGGCTTCTTTTTCTGCATTGGTGCGAATTATCACCCAAGTGTGACTGACCTCTAATGCCTTCTGTTCTCCCACACCGGAACACATACTTGCCATAGAGCGATTAGTGAAATATTTGTTCTGTTTCTAAGCGCTCTGCTTCTCCTGCCCACACAAGGATGTTTGTGCTTCTCTCTGCAAACAGGATTGTGAATCTTTAGAGTAGAATTCATTGTGTTAAACTGGTTCATCTGGAGCTAAAATAAATTACATTTAATAAAAATTGGGAATATAATAAAAAATAATTTAACTGGGCATGAGTGATGTGTTTTTTTTTTTAATTTAGTATTAGGGTGTATAGGGAATTAACAGATGTATACAATGGCTTACACAACTAAAAAGGTTAGTTGGGATACATTCAGCCTTGTTTAGCAAAACAGCAATTATTGAAAACTTATATCTGAGTTGCAATAACGCTTGATATAAATATATAGATATCTATCTATAGCTATATATATATATATATATATATATATATATGTACCGTATTTTCCGGCATATAAGACGACTGGGCGTATAAGACGACCCCCAACTTTTCCAGTTAAAATATAGAGTTTGGGCTATACTCGCCGTATAAGACTACCCCTCTACCCAGTATACAACAACCAGCCGATCACGGCAAGCGATGTACCTTACCGGTGATTGGCTGGTTGTTGTATACAAAGCCTGCTTGGATTGGGTGGGTCAGCTCTCCCTAACATATGCCTGTCCACACACATTCATGTATAGACATACACTGCCCTCACACACCCCTTCCTTTACACACATATACACGTACACACCAGCTTACAAACACACATATACACATACACTGCCCTTACACACACCTGTCCATATACATACACTGCCCATACACAGACATATACATAAATACACTGCCCTTACACACACACACATATATATATATATATCTACACATACTAACATACGCCTGTCCATACATACACATTTATACACTGCCCTCACCACACACCCCTGCCTTTACACACACATTTATATATATATATATATATACACACACCAGCTTACAAACACACAAATACCTACACTGCTCTTACACACACCTGACCATACACATACACTGACCTTACACACACATATATACACATACACTGCACTTACACCCCTTTCTCCCCATCTCTTACCTTTCTCATCTTCTATCTTCCATCCAGTTGTGGGAGCGTGAGGTCTGTCATTTCAGACCTCTGCTTTACTGCTCCCTCAGCACTATGCGCCGGCAATTGATGACGTCATCCCCCCGCTCGGCATCAATAGCCGGCGCATAGTGATTAGGGAGCACGGAAGCCGAGGTCTGAAGTGCCAGACCTCGAGCTCCTTAATGTTGGGCTAGTTAGAGGGAGGTCGTGATCTCCCCAACCAGCCCTGCTCATCAGGCGCCCGCTGATCAGGGCTAGTTGGGGAGATCACGATCTTGCACCTACCTCGACGCAGCCCTGAAGACCGGCCCAGGGGAGGCGGCTTCTCCGCTCGCCCCTCCCCTAGAGATATACGCTACAGTTTTGTGGGGAATCGTGATTCTCCGGCTCGGTAAGTTTCAGTACCCAGCGTATAAGACCACCCCCGACTTTTGAGAAGATTTTCATAGGTTAAAAAGTCGTCTTATACGCCGGAAAATACGGTATATATATATGTATATCTATATACACACACTCACCGGCCACTTTATTAGGTACACCTGTTCAATTACTTGTTAACACAAATAGCTAATCAGCCAATCACATGGCAGCAAATCAATGCATTTTGGCATGAAGGGTGGTCAAGACAGCTTGCTGAAGTTCAAACCGAGCATCAGAATGGGGAAGAAAGGGGAGTTGAGTTTGAATGTGATGCCATCATGTCCAGCACCTTGTAGAAAGTATGCCAAGAATGAAGGCAGTTCTGAAAGAAAAAGGCAGTCCAACCCGGTACTAGCAAGGTGTACCTAATAAAGTGGCCAGTGAGTGTATATATATATATATACATATATATATATAGATATATATATATATATCTATATATATATTTATTTTTTTTTAAATAAAGAATTACAAATACAATCTGGAATTTGTGTTTCTTGAATTTCTAGTGATTTTGTAAGTAAAACTATAATAGAATAGTTACTTCCAAAACAGAAAATAAGGTTAGTATTAATCACCATATATCACACATTAAGGGTAAAAAAAAAAGCTCAATAAAAACCATGAACTGCAAAATGTAAAGATAACAGTTTATTGAGAAAATATGGCAAGAGTCTAAGGCACTTCAAACACTTAAAAACATACAACTCGAAAAGCAACAGATTATTATTATAAATATGCATAGACTGTAACTGATGGCCAAAGCAACCTGTTTTTTAAAAAATACAGAGAATTAAAAAAATATAGGCATAGTACATGTACCTTCTTATCTTCCAGATTATAAAATGTATGCAGGAAACACTGAATTACTTAACATTAGGGCTGCAACTAACGATTATTTTATTTTTTCGATTAATCGGATAAAAAAATGCAATTTTTTTTAAATTTAAAATAATGTAATAAAAAACGTACAATTTACACTTTAATCTCTTTATTGCAATGGCCTCTCTCTATTCGCCTTCTTATTTTACTCACATAATAATAAAAGCTACAAGAACCCAAACACAGTGTTTCTCAAACTAGGTTTTAATACAAAGTTATTAGTAAATATTAATTCATATGTTAACTATTTTACATATTTAATAAAAACTATGAGAAAAAAGCCTTGTTTATATTTTCTTTTATTTACCAAACTGCCCCCAGTTATGCACATCTGACCCCCAGCTTGCCACTCTTCCCCCATATATGCCTTATACCTCCTATATGCCAGAGATTCCACTGTGCCCCGATATGCCTTATACTCCTTATATGCCAGTGATATGCAACTGAGCCCCGATATACCTTTTACCCCCAGATATGTCTTATGCCCCCCTGATATGCCTAATATTGATATGCCTTATACCCCCTATATGCCTTATAACTTTCAATATGCCACTCGCCCCCATTTATACCTTATAACTCCCTATATGCCACTGTGCACCCTGATATGCCACTTCGCCCCCCCCATAAATGCCCTGCACCACCCTGAAATTCATTATACTCACTGATTCACCACTCTGCCTCCCACAGATATGCCACTCTTAAATTCATTATACCCCCCCATACACCACTCTACCTCCCCCTATACACCACTCTAACTCCCCCAGATATGCCATTCTGCCTCCCTGAAATTCGTTACACCCCATACACCTCTGCTACCCTGAAATTCATTATACCCCCCATACACCACTATAACTCACTCATATGCCACTCTGCCTCCTCCCCCTTCTATACACCACTCTGCCTCCTCCCCCTCCCATACACCACTCTGCCTCCTCCCCATCCCATACACCACTCTGCCTCCTCCCCCTCCTATACACCACTCTGCCTCCTCCCCCTCCCATACACCACTCTGCCTCCTCCCCCTCCCATATTCCACTCTGCCTCCTCCCCCCTCCCATACACCACTCTGGCTCCTCCCCCTCCCATACTCCACTCTGGCTCCTACCCCTCCCATACACCACTCTGGCTCCTCCCCCTTCCATACACCACTTTGCCTCCTCCCCCCTCCCATACACCACTTTGCCTCCTCCCCCCTCCCATACTCCACTCTGCCTCCTCCCAGCAACGGAGGTTCACAAGACACCAGGGAGCCGGGTAGAGAGGCGTATGGGAGGGGGAGGAGCCAGAGTGGTGTATGGGAGGGTGGCTCCCATACACCCCTCTGACTCCTCCCTCCTCTGTTTGAGGTCGGATTATATAAGGTCAAGATTTTAATTATCGATTTTATCGATTAGTTGTTTCAGCCCTACTTAACATTTGTAGATATTATACTCTTCGATATAAAAGTTATATAGATAATACACCCAAATTCTTAAGATGCCGCTTATCTCTTAGTCCGTTCAGATCTACTGAGCTCTTTTTTCACGTTACATCTAAAATAAATCAGTCGGCAAGCACAACTGCCAAACATATTTCTTTGAGGATGGAACAGCACCTAGTTGCCACCCAATACTTTTAATCCAGCAACCTCCACCGAATTCTGTAGTCCAATGGCAGTTGAAGGACACACTTCTGGATACTAGACCATCTTAGAGGGGTAAGAGGAAGAACAGAAGTGATACTGACACATACACATAAACAGTGGCCAATGCAGCAGGCACTATGGCACATATCTCTGCTTACAAACACACTCAGCTTTAAGTTATGTTTGATAAAAAGTCTTGGGAGGCTTGTGTCCATAAGAAAGCTTGTCCATCATACGGCCCAGATGAAGAGGCACAGTTGAGATGATATAGCTTAGTTCCAGTTTGAGAAGTTTTTTTTGTTTTTTTCTTCAATAAACATATATGTATTTATATATTGCTTTAACCTGCTGGTGCATTCAAGCACAAGATATGTACATTCAGAATCTGTCGCCAAAAATAACAGTTAGTAGCAGCTGGTTGGTGGCAAAAACATTCAATAAATAAATGTTCTTTCACGTCTCTTCAGTATCAATTATCAAATGGGCTCCTCTGTGTTGGACTGGGTGGAAGCTTCCTGCTCAATCGGAGTGTACCCTGCAAAAACAAAAAAATAGAGATCTATAAATATACATGTCACATAAATTAAACAGATATAGTGGCCTGTTATGGTGAACACAGTACAGTGATTGATCATTTAGTGAAACAACCTACAAAAAAACAACTTGTTGGGGACACACATGTTAATTATGATAAATAGCTACCCAATGCGTAACTCTACAGTTGGTAAACTACATCTCCTATGACCCTCAATTTGCATTTGACAGGACATGGAGATATCAGAATTGCAGAAAACCGATTGTCTTCTTATGTTGCAGCAGAAGGGAATTGAAAATTATGTACTGGAATTTTTCTACAGCGGGTCCTGGCTCCCTGCCCGCTCGAGGACGTCAGGATGATGATGCTGTTGCTGGTCCCAGCTCTGCAGCTGGTGCTCCTGGACGTATGACCCTGGCGGGACCCGTGGCAGGCAGTGGCACAGCCCCCCAGCCTGGTGAGTCTTTGGGGTTTCCTGTTTTCTCCCCCTCTCTTTTTCCTCTTCCTTCACAAGCTGTTTCGGGGTTAACGGTGGGTGCTGGTTGCATGGGAATGGAAGTTCTCTGTCTCGCTTTCAGTTTTTGGCGGTTTTCCACAAATGCTTGTTGGCATGTGCCTTGAACCCGGGGGAGTTTGGGACCCATTTTTTTCGGATAGGGGCGGCCACCCAGGCGGCTAGGTGGGGTCTGGGTGAAGCTGTTATCAGACGGATTGGGAGATGGGAGTCTGGGCGTTTTCAGAGTTATGTGCGTTCGCACCTTGTGTGACTTGTTAGTTCATTTTCTTTTCCTGTTTGTCCTGTGTTTTCGTTTTAGGTTTCTCGGGATGCCTGGTTTGGATTCTGGGTCATTCTTATGTTTACTGGGCGGCGCGTAGGGCCGGTGTTCGTCCTCACCATCGGCTTTTGGGCCTGGATCCGGACGGCTTGATCAGATGGCTTGGTTTTCGGGGCTTGTGGTGGGAAGGTGTGCGTTCCGAGGTAGATTTCCAGGTGCATCGGCATGGTGCCCCGCACATTTTGGTTCTTCATGCTGGTGGTGACGACCTTTGTACCAGGCCGGCCAGGAATCTTATTAAGGACATTAAATGTGATTTTTTACGTTTGTGGTATAATTTTCCGGGGATACTCTTGGTGTGGTCTGAGATTACCCCTCAGTTGTTTTGGCGGGGAGCGAGATCGGTTGTGGGTATCAATAGGGCCCGTCGGAGGGTTAATCGGGCTGTTTCTCATTTTGTGTCACAGCATGGTGGCCTGGTAGTGTCGCATTCTGATATTGAATCTGACCCGGCTGGTTTGTTTGCCCGGGATGGGGTTCATTTGAATGCGGTTGGTGTGAATTTGTGGTGTCTTGAGGTTGGGGCAGGATTGGAGAGGGCGTTTGCTGTGTGGCGGGGGCAAAGAGCTAGTAGGGATCCAAGCTCATTGCCTGTGGCGGAGGAGTTCCCTGGAGAAGTTTGAATGATAATGGGAGTGGCGAGTTGATGGTTTTGGTTAGAGGTTAGAGTTAATGCCCTCCCTGTACAGGATTAAGCAAAGCGTTAAGGTGGAGCTCCCCTATCCGACCCGCGGTCGCTTGGGCGATTGTGGTATCCGGCGGAAGGGGTAGTGTGAATCCATTGTCTGTGTTTAGGTTGGGAACCCTCAGCTGTTTGTACACAGGTGTACAGAAGACTGTATAGTATTTATACAGAAGTTATTATTAAAGTGTTTTTTACAATAATTTATAAGATGTTAAATAAAGTTATGTGGAGACATTTGTTAAATAAATGTCTCAGCCTTTTCTAAATCCAATCCTGCTGGTGTCTGTCTTTTATTTCGTGTTTGGGAAATGGGGAACCTCCTGGGTATGGGCAGTGCAAGGGTCAAGAAATAAAGCTACCGGTAAAAAAATCCATAAAAATTCTGCAGGCATGTCCAATGTTAGTGTTAGATATGATGATGCGCATGATGAGTTGGGTACACCTGAAGAAAAGACACCAAAGTATGCTTCTAGCTTCAGGTGATAAAAATGACCATATTTAGAAAAAAAATGTTTTATATAGCACCATCAAATTCCGTAGCACTGTACAATGGGTAGACAGGACATTAAACGTAGTATATAACATAACAATTTGACTGAAATGGGCGAGGAGGGCCAGCTCAATTTGCACACAGTAAAATGAATTGGAATCCCTGTAAAAAGTATCACAGCCGGATGTTCCCTATTAAGTAACTCTTAATACCATACTTACTGGTGACTGGGCTTTGGAGAAATTGACATGTGCATAGAGCAAAACAGCAATATCTTTATGACCTGCATCCAGGGCAATGGACAAGGCTGAACTGCCATCCTAAAAAGCAGAAAACATACACAGTGATGTTAGAGAAGCAGGACCAGGAAATGTTAAACCTTTTTCTTTATTGGTCTACATCAGGAATAGTCAGCCAAAGGCTAAAGCAGGGGCTAAATTTCAATGAGAGCTGGAGATCTGCATGTCGGGCACCCTAATATATACTGCTTGCTACTCTGGTGTGCAGTTTTTTTGTTTTTTTTTAAACTATGTGTCCTACACATTTCTCACACATTTCTTTTCATTGGGGAGTACCGTTTACAGCAGTGGTATTTTGGCAAACACTTTATTAAGTAACTTGAGAAATCCTTTCTGCCTTCTTTGGACCATATAGGCTGCATCCAGGTATAGCAATACCATGGTACAGTCTTATATGACTGCACTTATTGTATATCCCCTTTATTATACTGTAAAGATGTAAAATGTACACACACATAACATACTCTTCCAGTACTGATTTCATGGTATTTTTATTTTCTGCACAATATATGTCTTACAACTCACATTGTCCTCCAAGGCTGCATTGCAGCCAGGTTGAGCCAGTGGCAGTTTGACTATCTCCACGTGCCCATGTTCACTCGCACACATTAAAGCTGTGGAGCCTTCATCGTCCTGTATATTAACATCTGCTCCACATACCAGGAGAGCTTTCACCATATCTATCCGTCCGTGGCTTACAGCAAGCATCAGAGCCGTTTGGCCTGCCTGGAAACAGAAAACCCAAGAACTAATGTGAAATATGGCTCTACTATGCTTTATGCTGCTAGGACACTCAAAGTCTTCTTGGTGAATGCGTGTGTGGACAACCATGACAATATAGCTAATAAGGGATATGAGGATAACATGATCATCATATGATATTTCAGGAGAGAACATACAAGGTTATTCTGCATCACTTTAGCAATAGTTTTTTCATTCTTTATTCCATTAAAGATCTTACTGTGACCAATTCATTCTGCACAACAGCGTTTATATAATGTGTAATCCAAGAATCCTTCCACAGAGGTTCAAAACAAATAGAAGGAAAATCATGTCTTTGAAGCAGGCAAACTTTGTGTGAACCTCAGCGCCTTTCCGCAATATCTACGGTTAATACTTTACAGGGGTAACCTATGCTAACCAAATGTTATTTTATTTACTTTTAACTACTGGCCATTTATCTTAATGTCAACACCAAACGGATCCTGTGTACTTTCAAGAAGTCTGAGTTAACAAACATCTTGTTGTATTACTATTAACATAGCTCATGGCCACTAACTTAACTTTTATTCTTTATGGGATCTACAGAGGAATGAGTGTATAGGGGGTGGAAAGGTTGGGCAATTTGACGGAATGGGTGCTTTTAGAATACTCTATACTGGAATTATAGCTGCAGCACATTAAATATCACAAACACCACATTTCTTTAATGTTCAAAAATATCACATTAAGACACCTACTGTCTTGGGTGTGTATCTTTTAATCTTGCACATAGCTTCAGTTCCCTGGTATTAACTCATGGGTGTAATTGCCACCGTATCGCAAGGTGGAGCGGAGACATGCTCTATTCGTAATCACTGCATGCATTGAATATTCATTTTTAAAGAAGTATTTACCTCCTAATCGTGTCCAGACACCTTATTGTAAACCAATATACTTATTAAATATTTTACACACAGAATTGTGGTGTACTGTATAAGAGGATATCACACATTTATTAACTGCTTTGGAAGAGTTTTCAACTCCTTCCCACATCATCAGATTTTAACCATTTATTACACCATGATGTTTTCTTGTCTTGCTTTTGAAAGAAAAGCACATTGTGTCCATTAAAATGACCTGAAATTTATTAGACATTGTTAATGCTGTAAATGGCCATTGTAGCTGCAATTTTTAATGGAATATCTTTATAGGTGAAGAGAGGCCCTTTATCACTCCCATCACTCCTGTGTTCCAAAGGCACGGTGTGTTGGCTAATCCAAGTTTACATTTAAAAGGCTAATTGATCATTACCACTAGAAAACCCTTTTTGCAAAAAAAAAAAAAAAAGCTTGAAATATGCTTGTTTTTTGTGAAAACAGCTAAGTGACTCCAAACTGACAAGAACTGGATAAGTAACTGGAAATATCCACATCACGGAATAGCACCAGTAACTGAAAAATTACACTTCAAAGCCCCATTTATAATGTTTTTCAGTACGCAACCATTAAATATTACATAACATTTTATTCTGTGAATTATACAAGAATACATTATTCCGAGAACTAAAGCGGCGTGGAGGCTGAAGTACAGACCTGACTAGCTTTGGCATTTACATCTCCGGAACCGAACAGCTCTTCCACTACCCTCATGTCCTTGCAGTGGTGACTCTAGGAACAAAATATAGGGGGGGCACATAAGATACAACAGTCAAAACTGGGGGGGCACTAATATTTTCCACCATTAAATCATGCCACTGGTACAAAACCCTAATAATTCAAATGATGGCAGGAGATGATTCATCAGTAAAGCTCCCCTTCCCTGATATGTCTTTTGTGAAGTTTGTCGCCCTTGGAACAACTGCAATTTTCACCATTGAATATTCACCTACTTTAAATACGTCACTAATGAAGACCAATGAACAGACCCTGAGTCTTTGTGTGTGTTACTAATCTAATACTAAGTACTATGTACCAATTTTACACAGCCAGCCACTTCCTACTTCAAAATGAAAATGAGATATCTTTTTTAAACAAAACTTTATTTTCAAAATATAATTGCCAAGTGGTATTTATAATAAATAACATAAAAATATTAATAAATATTATTTATAGAGCACAAGCTCATTGAACAGTGATAAACAAAATAGAACATTAAATTTAACAAAGAACTGGATTAAAAGTTTTAATATACAATAAGTGCAGCATCTAACAAAAGTAGCATGTTCACACATGCTTTTTAACACCAAAACTGCTTCATTTAGCTAAAGTTGCTTTGATGCCAATAGTATCCTTTAGAAAGTAGACTGAAAATATTTTGGTGTTGACAAAAGCATATACAGTAGCCTAATACAGACTTATACGTGAATTTTTATGCATTGATGCAAACCTGTCAACTACTTGATCCATGTTTATTTTGTCTGCGAGCCTAAACTCAATTGCCAGTGTGGCAAGATCTGACAGACTTTCCTCGGTCATTGTCGTACGCAAATAGGATTTTATTAATTTCAGTGCTGAAAAACTTCTCTCACAAGATGCACTGCTAACTGGCAAAACACATGCAATTTTGCACAGTCTATACAGTTCAAAGAAAGGGACAGCATAGGGTTGCAGAAAGTTTGTGAATTCCAGAACAGTGTTAACTTTCATGCCATCAGATTCCTCTTTCCTCTTCAAGGTCACAAGAGCCTGCTTGAGTTCTGTTTCTAAATACTCTAGATTACAGCCATAGAATTTTGCCATTGAGGTCAACTTTTGAAAATTTAAGAAACAATCCGCTTTTGGGTTAAGTGCCTGAATGCCTTCCATTACCAGCAAGGAATCCCTTGAAAAACGCAATTTTAATTCTGATATTATTTTGTCAAGAACAACATAGATAAAATGATGTATAAAATCATCCTTTTTGCTGAGTTGTGTTCGTTGACCCACTGTTTCCATTATAACGCTGTCCCTTAACTTCAAAGGTGGTCTGCGATCTCTTCTCTTGCGAGGTGGTTCATCTCCTTCAGAGTCAGGAGTTTCTATTCCGCATTTAACGCACAAGTCAATTGCATCCACCCAAACTTTTCCTATTGCAGGAGAGTGCAAAGATTCTATACTGGGGCCTTTGTCTTCATTTCGTACTTCTTCAAGTTCTTGAATGACAGTCTGGACAAGAAGCACTGCTGATGCCAAATCAAGATTTTTTGCTTGTAGCATATTGGATAACATCTGTGTCCTTTTTAATATGTTTTCAAAAAGCACGAGTGAAAGAATGAAATTGAAGTCAATGAAAATACTGATGGAATTTGCTTCAATTCTTCTTTCTGTATGTTTCCCATCAGCTATTAACTTAAGGGTTTCCAAAAGAGGCTCAAGTGTTTGAAGAACAGCTTTGCACGCGGCATATTGGCATGTCCACCTTGTATCACTTAATTGTTTTAGCTTCATAATAGGTTTTGTTGACATTTGTTTTTGAACACTTTCAAACACTGAGTGAACCACGGATGTGCTGGAAAAAACGTAAAGCTTCTCCAATTTAGCAAAAAATTCAGATGCTTCAGCTACATTTTTAACAGTGTCAACAATAGCTAAATTAAGACGGTGATTCATGCAATTAACATATAGGGCAGTAGGCACCTCTTTTTGAATCCTTGCTTGAACACCATTTACCCTACCACTCATTACTGCAGCCCCATCATAAGCTTGACCAACACATCCATTTTTATCAATCCCTAGTGAGGAGAGGACATTGAATATATAATCTGTCAATGATGCGGCATCAAGGCAATCAGCTTTGTAAAATTTTAAAAACCTCTCATGCACAGCTTGATCAAAAAAATATCTGACAACAACAGACAGCTGTTCGGTTTTGTTACAATCTTTTGTCTCATCTGCCAGGATAGAAAAAGGACTGTCTTTTAGGCTCTCTGCAATGTCTTCTCTAACGACTGAAGCCATAACTCCTAAAAGTTCATTTTGAATAGATGGATGTAAGTACCGAGCATTTCTTGGCCCATGAAGTTTCTTTTCTACAACGCGATCTTTTTTAGCAATTAAGTATAAGATCTCTCTCACGTTTCCATGATTTTATTCATCAGAGTTGTAGCTAGACTTGTGCATTCGTCTTCGGGCGAACATGAAAACGAACACGAAGAGTGCGTTTTCGTGTTCGTTCCGAAGACATGAAGAAGAGAAGACAGTGCAGGTAAAACGTAGGCGAAGACGAAGACTCACACACGAAGAATCTTCGCCTTCGTCTACTAATCTACCCGGTCCCTCCCCCATCTAATTTACCTTATCTTCACAGCATCGCGGGAGTTGACTGAAGTGGAAATCAGAAGGTTCGTCGTCAGGGGTTACAGGGCAGTGTGAGTGAGCCTATTGGTCACCTGCAGGGTCTTCCTCTGGCATCAAACAATTGGTTGATGCCAGAGGAAGACCCTGCAGGTGACCAATAGGCTCACTTGCACAGCCTTTTTAATTCCTGATTTCCGCTCCCGTTAACCCCTGCAATGCTGCGTTGGATAATGGGAGCAGAAATCTGTAGGGTAAAGGGCTGTGCAAGCGACCAATAGGCTCACTCGCACGGCCCCTTACCACTAGTTGCTAGGCAGAAAAAAAAAGCAACCTGGGACCCTGCTGCACCAGTTAACTTAAAAGTCCGTGCCAGTGACCAACAAAGTCACTGGTACGGACATTTAACTGACACAGCAGGGACACCAGTGGTCTCCCCACTGTGTCAGTTAAATGTCAGTGCCAGCGACCAACAAAGTCGCCGGTACGGACATTTAACTTAGTATAAATAGCTTACTATAACTTCGGACAGAATGCTGCCCTCTGTTGGTTTTACATTAAGTAGCATATGCTTGAAATCCAAAGTTATTCTGCTACTCAACGTAAAACCAACAGAGGGCAGCATTCTGTCCGAAGATATATTAGCCATATGTGGCAGTGTGTTCATTTTCATTTATTAATTATTTAAATAAAATATATTTCCATGATCCGCTGGTCTCCCCGCTGCAACAGTTAAATGTCCGCACTCGCGGACATTAATTTTGTCGAACTTCCAAACTCTTTTTTTCTATTTATTTTGGGGTTTTTTTGTATTAAACTGTTAGACGAAAGGATCATGGGAATAAATGCAAATGAGCACACGGCCCCATATGGCTTATATATCTTTGGACAGAATGCTGCCCTCTGTTGGTTTTACATTAAGTAGCATATGTTTGAAATCCAAAGTTATTCTGCTACTCGACGTAAAACCAACAGAGGGCAGCATTCTGTCCAAAGATATATTAGCCATAGTCTAACAGTTTAATACAAAAAAACCCCTAAATAAATAGAAAAAAAGAGTTTGGAAGTTCGACAAAATTAATGTCCGCGAGTGCGGACATTTAACTGTTGCAGCGGGGAGACCAGCGGATCATGGAAATATATTTTATTTAAATAATTAATAAATGAAAATGAGCACATTGCCACATATGGCTAATATATCTTCGGACAGAATGCTGCCCTCTGTTGGTTTTACGTTGAGTAGCAGAATAACTTTGGATTTCAAACATATGCTACTTAATGTAAAACCAACAGAGGGCAGCATTCTGTCCAAAGATATATAAGCCATATGGGGCCGTGTGCTCATTTGCATTTATTCCCATGATCCTTTCGTCTAACAGTTTAATACAAAAAAACCCAAAATAAATAGAAAAAAAGAGTTTGTAAATTCGACAAAATTAATGTCCGTGAGTGCGGACATTTAACTGTTGCAGTGGGGAGACCAGCGGATCATGGAAATATATTTTATTTAAATAATTAATAAATGAAAATTAACACACTGCCACATATGGCTAATATATCATCGGACAGAATGCTGCCCTCTGTTGGTTTTACACTGAGTAGCAGAATATTCTGCCCGAGAATATATTAGCTATATATGGTACTGTGATCATTGGTCGACAGCAGGAGGCCCCCTGCTGGCGACCAATGGAGTTGCTGATACACACATTTAAAGTACTGGCGCCAGAGCTGCGTTAACCCCGTATTAACCCCTTAACCGGAAAAAACGAAGAAAAAACGAATATTCGCCCGAAGAGAAGACAGGAACGGGCGAATATTCGCGGAATACGAAGATTTTTTTTTCCCCGAAGACGAGCACGAAGACGAACACGAAGAGCCCCCTGGTGCCCAAGTCTAGTTGTAGCGGTGTTCTCTTTGAGCAATTTTGTTTTTTGCTGTTAAAAGAAGGACTTCAGCAATTGTCTTAATGTAATGCCGGTTTTCTTCCACCTCTCTGGCATGTGCTTTACTTAGGCCTTTCATAACGGATGTATCCTTTTCTTTGTTTATTTTAAAATCCTGCCAGCTTACACAGGATTCTTTGTGGGCAGTAGACTTTTCATGTTGTGGCATCCCTTTTTCATTTTCCATGGCATTTTTCCAGTTGGAGAAACCAACATTAATAAATGGTATTTTTTTCATTTCTCCGTGAGTATACTTGGACACAGAAAAAAATCTACATGAAAAGCAGTATGCTGCATCTTGTGAAATTGAGTATTCCAGCCAAGTAAATGACTGGAACCATTGAGGTCGGAAAGAACGAAAGCTTGCTCCCAATTTTGTCTGGGGGTATTTTTTTAGTATTGGTTGTTTTGGCCCTTCAGTAGCACACTGACTGATGTCATGGGGCCCTGGTGGCTTGCTCTTGATGCCACCAGTGGGTCTATGTACCAAAGACAGATTATAATCACAGGATTGGGAGGATTCGCCATGGGCACTATATTGGTGTGAGCTTGTTGATGGCAAGCTTGATTCGTCAAACTCTGATAGTACCTCAGGGACCTCCTCTTCTTCTTCCGCAACATAAAAATCACTTTCTGGTGAATCAATCTCAACATATTCAATCTCTAAATCCGGATGGTTAGATTGCTGACTTTCATCCTGTTGCTGCTCCTTTGCAGCAGAATCTGATTGCTGCTTTTTTGTAAGAGACGAATAATAAGATCGTATGTCCATTTTCTGGTGTTATTTTCACGTTCTGCAGGTTCTAAAATACAAAAGAAAATGTTCCATTCTGTCAATTCAGCCACACTGCCTGACACACACAGACCCACTGACTGACAAACACAGACCCACTGCCTGACACACACAGACCCACTGCCTGATAAACACAGACCCACTGGCTGACAAACACAGACCCACTGGCTGACACACACAGACCCACTGCCTGACACACACAGAGCCACTGCCTGACACACACAGACCCACTGCCTGACACACACAGACCCACTGACTGACAAACACAGACCCACTGCCTGACACACACAGACCCACTGCCTGACACACACAGACCCACTGACTGACAAACACAGACCCACTGCCTGACACACACAGACCCACTGCCTGACACACACAGACCCACTGGCTGACAAACACAGACCCACTGCCTGACACACACAGACCCACTGCCTGACACACACAGACCCACTGGCTGACACACACAGACCCACTGCCTGACACACACAGACCCACTGCCTGATAAACACAGAGCCACTGCCTGACACACACAGACCCACTGCCTGACAAACACAGACCCACTGCCTGACACACACAGACCCACTGGCTGACACACACAGACCCACTGCCTGACACACACAGACCCACTACCTGATAAACACAGACCCACTGCCTGACACACACAGACCCACTGCCTGACAAACACAGACCCACTGCCTGACACACACAGACCCACTGCCTGACCCACACAGACCCACTGCCTGACACACACAGACCCACTGCCTGACACACACAGACCCACTGCCTGACACACAGACCCACTGCCTGACACAGATACATAGACATAGATACATAGATATTTTTATTGAAGGAGGAGGCATGAAATACAACACATTTATTATTTATTGTTTTATATAGCACCATCAAATTCCATAGCGCTGTACAATGGGTGGACAGGACATAACAAGTAGTATGTAACATAACAATGTGACTTACAGAGACAACAGGTGAGGAGGGCCCTGCTCAAACAAGCTAACAAATAGACATAAAAAAATAGACATAAAAAAAAATACTATGCCTTTTATGGAGCCTGCTGCATTACTCTACACAGGTTTGTTTTGAGAATGAAAAGCAGACCTGGAAATATTGGGACACCAGCCCCATATATGTTAGCACATGCCACTACCCTTACACATACCCTTTTTGAAGTCACACTAATTGCCATTCAAATAACTATGAATAATTATTTCTCAAATATATATTAAATAGTTTCTTAATGATAACAGAATACCACATTGATATTAAAATCCTTAGGAAACAAAAGTGTTAAAATACTGAGGAACAGACAGAATGGCATCCATGTGTACTGGATAAAGATGAGATCAGTGCGAGGCAGATAGTATGAGGTGGGATTGGGAGTAATCAGTCCACTAAAAACAATAGTCAATCAACATGGGAAGCCTGAAACAACAATTTAGTACGACTAATCCTTGAAATAAATATTACAGAGTAAATAACACAATACCTTAACTTTTCCTCTCACTGATTTCTGGGCCTAGAAAGTTTTGTCCTCTGAAGTGGTTTTGTCTCTGGATAAGTAAAAATGAAATAGTTCCTACTGTAAGTTAAGTGCCAGGAAACATGCGCAAATGCACATATCAGGACAGGCTCTGCCACACCGACACCCAAAAACACAAACCCGGACAGGCTGTGCCACACTGACACATACACACACACAACAGGACAGGCTTTGTCACACAGACACCTACAACAGAGTGGATTTTCCACACTGCTTTTTCATTGATCCCCACTGTTTTTGCCCCTTTAGTATTGATTAATGTGGTGCCCCCAAACCCTTGTATAAAGGTCAAAGGCCTCCAGCCAGCGCTATATGTATTTATGCCCCCAGCCTGCCCCTCCCTTTGGGCCTTTAGTATTGATTTATGTGATAGCCCCAGTTGCCCACTTGTGTATTGATGTTCCTGCCAGCCACCCTTTAGTATTGATTATGCGATGCCACCAGCCAGCCCCTACTTGTTTACTGATGCCCACACTGTCACATCCCCTTGTATTTGTGCCATCCAGCCAGCCACACATTGTTTATTTATGCCCCAATTATGTATTGATTTATGTGATCCCAAACCCCCATTATGTTTTAATACTCCCACACACTTGTATGTTGCCTCTATTGTGTAGTTATGCCCCTACACAATTATGCCCCTAGCCAGGAACCCCTTTAGTATTCCTTTATATATGATGCCCAGCAGCCCCACCCAGCCCTCTCTTGTTTACTGTTACCCCGGCCCTACTGCCTTGTGCACTTATGCCCCCCCAGCCAGCCCCCTTTAGTACGTTATTTAGATTTCAAATATGTCCACACCACATTAGAGTCCCACAGAGCAACAATTTTATTAATACCGTAGAATCCGTAATTCCGTATTTATTCTTGCTTTCCCGGCGAACTTCTCTGGTCAGCCTCCTCTCTGCTCTGCACTCGGAACTCACTGGACACGAGGAGCTCCGATGACTGTGTGAGCCCGCCCCCGCAAGCGTCACGTCTCGTCTTCAAGGGGGCGTGATGAAGAGCCTCAGCGTTGCAGCTGTCAGAGGCGTCGCAGCGCGGCATCGCGATCCACCGGTCCCCAGATCAGCCGGTCCACCGGGAAATCTCCCAGCCTCCCGGTAGGGATTCGGCAGTTACAAATTCGGCGGGGGGGCAACAGGGGGGGCAAGGCATAACCTAGGGGGGGGGCAATTGCCACCCTTGCCCCCCCGTAGCGACGCCACTGTGTCCTTGGCTACTTCCACGGCAGCTAGGACAGCGAGCATGATGGGGGTGTACCCAGCCTTGTTCTGGTGGTTAACATTGCACACATCTGCAAAGAAATAAGTAGAGGGTGACACTAATTCATTAAAGAGAACAAACTAAAAGGCAGCAATTGTTCATATACACTAAATCTTGATTGTCAAGACCATCATCTGTCATATATATGATCTCACAGTCCTTCTGTTGCTCCAGTCAGCCATTACATTGTTACTTGCTTCGGGATAACAAAAGACATTTCAGCCTTTGTTAGGCACATGTACATAGTACGCAATTAAGTTTCAACTAAGATTCTATGCTTGGTCTACAGCCAAAAGCACACTATAGCCAGCCACTAATTACTAAACCCATGCCCATGAATTCATAAATTGTACAGCACCATGTAAAATAAACAAATTCCTAAAATGAGTTAAGAAAAAAAGTTAGTGTCTTGTTAAGGCTAGGTTTCCACTTGGTTTTTTTTAGCTAAAAACGCCCATAAAAACGCCAATAGCGCCACCTGGCGTTTTTTTAGTGAAAAAACGCAGCAGCCAGATGTTAGCTGTTCTTCAATAGGAAATCGCAGAATGCCATATCCACTTGGCGTTTTTTTGTTTGGCGTTTTTTTAGTCCTCTCTGGCGTTTTTCTGCTTTTTTGGGCTCTGTGGCAGTTTTTCAAAATCGCAGCATGTTGACACTCTGGCATTTTTTGCAAGGAAATCTTGGCGTTTTTCTCCAATAGAAGTCTATGGGAGAGAAAAAACGCCATGAAAAAGCCATGTGGGTTTATTGCCTCGGCGTTTTTTATGGCGTTTTTTCCACAGTTACAATGCAGAGGATGGACCCAGTATCTGTGTGTCCTACGAGAAATAGGCTGGAAACAAACAGTTTCACACAAAACAAAGTTCATATTGAATTCTACACCATTTGGAACAAACATGCCATTACAAACAAACATACGCGACGCATCAACTGGATCCTGCGTGCCAAAAGCAACAGCAAACAATTTGCACCATCATTTGGGGCCAATCTTCCTAGAGGAGCAGACATTTGGAATAAAGCATGCCTTACAAACCACAGAAAAGAGACAAAAGGGTCCGCCGGGGCGTTTAAGTAGAACTCTACCAAGTAAATGACATCAGGGGGCAGATACTTGCCATTTATCCTAATCCCTTTTAGCTGGGTGAAACTTCTAACTTGTAAAGGCTGGAAAAACTGCCTAAGGTCAAAAAAAGCAATTTCCACAGAAAGGCTAAAACGCCAGAAAAAACTCTAGAAAAAAACGCCAAAACGCAGGAAAATGCAGTGGCAGTTTTCTTGGCGTTTTTCATCAAGAAAAAAAACGCAGGACAAAAACCCAAGTGGAAACCTAGCCTCATGGCGTTTTTTCTCTCCCATAGACTTCTATTGGAGAAAAACGCCAAGATTTCCTTGCAAAAAACGCCAGAGTGTCAACATGCTGCGATTTTGAAAAACTGCCACAGAGCACAAAAAAGCAGAAAAACGCCAAAGAGGACTGAAAAAACGCCAAACAGAAAAACGCCAAGTGGATATGGCATTCTGCGATTTCCTATTGAAGAACAGCTAACATCTGGCTGCTGCGTTTTTTCACTAAAAAACCGCCAGGTGGCGCTATTGGCGTTTTTATGGGCGTTTTTAGCTAAAAAAAACCAAGTGGAAACCTAGCCTTACTTCAGAAAAACTGCAGTAATTTTTCGTAAGGGTAGGCCCTGGCCTTTGTCTATGTGCCCCCCTTGGTTCTCCCCAGGCAATTCCAGTAGCCATCCTTGCAAAAAAATGTTATACATTTTAAATCTCCCACTTTATTACACAGATGACTTTCTTCAATTAAACAGTATGTTTTTGGGGAAATCCAGCATTTCACCCTCACCATAACCTCTGTTTGCATGCAAGACTCCACTTTATGGTGTGTTTGGTGTCCTCTTAATCGAGAGAGTATCTTATCCGCATCCAGCAGTAGCTTCACAATGTCAAAGTTTAGTTTAGAAAAACGGCGCCTCAGAGGGGATATGATAGCATTATATAAATATATTCGGGGCCAATACAAACCATTGTGTGGAAATCTATTCATAAACAGGACTATGCATAGGACACGTGGTCATGCCTTCAGACTGGAAGAAAGGAGATTTAATCTAAAGCAGAGGAAAGGGTTTTTTACAGTAAGGACAATAAGGATGTGGCATTCTCTGCCTGCAGAGGTAGTTTTATCGGAGTCTGTAGAGACGTTTAAACAGCAACTGGATGGATACTTGGAAAAACATAATATTCGGGGTTTTTATAATCTTTAATTATGGGGAAACAGCTTATTGATCCAAGGAGAAATCTGACTGCCATTTTGGGGTCAAGAAGGAATTTTTTCCCTGGTTAGTGCAAAATTGGAAAGAGCCAAACTGGGTTTTTTTGCCTTCTTTTGGAATAACAGCAAAAAATTTGCAGATATAGGAAAGGCTGAACTTGATGGACGTATGTCTTTTTTCAGCCTATGTAACTATGTAACTATGTAAAGTTAGAGTGAGACACGCTATAATGAAGGGCAGTGTTTCTGTTGCCATTGGCCATATCGATGATGTAACTCAGGGCAGCAGGGGAAAGCTCTGCAAATGCAGTGATGTAATCTTCAACCATCGATGGTAAGGCCGACTTCTGACTTGACACGCAGAACCACTCGTTTTGTATGGTATTCAAACACAGTCTCTGCCAACATACATCTTACATGTTACAGGCGGTAAACTAATAGGCAGAAACTGAAGATGATTCTAAACATATACTTAAATATAAAACATAAAAACAAAAAAGACCCAAATCTTTCTGCCCAGAAACCAAAATTATAATAATGTAGAGTATAAGGGACAAATTTGGGGAAAGTGGAGTATTATTGCATTCAGGGTTGTTTTTGTGCCCCATATTTTATGTTTTAGTGCTAATAAATAGTGTTACACATATACATATGGTTTCAAACTAAAGAAGAAAAAAATTATATTGTTTGTGTAAGTACGCTAATCTTGATAAAGGGGGGTCACGGTTGAATTCTCTCTTGTAACCAGCGTGTTGGGTTGAGGCACACGGGGAGTCTAATCACACAAAAAGTTGGACTAGGCTAGTATATGCAGTTGAAGATGACCTTTTCCCCAAGTTGACCATGCTGACAATTGTAGTGTGATCTGGGCTGAGGTCTGCACTATACAAATACTTTGTTTTCAACAATGCTTTTCATGTCATTCCAAAATCAGCTCAGTTTAGACTAAAATAAAATAATTGTAGGGAACTCACCACATCCTTGTTTGCCAATGTCATCCACAGCATCCTTTAAGATATTGCATGCTGACAGCATCTTTTCACTTAACTCATATCGTAAGTGTTATTTAACAAAGAATCAGTCATTCATAGTTTATTGTGGAGAACCCCCAGGGCCAGAGGATGAGGTTGTTCATTAGTGATACCCTTAGAAGTATGGGGATGTACATCTTTTTTTGCAAAAACACTTCCATTTTTCCATATTTGACTCATTCGATTGACTGTTTCACAGTCTTACAGCTATGAAAACAAACCTGTATTAACATGATAAAATCACTTTTCTAGGTACTGATTCACCAAAAGATCAACTAACACATTTTTTATATTTTGATAAGATTTAGGGTGGGCTGCCTGATAGGCCAACAATCATTGTTTTAGTAGGTTATACAGAAAAATTACCAAGCAGTTTTATTTTGCCGGACTTCATAAGGGAAGACTAAGAATAAGTAAGAATGATGGATAATTTAAAATACAGCATATACCATGACAAATGTTGTCAGCATGGATTAATGTGAAGGCTGATGTATATTAGTCTGTAGTTGTGGGAGGGGCTATGGTTATTTAACCCCTTGATGACAATTGCCGGTCCGGGCACGTCACCGAAATTCAAGTCGTTAACGACAATTGACGTGCCAGGACCGGCACGTCTTTAAACGGGTGCAGAAAGCGATCTATTTTCGCTTTCTGCACCGAAACGGCGTTGCTGTACTGCCTCGACCTCGAGGCATTCAGCAACGCCATGATCGGCACAAAGGGGCCATCTCTGGCCCCTCCCCGGGGCGTCAACATCCGCCATACTTTGTATGGCGGCGGACGCCCGTTTTAAAAACTTAAATGGTGTCGCTGGAATGCCTCGATCAGGAGGCATCCAGCGACACCAAACACTTACCTTGGGATGGACAGCCGCAGCTCCCCAAATGCCAAAGTTCAACGTTGAAAAATGTGGCCCTTTTGCCCCCAAGCAGCCAGGCAAAATCATTCATGTGGGGAATCATTGCGCTCAGGAGATGTTGCTGAACACATATTGGGGTGTTTTGTGATAGTGACATATACGAGAACTTTTTAATTCATACCTGAAGTAAAATGTGTGTGACAAATGCAAAAAAATGACTGCCACAAAGTTTGACAAAGACTGGTAGTAGATATGGTGCATGGAAAGAGTTAAAATACTAGCATTTGAAATACCCTGGGGTGTCTAGTTTTCAAAACTATATGGCTTTATTGGGCATACTGAAATGGCCCGGCTCAAAGATGTACCACATAGCGCATGGGCAGTGGATCCCCAAATGCCAAAGTTCAACATTGAAAAATGTGCATGCCCCAAATGTGGCCCTTTTGCCCCCAAACAGCCAGGCAAAATCATTCATGTGAGGTATTGCTGTACTCAGGAGATGTTGCTAAACACATATTGGGGTGTTTTATGATAGTGACATATACCAGAACCTGTTTATTCATACCTGAAGTAAAAAGACCAGCCCCGGAGCAAGAAATAGGTGTAGGGGCACCATGACCGGGGAAGGAACGAGGAGCACCCCATGACCTAACAAGGGGTTAAAATATTGGTTAGATACATACATCCTCTGTGACTGCTTGGCCCCTGTGTGAACTTTTGCCCCCACACTCTGAATGTTCAGGAACAGGAAGAAGGGGAGGGCACTGGGTGTCATCAACTAAATAAATTTGGGAACCTGCTCACAGATGAGCTTGTAGGTTTTTTAAGTAGGCGAAATTCTTGTTGGTCCACGTAAATATTTCTGCTGTGATCATGGAAGAATTGTTGCGGGAGCTTCGTTCCAGGCTTACATCCGAAGGGACGGGTTTGCTGCGTGATCGAGTGGCTGAGCTGTTGTCCGAGTCTCAACAACCTGATGTGCCGGTGTCACCCGAACCGGCTAGGGCCCTACGCTCCACGAGGACCCGGGTGACTCGCCCCCCGTCGCGCCTTAGTCCCGAGGCGTCTGGGTGCTCACGACCCGCTTCGGTTGAGGCCAGGCGTGCTGGCCGTTCGTCCGCTAAACGGAGCAGGGCATCAGCGAGGACCGGACGTTCCAGGGAGCCGCGATTACCGAGACGGTCAAGCCCTGACATTCCACCTACCTGCGGTTCTCCTAGCAGCGCTTCCGAAGACGAGATGGCGGGCGTTTCGGATGTTCCGGTGCGGCAGGATCCGGCTGCGTCATCTGGCTCAGCTGATGGGGTACGTCCTGACGATGCTTCTCATTCCTCACGCTCCGGGGCTCTCGCCCGGAGGCAGCAGGTGCCTGAAGGTGGTTCCAGCGGTGGGCAGGATTCGCGTCGTCGCGGCAGAGTGGGCGGTTCTCGCGGGAGCAGGGCTGTTGATGGACGTCTGGATGACCTCGTTCCTGCCAGCACAGTCGAGGACCCCGGTACGCCTGAGCTGTTCACGCCGGTGCCTGGTACTTTGCCAACTCGGGAGGCTATGCCCTCTACATCTTCCCCTGCAGCTGGCCTGGCGAGGGGTGAGCATACTGCTGATCATTCTTTTCCTAATTTTTCTTCCCATGCTGCTAATATCCCCAGTAGTTTTTTAGGTTATGCTGGGTCACGGGGTCAAGTGGGGTCACAGGATCTTAGGGGTTCAGTGGTTGCTAGTGCAGGTTTGCCTGGAGCTTTAAGTGTTTTTTCTGCGCCTCATGTGTCTTCAGCGGCTGTGGATACCGCAGCTGGACATGTTTTACCTATGCAGCAGGGTGCTATCCCTTCTGGGCAGCAGTTGTTAGCTCAGGGTGCTAATTTGAATCCACACAGTGCCGTTTTACCTGCTTTGTCTCAATTTGTTGATGGTTTTAGAGATTTATTAGTACGTTGTGGTTTGCAGGGTGCTGGAACCCCGGCGCATGGCGTTGCGGGCAGTCAGGCGGTGTCAGTGCCCCCTGTGGCGACAGTGGCGGGGGTAGGATCTCCGGTAGCTAGTCCATTGCAAGGTCCTACCGGACCTGTGGCGCCTGCAGTGCCTGCTCCTTCTGGATCGAGCGGTTCGGGTCCTGTTGTGGGGGACAAACAGGGTGATCAGGCTGCCGTTCGTTTGGCGGATGCAGCCAGGGGTGAGGTTTATGTGTGCTTTGAGGCGCCCTTGGGTGCCCATCTGAAAGACGAGGTCCGGGAAAAGATTTGGAAAGGGGAGTACGTCGAGATTTTTTCTTTGCTTCCTTTGGGTAAATTTAATTTGGACAGGGTGAAGAAAGGTGAAGAGGTTAAGAAGGAGGAGGAGAAAAAAAGGCGTTATCGTTTAATTCCAAGAACCTTTTCAAATTGGCTTCAGGCTTTTGCCATTTTAGCCAGTGTAATCGGGCAGAAGAATCCTGAGCACTGTAGCGGTCTATTTGGTTACATGGATAGTATTGGGGAAGCTTACCGGGTTTATGGGGGTCAGTCGTGGCTCCGCTATGATGAGCAATTTCGACAAAGGATGGCTTTTCAGAAGGGTTTGCGATGGGATCATAAGGATATTTCTTTGTGGCTTAGGGTTATGACACCTGGCCGCAGTCAATCCCAGCCCTTTCCAGCAGCGGCCGGTGACAATTCCAGTTCTGGCTCATCGGCCGGCATGCAAAAGGGCTATTGCTGGAAATATAATGAGGGGTTGTGTAAATGGGGGTCCTTGTGCAGATTCAAGCACGAGTGCTCGGGATGCAATGGGTCCCACCCCTTCTCCAAGTGCTTTAAGAAGCAAAAGAAGGTTAAAGGGGCGGCTGGAGCAAAAGGGGGTGACTCCGGTACTGGTAGAGAGGATGGTACCGTGGCTGACTAACTATCCTGATCAAGAGGCGGCTGCTTTGTTACTTTGTGGGTTCAGGGACGGTTTTCGGATTCCTTTTAAGGAATGCGCAGTTACTACTGTTGTTCGGAATTTACGCTCCGCCTTGTCCTTTCCTAATGTTGTGTCCGATAAATTGAGTAAGGAAGTGGCTTTGGGGAGGATGGAAGGCCCTTTCCTGTCTTGTCCTTTGCCTAATTTACGTTTATCCCCTTTGGGGGTTGTTCCCAAGAAGGAGCCGGGTAAATTCCGGCTCATCCACCATCTGTCTTACCCGAAAGGGCAATCGGTCAATGATGGAATTGACCCAGATTTGAGTACGGTGTCGTATACTTCCTTTGACCGGACTGTAGAGTGGGTGCGTTCTTTTGGACGAGGGGCATTGATGGCCAAGACTGATGTGGAGGCGGCTTTCCGGTTGTTGCCGGTACATCCGGAGTGTTTCCATTTGCTGGGGTGCAAATGGGACGGGCAATATTTTGTGGATAAATGCCTCCCGATGGGTTGCTCGATCTCTTGTAAATATTTCGAGGTTTTTAGTTCATTTGTCGAATGGGTTGTGCGGGAGGTGTCGGGTTTACCGTCCGTCATTCATTATCTCGACGATTTTCTATGTATTGGCCCTCCTTCTGCGTCTCATTGTAGTGTTTTATTGGCTACGGTGATTCAGGTTTCTCGGGATTTCGGAATACCTTTGGCACCGGACAAGACGGTGTCCCCTTGTACATGTTTGAGTTTTCTGGGTATCGAGTTGGATTCAGAGGAGATGGTTTGTCGGTTGCCGTTGGATAAGGTGCATGATATGCGTTTCATGGTTGCAAGTTTTCTGCAGGTTTCTAAGGTTACCTTGAAGCAATTACAGTCATTGATTGGCACGCATTTCGCGTGCCGGATCATGCCCATGGGGAGGGTTTTCTTACGACGGCTGTCCTTGGCTACAGCCGGGGTTAAGGCCCCCCATCATTTTCTTAGGCTTACCGTGGCTTTGAAGGAGGATCTGAAAGCTTGGGATACTTTTCTTTGCGAATATAACGGTTGTTCATTGTGGCTTGCGCCTCCGGTTTCCAGTTCGGAATTGGAACTGTGGACCGATGCCTCCGGTTCCTTGGGTTTTGGCGCTTATTTTAAGGGTTCTTGGTGTGCTCGGCATTGGCCTACGGGTTGGGAATCTAGAGGTTTGACTAGGAACCTGACGTTTTTAGAACTCTTTCCGATCTTGGTGTCCTTGGAGCTGTGGGGGGACCACTTGGCCAACAAACATGTTAGGTTTTGGTGCGATAATTTATCCGTTGTTCATGCTGTGAATAATATCTCCTCTTCTTCTTTGCCGGTTTTGAAGCTATTGCGTTGGTTAGTGTTACGTTGCCTTCAGCTGAATATATGTTTTCGGGCTATTCACGTGCCGGGGGTTGATAACGGTGTAGCTGATTCCTTGTCTCGTTCACAGTGGGACAGGTTTTTCCGGCTGGCGCCTCAGGCTGCCCGCGAAGGCTGTCGGTTTCCAGATTGGATGTGGACGCTGGCAGAGTGATGGCTGAACAGCTTCGATCGCGGTCGCTGGTTCCTTCCACGCGGGCCTTTTATGACAGAACATGGCAGGAGTGGGAGTGCTTTGAGCGGATCGCAAAGGAAGCTGACGGGGAGGTGGACAGGGCTGAGGTATTATCGTGGTTTATTGGGTACTTGTTTAGCAAAAAAGTATCCGTGTCAGGTTTGGATCGCCGTATGGCGGCCCTGGCTTTTGTCTTTAAGGAGAAAGGTGTTCCTGATGTGACTAAAGTTTTTTCGGTGCGACTGGCGGTTAAAGGGTTTAAAAAGGGCCCCAAGGTGGCGGATTCCAGGCGTCCCGTGTCGTATGGGATGTTGGTGGGTCTCGTGGGCAAGCTGCAAGGTGTTTGTTCATCGTCGTTTGAAGTTTTGCTCTTTCGTTGTGCATTTTCACTGGCCTTTTTCGGTGCATTTCGGATTGGGGAATTAGTGAGCCCCTCAAAGTCCGTTCAGGGTGGGATTCAGGCTGCGGATGTGGTTTGCCGTGGCAATACGGTTAGTATTCTGATTAGGCGTTCCAAGACTGATCAGGGTGGTAAGGGGCTGTATGTGGAGCTCGTGGAGTGTCCAGGCAGCCCGGTTTGTCCGGTTGCCGGTTTGCGTGCCTATGGGGCTGTGAGGCCGGATGGCCCGTCTTCTTTTTTGGTACATGCGGACGGAAGGGCCTGTCGCTCGTACGGACATTTAACTAATTGAACAGGGAGGGAGACCAGTGGAATGTGCCGGGTAAGTTACGGCACCAGGAGTTTAACAGTCTGTACGAGCGACCCTATTGGTCGCCAGCAAGGGGTTCGTCTGCCATCAACCAATGGCAGACGAGCCCCCTGCTGACGACCAATAGAGTTGCTCGTACATACATTTAAACTCCTGGCGCCAGAGCTGCGTTAACCCCGTATTAACCCCTTAACCAGGAAAACGAAGATGAAACGAGCACGAAGAATGTCCACGAATATTCGCCCGAAGAGAAGACAGGAACAGGCGAATATGCGCGGAACACGGAGATTTCCCCCCCCCCCGAAGACGAGCACGAAGACGAACACGAAGAGCCCCCTGGTGCCCAAGTCTAGTTTTTATATATTTTTTTTTATTTCTTTTTATTTTATTCATTTGATTTTTTTGTATTTTTTATATTTTTTTTTTTATACAAAAATGGTTAGAGGTCCTCTTAGGGACCTCCTGAACATGCCAGTGATGTCACAATGACATCACAGCTCACATTATAATTTTTTTATTATTATTCATATTATTATTTTAATTCTTTTTTTTATTATTATTTTTAAATGAATAAACAGGTTTTGTTTCCGACTTTTCTGTTTCAGGATGGGAGGTGGGGTGAGAGACATGGTTTCTCACACCCCTCACCGCGATCCCCCTGCACCGATCACAGACGTGCATAGAGACTGCAGCGTCTGTGCCTCATCGGAGGACAGGATATCCCCTGCAGGGGATTGAAGGGGTTAAAACATCTGTGTTAAAGGTAGCAGTTCACTGGAGCTATGCTGGGTACTTTTCTTGATTCGGATTGTTTATATGTATGCATGGCCACACAGGTGCACTTCTCATACTCAAACGTTACTAAGCCTGTTTAACCCTTTTACTACCGATACCTGTTGGATACCTCTAGTCCTGAGCTACACATCATTAAGCACGCTCTCTTTCCCTCATGCTTTTATACTGTTGAGCTTATGTTAGTATGTCTGCACTTTTACGGAGGTTCATTTCCTTATCCAAGCGTATTTACAGTCGCTTGCTATGTCGTTCTTTGAGTTACTCATTGTATGTTACAGCTGGTCAATTACATTGGTTGTTGTTGGAGTACTTTCAAATTTTAAGGCAAGACAGGAGGCTTCCTATTTTGCATATCTTCCTTTACGTCTCACCAACAGCAGCAAAGAAAGAGTTAATGCATAAAGAAAAAACAACCAATGAACGGCATACAGAAGGTATACAAACCCTAGCCAGTCCCTCCACTTTCTTTCTTTGCTGCTCACCAAAGCTACAGGTCAGATATTTTCCATATTCCCTCAGGAATATCCCTACTTTATTTACTTGTTGTTATTCTTTTATTGCCTATTTTTACTGTGGTCTCTTTGTACACATTTATTTCTGCTGCGTTGATTTATTGATTTTCCCCTCGGAATTACTGCCTTCTGTGCTGCCCTCTCCCTGGGCTCGTTTTCCTCCTCATATCGTCCCCCCCTTCTTTTTCTCTCCCTCCGGGGTGTCTGCTTTCTGCTCCCTTCACCTTATCTTTATCCGTGCGGATTTCTCTGGTTTCGGGTGTGCAGGCGTTTTCTTTTGCCGGCGGCTATTTTCTTTCGCGGCTTTTTCGTTGTCCGTGGGAGTCTGTTTCCTCGTTGCGTTCGCCGGCCATGTTTGTGAGGCGGTGAGGTCTCGCATTGCGAGATTTCACCGCCATTTTGGTTTCCTCTGTTGTTTTTTATTTGCGGCGGCCATCTTGGTCCTCGTGCTTTCATATTCTTGCTGCTTGCGCCGGCCATCTTGGTTGGGGCGCCGTAATCTCGCGTTTTTCGGGATTTTGGTGCCATTTTGATTTATATACCCGGTCTTTCTTGTTTTTAGTTTGTTTTCTTACAGGATCTCTCCGTTTTTATTGCAGATTTCACCTTTGCAGTCAGGCTGAGCCCCTGATTTTGTGACAATTACTGTGTGCTATTAGATTTGGAGCCTTTATTGCTACTGGCTCTTGTCAGGCTGAGTCCCTGTCATATATATATATATATATATATATATATATATATATATATATATATGTATATGTATATATATATATATATATATGTATATATATACTTACAAAGGCTGAGCCCCTGTACGTGATTGGCACAGGCTGAGTAATTGAAGCCTTTATCATTACTGGCTTTTGGCAGGCTGAGCCCCTGTCCTATACTTACCCAGGCTAAGCCTTTGTCATAGTGCTCTTATGTCTCAGGATAACGTCCCTAACCAGGATGCCTTCATGGCATGGCTGGAATCTAAATTCTCCTCCTCGGTAGAGTCTTTCATCTCTAAGATGCCGGCCTCCATGCCCCAGCCTACCCACCCTCAGCCTACAGGCCCTGTGGCCCCTTCCAACATTATTTCAGATTGGGATTCTGGGAAGCCTGAGGAGGATACCAGAGCCTGAGGAGCCTATCCAACTCCCTCTCTCTATTATAGACGAATGGAGGGCAGACGGTTCAGATAATTCTGAGGCATCTCTTAACCTGGCCTCGTCCAGGACTATGGACTCGCGTTACATCCGTGAGTGCCTGGTGGATGACCCCCACCTTACTGAACCGCATCACTCCGGGGGCCCCTCAGTCACCCCCCATGCTGCCTCTGCCTCTACTGACCTCCCGGTCTTAGATCCTTCTGGCGCCTCCCTATTCGATCCCACAACCATGCGCCACCCCAGGGCCACTGAATGGGCTCCCCCAGAGCACATAGCATTATACCTCCATAAGTGGCTTCGCAAACCTTTGCCCAAGGAGGTACGCAGCAAACTCCGTGCGGAATGTCCTCGCCCCTGCATACCTGACAAGGTGGCGCTCACTCTGGAGTTTGACCCCAACATTGTTGCCCTGTTGTCTGCTAAGCGCAACCCTAGAAAGGGTTTGGAACAAGGCCTTAAGTCTGCCCAGGATGAACTCCTGGATCTAGTAGGCCCCGTGACCCAGACTCTCTCTCTGGCAGATAGAGCTTTCCTCCAGGCTGCTCCCCTGGATCCCAAGCTCGTCCGGGATTGGGCCCCCTGAACTGTTTGCCTTCTGGGTAACGCTAACAACGCTATTGCCACGGAACGGCGCAAGGCGGCCCTCCTGCATATGGATCCTCGGCTCACTGAATTGGGCTCCAAAGACTTGGGAGCGGCTGCCAACGGTTTACTTTTTGGAGACGCCTTCGTAAAGGAGCTTAATCGCCACGTCTCCCTTATGACTTCGTGGAATAAGGCCAAGATCTCCATGAGGAAAGTTTTCCAGACAGGACCTCGTTTTAACTCTAGGGCTGGACGACCGCGGGGCCGGGTCGCCAGCCGCTCCTCCTACAAGGTTCCAGATATTTCCAGCAGACCCAACCGTCCTACCGTGGAGCCTTCCACCAGTGGTCGTTCCCACCGAGAGGCGGAAGCAGGGGCAGAGGTTCCACCGGTTTCCCCAGAGGGCGCTCAGGTTTTGGTGAGTACAAATGTTTCCTGTCTCTCTTTCCATCCACAGGTTGCTGGCAGAATCTCCAGTTTTTTCCACAACTGGGTACGGATTACGTCAGACCCCTGGATCCTCCAGATGGGCTTCATTGTCAATACGCTCAAGTCTGAGTTGTCCCTGCGGCAATGGATTCAGTTTCTGGGGTTCGTCATAGACTCAAAGGCAGCTATGCTCCGGCTACCGATGTCCAAGATCGTGGCTATTCGGAAGGAGATTCGGTCTCTCCTGCGGAAGGATGTTTGTTCGCTGCGCATGCTGGCACGGGTGGCTGGACTCCTCTCTGCGTCCATTCAAGCCATTTTTCCAGCTCCGTTACATTACCGGGGTCTCCAACGTCTCAAGGCGCAATACCTCCGCTCTCTCCCTTCTTACGATCAACCGGAACGTCTCACTCAGGAGGCTCGTCAGGAGTTGGGATGGTGGCTTCGCCACATGGAAGCCTGGAACGGCCGTGCCATCTTCGGATCCCAACCCGATTTCGTCCTAGAGTCCGACGCCAGTTTGCTGGGCTGGGGCGCAGCCTCCCTCACCGAGGCCACGGGGGGCACATGGTCGCTGGAGGAACGCTCCCTTCACATCAACTGTCTGGAGCTGATTGCGGGGTCGTTCGCCATCCGCAGTCTGGCAAGGGACCGGTCGGATTGCTGTCTACTCCTCTGTATGGACAACGTCTCGGCGGTGAGGTACATCAACCGCCTAGGGGGTACACGATCCAAACTCCTTACAGAGCTGACGAAGGACATCTTCACTCTGTAGGCGGAATATCTCCCGGGTGCGGAGAACCTGTTAGCAGACTGGATCTCGAGACATTGGAGGGATGCGACTGGAGGCTTCACCCGCGAGTCTTTCAGGACATCCTTCGTCTCAGAGGCCCTCTCCACCTGGACCTCTTCGCGTCTCGGATGAACCGCCAGCTGTCGGCGTTTGTCAGCTGGCTCCTGGACCCGGAGGCTCTGGCGACGGACGCCTTCACCCAGACTTGGCCAGTGTCCGGCGCTTATGCTTTTCCCCCCTTCTCTCTCATGTCAAGGGTCGTCCACTATCTTCGGCGCGCCGGGGGCTCCTTGGTTCTAGTGACACCGCTCTGGCACGCTCAGCCTTGGTTCCCTGCTCTGCTGGAGATGTCAATTCGGGATCCGTTGGCCATTCTGGTTTTTCCGTCACTCCTGACGGATCCGGAGGGCAAGGCTCACCCTCTCCTCCTGGAGGGACGCCTGTCTCTGGTGCTGTGGACGATCTCAGGGGACCCCTGCCGGTCTCTGGCTTATCGGAGGTCGCTCAGTCCCTGCTCAGGGAATCTTGGGCTCCGGGGACCCGGAAGTCTTATCGGTCAGCTTGGGGACGATGGTCTTCTTGGTGTTTGGGACAGCAAATGGATCCCCATTCGGCCCCTCTAGAGGGTGTCCTCAACTTTCTGGCCGGCCTGTTTCGAGAGGGTAAGCCATTTCGGCCGGTCTTGAGCCCCACTTTGGCCAGGTGGGTTCGTTGGTTGCTCTCTCTGGCTGGTGTCTGTGACGATACCTGGAGCAGCCTCTCCCCCAAGATGTATCGTCCAGAAAGGAGCGTTGCTGAGACCGGGGTCAAGTCGGTGACTATATCTCCCCCAGGATGCTGGTCTCAGCAGGGGAAACTTCTGGAGCGAGGCTGAAGGGTCAGTAGACGGTAGCAGGTTTGACCTCAGCTGGGGTAGGCATTGAGTCCTTTAACCACTGGATAGGAAGGCATGTATTGATCCCTCTGCCTCCAACTACAGCCTTTACAGAGGCTGCCAAGTGTTAAGCTCAATGCTGACAGATCCGAAGACTCTGCCGCAACCCTCCCAAGAAAGGGACGCACACCAAACTCTTGGGGAAGACTTCTCTGTTTATTGCAAGGCATACAAGGTTATATAGGAAAACAAGGTGTGGGTAAAACACTACAAACAACCAAGTACTTTGTATACAAAAGGAAAGTTAACATAAGGAAATTAACTCAGGCATTTAATTAATACAATACAATAGTTCACACCACAACAAAGGATCAATACCATCACCTCAAGATAATGGCAGTGCAGACAGGAAGCAGCACCAATAAACATAACGGGATTATACAAGAAAGGAACTTTTAAACACATGAATTACATCCTGGGATACAATAGTTCACACCACACCACACCACACCAAAGAGTTAATAACATCAGCTCAAGATAATGGCAGTGCAGACAGGAAGCAGCACCAATAAACATAAAGGGATTATACAAAGAAGGAACATCAGTTTGAAAATACAAAATACACATTAGCCCTTGTATGCCCACAAGTCTCAGACGGCTACCATCAGAGTGTCGAGGCCTCCTTTGGGGCCCACTCGGTCAAGGGTGTGGCGGCCTCGGGTGCCTTTCAGGCCGGGGGGGCTTGAGTGATATTCTGTCTGCTGCAGACTGGTCTCGTGCTTCCACTTTTCGCACTTTTTATTTCCGTCCGTTGTCCTCTGCGGTTTCCGCGTTAGTGTCGGGCGTTAAAACTGCAAAATAGGAAGCCTCCTGTCTTGCCTTAAAATTGGAAATTATTCTAGCCTTGGTGCCCGAATAATTATAATTTTAATAAAGACAGGAGGTGAGTATTTTCCCTCCCTTCCCTCCCTTTTCAGCGTCTGGCTCCTCGGTGAGTTATTTCTGTGGGTTTTTTATTACTCCTGTTCAGGTTTGATATGTTTATATTTTTCTATATTGATGTTGTTTTCTGCCATTACAGCCTGTTTTCCTTTGTACTTCCTCTCCCTTTTTTGGGATGTGGTCCTGTTACGTGCTCTCTTTTCCTTTCACCTTGATGGCATCTCCTGGAGTCTGCGTTGGTGCTCCTTCTGGTCACAGTTTTTCGGCGCTTGCCTGTGAGGTCGTTCATGCTGGTTCCAGTTTCTCGTTTGGAGCTCTGACGTGGTTACGGTTTCCTGTTGCCTGGGTTTGGCTGCTGTTCTTTGCCTCCATTCCAGTTTTCGGTTGGAGGTCCAGTTCGTTCTCAGTTCCTGTTGCCGGTGGTTGGCTGTTGTTCTTCGGCTCCGGTTCTCAGCGGTCGAAAGAGGAAGTGGAGGGACTGGCTAGGGTTTATATCCCTTCTGCATGCCGTTCATTGGTTGTTTTTTCTTTATGCATTCTTTGCTGCTGTTGGTGAGAAGTAAAGGAAGATATGCAAAATACTCGCCTCCTGTCTTTATTAAAATTATAATTATTCGGGCACCAAGGCTAGAATAATTTCCAATTATACTTAACTCCAATTAATTCATGTACACATCAAATTCCATAACTACTGGGAACTTGAATATGATGGTATATTGTATCCTGAGCTGCATAGTGCAGAGAGCATCTCCTTGGTCCTGGTATAAGGTCACCTATCAACTAATATTCCTTCCTTTTCTCCACTCCCAATCAGGTTGAGTTCCCAGGTTATGGGGTTGTGTATTTGTTGCTTTAGGTCCAGGTCACGTGGTTTGTGTATGAATTTGTTACCCTTTCCACTTTGTTATCCACAAATGAGCGGTTGTCAATCAGCATACAAGCTACATTCACTAGTTTACTCTGTTGGTCTCCTACTGCTTCTGCTGGGAGGCTGTTCCACGTATCAACTGGCCCTGCTCAAGAAATTTCTGTTGCTAGGGTCAGATAAGGGTTGCCAGTTAACCCCCTTTTTCATTAACCCTTTGTTCGCTGTTTGTGCGTGTTATTTAGTGCCCAGGTCACATGATTTGTGTATGTGTATATGTGTGTGTGTATGTGTATATATATATATATATATATATATATATATATATATATATCTTGTTGCTTTGGTCTGCAAGTACTTTTGGCTATATGTCTCCTTTACCTAGTCGCCTCAAAAGTAGTTACCGACGGGACAGCCACCTCATGTTCTGTTATTTCCTCTGTCACTGTTATTGTTGGCCTCTACTGTTTCTGCTGGGAGGCGGTTCCACGTATCAACCGCCCCGCTCGGATTTTTTCCTCACATTACTCTACACGATTACAGCTTGGCCATGTGATAAGTTGTGTAGGTTTTTTATGTTTTCACTGTGCTGCGTGTTATTTAGGATAAGTGTCCAGGTCACGTGGTTTGTTGCTTTTGGTCTTCCAGTACTTTCTGCTATAGGTCTCCTCTACCTAGTCGCCTCTTAAGCAATTACCGAGCGGACTGCCACCTCAGGTACTGCTATTTGCCTCTTGTTGCTAATTCAGGTACTCATTGTTGGCTTCTGCTGGGAGGTGGTTCCACGTATCAACCGTCCCGCTCGGATTTTTCCCTCACATTACTCTACACGATTACAGCTTGGCCGTGTGATAAGTCGTGTAGGTTTTTTATGTTTGGACTGTGCTGCATGTTATTTAGGATAAGTGTCCAAGTCACGTGATTATTGAGGTACTCTGCTTTCCCATTCCGATAATTAGATTACCGGCAGGTCGGTTCCTGTCATTACAACCAGGCCCCTCTTCCAATAATTGGAAGAAACAGATGTTCCGTGGGGTTGCTAACCTTAGAGTGTCAGGTTTAGTGAGTCAGATAGGAGGCAATATTCTCTAGACCTCGTTACGTCCCCGCTTAGATAGATGGCCTCCTTGAACTAGGCAGTTGGCCCCCTGCCCCCCCCCCAGGCAATCGCCCCTCCTTGTTTGGAGGTTACACCCCTCGAGATAGTATTCGTGCCTCGCTATTAGTTAATTAGGCCTCCCCTCTACGTTTTCGTCCCGCTCCATCGCGGAGCTCGGTTAGATATTCAGTTAGTTCAGATTTAGGTCCGGAGTATCTGTCCAGGTTCCGTTGCATAGAATTGTAATTCCTATCCGTTCAAGAGGAGAGGTCCTCCATTCCCTGTTCACACGCTCCTGGGTCAGACTTTGCCGCCTCACATTCCCTCCGTGCTCAGACTATTGCTAAATGGACGGCTGTGTTAACAAGGTGAGACATTCCTTTCTCGGCCTCGGCCAGAATACCGGAATTTTTCCACCTACTGTTTGCTAGTCCCCTGTCTCCTTCTCATAGATCCAGCCCGCCACAATCTAGTTCTGTGGACAGGGCGCAATGAGGGACATACTCCTCTCACTAGTGGGTGGCATCGGTCTCCTACATTCACGAGAGGTTAGACAATTTTGGAAGCCCAGCTTGCACCGGCAGGCCCGCCCCCTTCCTCTCCTGCATGCCCTGCCACCACTGGTTGCCATTTTAGCCTATGCATGCTACTGCATATTTGCACTGATGCCATTGGGCCCTCCCAAAGCAATGTGCTCCGGGGCATTATTTCATGTGGTTCCTATACAGGTATTGTGGCTGTACCTCAAGAAGCTCCATATGTACAAACCTTATTTCGGCCTTAAGTAGACCCAGATGCGGAGGATCTTCTCTTGTTACAAGAGTTGGCAACAGGGTTTTATTATTGGCCCTTTGATTCCCCCCCTTTTCCGACCTGGAAGGTTAGCCTGATTGCTATCGCCGTAAGCAATTCTTCAATCGAAGAGGCTGATTTTGATTTGTCTGCCCCTTATTCCCCATACGAGCTTCAGCATCGATTCCCTCATTCCGGCTGATGAGTTTTCCTTTAAATAGGCCTCCGTGGTTACAGTATTCAGGCCAGAGTCAATGGGAGGGGAGGTAAGCTCATGGGTATCGAAGACAGATATTACGGATGCTTTTAAGTTGTTTCCTATCCATCCGGATGTGTTGCATCTGCATAGGATTAAATGGAGGCAGTAACACTACTTTAGGACCTGTTTATTGGGGGGGGGGCTGCAAGAGTAGTCCAAACCTCTGACGTTTAGGTTGAGACTTTGTGTTGGCTCCTGTGAATTCGAGATTATCGTACGTTCCTTGCCTCCCTCCAATGTTTATTCGATTAGCACTCTCCTTACCATCACAGCCTACTGTTATTCTAACCTAGCATTTTTCATTTAGCGATGAAGCTTTTCCTAACAGAAGTTTAAGATCAAATATCGTAGTTCTTCAAAGAACCCTCTCTGGTTTCTTCTCACCTGGAAATACCGTATTAGAGGTCTGCAAGATTAAGCCAGTGAAGTGAATGGTAAGTAAGAGCTTTGCTAACGTTCAATGGACATCCCGTTTAGTCCTGGTACATGTATAGTCCTTAAGCTTCCATGTAACTTTTTCAGATGCAGGCAGCTTGGTGAGCTGGCTACGGTACTTAATTCAGCTTTGGTTCTTCAAATTTCCGACTTGTGTCACATTTCTGATTACTACGAGCTGTCACTCTGTCACACGAAACGAATCAATCCGGTCCGAGTACACTGTTTCTTCCTACCAATGCCCCCTGGTGCCCAGTTGCAGTCCTGGGATCCTTATTTTACTGGAACGGTAAGCCAGCCTTCATTGGTTCATGCGACCGGGGGTACTGGCCATTACGCCTTATTCTTCGTCATCTCTGAAAGTCTCTGACATGTGTCCTGTTGCTGATCATTTCGTTCTGTCCCTCGGTCATATGAAAACGAATCAGTCCGGTTTAAGTACATGAATTACGTTCTTTCCTACCAATTCCGTTTGGTGCCCAGTTGCAGTCCTGGGAGCCTTGTTGTTGGTTTTTCGACTGGGAAACCGAAAGCCAGTCTTCTTTTGCCCTTCCCCAGGGAGCCGTTGTCGCCAGTCACATTTATCAGATATGTTAGGTTATTACGTACCAGGATTGGCCTTAACCCACTCGCATAATCGGGGCAGCCTCAGCGGCGTCTAAGAATAAGTTTCCAGCCCAGGTGATTAAAAGCTAGGCAGATGGAACTCCTCCTGTTTCTCTCATTATATCTCACAACCAATCTCGGAATGCGTAATGCCTTCACGTCAGTCGCTCTATAAGCTTGGTCATTCATATTGTCATGTTATGGTAAAACTAACTTTGTGTCTTCTTCTTTTTGCCCTCTATAGGCCTACCTGGTACATCGGTCGTGGCACACCTCAGAATGGACCCTCTCTTGGTCTTTGGTTCTCCGCTCCACTAATCCTATTCGTTTGCCCCTAACACAAATGTGAAGGCTGATGTATGTTAGCCTGTAGTTGTGGGAGGGGCTATGGTTATTTAACCAACGCCTCTCCCTTCCACAGCTACGTTACAGCGCGTAACGTTTCCCTCCCTGGCCACCCCCTCTATTCATTTCCTTCCTTTTATTTCCTCTTTTCTCCTCTATCCTTTCTTTCATTTTCTATTTACGGAGTGGCCCTCTATAGGCCTACCTGGTACGTCGGTCATGGCACACCTCAGACCGAATGGACACTCTCTTGGTCTTTGGTTCTCCGTTCCACTAATCCTATTCGTTTGCCCCTTACACAATTTATTCTTCATTTTAAAACATGATTAGTCTGAGATCAGAAAAACATGCTAACTTCCACCACACTCCAGAAATAATATGGTACAAAGACACACCTTTCTCTAATTTCAAGCCTTCTCAGGCTCTGAGAAGATCTCCTCAGACTCCTCATTGAAGATTTCTTTTTCATCATCTGACTCTGTAGATGAGCTTTCTTCTGATCTTGACTCATCACTTGATGTAGTTTCATACCTACAATATAAGACGTAAAAAATCTGAATCACATGACACTAAACACCTAGTAGTATCTAAGACTCACAAAGTATTAGTTTGCCAGTTTGTTGCTATAGGAAACACAACATAGACATCCTCTAATTCTTCGAAGACAAGGTTGGAACTTTTCACTAGTACACTAAAAGAAAAAATTCCAACTTTAAAGTAGACTTGGGCACCAGGGGGCTCTTCGTGTTCGTCTTCGTACTCGTCTTCGGGAAAAAAAAAAACTTCGTATTCTGCGAATATTCGCCTGGTCCTGTCTTCTCTTCGGCGAATATTCGTGGACATTCCTCGTGTTCGTTTTTTCTTCGTTTTCTCCGGTTAAGGGGTTAATACGGGGTTAAAGCCGCTCTGGCGCCAGGAGTTTAAATGTCCATGTGAGCAACTCTATTGGTCGTCAGCAGGGGGCTCGTCTGCCATTGGTTGATGGCAGACGAGCCCCCTGCTGGCGACCAATAGGGTCGCTCATACAGACTGCTAAACTCCTGGTGCCGTAACTTGTCCGGCAGATCCCACTGGTCTCCCTGTTCTAGCATTTATTAACTGATAGAACAGGGAGACCAGTGGGATCTGCCGGGTAAGTTGCAGCATTGGGATTTTAAACGTCTGTACGAGCGACTCTGTTGGTAGCTCGTACAGACTTTTAGGCTCCTGGTGATGTAACTTACCCGGCACATCCCACTGGTCTCCCTGTTCTATCAGTTAAATGTCCGTACGAGCGACCAATAAAGTCATTCGTACGGACATTTAACTGATAGAACAGGGAGACCAGTGGGATGTGCCGGGTAAGTTGCAGCATTGGGGTTTTAAAAGTCTGCACGAGCGACCAACAGAGTCGCTTGTGCAGACTTTTAAAACCCCAATGCTGCAACTTACCCTGCCGATGCCACTGGTCTCCCTCCCTGTTCAATTAATTAAATGTCCGTACGAGCGAACAATAAAGTCGCTCGTACGGACATTTAACTAATTTTAAAACCTCAATGCTGCAACTTACCCTGCAGATGCCACTGGTCTCCCTCCCTGTTCAATTAGTTAGTCTGTGCTGGGTTAAATGTCCGTACGAGCGACCAATAAAGTCGCTCGTACGGACATTTAACTAATTGAACAGGGAGGGAGACCAGTGGGATGTGCCGGGTAAGTTGCAGCATTGGGGTTTTAAAACCCCAATGCTGCAACTTACCCTGCAGATGCCACTGGAAATCCATAGGTTTGCTGTCAGGGGTTAACTTACAAAGACCGTGCGAGTGAGCCTATTGGTCACCTACAGGGTCTTCCTCTGGCATCAACCAATTGGTTGATGCCAGAGGAGGTCCCTGTAGGCGACCAATAGGCTCATTCGCACTGCCCTGTAACCCGTGACGGCGAACCTGCGGATTTCCACTTCCGGGAACTGCCGCAATGCCGCGAAGACAAGGTAAGTTAGAAGGGGGGGGGGAATGGTAGACGAAGACGAAGACAATCACGAAGATCTTCGTGGTGTGTGTCTTCGTCTTCGCCTACGTTTTACCGCCGCCGTCTTCTCTTCGGCGTGTCTTCGGAACGAACACGAAAATGCACTCTTCGTGTTCGTTTTCATGTTCGCCCGAAGACGAATGCACAAGTCTACTTTAAACACATTAAGCAATCAGTCGTAACTAGCATGAATACTTAAAGAAACGGGCCTGCCTCGAACTATTCTAGATAAGAGGTTCCCAACACTGACACAAAATAATCATTCATGGGAACTTTGCACAGTGTCACTCTGCCTGGAGGAAAAAGAAACGGACCAGGAGAGCCAGAAAAGCAAGGCTTCACACGAAGGCTCTGGACCAAACCCAGAAGACTTCCAGGTATGTCTATAACAAGCTGGATCTTATCTCATGGTCACACACAATACAGTGGTTCTAATATATGTGAAGCAGTCCAAGATTTTTGTGAAAGTGCCAACCAATACTGCTAGAGAACGTATGCCGACATGCACATTGATTTTCCAGTTCCCGACCCCTTTCCTATTTTAATGCATTTTATGGATTTTGCAATTATGCAGTAGTAAAGTTTGAAAACCCCACTTACCTGCCATTTATACCAACAAACTGAAGATTTTTCTTAGTGTTGGAAGTTTCATTTCTTTCATCCTTTCTTTTCATGATAGACGTTAGCTTATTCTGGCTGCTAGTGTTTTCTGCGGAGAAAAGGGGAATTAATACAATGAAAAAAATAATTTTTTAAATTAAATACAATAGAAAATGTGTACATTGGCAACATTGAAAATGTATTACCAAGGGTTTCAGACAACGTGTTTCCTTTCGTCAATCTTGAGGCAGTCACGGGGCCAGCTGTTAGAGCCATTGACGGCTTGTCTGTAGCTTGTGCCATACTTAGCGTGATGTCAGATTTATGATGAACATCAACTATAATTATTATTATTTAGAAATTCACCAATCATTCAGCAATGCTTGGCAGCCAGAAAATATCACACATAATTAAGAACACGCTTAAAATGTACAATTAGACTTACAATAAGAGCTTAGAGTAATTCAGGACAAAACCAAAAGAAAGTAATCTTAAATCAAGAATGAAAATGAAATGGCAATGGAGATCATTCAGACCTTAATCCTCCTCAGCAGCGGTAAAAGGAAATACTTTGAACAAGTTCAATGTTAAAGTCCAAAATGATGGTGATCCAACCACAGACATCATAATTTTATTATTTTCTCTTCCAACAGAGAGAGGAAAGGAAAGAGCAGTGACCCGAGGGTGATGGTGTTAACCAAAAGCAGGATTGTAAAACGTTGCTGTAAATTTCTGATAAAACGCATATTGGTTATAAAGGCAGGAAATTTGTTGGGAGGGTTCAGTGACACCCGGGCAGTACACGCTGCTGCAGAGTGCCACTTAACATCAAATGAGTAACTGTCAAAAATCAGATTTTCCTTCTATTTCCCGTAGTACCAGGCTCACACGCAAAACTATTATACTGTTTGTTTGTGTAAGGGAGAACTCTTTATACCTCATCCGATCAGTTGTTAACATGTTATGCACACATGTTAAACAGATTAACTTGCCGAGACGCCTGGATTCATTCGACTAACTTAGACACCATTACAAACAACATGATTTCATAATTTATATTCGATCAAGTCTACAAATCATGTCGGATTAAATGTATTGGTTTTACTATTAAAACAATATGAGGGAATAAAACATTGTCTCTGCTTCATTTATTCGTAAGAAGGTATGTTTAAGGTGATTTTGTTTTATTCAAAAAGCCACAGAGTATACACACCCGTTACGCAATGAATAAAAAAACGTTACGCATAACCTCTTCAGCTCCATCCCTGGACAGGTGTCCCCTGCCCAGTCTCACGCCATGCTCCTCCTGCAATCCTGCACAATCTAACAACTCCATTTATTATGTTTAATGGAGATTTTACATATTTTATTTTTCTTCTGCTCTATCTGGGGTGATTCCCCTTTAAGCTACAAGTGATGATGTCACAAAGACATGTGATGTCATAGTGAGGCACAAGCTATACTAACAAGGCATTCCGGAATTTCGACAGACATTCGGATACTCGCAGGTGAGTGATGTTCTCCTAAACATCAGATAAGGCTATGTACCTAGTGAATGTTTGAGGTTAAACAGCACTTTATGAAGTCACAGAATAGATAATTTCTAGTAGACTTGGGCACCAGGGGGCTCTTCGTGTTCGTCTTCGTGCTCGTCTTCGGGGAAAAAAAAATCTTCGTATTCCGCGAATATTCGCCCGTTCCTGTCTTCTCTTCGGGCGAATATTCGCGGACATTCTTCGTGCTCGTTTAATCTTCGTTTTCCTCCTGGTTGCCTAGCAGGGGTTAATACGGGGTTAATAACACATCACAGCAGCAGCAGCTGCCGTGAAGGTACGTGTGTGCAGCTCTATTGGTCGTTTCGGCAGGGGGCTGGTCTGGCATCAACGAGTGAATTGCAGAACTGCAGAATGCACTTCATTCGTTGATGGCAGGCGAGCCCCCTGCCGAAACGACCAATAGAGTTGCACACACATACCGAGGTGTACTGTCCATAGATGTTTAATAAAAGAATAGGGAATATTTTACATTTTTAAATTGATTTTGGACCACTTTACATGCCTAACATTTGCTACCTATTTACAATGGCATACTTTGCAACAACCCAACTTACTTATTGGACAGGACTGGAAAATAGCAGGACTGTCCACCAAAATCTTGGGTGTGTTGGCAGGTATGCTGATGGAAAAATGTTGGACAAGAACTAAAAAATAGCTTAGGGTTAATGTACGGTTATGTTTAAGATTAGTAGCAGTGCACTGGTTTGGTTAAAGATGGATTATGTCTAAATAATAATAATTTAATTTTAATGTTTTTTTTTAAAAAAAAATAGGGGTTTATTTAAATGTATTTTAAAGTTAGATTTATTATTTAGTACTTGATTATATTTATTAAATGTTTATAGTAGCGTTACCTACCGAGCTATAACTACCTATGTGTATTTGCATTTTGCATACCTAGTTTAGCTAAATTAGATGGGACAGGACTGGAAAAAAGCAGGACTGTCCCTGAAAAAGTTGGGTCTGTTGGCAGGTATGTGGATGGAAAAATGTTATAGGGTGAAGTGTGAGTTATAGTGTTAATGTAATGCTATTAGTGAGTGAAGGCCAGGGCAAATAACAAGGAAAAGGTCCTTGTGTTTTGTGCATTGTAATTGTGTGTGTATGTGTGTTATGTGTGATGTCACTGTGTGTTATATGTGTTATATGTGTTATTGTGTGTGTTATGTTTGGTTGGTTGTGTATCAGAAGGAAAATAATGAAATGGAAAAGGAAATGGGAAAGGCAAATGAGTGGGCAATTGGCGACCCGCTCACCTGTTTCACCCCAGGGCAAAGCACCCAAACACTGTCAGTCTTAGACGTTTGGCAGCAGACTTCCAGAGCTCAGACACAAGGCCCTAGCGTAAGCTGGCCACTCCGGCGGAGGTAGCAGGCGTTGCCACACCGCAAACAGAGGCAGCCAGGGGGGAGAAACTGCCCTTACCATTAGGGACATTTTGGGCATGACTCTAGCCAGGAAGCGAACTGGCAGAGAAGAGATGCTGGCACCACCACCAGCAGCAGCATTGAAAAGGCGAATGAGTGGGCAATTGGCGACCCACTCACCTGTTTCACCCCAGGGCAAAGCACCCAAACACTGTCAGTCTTAGACGTTTGGCAGCAGACTTCCAGAGCTCAGACACAAGGCCCTAGCGTAAGCTGGCCACTCCGGCGGAGGTAGCAGGCGTTGCCACACCGCAGACAGAGGCAGCCAGGGGGGAGAAACTGCCCTTACAATTAGGGACATTTTGGGCATGACTCTAGCCAGGAAGCGAACTGGCAGAGAAGAGATGCTGGCACCACCACCACCACCACCACCACCAGCAGCATTGAAAAATTGGAAAGGCGAATGAGAGGGCAATTGGCGACCCGCTCACCTGTTTCACCCCAGGGCAAAGCACCCAAACACTGTCAGTCTTAGACGTTTGGCAGCAGACTTCCAGAGCTCAGACACAAGGCCCTAGCGTAAGCTGGCCACTCCGGCGGAGGTAGCAGGCGTTGCCACACCGCAGACAGAGGCAGCCAGGGGGGAGGAACTGCCCTTACAATTAGGGACATTTGAGGCATGACACTAGCCAGGAAGCGAACTGGCAGAGAAGAGATGCTGGCACCACCACCAGCAGCAGCAGAATTGGGAAAGGCGAATGAGTGGGCAATTGACGACCCGCTCACCTGTTTCACCCCAGGGCAAAGCATCCAAGCACTGTCAGTCCTTGGCGTTTGGGAGCAGACCTACAGAACTCAGACACAAGGCCCTAGCATAAGCTAGCTACACCGGCGGAGGTAGCAGGCGTTGCCACACCGCAGCAAGTGCAACCAGGGGGGAGAAACTACCCTTTCCATTAGGGACATCTGAGGCATGATTTCAGCCAGGAAGCGAACTGGCAAAAGATACTGGCACCACCACCAGCAGCAGCGTTGGAAACGGAAAAAGGTGAATGAGTGGGCAATTGACGACCCACTCACCTGTTTCACCCCAGGGCAAAGCATCCAAAGACTGTCAGTCCTAGGCGTTTGGGAGCGGACTTACAGAGCTCAGACACTAGGCCCTAGCGTAAATTGGCTACACCAGCGGAGGTAGCAGGCATTGCCACACCGCAGCAAGTGCAACCAGGGGGAGAAACTACCTTAAACATTAGAGAGAAAAAATTTAACTTTCCAAGCTAAGAGCTGGGTAACCCAATTTGGGCAGATTGAATTTAAGAAAGGCAATCTGCTCCATCAGATGAGGTGCCATGCGTGAGCGCTGTGGACTCAGTATGTTTCCAGTCATAGAAAACACGCGCTCACTTTGAACAGTGGTTGGCGGACATGATAGAAGCTGCTGCGCAACCCATGAGAGTGCAGGCCACACACTCTTCTTTTCATCCCAGTAGCTAAGAGGATCAACATTAGGAGCAGAAGGAACTTCACAGAGGTAAAGTTTGACCATTTCAGCAGCACTACTCTCCTTTCTGCTGCTAGCTCTGTCAGATGGTCCAACTATACTGCCAAGTGCCTCTTCCCAAAACGCAGCTGCTCCACTCAGCTGTGTTGTGCTGCTTGTGGCACTGCTGCTGATGCTGCTGCTAGGGGTAGCAGACCACATCATCTCTTCCTCCTCCTGCACCTCACCCTCCTCGGACAGCATTCCCATTTTACGCTGCCAGTCACGCACCTTGTTGACCAATTGCTCCCGGTAGCTACTGAGAACATTGAATTTCAAAGCTAGCTTTCCCTTAATTCTTGGATCACAAAGGCACGCTAGCATCATTTCGGGACTCTCTTCCATTCGCTTGCGAAGGTGTACTTTTAGCAGATCCTTCAGCTTCCTGACTATGGCTGCTACGTCAGGATGTAGAGTGCCACCTTGAACAGCCTCACGGTTTCCAAGGAACACATCCATCTTGCTGCCTAGATGGGAGAACACTGGGATTACCTGGGCCAGACTGGCAGTGTTTGAGCTTAAATTTTCTGTGGCATCCCTGAATGGTTTAAGGACTGCCACTAGCTGGGCGATCACTGTCCAATCCTCCCTATTCAATGGAGAGGTAATCCCAATATTGTGCTCTGAGGCAAGATTATGGATTGCCCTCTGCTGCTCCAAAATCCTCTCTAGCATGTCTAACGTGGAGTTCCACCGTGTACTGACATCCTGACGTAGGCAGTGTACGGGAAGACCTGACCTCTCTTGCTCTTCCCTCAAAAGTTGGCTAGCCTTAACACTATGGTGAAAGTGCCCAGCGATCTTTCTGCAGCGGGACAGAACTACTGCTGCCACATTAGTTCCTTCTGACATTGCTGCCTTCACTACAAGATGGATGATGTGGGCTGCACAGCGCACACCAACAATATGACCATCTCGCAGCGCTTTCACCATATTGGCACCTCCGTCAGTTACCACAAAACCAACTTCAACATTGGTGCCCGCCTCTGCTCCCACCCAAAGGCTAAACATTTTCCTAATCGCATGCAGAATATTTTGGGAAGTGTGCTTTTCATCCATCACTTCTGCATGGAGAAGGAATGATCGGTAGCCTGCTGCAGCAACTTCCTTAGACACACCGGGCTGCCACCAGTGTGCTGTCAAAGAAAGAAAGGCATGCTGGGCGCTAGGTGCACTCCACAAATCTGTAGTGAAATGAACACACTGACCAGCAGCCTTGGAAAGCTCCTCTTTCACTGCTGCAACACAGGACCGATACAGCGAGGGGACAATGTTCCTGCTGAAAGTGGAACGTGACGGAACTGTGTATTGTGGAGCCACAGCCGCCATCAATTGTTTGAAAGGCTCCCCTTCAATCATGGAGAAGGATGCCCCTGCAACAGCAATGAACTGACCAATAAGTCGCGTTACTTTATTGGCCTGCTGTTTGGGCATCGTTCTCTTGGAGTGGAATGCCCCAAATTCTTCCAGGGTGGGCTGGGCATGCAGTGCTCCAACCTGCCTTGGTCTCTGGCTGCCAGCACTAGTTGCTGCTGCTGCTGCTGCTGCTGCTGCTATTGGCTCAGAAGAAGAAGCTGTTGGGGTTTTTCCACGGCCACCAGCTATGCTGCCTGCACTAAGTTTTACCTCTGCATCTTTCCCCAATAGCACAGCGTTGTGTTGAGTGCTGAGGTGATGCTTCATGCTAGCACTGGTAAAATGGCCAGACACTTTCCCTCTGCTTATTAGCTTCCCACAATGTTTGCACTTTCCATAGCGCCCTTCTTCAACATTTTCAAAGTGCTCCCAAATTGGGGCGCGCATAGCCTTGGAGTGTGCCTTGGGTGCTGCTCTTACTGCTCGGGGTGGATGAACAGAGGCAGAACTAGTGGTGGTGGGACTGGTGGTAACAGTACTGGCCATAGTGGGACTGCTAATTGCTTTAGATTTGCTAGGTTTTGCTGCTGCTGCTGGTGGTGGTGATGGTGATGATCGTAGCGGAGAAGGTGGAGGCTCAGGGGAAAATTGTGCACTAGTCATTTGGACACTGCTCCCTGAGGAATCTGATTCCTGACCACTCATCTCCTCTACTTCCTCTGGCTCATAGTCTAGCTCTTCATTAGCCAGATCGAATGGAATTCCTGCTAGGCTGGAGCTAAGACTGATATCGTCGTGAGACTCGTGACTAGTAGTAGTGCGAGCAGGAAGAATAGACTCTGCACTTGGCCTCTCAGTCTCAGGCTCCTCTGCTACCTCGCTAGGTGGAGTTCCACTATGTGTAGCCCTCTCTCTAACTGTCTTTACAAAAATTTTGTAAGGACTTGGTGGCTTGCTAGAGGTACTAGGAGGACATGGCGTGGCGGTACCAGTGGGAACAGTAGGCGCAGCACTAGTGGTGGTAGAGGCGGGGGTGGTGGTGGTGGTGGTTTTCCCTACAAAGGAATGAGATCGCTTTGGTTTGGGACCCCTCTGAGTCTTGCTGCTAATTTGGCTCTGCTTGGTACCTTGCATGCTGCTGGTGGATGGGGAAGATGCTGCTTGGGGCAAAAGGCACTTCTTTTTAGTCACTGGGCTGGTACTACTTGTGCTACCCTTTAACTTTGAACGTGCTTCTGGTGCTTTAGGCTTTCCGTAAAAAACCATAGAGCTTGTGGGCCTAGCCGCACTACTACTGCCTGCTTTTGGTGCCTTTCCTTTACTTGATGATCCTTCAAGCAATGCTTCCCCAAATGATAAGCGAGAGCTTGGCCTACTTGGCCGACTAGACTGACGCAAAGGCTGCATCTTAGAGCTGGTGGTGGTGCTGGTGGTGGTGCTGGTGGTGGTGGTGGTGGTGGTAGATGGAGCTTGTCCCTCCTTAGTCCCAAAAGGAGGATCCATTTCAAATTTTGTGTTGTGTGTGTAGTGTAGTGTAGTGTAGTGTAGTGTAGTGTTTAAAAAACTATAAAAAAAAAAATAAAAAAATAAAAATAAAAAAAAGGAAAAACGAATTAAAGACAAAAAAATTAGAGGAAGTTCTCTTCAGTGCTACTGCTTAAAAAGTAAAACTATGCACTACTGCACTGTGCTGTGTGCAATCTGCCAAAATCCTAAAGTTATTGAAATTATTAACTCAAGATTAACTATTTAATAACTAGCAGTATTTTATTTTTAATTTGAATTTACACGGGCCTAAGAGCTTAGCCTACCACTATGCTAGCCTAAAGCTATATTTCCTTACTATAAGTCTACCTCTAGGCAGACGCTCTCAAACCCACTAAGCTAAAGTGAGGTTAAATCAGATTCAGTATATGATTTATTAATTAATATTAAGTTATATAATATTAATAGATTAGAACTAATTTACTTATATATTATGTATTATAGATAGAAGAATATAGATTATGAATTAGAATTTAGAATTAGAATTACTTATATTATAGATTATGAATTAGAATATTATTATTTATAATATATTATAGATTAAGATTAAAGAAGATTAGAATTATTTTAGTACTACAGCTAGTAGCTTGAAGCTTTGCTTAGTACAGCTCGTCACAGTAAATTTTTCTTGAAAAGAATTAGAAATAAAATAAAATGTCACAGCAAAACGGTTATCTTCACTGCTTGCTGCACTCACTAGCCCAACAAGTTCACTTCACTGATGGACTGAGGTGAGCAAAACACTAAGGGTACTTTTAATAAAATTGAAATAAAATGTAAAATAAATGAGAAAATCTTTGCAAAACAGTTAACGTCACTGCTTGCTGATCAAAAAAAAACACAGCACTTATGCGGCTGCACTCACTAGCCCAACAAGTTCACTTCACTGATGGACTGAGGTGAGCAAAACAAATGAAATAAAATGAAAGATTAATTAAGAAAAATTGACTTGGTCTCTTACTGTTGCTAAAACAAAGCACAAACTATAGAGCTGCAGCACCAGTACTAATAAGATTAGCTGAACTATACGCTAGTAGTAATTAATTAATATTATTACTTTTATTTATAGCTAATTTAATTAACTATTAAGATAAGAAAGAATTAGAGAATTATTGATATTACTGATTTTAGATTAGACACTAGTAGATGTTCTGAATGTCTACAGTACACTCTACACTAGTATACTATTACTAACTATAACTGACAAATATATATATAATTTTATAATGAATTCAATTATTAATTATATTAATTAATATTACTGATTTTAAATTAGACACTAGTAGATGAATGTCTACAGTACACTCTACACTAGTATACTATAGTATATATATATATATGACTGACAAATATATATATATATATATAATATTATAATGAACTATTAAATTATAGATTCTATTAAATTGTAATTTATAAATTCTATTTAATTTATTTAAGCAGGACAGGCAATAGGCACTAGTGCCAGCCCAGGGCAAGGGCACCCCAGTGCCACTGAGGCACTGGGTGCACTGTCAACTCAACAGCACTTACACTAAAGTTGATGACAAATTAATTTTAAAAAAATTAAATTAATCAAATTATTATTATTAAATATATTAATTAAGTAGCACTGAAGTGAGGATGAAGTACACAGTGAGAAATGGCAGGCTAAGGCTTACCAGTCTCACACAGAACAGAACAATCTCTCTCTGTAACGCTCGGATGCAGCACAGCAGTGTTGCCAAAGCAGTCACAGCGAAAAATGAATGGATCTCTCAGGCAAGCTCTGGTCTTATAAAGGCGCCTTCAGAATTAAAAAAACAGCAGCACAGGCATTGGACGAGACCCTTAGCGTTACGTCACAAGAGTGAGCTGATTGGACAGACGAGGATCAGCTCACTCCTGTTTGAAATTTTGGCGGTTGCGCGGCAAAAACGAAGACGATGTGAGTCTTCGTCTTCGCCTACGGTTTGCCGGCACTGTATTCTGTTCTACGTTCCTTCGGAACGAACAAAAAACCGGCCTCTTCGTGCTCGTTTTCATGTTCGCCCGAAGACGAATGCACAAGTCTAATTTCTAGGCCCTTTTTAGACCTCTTAACACGACTTATAAAAATCTCAGCTGTTTGTAAAAGTCACATTTATTGAGTGGGTTAAAGCTATGAGAAACACAGAAACATAGAATTTGATGCCAGATTACGAACCATTTGGCCCGTCTAGCCTGTTTGTTTTTCCTGATGGAAAATTCCCTCACTGTATTAGCCGCTACACCTATGAACATGACAGATAATCTTCCAGAGATCTGACCCAGAAGACTTTTAATTGTTTTTTTGGTTTTTTTATGCACATCTGTGCCAAGGGGCACCTCAGTTGTAAATAGTGCCCTTAAATAAATACTTATATTTTTGTTCCCACCTTTAGGAGACAAACCAATTTCACACACAGCGACACAAACGTCAGTGAAATTTCTGCTCAGTCTGGTGCTTCAAAAGGAGATACCTATAGGAGCTCCTAAAATGCCGGACGTGAGGGGCAAAGAGATAAAGCGGTATGTCAATCCAGGTGCTTTTGGACTGAGCGCGGAATTTCTTTCTAGACTAGAGTCCCACCTGTTAAAAAGATGCATGGAAATCAAAATGAATATGATGCCTGCAGTGGTTAGAAACTCCCGAATGATGGCTGAAAGCAGTCGTCAGCAAACACCCGGGAGCCCTCAAACACCGCTATTAGAAAACCAGCCTGTACCTGCTCCGAGGAAAAAACAGCATACCAAAACCAGAGCCAAATCAGGTGATTGTGAGAAGCCAGGTTCTTCAATGCCATCATCTCGACCACCTACTCCGAGGAAAAAACAGCATACCAAAACCGGAGCCAAATCAGGTCATTGTGAGAAACCAGGTTCTTCAATTCCATCATCTCGACCACCTAAACCTGGGACATCATCTGCAGGAGTGCAAAACGGACAATCGCTTCCTGCAAGAGGCAATATGAAGGCTTCAGCAAAGACCTGCAAGACGCCATCACTGGCCAAACCAGTGCCATCACTGGCCAAACCAGTGAAACCTTCTCAGGGCCGTACACCAAGCAACAAACCAAAAATACCTCGGGAAAGACATCCAGGATCTAAGTCATCTACAAAGAAAAGGCGCTCAAAACGCTCTTGGCTGAGCCGTGTACTGAGCCTCTTCTGCTGCTTCTGCCCATAAGTGTCAATCTGACTGCCATTCTGGCCTCAAGAAGGATTTTTTTCCCCTTGTTTGTTGCAAAATTGGAAAGAGCAACAAACTGGGGTTTTTTTTGCCTTCTTTTGTATCAACTGCAATTAACAGATGTGGGAAAGGCTGAACTTGATGGACGCATATCTTTTTTCAGCCTACGTACCAACATCTAATACTTAACATCTAAAAGCAGCCGGTTCTACGGACTGTGGAAGGCAAAGAGTAAGATCCAGCAGGAGTAAATGAGTAAGGCGGTTTTCTGTTATTGCCCTACGTGGCTATTTAGCTACGTTTAAATAAAGCATTTCATTCTCTATGTCGTTTCCGATGTTTGTATTGGACAGATTCATGAGCGCAAAAATCCTTTTCCACACAATTTCTTTTCACTTATGATGACTTTACTAACATTACTGCTCCTGTTCATCAGGTCACTCCATCCAAAAAACTCAAAATGAAAGTTTTTTTTCAGGGCACTATCCTGCTGTCCAGGCAGCAGAGATCATGGGAGATGCGGGGAGATCTTCTGATCATCCCTGATCAGCCCAGGGAGCTGTAAGATCAGTGGAGGACTGTGCTGTTGCTCATGTGTGGGACATGCTAACTTTTGCATCTAGTCACACATTGCCAAACGCAGTTGTCCTGATTTGGACTCTTGAAATGTTGGAGGAGCATGGTATTTTAATGCTGGCTTTCTTTCACTTTATATAAGATGAACTACATGCCTTTCCCATTAGGTATCAATTTCAATATCACATTCGATTCAGCAATTGTATTTACTTCTGTGACATTTGTTTTTTTTGTTGATTTGTTTCCTTTGCCTTAGATGTCGCATCTGTATTCCAAGGTGCCAAGGGTAGCCTTGTTTTGTTCACCCTAATAGTCTTCTTCTTGCAATTGACAATGACATCATAAGTCCCGTGCAGAGCAGAGCTCAATTTACAGGGGGTATTTTGAAACCCATTATTAAACCTTGGTTTATAACTTAGTTATAATTTACAATAAAAAAAGGGATTTACTGAAATTAAACTGTAAACGTTTATCAATGCAAATTACTTAGAACACATAACTACTTAATGTTCTGAGCCGCTAGCAAGAGAGGATTGGGCAGGAAAGAAAATGGCAGATTGCAGACCCAAGCAAGGACTAAACAGGGACAGTATGCAGTTCCTTGTGCATGTTCTCCAGTTGGTGTAATGCAACGTTACATGACCAAGTGGCAAAAGGGAGGCTGCCCTCACATATAAAAACAGCCAGAGAGTAAGCTGGGGGTGAAGTAAGGGGGTGATGGAGGGAGCAAGAGCAAACCTATGTGTATCTTTTTCTAAGATACCATTGAATTGGAATATTGATAAATCAAAAGGTTGTATACGTCTTATCAGAGATATCACTACATCCTTATATATATATATATATATATATATATATATATATATATATATATTATTCGTACATGTATTCTTGTTTGAACTGTTAAGAAAGAGCAATCAATGCTTTGTGTAAAACTCTGCATCCATCATGAGAGCTGGGTGGTCCCATCCCTTGTTTAAGTATTATTAAAAATTTTTATAGCTGTATTATTGAGTTTAAAATGTAAGCTCACCAGCAGGGTACACGACTCCTGTTGTATCTGTATGGAAGGAACAGTTCAACGTCTCCGACAGTCCCACTAAAAAAGAATGCATATGAAAGTAAAGTAAGCACATAGACTGCCGCGTTCACTAAGCTAGCACAGGAGCTGACTGGTGGTAAATATATCCCGTGCCAGATGTGTTTACCTGATCTCCAAATAGCTTTGGGATGGGCGTGCAGAATCATCCCATGCATTTGTATGCGAAGATATAGAGAAACTTGAAAATTGTAAGATAGCTGCGTGCTCCCTTCAACTACACAGGACATGTGTTTGCCCGAATGCATACACTGCACATGGGGAAAGAGGCAATGGAAGAATCACCCCCTTGCACTAATCAGGGGGACATCACGAAAATGTAAAGGGACCATACATCTACAACAGGCATTAAGGCTTCGGTCTGGCTCCTAAGCTCTCCATGCGATGTGCCAAGTCCTTTGGTGCACCATGCATGATAGGTGGCCTTTAATCAAGCAGTTAGGCGAGTCATTTTTTGGGTAGCTGTGTAGTATACTCGTACGCCCAAATCCATACAATAATCATACTGATTAGTGCCAGCGTATAAAAAGGAGAGCTTTACTTTACTTCTTACTCCAGAGAAGCATTCAAGTCCCACACCAACAATATTTAATGATTCAATACATTCAACGGTCATCGTGTTAGCATTTAATATAACTATTTAGCAAATTGCAACATGAGCAAAAGCATCACATGCTAAGCATTCTGGATGGTGGAAGCCGGGGTCTTGTACCAAAGTCTTTGGTACCATTTTAACCTAATGTCGGATTAAATGTATTGGTTTTACTATAAAAACAATATGAGTGAATAAAACATTGCCTCTGCTTCATTTATTCGTAAGAAGGTATGTTTAAGGTGATTTTGTTTTATTCAAAAAGCCACAGAGTATACACACCCGTTACGCAATGAATAAAAAAACCGTTACGCCTAACCTCTTCAGCTCCATCCCTGGACAGGTGTCCCCTGCCCAGTCTCACCCCATGCTCCTCCTGCAATCCTGCACAATCTAACAACTCCATTTATTATGTTTAATGGAGATTTTACATATTTTATTTTTCTTCTGCTCTATCTGGGGTGATTCCCCTTTAAGCTACAAGTGATGATGTCACAAAGACATGTGATGTCATAGTGAGGCACAAGCTATACTAACAAGGCATTCCGGAATTTCGACAGAGATTCGGATACTCGCAGGTGAGTGATGTTCTCCTAAACATCAGATAAGGCTATGTACCTAGTGAATGTTTGAGGTTAAACAGCACTTTACGAAATCACAGAATAGATAATTTCTAGGCCCTTTTTAGACCTCTTAACACGACTTATAAAAATCTCAGCTGTTTGTAAAAGTCACATTTATTGAGTGGGTTAAAGATATGAGAAACACAGAAACATAGAATTTGATGCCAGATTACGAACCATTTGGCCCGTCTAGCCTGTTTGTTTTTCCTGATGGAAAGAATCAGACCTTAATCCTCGTCTTAGATTCAGGATAGCTTTATGCCCACCCCATGCGCGGCTAAATTCCCTCACTGTATTAGCCGCTACACCTATGAACATGACAGATAATCTTCCAGAGATCTGACCCAGAAGACTTTTAATTGTTTTTTTTATGCACATCTGTGCCAAGGGGCACCTCAGTTGTAAATAGTGCCCTTAAATAAATACTTATATTTTTGTTCCCACCTTTAGGAGACAAACCAATCTCACGCACAGCGACACAAACGTCAGTGAAATTTCTGCTCAGTCTGGTGCTTCAAAGGAGATACCTATAGGAGCTCCTAAAATGCCGGACGTGAGGGGCAAAGAGATAAAGCGGTATGTCAATCCAGGTGCTTTTGGACTGAGCGCGGAATTTCTTTCTAGACTAGAGTCCCACCTGTTAAAAAGATGCATGGAAATCAAAATGAATATGATGCCTGCAGTGGTTAGAAACTCCCGAATGATGGCTGAAAGCAGTCGTCAGCAAACACCCGGGAGCCCTCAAACACCGCTATTAGAAAACCAGCCTTTACCTACTCCGAGGAAAAAACAGCATACCAAAACCAGAGCCAAATCAGGTGATTGTGAGAAGCCAGGTTCTTCAATGCCATCATCTCGACCACCTACTCCGAGGAAAAAACAGCATACCAAAACCGGAGCCAAATCAGGTCATTGTGAGAAGCCAGGTTCTTCAATTCCATCATCTCGACCACCTAAACCTGGGACATCATCTGCAGGAGTGCAAAACGGACAATCGCTTCCTGCAAGAGGCAATATGAAGGCTTCAGCAAAGACCTGCAAGACGCCATCACTGGACAAACCAGTGCCATCACTGGCCAAACCAGTGAAACCTTCTCAGGGCCGTACACCAAGCAACAAACCAAAAATACCTCGGGAAAGACATCCAGGATCTAAGTCATCTACAAAGAAAAGGCGCTCAAAACGCTCTTGGCTGAGCCGTGTACTGAGCCTCTTCTGCTGCTTCTGCCCATAAGTGTCAATCTGACTGCCATTCTGGCCTCAAGAAGGATTTTTTTCCCCTTGTTTGTTGCAAAATTGGAAAGAGCAACAAACTGGGGGTTTTTTTGCCTTCTTTTGTATCAACTGCAATTAACAGATGTGGGAAAGGCTGAACTTGATGGACGCATATCTTTTTTCAGCCTACGTACCAACATCTAATACTTAACATCTAAAAGCAGCCGGTTCTACGGACTGTGGAAGGCAAAGAGTAAGATCCAGCCGGAGTAAATGAGTAAGGCGGTTTTCTGTTATTGCCCTACGTGGCTATTTAGCTACGTTTAAATAAAGCGTTTCATTCTCTATGTCGTTTCCGATGTTTGTATTGGACAGATTAATGAGCGCAAAAATCCTTTTCCACACAATTTCTTTTCACTTATGATGACTTTACTAACATTACTGCTCCTGGTCATCAGGTCACTCCATCCAAAAAACTCAAAATGAAAGTTTTTTTTCAGGGCACTATCCTGCTGTCCAGGCAGCAGAGATCATGGGAGATGCGGGGAGATCTTCTGATCATCCCTGATCAGCCCAGGGAGCTGTAAGATCAATGGAGGACTGTGCTGTTGCTCATGTGTGGGACATGCTAACTTTTGCATCTAGTCACACATTGCCAAACGCAGTTGTCCTGATTTGGACTCTTGAAATGTTGGAGGAGCATGGTATTTTAATGTTGGCTTTCTTTCACTTTATATAAGATGAACTACATGCCTTTCCCATTAGGTATCAATTTCAATATCACATTCGATTCAGCAATTGTATTTACTTCTGTGACATTTGTTTTTTTTGTTGATTTGTTTCCTTTGCCTTAGATGTCGCATCTGTATTCCAAGGTGCCAAGGGTAGCCTTGTTTTGTTCACCCTAATAGTCTTCTTCTTGCAATTGACAATGACATCATAAGTCCCGTGCAGAGCAGAGCTCAATTTACAGGGGGTATTTTGAAACCCATTATTAAACCTTGGTTTATAACTTAGTTATAATTTACAATAAAAAAAGGGATTTACTGAAATTAAACTGTAAACGTTTATCAATGCAAATTACTTAGAACACATAACTACTTAATGTTCTAAGCCGCTAGCAAGAAAGGATTGGGCAGGAAACAAAATGGCAGATTGCAGACCCAAGCAAGGACTAAAAAGGGACAGTATGCAGTTCCTTGTGCATGTTCTCCAGTTGATGTAATGCAACGTTACATGACCAAGTGGCAAAAGGGAGGCTGCCCTCACATATAAAAACAGCCAGAGAGTAAGCTGGGGGTGAAGTAAGGGGGTGATGGAGAGAGCAAGAGCAAACCTATGTGTATCTTTTTCTAAGATACCATTGAATTGGAATATTGATAAATCAAAAGGTTGTATACGTCTTATCAGAGATATCACTACATCCTTATATATATATATATATATATATATATTATTCGTACATGTATTCTTGTTTGAACTGTTAAGAAAGAGCAATCAATGCTTTGTGTAAAACTCTGCATCCATCATGAGAGCTGGGTGGTCCCATCCCTTGTTTAAGTATTATTTAAATTTTTGATAGCTGTATTATTGAGTTTAAAATGTAAGCTCACCAGCAGGGTACACGACTCCTGTTGTATCTGTATGGAAGGAACAGTTCAACGTCTCCGACAGTCCCACTAAAAAAGAATGCATATGAAAGTAAAGTAAGCACATAGACTGCCGCGTTCACTAAGCTAGCACAGGAGCTGACTGGTGGTAAATATATCCCGTGCCAGATGTGTTTACCTGATCTCCAAATAGCTTTGGGATGGGCGTGCAGAATCATCCCATGCATTTGTATGCGAAGATATAGAGAAACTTGAAAATTGTAAGATAGCTGCGTGCTCCCTTCAACTACACAGGACATGCGTTTGCCCGAATGCATACACTGCACATGGGGAAAGAGGCAACGGAAGAATCACCCCCTTGCACTAATCAGGGGGAAATCACGAAAATGTAAAGGGACCATACATCTACAACAGGCATTAAGGCTTCGGTCTGGCTCCTAAGCTCTCCATGCGATGTGCCAAGTCCTTTGGTGCACCATGCATGATAAATGGCCTTTAATCAAGCAGTTAGGCGAGTCATTTTTTGGGTAGCTGTGTAGTATACTCGTACGCCCAAATCCATACAATAATCATACTGATTAGTGCCAGCGTATAAAAAGGAGAGCTTTACTTTACTTCTTACTCCAGAGAAGCATTCAAGTCCCACACCAACAATATTTAATGATTCAATACATTCAACGGTCATCGTGTTAGCATTTAATATAACTATTTAGCAAATTGCAACATGAGCAAAAGCATCACATGCTAAGCATTCTGGATGGTGGAAGCCGGGGTCTTGTACCAAAGTCTTTGGTACCATTTTAACCTAATGTCGGATTAAATGTATTGGTTTTACTATAAAAACAATATGAGTGAATAAAACATTGCCTCTGCTTCATTTATTCGTAAGAAGGTATGTTTAAGGTGATTTTGTTTTATTCAAAAAGCCACAGAGTATACACACCCGTTACGCAATGAATAAAAAAACCGTTACGCCTAACCTCTTCAGCTCCATCCCTGGACAGGTGTCCCCTGCCCAGTCTCACCCCATGCTCCTCCTGCAATCCTGCACAATCTAACAACTCCATTTATTATGTTTAATGGAGATTTTACATATTTTATTTTTCTTCTGCTCTATCTGGGGTGATTCCCCTTTAAGCTACAAGTGATGATGTCACAAAGACATGTGATGTCATAGTGAGGCACAAGCTATACTAACAAGGCATTCCGGAATTTCGACAGAGATTCGGATACTCGCAGGTGAGTGATGTTCTCCTAAACATCAGATAAGGCTATGTACCTAGTGAATGTTTGAGGTTAAACAGCACTTTACGAAATCACAGAATAGATAATTTCTAGGCCCTTTTTAGACCTCTTAACACGACTTATAAAAATCTCAGCTGTTTGTAAAAGTCACATTTATTGAGTGGGTTAAAGATATGAGAAACACAGAAACATAGAATTTGATGCCAGATTACGAACCATTTGGCCCGTCTAGCCTGTTTGTTTTTCCTGATGGAAAGAATCAGACCTTAATCCTCGTCTTAGATTCAGGATAGCTTTATGCCCACCCCATGCGCGGCTAAATTCCCTCACTGTATTAGCCGCTACACCTATGAACATGACAGATAATCTTCCAGAGATCTGACCCAGAAGACTTTTAATTGTTTTTTTGTTTTTTTAATGCACATCTGTGCCAAGGGGCACCTCAGTTGTAAATAGTGCCCTTAAATAAATACTTATATTTTTGTTCCCACCTTTAGGAGACAAACCAATCTCACGCACAGCGACACAAACGTCAGTGAAATTTCTGCTCAGTCTGGTGCTTCAAAGGAGATACCTATAGGAGCTCCTAAAATGCCGGACGTGAGGGGCAAAGAGATAAAGCGGTATGTCAATCCAGGTGCTTTTGGACTGAGCGCGGAATTTCTTTCTAGACTAGAGTCCCACCTGTTAAAAAGATGCATGGAAATCAAAATGAATATGATGCCTGCAGTGGTTAGAAACTCCCGAATGATGGCTGAAAGCAGTCGTCAGCAAACACCCGGGAGCCCTCAAACACCGCTATTAGAAAACCAGCCTGTACCTGCTCCGAGGAAAAAACAGCATACCAAAACCAGAGCCAAATCAGGTGATTGTGAGAAGCCAGGTTCTTCAATGCCATCATCTCGACCACCTACTCCGAGGAAAAAACAGCATACCAAAACCGGAGCCAAATCAGGTCATTGTGAGAAGCCAGGTTCTTCAATTCCATCATCTCGACCACCTAAACCTGGGACATCATCTGCAGGAGTGCAAAACGGACAATCGCTTCCTGCAAGAGGCAATATGAAGGCTTCAGCAAAGACCTGCAAGACGCCATCACTGGCCAAACCAGTGCCATCACTGGCCAAACCAGTGAAACCTTCTCAGGGCCGTACACCAAGCAACAAACCAAAAATACCTCGGGAAAGACATCCAGGATCTAAGTCATCTACAAAGAAAAGGCGCTCAAAACGCTCTTGGCTGAGCCGTGTACTGAGCCTCTTCTGCTGCTTCTGCCCATAAGTGTCAATCTGACTGCCATTCTGGCCTCAAGAAGGATTTTTTTCCCCTTGTTTGTTGCAAAATTGGAAAGAGCAACAAACTGGGGTTTTTTTTGCCTTCTTTTGTATCAACTGCAATTAACAGATGTGGGAAAGGCTGAATCTGATGGACGCATATCTTTTTTCAGCCTACGTACCAACATCTAATACTTAACATCTAAAAGCAGCCGGTTCTACGGACTGTGGAAGGCAAAGAGTAAGATCCAGCCGGAGTAAATGAGTAAGGCGGTTTTCTGTTATTGCCCTACGTGGCTATTTAGCTACGTTTAAATAAAGCGTTTCATTCTCTATGTCGTTTCCGATGTTTGTATTGGACAGATTAATGAGCGCAAAAATCCTTTTCCACACAATTTCTTTTCACTTATGATGACTTTACTAACATTACTGCTCCTGGTCATCAGGTCACTCCATCCAAAAAACTCAAAATGAAAGTTTTTTTTCAGGGCACTATCCTGCTGTCCAGGCAGCAGAGATCATGGGAGATGCGGGGAGATCTTCTGATCATCCCTGATCAGCCCAGGGAGCTGTAAGATCAATGGAGGACTGTGCTGTTGCTCATGTGTGGGACATGCTAACTTTTGCATCTAGTCACACATTGCCAAACGCAGTTGTCCTGATTTGGACTCTTGAAATGTTGGAGGAGCATGGTATTTTAATGTTGGCTTTCTTTCACTTTATATAAGATGAACTACATGCCTTTCCCATTAGGTATCAATTTCAATATCACATTCGATTCAGCAATTGTATTTACTTCTGTGACATTTGTTTTTTTTGTTGATTTGTTTCCTTTGCCTTAGATGTCGCATCTGTATTCCAAGGTGCCAAGGGTAGCCTTGTTTTGTTCACCCTAATAGTCTTCTTCTTGCAATTGACAATGACATCATAAGTCCCGTGCAGAGCAGAGCTCAATTTACAGGGGGTATTTTGAAACCCATTATTAAACCTTGGTTTATAACTTAGTTATAATTTACAATAAAAAAAGGGATTTACTGAAATTAAACTGTAAACGTTTATCAATGCAAATTACTTAGAACACATAACTACTTAATGTTCTGAGCCGCTAGCAAGAAAGGATTGGGCAGGAAACAAAATGGCAGATTGCAGACCCAAGCAAGGACTAAAAAGGGACAGTATGCAGTTCCTTGTGCATGTTCTCCAGTTGATGTAATGCAACGTTACATGACCAAGTGGCAAAAGGGAGGCTGCCCTCACATATAAAAACAGCCAGAGAGTAAGCTGGGGGTGAAGTAAGGGGGTGATGGAGAGAGCAAGAGCAAACCTATTTTTCTAAGATACCATTGAATTGGAATATTGATAAATCAAAAGGTTGTATACGTCTTATCAGAGATATCACTACATCCTTATATATATATATATATATATATATATATATTATTCGTACATGTATTCTTGTTTGAACTGTTAAGAAAGAGCAATCAATGCTTTGTGTAAAACTCTGCATCCATCATGAGAGCTGGGTGGTCCCATCCCTTGTTTAAGTATTATTTAAATTTTTGATAGCTGTATTATTGAGTTTAAAATGTAAGCTCACCAACAGGGTACACGACTCCTGTTGTATCTGTATGGAAGGAACAGTTCAACGTCTCCGACAGTCCCACTAAAAAAGAATGCATATGAAAGTAAAGTAAGCACATAGACTGCCGCGTTCACTAAGCTAGCACAGGAGCTGACTGGTGGTAAATATATCCCGTGCCAGATGTGTTTACCTGATCTCCAAATAGCTTTGGGATGGGCGTGCAGAATCATCCCATGCATTTGTATGCGAAGATATAGAGAAACTTGAAAATTGTAAGATAGCTGCGTGCTCCCTTCAACTACACAGGACATGCGTTTGCCCGAATGCATACACTGCACATGGGGAAAGAGGCAACGGAAGAATCACCCCCTTGCACTAATCAGGGGGAAATCACGAAAATGTAAAGGGACCATACATCTACAACAGGCATTAAGGCTTCGGTCTGGCTCCTAAGCTCTCCATGCGATGTGCCAAGTCCTTTGGTGCACCATGCATGATAAATGGCCTTTAATCAAGCAGTTAGGCGAGTCATTTTTTGGGTAGCTGTGTAGTATACTCGTACGCCCAAATCCATACAATAATCATACTGATTAGTGCCAGCGTATAAAAAGGAGAGCTTTACTTTACTTCTTACTCCAGAGAAGCATTCAAGTCCCACACCAACAATATTTAATGATTCAATACATTCAATGGTCATCGTGTTAGCATTTAATATAACTATTTAGCAAATTGCAACATGAGCAAAAGCATCACATGCTAAGCATTCTGGATGGTGGAAGCCGGGGTCTTGTACCAAAGTCTTTGGTACCATTTTAACCTAATGTCGGATTAAATGTATTGGTTTTACTATAAAAACAATATGAGTGAATAAAACATTGCCTCTGCTTCATTTATTCGTAAGAAGGTATGTTTAAGGTGATTTTGTTTTATTCAAAAAGCCACAGAGTATACACACCCGTTACGCAATGAATAAAAAAACCGTTACGCCTAACCTCTTCAGCTCCATCCCTGGACAGGTGTCCCCTGCCCAGTCTCACCCCATGCTCCTCCTGCAATCCTGCACAATCTAACAACTCCATTTATTATGTTTAATGGAGATTTTACATATTTTATTTTTCTTCTGCTCTATCTGGGGTGATTCCCCTTTAAGCTACAAGTGATGATGTCACAAAGACATGTGATGTCATAGTGAGGCACAAGCTATACTAACAAGGCATTCCGGAATTTCGACAGAGATTCGGATACTCGCAGGTGAGTGATGTTCTCCTAAACATCAGATAAGGCTATGTACCTAGTGAATGTTTGAGGTTAAACAGCACTTTACGAAATCACAGAATAGATAATTTCTAGGCCCTTTTTAGACCTCTTAACACGACTTATAAAAATCTCAGCTGTTTGTAAAAGTCACATTTATTGAGTGGGTTAAAGATATGAGAAACACAGAAACATAGAATTTGATGCCAGATTACGAACCATTTGGCCCGTCTAGCCTGTTTGTTTTTCCTGATGGAAAGAATCAGACCTTAATCCTCGTCTTAGATTCAGGATAGCTTTATGCCCACCCCATGCGCGGCTAAATTCCCTCACTGTATTAGCCGCTACACCTATGAACATGACAGATAATCTTCCAGAGATCTGACCCAGAAGACTTTTAATTGTTTTTTTGTTTTTTTAATGCACATCTGTGCCAAGGGGCACCTCAGTTGTAAATAGTGCCCTTAAATAAATACTTATATTTTTGTTCCCACCTTTAGGAGACAAACCAATCTCACGCACAGCGACACAAACGTCAGTGAAATTTCTGCTCAGTCTGGTGCTTCAAAGGAGATACCTATAGGAGCTCCTAAAATGCCGGACGTGAGGGGCAAAGAGATAAAGCGGTATGTCAATCCAGGTGCTTTTGGACTGAGCGCGGAATTTCTTTCTAGACTAGAGTCCCACCTGTTAAAAAGATGCATGGAAATCAAAATGAATATGATGCCTGCAGTGGTTAGAAACTCCCGAATGATGGCTGAAAGCAGTCGTCAGCAAACACCCGGGAGCCCTCAAACACCGCTATTAGAAAACCAGCCTGTACCTGCTCCGAGGAAAAAACAGCATACCAAAACCAGAGCCAAATCAGGTGATTGTGAGAAGCCAGGTTCTTCAATGCCATCATCTCGACCACCTACTCCGAGGAAAAAACAGCATACCAAAACCGGAGCCAAATCAGGTCATTGTGAGAAGCCAGGTTCTTCAATTCCATCATCTCGACCACCTAAACCTGGGACATCATCTGCAGGAGTGCAAAACGGACAATCGCTTCCTGCAAGAGGCAATATGAAGGCTTCAGCAAAGACCTGCAAGACGCCATCACTGGCCAAACCAGTGCCATCACTGGCCAAACCAGTGAAACCTTCTCAGGGCCGTACACCAAGCAACAAACCAAAAATACCTCGGGAAAGACATCCAGGATCTAAGTCATCTACAAAGAAAAGGCGCTCAAAACGCTCTTGGCTGAGCCGTGTACTGAGCCTCTTCTGCTGCTTCTGCCCATAAGTGTCAATCTGACTGCCATTCTGGCCTCAAGAAGGATTTTTTTCCCCTTGTTTGTTGCAAAATTGGAAAGAGCAACAAACTGGGGTTTTTGTTGCCTTCTTTTGTATCAACTGCAATTAACAGATGTGGGAAAGGCTGAATCTGATGGACGCATATCTTTTTTCAGCCTACGTACCAACATCTAATACTTAACATCTAAAAGCAGCCGGTTCTACGGACTGTGGAAGGCAAAGAGTAAGATCCAGCCGGAGTAAATGAGTAAGGCGGTTTTCTGTTATTGCCCTACGTGGCTATTTAGCTACGTTTAAATAAAGCGTTTCATTCTCTATGTCGTTTCCGATGTTTGTATTGGACAGATTAATGAGCGCAAAAATCCTTTTCCACACAATTTCTTTTCACTTATGATGACTTTACTAACATTACTGCTCCTGGTCATCAGGTCACTCCATCCAAAAAACTCAAAATGAAAGTTTTTTTTCAGGGCACTATCCTGCTGTCCAGGCAGCAGAGATCATGGGAGATGCGGGGAGATCTTCTGATCATCCCTGATCAGCCCAGGGAGCTGTAAGATCAATGGAGGACTGTGCTGTTGCTCATGTGTGGGACATGCTAACTTTTGCATCTAGTCACACATTGCCAAACGCAGTTGTCCTGATTTGGACTCTTGAAATGTTGGAGGAGCATGGTATTTTAATGTTGGCTTTCTTTCACTTTATATAAGATGAACTACATGCCTTTCCCATTAGGTATCAATTTCAATATCACATTCGATTCAGCAATTGTATTTACTTCTGTGACATTTGGTTTTTTTGTTGATTTGTTTCCTTTGCCTTAGATGTCGCATCTGTATTCCAAGGTGCCAAGGGTAGCCTTGTTTTGTTCACCCTAATAGTCTTCTTCTTGCAATTGACAATGACATCATAAGTCCCGTGCAGAGCAGAGCTCAATTTACAGGGGGTATTTTGAAACCCATTATTAAACCTTAGTTTATAACTTAGTCATAATTTACAATAAAAAAAGGGATTTACTGAACTTAAACTGTAAACGTTTATCAATGCAAATTACTTAGAACACATAACTACTTAATGTTCTGAGCCGCTAGCAAGAGAGGATTGGGCAGGAAACAAAATGGCAGATTGCAGACCCAAACAAGGACTAAACAGGGACAGTATGCAGTTCCTTGTGCATGTTCTCCAGTTGATGTAATGCAACGTTACATGACCAAGTGGCAAAAGGGAGGCTGCCCTCACATATAAAAACAGCCAGAGAGTAAGCTGGGGGTGAAGTAAGGGGGTGATGGAGGGAGCAAGAGCAAACCTATGTGTATCTTTTTCTAAGATACCATTGAATTGGAATATTGATAAATCAAAAGGTTGTATATGTCTTATCAGAGATATCACTACATCCTTATATATATATATATATATATATATATATATATATATATATTATTCGTACATGTATTCTTGTTTGAACTGTTAAGAAAGAGCAATCAATGCTTTGTGTAAAACTCTGCATCCATCATGAGAGCTGGGTGGTCCCATCCCTTGTTTAAGTATTATTTAAATTTTTGATAGCTGTATTATTGAGTTTAAAATGTAAGCTCACCAGCAGGGTACACGACTCCTGTTGTATCCGTATGGAAGGAACAGTTCAACGTCTCCGACAGTCCCACTAAAAAAGAATGCATATGAAAGTAAAGTAAGCACATAGACTGCCGCGTTCACTAAGCTAGCACAGGAGCTGACTGGTGGTAAATATATCCCGTGCCAGATGTGTTTACCTGATCTCCAAATAGCTTTGGGATGGGCGTGCAGAATCATCCCATGCATTTGTATGCGAAGATATAGAGAAACTTGAAAATTGTAAGATAGCTGCGTGCACTAATCAGGGGGACATCACGAAAATGTAAAGGGACCATACATCTACAACAGGCATTAAGGCTTCGGTCTGGCTCCTAAGCTCTCCATGCGATGTGCCAAGTCCTTTGGTGCACCATGCATGATAAGTGGCCTTTAATCAAGCAGTTAGGCGAGTCATTTTTTGGGTAGCTGTGTAGTATACTCGTACGCCCAAATCCATACAATAATCATACTGATTAGTGCCAGCGTATAAAAAGGAGAGCTTTACTTTACTTCTTACTCCAGAGAAGCATTCAAGTCCCACACCAACAATATTTAATGATTCAATACATTCAACGGTCATCGTGTTGGCATTTAATATAACTATTTAGCAAATTGCAACATGAGCAACAGCATCACATGCAGAACACCTTCTTCTCTTAGTTAGAACTTGGTATATAGGCGGCGGTCTTGTTACGTACCCAAAAGCAGGCCATGTGCTAAATACACGATACGTATGTGTCTTGTTAATCCAGAGGCCTGCACATAGCAATACATTAAAACATTTGCGGAGCGTTTGCGCATCGCCCCCGCGCCTCACAGAGAAATACGATACTTGCTTATAACTAACCTAAGCAACCGCGCACCGTCAGGAGAATGGTGCGCCGACTGAGTGAAAGGGAATCCGTACCCAACCGCCAGCCACAACCTGCTGTCCCGCTCCTCTCCCGCCGTTCCCACAGGGAGTGAAAGTGCGCAGCAGCATCAGCAGTGCCCGCCCACCGCCGAAACTGTTGACACACAAATGAGGCAATAGCGCTCCTCTCCACAGCCATGCGCTTATCCTATTGGTTCAGAGCAACTTCCAGGATAATGAGAAAAGCAACGCCAGCCAATCGTATGCGGTACTTGGCATATACGGAGGGTGGTGCGCATTCTGTATAGTCTGTTACTAAAGTCTGATATGTGAAATGAGGTAAACTGCAACTTAGATAAATAATTGACCATATTTAGCAAATAACTCTTAGCAGATATGTAAGTTTACTCTTTCTTCACATAAAAAACACGGAAATGTCTAGAAGGCCTTTTTTCATTTGGAACAGTTCAGCATTAATTCATCTATTCATGATGTGCCTATAGTACATCTGTGCCTAGGGACACCGCAGTTGCATGGGTGTAGGAAATCATGCTGTGGGGACTGATAATGAAGAAATCTCCCCTAGGGCCATAGGATGGGAGGAAGACATGCACTCACTGCCACATCGGCGCCTGCAGAACTGGTTGGGGAGATCCCTAACCAGCCCAAAACTAAGGTATTACATATGAGTGTGCTCCCTGTGCGACATCGGCAGGTGCGGGCATGGTACCTCTACATCATGCTGTGCCATCTAAATTGACACGCTGCAGGCAACCCTGGACATGCAAGAGTTTTTAGCAACCAATTGGCACCCCTCGGTCTCCTCCGCTCCCTGGTGCCACCCACCTCAGCGCTTCCCTGACTGCGGCGGTGGGAGCGCGAGGCCTCAGTCTCATATACCAGCGCTCAGCAGTAGAGTGGCGCACACCGCGGCAGAGCAGCGAGGCAGAGGCCTTGCGGTCCCACCACAGGACTTCAGCAAGGTAAGTGAACTACAAAGGGGGTAGATAGTGAGATGGGGTAGATAGAAGGGGGAGAGGGGGTAGAAAGCGGTATAGGTAATAAGACAGGAGTGGTAGTAAGAATATTGAAATAAAGAGTGAGAACGAGAGAGAATTAATTAATATGTGGGCGAATTGTGTGAATGAGTGAGGTAATTAATGATTGTGAATGAGTGAGATAATTAATAATTGTGTGAATGAATGAGAGAATTAATGAATAAATGTGTGGATGAATTGCTTGAATAATGTGAGAATGCATTCATGGATATGTGTATCATGAATGTGATTTAGGGAAAGGTAAAGATGGCACAAGCAGGGTGTTTGGGCCTTGGGGACCAAGATGGCACAGGGCAGGCTGTTTGAGGACAAAGATGGCTCACGCTGGGCTGTTTGGGGACAAAGTTGGGTTACGCTGAGCTGTTTGGGGACAAGGTTGGCTCACTCTGGACTGTAATCTGGTTGTGTAATCTGGATGCTGGTCAGGTTCTATGTGGGCAATGTGGATGCCAGGGCTGGCCTTTAGGGTGTGCAACCTGTGATCTATGCCTGCAACTTAAGGGGGTTTTATCTACACATTAAATGCTGAGTTTTTATCTGAATTCCAATCAGGGGTGTACCTAGAGTATTTGGCACCTGGGGGAGACCCTGTATGTGGAACACACACACACACACTTTAAAAATGCATAGTTTATATCATAATATACTGGCACAGACATTGATGGTGGTACAGCATAACTGTTATCGTTATAAACTGAGGCACACATTGACGGTGGTACAGCATAACTGTTATCCTTATATACTGAGGCACACATTGACGGGGGTACAGTGTAACACCTATCACTATATACTAAGCCAAATTAGTTGAATCGATTTTTATCTATTTATAAAATTAGTTTTTTCAGAGCAAATGCCCTGAAAAACTCCCCTCCTTCTATAATCCGACCTCAAATAGAGATCGGATTATAACTCTAGAATCCAGACCCCACGCAGAGCTGCAGGGGACATGGATTCTGATCTCTGTCAGTCGGTGGGGGTCTGTGCGATGCGCACAGATATCCTCCGCTTCTCCCCTCCACTTCCGCTTCTCTCCTCCACTTCCGCTGGGGCTTCTCTATTACTGAACGCCGGCATCACGTGATCTTCCGGCGCTCCATCATTGAAGCCCCAACGGAAGTGGAGTGGCGAAGCAGAGGCTGTCTGCGTGTTTTGCACAGACCCCCACCGGCTGCCAGAGAAGATCCAGGTCCCCTGCAGCGCTGCAGGGGATTTGGATTTTAGTGAGTGATGTGCGCAACCTCCGCTACTTCACTTCCACTTGCCCCACCAGGGGTTAATATATCAACAGAAGAAAAACGGGACAAATAAGCACCACTGGGTAAACTAAGCCTGGAGTATTATCTTTATTTTTATGCTTATTTGCATAAATTTGCCCCATATTTCTTCTGTTGATATATTCTACCTGGTGAGGCATGGTGGCATATAGGGGGTTTAAGGCATATCGGGGCACGGTGGCATGTCAGGGGCATATCGAGGGTAAAAGGTAAATCAGTGACACATTAGGAGCTAAAAGGCATATCAGGGGGCATGGTGGCATATAGGGGGCTATAAGGCATATCAAGGGGGCACAGTGGCATATAGGGGGGTATAAGGCATATCATGGGACAGAGTGGCATATCAGTGGCAAATAGGGGGCTATAAGGCATATAAGGGGGGCACAGTGGCATATAGGGGGTATAAGACATATCAGTGGACAGAGGCATATAAGGGGTTATAAGGCATATCAGGGTGGTATATAGGCATATCGGAGGCACAGTGGCATATATGGAGGTATAAGGCATATCGGGGGGGCACAGTGGTATATAGGAGGTATAAGGCATTTCTGGGGCAGAGTGGCAAGCTGGGGGTGAGACGTGCATAACTTAATTTTTCTGTCCAATTTTGGAGTGTTACTTACTTTTAATAAAAGTGGTTAACACACCAAAATTGGACAAAACCTGGGCATGGTAGAAGTGAGATTACAGTCTCCCTATGCCATGCTATCTCCCCTACACACTCATTCACAAACATTCAGCATAAACTACAGCATAACACCCATCACTCTCACACACTTACTAATCCACTCTCACTGAATGTTTTCCTATCTTTCCCTGTCACTGTCACTTTTCCCGCTACAGCTCCTTTTCCTCCTCCTCTTCGTTCTTCTTCTTGGCTCTTCTTCTTCTGTGTCCATCTGGTGCAGTGAGTGCGGAAGGCGGTGGGCGCGGCTTCAGTGTTGTGCGTGGGGATATGACATCAAATCCCGACGCACAGGCTCAGTTGATGCACACATTAACAAACCTCCCACTCCCTTGATTGGCTTTAAACCGGTCAGAGAGAGATCCCCTGATGAGCGGCACCCGGGTGGTCCGCTGCCCCCGCCCCCCCGCTAGGCACGCTCCTGATTCCAATTGATCTATATCTGCAAAGCTGGGTTTGTGTGTTATTCGGTTGATCCATATCTGCTCTGCTATGCTTCCATACATTATTTATCTATACCTGCAAATACAGGGTTTGTATGTTGTATTCAGTTGATTTATACCTGCAATACTGTTTCCATGTATTGTTTATTTGATCTATTCCTTCAGTGCTGGGTTTACATGTGATTTCCAGTTTATCTATACCTGCAAAGCTGGGTTAGTGTGTTATTCTGTTGATCTATACCTGCTATGCTATGCTATTATTGTATACCCGCAAATACAGGATTTGTATGTCTGATTCTGTTGATCTATACATGCAAGTGCTGTTTACATGTGTGGTTTATTTGATGTATACCTGATCTACAGAGAGGAAGGAAAAGAGAGGTGTGGCTTAGTGAATCAGGGGAGAAAGAGACTCAGTAGGGCCAGAAGGAGAAAGGACTGCACTGACTCTCACAGTCAACCCCTAATCTGCAGTCAGTGTGACAAAAATGTTTTGTTGTTGTGGGAGAGGAGGGAATGATTGCATGGTAGAGAGCATGGAGGTAGGCACAAGGGAATGCTTGCCCAGGGACCAATTTTTCAATATTTGGAAAAATGTTACAAAGATTAGCTTTTTCCCCCTATATTTAATGTATTAACCCCTTCAGTCCCCGATGGATGTACCGGTACGTCCATAAAACTCATCTAAAGAAACCCCCATGGATTTACCGGTAGGTCCTGACCTTCTTGCAGTGGCAGGGACAGATCCCTACCACTACACAGGAGATCAGGCTATCGTTTGACAGCCTGGACTCCCCCCGTCAGCAGAAGCCAGCATCACTGGCTTTCTGCTTCCCGACCTCATGTAACAGCTTCCGGCGCAAATGCGGCATTCATGGAAGCCTCACAAGTGAGGCTGGCCATGGATCCGGGGAGGAAAGCCCTCCCTGCAAGAAAAATGGCAGACTAAAACAGCTTATGAAGCGATCAGAATCGCTTCCTAAGCATAAACGGTGTTGCTGACATGCCTGAATATCGAGGCATATAGCAGCACAACCCCCCTACCCTGATAGCCTTGTAATTGCTCCGAAGAGCAACCACAAGTGCCATCATGCAAATGACGTTGCCCCAGGCGGCGCTTTTGAAAAGTGCCATTTTTTTTAAGCGGAGGAGAGAGAGGGGCTCCGAGTGGTTTTCGCTTATCAAGTTTTCAGTACCCACTCGGCACCCCTCTATCTCCTCCGCGAGCCCTCTAGCTCGGTCTCTGTGCCGGCTTGTAATGCTGGGCGCCGGAATATGATGTCAGAACAGGGAGACTCCAGGACTGCTGGAAGGTAAGTGAAGTACAAAGCGGGGAGGGAGGGGGGGTAGGTTATGGTGAGGGAGAGAGGGGTAGATTATGTTGAAATATATTGAAAAGAATGAGTGAGAAGAAGAGTGAGATTGAGTGAGAACACATGAATACAAAGATGGCACAGGCTGGGCTGTTTGGTGACAAAGTTGACTCATGCTGGGCTGTTTGGGGACAAAGATGACAGGTCCTATGTGTGTTATCTGGGTGCTTATTAGGTTCTGTGGGCAGTGTGGACGCCAGGGCTGGCTTTTAGTTGTGCAACCTGTGGTCTGTGCCCGTAATTTAGGGGGTTTTACCTTTATTGTTGAGTTTTTATGTAAATTTAAATTGATCTATACCTGCAAAGCTGGGTTTGTGTGTTTATTTGAGCTATACCATCAGTGCTGAGTTTACATGTGATTTCCAGTTGATCTATACCTGGAATGCTATTTTTCTATACATTATTATTGTATACCTGCAGATACAGGATTTGTTTGTCTGATTCTATGCCTTCAGTGCTGAGTTCACATGTGCATTTCAATTGATCTGTACATGCAAAGCTGGGTTTGTGTGTTAATGTGTTAATCTATCCCTGCTATGCAATGTTTCCATACATTATTTATGTATGTAGTTATGTAGGTTTGTGTCTTATTCAATTGATCTATACATGCATGTGCTGTTTTATGTGTTTTATTTATACCTATTTTGTGGTGCTGGAGCGGAGGGAGTGATTACATGCTAAGGAGGGTGAAGCGGGGCCCAAGGAAATGCTTGCGTAGGTTCCAATTTTTTCACTTTAAATTGTATTGGCAGCAAGGTCTAATATATAGATATATTAAATTGGCAGCAGGATCTAATATTGATACATATTGACAGGAGGGGCTCATATTTATATATATATTGGCAGCAGGGGCTAATAATATATACCGTATTTGCTCGATTATAAGACGACCCTGATTATAAGACGACCCCCCAAAATCTGAATATTAACTTAGGAAAAAAAAAAAGCCTGAATATAGGACGACCCTAAAGGAAAAAAGTTTTACCAGTAAATGTTAATTCATGTAAACTATTTTTTTTAAATAAAAGCTACGATTGAGAAAAATATTTTTTTTGTTTTTATTTCCTTGTATTTTCCAACCTGTCCCCCAGTTACGCACATCTGCCCCCAGGCTTGCCACACAAATATGGCACTGTGGCCCATGATATGCCTTTTAACCCTCTATATGCCACTGTGCCCCATGGTATGCCTTTTGACCCCCTATGTGCCACTCTGCCTCCAGAAATGCCTTATGTGACGGAAGCCTCCATCACTAGGGCCACTGGAGAAGCCTGACTGCCAGCCTCCTCCCTATTGAATATGGGCCCTGGGTTTGTAGAGACTTCTGTGGCTACCCCCAGCAGTATCATCTCATCACTGGCTGAGGGGATTATCTCCAGCAGACAGCCAGGATCTGCCACCAGGGAGTGACCACCATTCTTTGATGTTTAATGTTGTATAAATCAGTCTCCCCCCCACACACCTATTGTATTGTTAATCCCGTTACTGCCCCTGTTGTCTCTGAGAGGCAGATTAAGGGGGCGGTTTGTGTCCCAATATCTTGTTTTATGTAAATATGTGTTTTGCTGGATATATCCAGTCCTGTGTGTCCAAAATAAATCAGTCTTCGTTTGGTTTTACCCTACACTGAGTCTCGGCTAGTGACTGGGGAACCGGGGAAAGTGTGTTGTCCCAGGCTAAGGGAGCACAAGACAGCGGAGGTAGTCGGTCGGACTAGCCTGCTCCGTGACACCTTATACCCCTATATCCCATTCTGGCATTTAGGGGGTTAAAATGCATATTATGGGGCAGAGTGGCATATAGGGAGGTATAAGGCATTCCAGGAGGCAGAGTGGCATTAAGGGAGTTAAAAGACATTGTATAGAGCACTCTGCCTCCTGAAATGCCTTATACCTCCCTATATGCCACTCTGCCCCATAGGGGTATAAGGCATTCCAGAAATGCCCTATGCCCCCATTTAACACACACACGCGCGCATTATTTGAATAATCGATTAGTTGGCAGATTATTTTTTCGATTAATCGGATAAAAAAATGCAATTTTTACATTTAAAATAATGTAATAAAAAACGTACAATTTACACTTTAATCTCTTTATCGCAGTGGCCTCTCTCTTTATTCACCTTCTTATTTTACTGACATAATAAAAAAAGCTACAAGAACCCAAACACAGTGTTTCTCAAACTAGGTTTAAATACAAAGTTATTAGTAAATATTAATTCATATGTTAACTATTTTTCATATTTAATAAAAACTATGAGAAAAAAGCAATGTTTATATTTTCTTTTATTTACCAAACTGCCCCCAGTTATGCACATCTGACCCCCAGCTTGCCACTCTGCCCCCATATATGCCTTATACCTCCTATATGCCAGAGATTCCACTGTGCCCCCTGATATGCCTTATACTCCTTATATGCCAGTGATATGCAACTGAGCTCCCTGATATACCTTTTACCCCCAGATTTGTTTTATGCCCCCCTGATATGCCTAATATCGATATGCCTTATACCCCCTATATGCCTTATAACTTCCAATATGCCACTCGCCCCCATTTATGCCTTATACCTTCCTATTTGCCACTGTGCACCCTGATATGCCACTCCGCCCCCCATAAATGCCCTGCACCACCCTGAAATTCATTATACTCCCTGATTCACCACTCTGCCTCCCAGATATGCCACTCTGAAATTCATTATGCCCCCCATACACCACTCTACCTCCCCCTATACACCGCTCTAACTCCCCCAGATATGCCATTCTGCCTCTCTGAAATTCATTACACCCCCATACACCACTCTGCTACCCTGAAATTCATTATACCCCCCATACACCACTATAACTCACCCATACACCACTCTGACTCCTCCCCCCTCCCATACACCACTCTGCCTCCTCCCCACTCCCATACACCACTCTGCCTCCTCCCCCTCCCATAAACCACTTTGTCTCCTCCCCCCTCCCATACAACACTCTGGCTCCTCCCCCTCCCATACACCACTCTGCCTCCTCCCCCCTCCCATACACCACTCTGCCTCCTCCCCCCTCCCATACACCACTCTGCCTCCTCCCCCTCCCATAAACCACTCTTCCTCCTCCCCCTTCCCATACACCACTCTGCCTCCTCCCCCCTCCCATACACCACTCTGCCTCCTCCCCCCTCCCATAAACCACTCTGCCTCCTCCCTCTCCCATACACCGCTCTGCCCCCTCCCATACTCCACTCTGCCTCCTCCCCTTCTCTGTCAGCCGGTGGGGGTCTGCACGATGTGCACAGACAGCCTCCGTTACTCACCTTCACTTACGCTGAGGCTTCTATGAAGCTGCAGTGAAAGTGCCTGTCAGCAACGGAGGTTCACAAAATACCAGGGAGTCGGGAGAGAGGCAGAGTGGTGTATGGGAGGGGACGCACTAATGTCTGTGCGTATTAGCGTTATAATCCGATCTCTGTTTGAGGTCGGATTATATAAGGAGAGGAGTTTTTCAGAGCATTTGCTCTGAAAAAAACTCTTTTTATAATCGATAAAAATCGATTCGACTAATCGGTAATAAAAATCGTTTCATTAAAAAACGATTTTAATTATCGATTATTATCGATTTTATCGATTAGTTGTTTCAGCCCTAATATATATATATATATATATATACATACACATATACAAACACACACATCTGACACTGTGACGGATATTTGATCCATGATCCCCGTGGGTGAGCTCTCACTCTTTGAAAAAAATATCTTATTATTATATTATTTTATTGAGCTGGGTTAATTCCAGGCTGAGCCTGGACATAATAATGTTATATTTCACCGGCCCTGGTTGCCGCCATTCACAAGATGGCGTCAACAATAGAAAAATTAATGAGTTCACAGAGGGTCTATCCTGGCACTGCATTCAACCATGCAAGGTCAATGGAATCCAGCTCACTAATCAGCGAGATAAGTAAAAAAATAAATAAATAAATAAATTTTTTTAAAAATGTAAAAAAAAATATGTAAAACATGTAAAAATTCCTCACTGTCACCAAAAAAATAAACAAAAATAGTTTTTTTATGAGCAAATCCTACAATTCACGCTATAGCTTCACAAAAATTCCCACATGGAAAGAGTTAAAATATTGGCATTATAAATGCCCATAGAGTGCCTATTTTTTTTAAAAAATGTATGATTTGATGGGGTAAATTGAATTGGCCGGCTTCAAAGATGTCTCAGATATGGGATATGGGCACAGACTGACCAGATGTCTAAATGGCAAAAAAATAACACACCTCACAAAGGTGACCTTTTACCTCCCAAATAACCCAACAAACCCATGTGGGGTATCACTGTGCCCAGGAGATGTTACTGAACACATATTGGGGTGTTGTTTGACACGGACATATACCAGGAGCAGTAAATTCATACCTGAAGTACAACGTTTGTGAAAAAAGTACAAAAAAAATGGGGTAAATTGCACTGGCCGACTTCAAAGATACCCGAAATAGGATATGTGGGCAGACTTTTTGACAAGTCAATATTCCAATTTGAAAAATGCACACCTTTCAAAAAGGGCCTTTTAAGCCCTAACAAACCCATGCATGTTGGGTTGCGGAACACATATTGGGGTGTTGTTTGGCAGAGACCTATACCAGGTGCAGTAAATTTATACCTGGAGTACAATGTGTGTGAAGAAAATGCTAAAAATCAGCATTTGAAATACCTTGGGGTGTCTAGTGTTTAAAAATTTATGGTTTGATGGGGTAAATTTCATTGGCCGGCTTCAAAGATACCCGAAATAGCACATGGGGCAGAATGACCAGCTTTGGAAAAAAATGTTTTTGAAATAGCAAAACGCTACTGGTACTTATTGCCCCATAACGTGCCGAAAAAAGGCAAAAAAAACATAAAAACATTGGGGATTTCTAAACTCAGGACAAATAGTAGAATCTATTTAGCATGTTTTTTCATTACCTTTTATAGATGAGTAAAAGATTTTTCAACTAAAAGTTAGAAACAGTCATTTTTTTCTAAAATTTTCACCATATTTTATACTTTTTTAATAGTAAATAATATGATACAATCAAAACAATGTCATCTAAAGAAAGCCCTTCTTGTTCTCTATCTAATGTGTGTCGGTTCAGTAAACGGGAAAGATGAAAATTACAGCTAAACACGAGCAGCGCAGAAATGTTAAAACGGCCATTGTCACGAAGGGTACAAAAAGTAAAATCAGCCTTTGTCACGAAGGGGTTAAAGGTACGATGAGTTGTATTACAGCACATTTTCCTTTTCCTCTGGGATCGATAAAAGGTCTTATTTTCCGGTCTCCACACAACCACCAAATATCTGCTCTCATCTGGGTTGGCTGTCGCAGTCCTGTGGAAAAAGTCTCAACACATAGTGATTTAGACAAATCTTTATAATCAAAATAGCTGCTATCACCCTGAAGTTTCATACAGGTGTAATTTCCCTCATATATTTGCACTGTTGGAGGTAATTCAGGTCTCTTAACCTAGGGAAACAAAAAGTCTAATGTATGACAAGTTCCATTTCCAGGATAAGTCTTATCAAACAGCTTTATTATGCAGTCAAATCCGACTGGATCATTCTCTTTTGTTAATGGAAATGGCACCGTAGCCAACTGCGGACGGGCTTCTGCACAGACTATACAATTCTCTTTGTTTAGACTCTTTACAGTAAATCGAAGCCATTCCAACCAAACGTTATCTCCATGAAATCCTGCTTCCAGGGCAATTTGATCAATAGAACTCAAATTGGTATACCGAATTACCCCTGTCTCAATTTCCTCGATTTGTTTTTCTTCCTGGATCTGAAACTCTTTTTCTGCTTGGACCTTATTTTCTGGAAAAGACAAAAAGAAAAATCCCTGCGGGTCTCTACCGGAAACCCACACACCTATAATATATAGTCTCTCAACCGTCTTCATGGGTTCCTTTAAAGTAAATAACAATTTATTAAAATTATTAAAGGTTGTACATTCGGATCGTAATCTTTTCACGGAAAATCTTGTTTTGATTCTACTTGCTCTTGCCCCGGGTATATTATATCCCCAATCTCGACTAGCTGTTGTCCACATAGCATAATCCCAACCAAGGCATGATGTTATGCTTTGTTTTTTTGTGGGGCTTTTCTGGCATCCAGCATACATATACATCGGCCTTAGCATAGTTTCTTGCTTGCTCAATATTTTTACAATGAATCAATTTACACAGATCAATTTCAATGGAACTATCTCCTGTTGATAAAAAAAAGTCAGATTTTGTGCTTTGGTATCTTCCCATTTGGTCACCTTCTTGTTCTCATTCCACTCAGCTTTTTTAATAAAAAAGGAATAGCATCAGTCACTACCCAATAAACTATAAGCAGGCACCACCCCTTCATCCTACCTGGCCGTCAACTCAGGGTTCCGGGAATGGATTTCTTCGCTGGCTTGAGACGAGTCCAACCTATCGTCTGGACCCCCCTTTGTACCCAGACTTAATGAGTGACTACCAGCAAGTGGTGTTACCTTCTTACAGTGCGACTGATGTATCCAACAACTCCTCTCAGCTATCTTACATGCAGTGGGGGTGGTTAGTAGTACTTGGTACGGTCCTTCCCACCTCGGTGATGACTAATTCTTTCGTTTGATTATCCTTATTAGTACCCAATCTCCAACGCTCAATTTCTCAGAAATTGGCTCTTGTGTTTCTGGAAGAGAATTAACAGTTTGTATTGATCTGGTGTTCAACATTTTTGCCATATAATCTTCTAGGGTTAATTCAGTTTCATCATTTGCCTCTTTTACCTTTATCTGTGGCAAACTATAGGGTCTCCCGTACATTACTTCAAATGGGGTGATACCTTGCTTGTTGGGTGTAATACGCATACTCAATTTTACCATTGGTAGGCAAGAAACCCAATTCTTCCCGGTTTCTGCCATGGTCTTTTTTAATTTATTCTTTATTGTTCCATTGTTTCTTTCTACCAACCCTGCTGACAGCTGAGGATGATAGGCACAATGATTCTTTAATTGTATACCAAATACTTGTGCAAATCTGGAGATTAATTGATTGACAAAATGAGGCCCATTGTCATTGTATATTCTTTCTGGTATTCCAAATCTAGGAATGATTTCTTTTATCATGACCTTAGCTACTGTATCTGCATCTGCGTGGGCTGTTGGGAATATTTCTACCCATTTAGTTAATGCATCAACAATAACTAGACAATATCTCATATTTTCACATTTGTTTAGTTCAATATAATCCATGCAAATATGTTGAAATAGATACTCGGGATTGGGGAATTTCCCAATAGTAGGTTTGAGATTTCCCTGTGGATTATATCGCGCACAGATAAGACAATTAGCACAACATTTTTTAGAGTAATTTTGAAATCCGAATGTTGTAAATACCTTATCTATGATGGCTACCATCCCTCCTGTTGAGACATGGCTCAGCCCATGACTCAATAAGGCTGCATAGCGAAACAAGGATTTCCGCAAAATTGGTTTGTTGTTTATATGAAAATTTTGTTACATAGAGTCACTTGTTTAGACTGCCAATATCGATTTTCAGACATAGGGGTAGCCTGTTGCATGTCATACAAAACCTGGTGATCAATTTGTATTTCATTAGTGATTATGGCAAACATCTTTTGAGCAATTATTTTCGCTTCTATGTCTGCACGGTTATTACCTAATGCTATAGGATCCTTGCTGTTGGTATGGGCTGCACACTTTATTACAGCTACTTCTTTTGGTAGGTGTATAACTGGTAATAGTTCTTCAATCAGGGCTTTATGATTAATCGGTTTCCCTGTGGAGGTAATCATACCTCTATTTTTCCATTGTTGTGCAAACACATGTATAGTAGAAAACACATATTGACTGTCGGTATAGATATTTACCCGTTTGTCTACTGCCCATTTGCATGCCTCTATGAGAGCCGTTAATTCAGCCGCCTGGGCTGACAAATGATTGGGCAATTAACCCGCTTTGATTACTTCAGTCTGAGTTACAATGGCATATCCTGTAGCATTTGTGCCATCGGGATTCTTTTTTGAGGATCCATCAATAAACAGTGTTTCATCAGGATCTTTTAGAGGACTATCACTTAGTCCTTCTCGTGGTAGAATTTTTGTTGTGATTTCATCGATACAATTATGCGGTTCTCCTTCTATTTCTACTGGAACTAAAGAAGATGGGTTAAGCGTGGTACATCTTTCAATAGTTATATGTGGTTGTGCTAATAGCACTGTCATACATGATAGATGTCTTGCAGGACTGAGATATAAAATTTTATTTTGTAACAAGATAACCGACACTGCATGTGGGACCTTTAGCATTAATGGGTGAAATAGTACAATGGCTGCTGAAGCTTTAACGGCTTCGGCTGCTGCAATCACTGCTTGTACACAGGGAGGCATTGATCTCGCCACTGGATCTAAGCGTGTAGAATAATAGGCCAAAGGCCTTTGCTTTCCCCCATGCTCTTGGGTAAGTACTGATGTCATATACCCTTCTTTTACATCCATACTCTGCACAAACTCCTTAGCATAATTTGGCAACCCTAGGACAGAAGCATTTACTAGTGTTTTCTTTACTTGGCAGAACGCATCATCTGCTTCTTGTGTCCACTGAATTTTATCTGCAGCGGCCATTGGAGTATCGTATATTAGAGCTGCAAGGGGTGCTACTAAGGCTGCATAGTTTGGTATCCAAGTTCGACAAAAGTTAGTCATTCCAAGAAATGGCATCATTTGCTTTTTGTGATAGGACGTGGCGCATGTAACACAGTCTCTTTTCGCCCATCATCTAGATGTTTACCTTCTTGGGATATATTATATCCAAGGTAACGTACTGTCTCTTTACAAAATTGTAACTTTTTCCTATTGACTTTATGTTCTTGTTCATAAAGAAACATGAGTGACGCGATCTTTTCAACATTTTTCCTCATCGTCAGATGCTAGCAGAATATCATCTACATATAACAGTATTTGACTCCCATACCTCGGAGTGAACTTGGCTATGTTGGAGCTCATAGCTTGTAAGAAAATAGTAGGTGATTCACAGTAACCTTGTGGCAATCTGGTCAATATATATCTTTTTCCCCTAAATGTAAAAGCAAACCAAAATTGACTATCTTTATGTAGTGGTATACTAAAGAAAGCATTGCTTACATATATTACTGAAAACCACTTATTTCCTGGGTCAAGCTCATTTAGTAAGGTATTAGGATCTGGTACCACGGGCGCACGTGGAATTACTGCCCGATTTACAGCTTGTAAATCTTGAACCATTTTCCACCCACTAGATGGTTCTGCTTTTTTTACGGGAAATAAAGGAGTATTACAAGGGCTATCTGGACAAGGCACAATGATTCCTTTTTCCAATAAACCACTTATTATTGGTGCTATGCCCTCTTCGGCTTCAGGTTTAAGGGGATACTGTCGTTGGTGAGGTCTGGTATTTCTTCTAATTATAGTCAAATAAAATTTTCCTCCCACTGATGGACTTCGGGATAAGCCACAAATTTTCGACAAAACGGTCGCCGATATGCTTTTATTTCAGCATTGTATTCAATGTCTCTGTGCTGAGCTGAGCCTTATGAATATGCATAAGGGTCAGACAACAGGAAGTGACATCATGCCTCAGCAAGAGCCAGAACTGCAGACACCCAGAGTACAGTGCAAAGCAAGCACCTAATGTGTCATGATACAGAACTGGAATAAATAAATGTTGACTTAACAGAACCTTTGTGGATCATTCTTCATACCAAAAAAGGGTGAACAACACATGGTACCAGAAGTGGGGTTCTCCAGGTAAAAGCAACAAACAAATAAAGAAGCATGGATCTGCAACAAAGAGCAGAAATGAGTCTCACACCTCATGGCCAGCAAACCTCACAGAGTTTACCAGTGAGAACAGATAGTCTGAAGCCACCTCCTGAAATCAGGTTTGTGGGTAATCTGGAAGAAGTGTGGAGATCATTCAAGCAAAGATTTAGCCTGTATATGAAAGCAACAAACACAAGCACTTTGCCAAGTGATCAGAAAGTAGCATTGCTTTTAACTGTTGCTGGTGCAGAAGCTTTGGACATATATAACAGTTTTCAATTATCTGAAACTGATAGTGAGAACTATGAAATAGTTATGGAAAGATTTTCTGCATATTGTACACCTAAGAAAAATGAGACATATGAACGTTTTGTGTTTAACTCCAGGGTTCAGCAACCACAGGAGACAGTGGAGGAGTTTCTCACTGACCTCAAATTAAAAAGCAGGTCTTGTAACTATGGCACTCTGCAAGAATCTTTAATCAGAGATAGGCTTGTGATAGGCTGCTACAGTAATAAAACACGTGAGAGGCTACTAAGGGATTGTGATTTGACTCTGCAAAAAGCTGTGTTCATTTGTCAGTCTGCAGAGCAGTCCCGAAAACAACTAGGTGTCTTATGTAAGCAAGATAGTCAGGACGTGGTTAATGATGTAAGAACACACAGACCTACATATTCAAGAGGATTGTCCACTCGACACCTGTCGAATAAAGTGGATATACAAGATGCAAAGCACAGAGATATGTCATGTGGGAAATGTGGCAAAGATCATGAGCCTCACAAATGTCCAGCATATGGACAGAAATGTAGGATCTGCAAAAAATATAATCACTTTGCCTCACAGTGTAAGTAAGCTACACAGCTACATGCTGTTAAAACATATACATCTGACTCTAGTGATGAAGATCTTTTTGTGGACATGGTCAAACAACTGCCTATGCCAGCTAAAGAATGGATTATAGAGGTGGAAGCACATGGTACACTGATACCATTTAAAGTAGATACTGGAGCAGATCCCAATGTTATTCCAGAGGCTCTATGGAAAAAACTACAACCTAGACCTAAACTTCAGAAACAAACTAAAGTACTGAAGGCATATAATGGACTTGACATTCCAACTGTGGGTCAATGCATACTTACCCTAAAGCATAACTCTACAGTCACAAAACACCCGTTTGTTGTGGTTCCTTGAGAAAAGGTTCCTTTGCTTGGATTACAGTCTATACAACAGTTAGGACTGCTCACCAAGCTCTTTGAGATTACAGAACTGAAACACAAGAGCATCGCTACCTTACTTGTAAAGTATAAGGATGTTTTCAGTGGACTTGGAAAACTTCCCATTAAATATAAAATTGCCTTAAAGACTGGAGCAATGCCGGTGATTCATGCTCCTCGCAAAGTACCAGTAGCCCTACGAGACAAACTTAAAAAAGAGCTACAGCGCTTGATAAAGATGGATGTCCTAGAACAGGTACATGAACCAACGGAATGGGTTCATTCTTTGGTTATTGTGGCAAAAAAGGATGGTTCCCTAAGGTTGTGTCTGGACCCCAAAGAGTTAAATGCCAGTATTAAAAGGGAGCATTACCAAATTCCCACAAGAAATGAAATCCTAGGGGAGATGGCAGGTGCCCAGCTGTTTACAGTTCTCAATGCCTCCAATGGATTTTGGCAGGTCCCTCTGGAGAAAGGAAGCAGGCGCATATGTACTTTCAATACACCTTTTGGAAGGCACTGTTTCAAGCGTCTTCCGTTTGGTCTGTGTTCAGTGCCCGAAATATTTCACCGAACCATTCAACAACTGTTTGATGGGGTAGAAGGTGTCAAAGTATACATTGATGACATTCTGATTTGGGGTACTAATGAAGCTGAGCATAATGAACGACTTGAGAAAGTACTATAGATTGCACATGAAAAGGGATTAAAGTTAAACCAAACAAAGTGTAGATTTCTTCAATCAGAGATTCTTTACCTGGGAGAGATCATCTCAAGTTCTGGAGTGAAGCCTGACCCTACCAAGGTCAAGGCTATTGAAAACATGCCAAGTCCTTTAAACAAGAAAGATTTACAAAGATTCCTGGGAATGGTAACCTACTTGGGCAAGTTCATTGCCAATCTATCAGACAAAACTAAACACATGAGAGGTTTACTAGTAAAAGCTGCTGAGTGGCACTGGGGAAAAGAGCATGAGGCTGAATTTGTATTATTAAAGGAATTGCTAATGACAGCTCCTACTCTACAGTTTTTTGATGCCTCACTTAAAACAAAAATCTCCACAGATGCATCGAAAGATGGACTTGGTGCTGTTCTGTTACAAAATGATGGCACAGGGTGGAGGCCTATTGCATACGCTGCCAGGGCTTTCACAGAAACTGAATACAAGTATGCCCAGATAGAAAAAGAGACGCTTGGCATAGCGTTTGGCTGTGAAGCATTTCACAATTTTGTTTATGGCACTTCCTTTACAACTGAAACGGATCATAAACCATTAATCACAATTTCTCACAAGGAATTATGGAAAGCTCCACCTAGAATTCAGAGACTGCTGCTCAAGCTGCAAAAATATGACTATACATTGGAGTTCTCTCCTGGCAGACATCTTTTAATCGCAGATACCCTGTCTAGGATTTGGTCTGAACGAACCAGGTCTCCTGATGATGGAATTGATACTGATGTGGATGTTCATATTAATAGCGTTGTGATGTCTGGAGTGATTTCACCAGTAATGTGGAAAAAACTGCAACAGGCAACTGCAGAGGATGAAACACTTCAAAATGTGATACAAGCCATACATTCGACAAATAAGAAAATATACATGCCTAAACAATACTTGGCACACAGGGATGAACTATCAGTGCTTGACAATGTACTCTTGAAAGGCAGGAGATTGGTAATTCCAGTTTCTCTCAGGCGTGACCTGCTACAAAAAATACATGAAGGACATTTAGGGATACAAAAATGCAAGAGGAGAGCAAGGGAAGTTCTTTTCTGGCCTTCAATGATGAGTGATATAGCAGCCCTAGTCTCTTCATGTCACACTTGTCAGTCATTTCAGCCTGCCAGTCCTAAAGAACCTCTACTGCAAGAAGATATGGTGAAGGTTCCATGGCATACGGTGGGAGTGGATTTGTTTTCACTCGATGGACACGATTACCTAGCTATGCTGGACTCCTACTCATCGTACCCAGAGGTTGGCATCCCTACAATTATAAAAACAGACAACGGACCACAGTTCTCATGCAGGTACTTTAAGGCATTTTCTGAGGAGTTTGGATTTCTTCACAAAACATCAAGTCCCAAATATCCTCAAGGTAATGGATTAGCTGAGTGCGGTGTCAAACAAAAAGGCTAGTCACTCCGGTGAAGAACCACTAGTAGCTTTGCTTAATTATCGAGCTACACCTTTGGAGGGGGGCAAATCTCCTGCGGAATTGTTTTTTGGGCGTCAAATAAAGACAAAGCTACCACAATTGAATTTGACTCAGTATCATTCTAACAGACACTTGCACACTTCCTACATAGCAAAGAAGGAAGAAATAAGGGAACGTCAGAAAAGGAACTATGACAAAAGTGCAAAGAATGTACAAATGCTGCACATTGGGGACACTGTAAAGATCTGGACAGGTCAACGTTGGATGAATAAAGCTGTAGTACTTCCTTTGAAGTAAAGACAAATAACGGAGTGATTTTGAGACGTAATCAGAAACATTTATTGAAGATACCAAATCATTCTCTGGACCAAACACAGTCACTGGATATGGATTTGTTAAGCAATACCGAGGATTCAGAAAAGGATTGTCCTGAAATACAACATGAGCAGAATGTAATTGATCGTGATCCAATTTTTGGTGATGAGTCATCTTTTGACGATAATGACAATGCAGAGGGCATTCATGCCCCAAAACATTATACAGGTGGAACTCTACCGCAGTCTTCACAGGGGAACCAACATACATCAAGTGGCAGAGCGATCAGAAGGCCACAAAGACTCATTGAAGAATGTTAACTGCAAACTGACCCTAAACTCATTTCTACTTCATTTTGTGTTATACTCAGTTTATGTGTTATATGTTGATTGGCGTGTCAGAAAATGTAGACATCTTGTTTTGCAACAATAGTTCAATTATTATGTTTTTGTTGTTGTTGTTTTGTTTAGAAAAGGAAGGATGTGCTGAGCTGAGCCTTATGAATATGCATAAGGGTCAGACAACAGGAAGTGACATCATGCCTCAGCAAGAGCCAGAACTGCAGACACCCAGAGTAGAGTGCAAAGCAAGCACCTAATGTGTCATGATACAGAACTGGAATAAATAAATGTTGACTTAACAGAACCTTTGTGGATCATTCTTCATACCAAAAAAGGGTGAACAACACAGTCTCCTTTATCCCTTTTCCACGAATGGTTAACCTCATATCGCAATATCATATCTCCCACAGACTTCCACTGATCAGTTTGCTGTTTACACAGAGACAAATGTGGTGTTGTATCTTGAAAAAGTGCGGTCATTCGGGGTGTTAATATACAAGATAATGCCCCTTGTCCTTTGTCTGTCCAGTAAAAGTATTCTGTCTGTATTACGGTATTTCGTTCGTCTTTTAAATGTGATTCATAGTACTCGTAGTTCAACGACGCAATACGGAGATTAACCATGTGTTTACTGACATACGCATTTATCTCTTTACGTGTCCCAGACACAAACGCATTTTTCAACTGCTGCTTATAAGCAGAATTTGGATCTGGATCGGGAGGTGGGGTTAAACCCCTATAGAGATCAAAGACTTTTTTCAGTCGATAAAAATATTGATCCACATCCTCCCCATCCTTCTGTGTACATCTATTTATCTCCATCCAATTTGTTCTACGAGCCCATCTGGTTGTACAAGCAGTTATAAAAGTGTTTAAACGGTTAATTAGATCAACATGGCCCCATGGGAGGGGTTGTCCTGCATTATCGTACCCATTCCAACTCCGTTCTACTGAACTCCAATCTGATCTCAAAACCATTCGACACGCTCTTACAGAGCCCTCGGATATCTGTCTCAAATTGTTGGGGATCCTCTTTTGGATTTTTAACATGCTCAGTAGCCTTTTTAATATCCTCCTCTGTCCATGTTCTATGTACCCACATGGTTAATGGATGTCTATTACCTCGACCATCCTCTTGTCCACCCATCGGATTTGGTACTCCTATCATAGGATATTGACCATCTATAGCATTTTTCTCAAATTGCCTGATATAATCAGCACCTGTCTGACAATTGATAATTATTCGATTCATTGCTCTGGTAACTGGGCCAGAGTATTCTGGGGGCAGAGTAGGTACAGGGTGAATCACGGAAACAGTAGTGATAGGGTTACCTGGGTTTAACTCTCTTAGGTTCCAGTACAGGCGGAGACAAATTAGCCACATCATTTGGACTGTTATCTGTTACCACAGGTTGCAAAGTAGGAGGGAAGGGGCTTCAGCAACAGATGGATTATTCTGCTGTTTCGCCGCCAATGTTAAATTGTCATCCTCCTTATCTTTTAACATCAGTATTTGTTGTGCCTTTTTTTAACTCTATAGCCTGATTCCTTATGTGTGCTTCTCTAAGCCACCTTTCTGCAACCTTTTTTCCATATTTGGAGGAACCTTTTTCCTTGATTTTATCAAGTAAGGTTATACATTCCCTTTCAGTCAATTTACAATCAAAATCAAATTTGCTTTTCTATCTCTTACAATACTTAACATTTTCTGGATTAAGTTTGTACATGAACTGTTTGTCTCCTTTCAGTGGTTTTTTCTTTATCCACAAGAAAACACTCTCATCCTTTTGTTTCTTTCCCTTACTGTGGGATTTCCCCATGATATAATCTCACCGCAAGACAGAAAACAAGGAAAATCTTTTGGTATTTATAAGATACCACGTCTGGACAGAGTTAAACAGAGATTTCTCGGTATTTATAAGATACCGCTTCTAGACAGTAGAGTAAGGAAAATCATTCTCGCAGCGAAGTTGTTCACTTGCAATCCCAGCACTTGATCACAGAGAGCTTCTCACAAATGCCGGGGGGCATATTAACAACAACCTTATTAACTGTTCGTTCGCCGTAAAGGACTCCTGAACAGTCATTCACACAGATAGATTCATTCAGACAAGATTTGTGACATGGGTTGGTATAGCTGTCCCTGGACCATAAGAGCTCTTCTCTTTAAGGTCTTGTGATACTCTTTCACAATAATACAAGCCACAACCAACCCCAACAGTATTACCACAATTACAAACAACAATTCGCTATCACAAAAATAATGACTAACTACCTGTGCACATTTCTCCTGATCAGTCTCAGTACTCCAAGTACTATTTCTTATTATCGAATGTATACACAGTTATTTATTTCAGTAGTCCCTGACAGACTTTGACCACTTATAATATTTCCCAGAAATATTTTTCTACTCACATTTCTGAAGAGAAGACCGTAATAAATCTTCGGGAGGACGCTGCCGGTTTCAGGGACAATGTCGCGAAGTGCCTCTGGTTAACAGCAATCTTAGCTGGAGGACTTATATTACCCCAGATGCAGATTCTTGAGGTGTGGTTCCTCAGGACTGTCGGCCCCGTCTCCGGTCAGGACCTCCTCACACGGGGCACCAAAATGTTGGTTGAAATAATGGTCGAATTCTCCTCAGAAAGAAATTTCCTTTATTTAGATCATGCGCAAAATCGAGACAAGGCACACAACAAACAAAACTCGAAGCGTTGTCTGATTACATGTTTGGATTACATGGTTTATATAACCCCTTATCTACTTCTAATAGCATGCATCATTATGATTGGTTACTTTTCAAGCAGGTTACACCTCTTTAAGCTACATAATTAAAAATGGCCCAGACTTGACCCTTTGCACACATATATATATAGAATAACATAGAGGAAGCGTGTTGGCGGGAACTGGTGCATATATCATAGACATGACATTTTCTACTTCCTTATATGTAAGCAAATAATATTTTCGATAACATAAGCATTTTTCCAACAAAAAGAAAATCACTAAAATAATAAATAGATAAAAAAAACAATAAAGTGAGCTAAGTAATGTCATTGTGACATCACTGGCATTAATAACATGTTCAAGAGGTCCCTAAAAGGACCTCTAACCATACTGCACTGATAACAGTGCATTTAAAAAAAAATACAAAAAATAAAATATTTTTTTTAAATTATATAAAAAGATAATAATAAAAAAAAAAGAAAAAACCCTTACATCCCATTGCCCTAACTCAACATCTAAAAAGTATAACCCTCCTGCCCTCAATCACAACCCCCAAACCCGTTAAGCCATAACCATACCTGGGAACTCTGTGGGTTTGACCAGGAGATTGCCGGGTGAGCGCTGCTCCTCCGGGTCAAGAACCGAATCCTCCGGGTCGCGGGAGTGGGGTGCTGACGCCCCGCCCATTGTTTCCCTTACATGGGGGTGTTCCCTCTGACGTCAGTGGGACCGGCCAAGATGTCAGCGGGACCGCCCACAGACGTCAGCTGACGTCAGTGTGCAGTCCTGGCCGTGTCGCGCAAGGGAAGGCTCCGGGTAGCCGGAGCCGAGATGTTCCCAGGTATGGCCATAACTATAAAAAAATACAAGCCTATAGGGTACTATATGTAAGGGATGGATATGGCCCTCTAGAAAGAAAACAAAATAAGGATGTGGGATAGCTGCGTAATCAGGAGATGCAGCTAAACAATTTTGGCCGTGTTTCTCTGCCGTAACACATACCCTGTGCAAAAATATCTAAGCAACACAGAAGTGTTGGTTAAAAAAAAAGTGCAGGAAATAATTTCTGCGGCCACCTTTGACAGTGATTGGTGGCCAAATAGCTGCATGAAGAGTGCGCAAATATCCCTGATACGATAGTCTGGGTTGTCTGCTTTACAGAAATATATACTTTTGTGGGTATTTTTGGTTTGGTTTACCTAATGTAAAAATTCTACGAATAATGTACACCTTATAGTATGTTCCCTATAAGTGCAGGTATTTCTGAAATCAGGACACCTGAATTGATAAACTTGGAGGGGATTTTCCATCACTTTACCTAATTTTGTGAGGGTTCAAAGGGAAAATATATAAAAAAAATATTTTTTTCTTTCTAATTTTCGCTAGTTTTTACTAAATGTCTAATCCTAAATTTTCATCTTATAATCTCACTATGGTATCAAAAGAAACCTCTATCTCTCCTTGAAAAAAACAATATATAGTTTACATGGGTACACTATTCCCAGGGAAGGAGAATAATCGCTAAACCGACATACCGCAAAAATGGCAAAATTGCTCCGGGCTTTGAGGTACCAAAAACCCCTGGGACTGAAGGGGTTAAGTGTACATTATTTCCCCCCAGTGCTTCAAGTTATATATTATTGCACTTGTTTGCAAAAATAAGATGGGGAGAAAGTGGAGTAGGGGATAGCGAGGAAAGAGGTATCTCATGGGGAGAAAGAAGGCAGTGGCGTCGGCAGGGGGGGCCAGAGGGGGCCATGGCCCCCCTACATCATGCTGTGCCCCCCCAATTGAAACGCCGACTTTTTTTTTTTGTAATAGACGCGGAGGAGAGAAAGAGGCGCCGAACGGTCGCTGAGGAATACGTTTAAATAAACCGTTCGGCGCCTCTCACTCTTCTCCGCGAGGCCTCTGCCTTGGTCGCAGTGCCGGCATTTCAAGTTGAGCGCCAGTATATGATGTCATATCCGGCGCTCAGCAGTGAAGCCGCGCACACTGCGGCAGAACCAGGGAGACAGGGACCTCGCCGCTGGACTTCTACAAGCCCAAGGTAAGTGAACTTCAAAGGGGGGGAGGGTAGAAAATTAGGAGGGGGTTAGAGAGTGAGAAGAGGTAGACAGGGAGGGAGAGGGGATAAATAGGATAGATTGGGAGGGAGAGGGGATAGATAGGATTGATTGGGAGGGAGAGGGAATAGATAGGATTGATTGAGATGGAGAGGGGATAGATAGGATAGATTGAGAAGGAGAGGGGATAGATAGGATAGATTGGGAGGGAGAGGGGGTAGATAGGATAGATTGGGAGGGAGAGGGGGTAGATAGGATAGATTGGGAGGGAGGGGGGGTATATAGGGAGGGAGAGGTGGTAGATAGGGAGGGAGAGGGGGTAGATAGGGTAGGGACGGAGATGGGTTAGATAGGGTAGATAGGATAGATTGGGAGGGAGAAGGGATAGATAGGATAGATAGGGAGGGAGAGGGGGTATATAGGGAGAGAGAGGTGGTAGATAGGGAGGGAGAGGGGGTAGATAGGATAGATTGGGAGGGAGAGGGGGTAGATAGGGAGAAAGGAGGGTCGCAAGAATATTGAAATAAAGAGTCAGAATAAGAGAGAGAATTAATGGATTTAATGTGTGGATGCATTAATGAATATGTGTAAATAATTTCTGAGAAAGAATAAATGATTGTGTGAATTAGTGAGTGACTGTAAAAGTGTTTGTGAATCATAGGTGTATTATTGATTTGTCAAAAAAGCAAAGATTGTATAAGCCGGGTGTTTAGGCAATGGGGACAAAGATGGCACAGATAGTGTGTTTATGGGACAAACATGGCGTACGTTCAGCTGTTTGGGGACAATGTTGACTCATGCTGGGCTGTTTGGCGACAAAGATGGCACGTCCTGTGTATGTGTAATTTGGGAGCTGCTCAGGTTCTATGTGGGCAATGTGGACGCCAGGGTTGGCTTTGGGATGTGTGACCAGTGATCTATGCCTGTAATTTAGGGGGGTTTATCTATAGCTTTAATGCAGAGTTTATATGTAATTTCCAATTGATATATACCTGCAAAGCTGGGTTTTATGTTATTCTGTTTATCTGTATCGGCTATATTTCCATACATTATTTAATATAAGATAATAATAATGTTTACCTGCAAATATAGGATTTGTATGTCTTATTCAGTTGATCAATACCTAGAGTGCTGTTTCCATGTGTTGTTTATTTGATCTATACCTTCAGTGCTGAGTGTACATGTGATTTCCAGTTGATCTATACCTGCAATGCTGGGTTTGTGTGTTCTGTTGGTTTATACCTGCAATGCTATGTTTCCATACATTATGTATGTATACCTGCAAATCCAAGTTTTTTTTATCTCATTCAGTTGCATGTGCTGTTTCCATGTGTTGTTTATTTGATCTATACCTGAACTACAGGGTGTAAGTAAAAGAGCGGTATGGTTTAGTGAATGAGGGGACAAAGGGACTCTGGGGATGATTACAGGGGAGAGGACCTCTCAATGTCACGGTGCAGGACTGACTCTCACGGTCTTCCTCTGATCTGCAGTCAGTGTGGCAAATATATTTTTTTGGGTGTGGTAGCGGAGGGAGTGATTGCATGCAAGGAAGCGTTGAGCGGGCCCAAGGAAATGCTTGGGTAGGGTCCAATTTTTTCACTATAAAATATATTGGCAGCAGGTTTTAATATTTATATATATATATATTGGCAGCAGGGGCAAATATTTATATATGTTTTGGCAGCAGGGGCTAATATTTATTTATATATTGGCAGCAGGGTCTAATATTTATTTATATATTGACAGCAGTGTTTAATATTTATATATATTGGCAGCAGCGTCTAATATTAATATATACTGGCTGCAGGGGCTAATATTAATATATATAGGAAGCAGGGACTAATACTATATATATCGGCAGCAGAGTCTAATATTAATATATATCGGCAGCAGGGGCTAATATTAATATATATCGGCAGCAGGGGCTAATATATATTGGCAGCAGGAGCTAATATTAATATTTATTAGCAGCAGGGTCTAGTATTTATATTCATATTGGCAGCAGGGTCTATTATTTATATATATATCGGCAGCAGGGGCTAACATTAATATATGTTGGCTGCAGGGGCTAATATTAATATTTATTAGCAGCAGGGTCTAGTATTTATATTCATATTGGCAGCAGGGTCTATTATTTATATATATATCGGCAGCAGGGGCTAACATTAATATATATTGGCTGCAGGGGCTAATTATATATATTGGCTGCAGGGGCTAATTATATATATTGGCTGCAGGGGCTAATAATATATATTGGCAGTAGGGGCTAATATTAATATATATTGGCAGCAGGGTCAAATATTAATATATATTGGCAGCAGGGTATAATTTTTATGTATATCGGCAGCAGGGTTTAATATTTATATATATTGTCAGCAGGGGCTAATATTAAAGAATGAAAAATAACTGCTAGTTTAACTGTTATTTTGAAATCATATTTCAATCACAGTCTTTACTTCAAAGAGATAAGTGCATATTATGTAGTTAAAAATGCACGTCTAACGTGTGTATGTATATAATATATATATATAGTGTATATGTACCGTTTTATAATTGGCCCCCCTACTTTGGTCCCGTGCCCCCCATGTGCCCCCCCTAAATATGAAAGCTGGAGACGCCACTGAAAGAAGGGGGTATCTGATGGGGGAAAATGCTATCCCCCAGATTTTTAGGGGTTCCTACACCCATGCTCAGCTGTAAATAGTGCCCTTAAATAATTACTTATATCTTTGTTCCCACCTTTAGGAGACAAAAACATCTCACACACAGCGATACAAACGTCACTCTAATTTCTGCTCAGTGTGGTGCTTCAAAGGAGATACATATAGGAGCTCCTAACATGCTGGACGTGAGGGGCAAAGAGATAAAGTGTTATGTTAATCTAGGAGTTTTTTAACTGAACCCGAAACTTGATTCTAGATTACAGTCCCACCTGTTAAAAAAATGTATGGACATCTAAATGAATGTGATTCGTGCAGTGGTCAGAAACTCCCGTATGATGGCTAAACACAGTCATCAGCAAACACCCGGAAGCTATTCGAACATCAGCCTATACCTACTCCGAGGAAAAAACAGGATACCGAAACCAGAGCTAAATCAGGTCATTGTGAAAAGCCAGATTCTTCAATTCCATCAGAACAACCACCTAAACCTGGAACATCATCTGCAGGAGTGCAAAACTGACAACTGCCTCGTGCAAGAGTCAATATGAAGGCTTCAGCAAAGACCTGCAAGACGCAGATCCCACAGCTATCACTGGCCAAAGCAGTAAAACCTTCTCAAGGGTGCACACAAGCAACCTACCAATAATACCTCAGGAAGGACATACAGGATCGGAGTCAGCTACAAAGAAAAGATGCTCAGAAAACCAGTCTTCTGCTGTTTTTGCCCATAAGTGTCAACCCGTAACACTGAACATCTAGAAGCAGCCGGTTCTACAGACTGTGGAAGGCAAAGAATAAGATCCAGCCGTAGTAAATGAGTAATGCGTTTAAGTAAAGCATTTTAATGCTCTATGTCGTTGCAGACGTTTGAATTGGACAGATGAATGAGCGCCAATATCCTTTTCCACACAATTTACTTTCAGTTATGATGACTTTACTAACTTTACTGCTCCTGGTCATCAGGTCCCCCCATGCAAAACCTCAAAATGAAAGTTTTTTTCAGGGCACTGTCCTGCAGTCCAAGCAGTAGTGATCATGGGAGATTTGGGGAGATCTTCTAATCTTCCCTGATCAGCCCAGGGAGCTGTAAGATCAATAGAGGACTGTGCTGTTGCTCCCGTGTAGGACATGTTCACTCTTACATCTAGCCACACCTCTTCCCAAACACAGTTGTCCCGATTTGGACTCTTGAAATGTTGGAGGAGTATGTTATTTTAATGTCGTTTTTTTCCCTTTATGTTAGATGAACCAAGTGTGTTTCCCAGTGGCCAATGCGGCTGCCGGAACCGTCCTTAACAGAGGGCAAAAGGGGCAGCGGCCTTTTGAGCCCGCAGCAACCACGGTCGCTGGGGTCGCAACTGCAAATGGGCCCACCACTCTAAGGGGCCAGGGCGAACCCCCGTGATCACTTCCGCAGGGGGCTGCTACTTACCTGTTTTAACGCCCAGGGGATGCAGGAACCCAGCGGAGTCACGTACGGTACGTACATCACATGACCCTGGTGCACGTCTGCTTCCCCTGGGAGTTAAAACTAGACTTGCGCATTCGTCTTCGGGCGAACATGGAAACAAGCACGAAGAGGCCGTTTTTTTGTTCGTGCCGAAGACGTGCCGAAGAGAATACAGTGCCGGCAAAACGTAGGCGAAGACGAAGACTCACAACCACGAAGAATCGAAGATCGTCTTCGTTTTTGCCGCGCAGCCGCCAAAATTTCAAACAGGAGTGAGCTGATCCTCGTCTCTCCAATCAGCTCACTCTTATGACGTCACGCTAAGGGTCTCGTCCAATGCCTGTGCTGCTGTTTTTTGAATTCTGAAGGCGCCTTTATAAGACCAGAGCTTGCCTGAGAGATCCATTCATTTTTCGCTGTGACTGCTTTGGCAACACTGCTGTGCTGCATCCGAGCGTTACAGAGAGATTGTTCTGTTCTGTGTGAGACTGGTAAGCCTCAGCCTGCCATTTCTCACAGTGTACTTCATCCTCACTTCAGTTCTACTGAATTAATATTTAATAATAATAATTTGATTAATTTAATAATTTTTTTATTGAATTTGTCATCAGCTGTGTAGTGCTGTTGAGTTGACAGAGCACTCAGTGCCTCACTGGCACTGGGGTGCCCTTGCCCTGGGCTGGCACTAGTGCCTACTGCCTGTCCTGCTTAAATAAATTAAATAATAGAATTTATAAATAATTTAATAGAATATATTATTAATAATTGAATACATATAAAATTATATATATATTTGTCAGTTATATATACTATAGTTAGTATAGTGTTAGTAATAGTATACTACTGTAGAGTGTAATGTAGACATTCAAGACATCTACTAGTGTCTAATCTAAAATCAGTAATATTAATAATTAATAATTGAATACATTATAAAATTATACATATATTTGTCAGTTATATATAGTATAGTTACGTTAGTAATAGTATACTAGTGTAGAGTGTACTGTAGACATTCAAGACATCTACTAGTGTCTAATCTAAAATCATTAATATCAATAATTCTATAATTCGTATCTTAATAGTTAATTAAATTAGCTATAAAAAATATAATTAATAATTACTATACTACTAGCTTATAGTTCAGCTAATCTTATTAGTACTGGTGCTGCAGCTCTATAGTTTGTGCTTTGTTTTAGCAACAGCAAGAGACCAAGTCAATTTTTCTTAATAATATTTCATTTTATTTCATTTGTTTTGCTCACCTCAGTCCATCAGTGAAGTGAACTTGTAGGGCTAGTGAGTGCAGCCGCATAAGTGCTGTGTTCTTTTTTGATCAGCAAGCAGTGACGTTAACTGTTTTGCAAAGATTTTCTCATTTATTTTACATTTTATTTTAATTTTATTAAAAGTACCCTCAGTGTTTTGCTCACCTCAGTCCATCAGTGAAGTGACTTTGTTGGGCTAGTAAATGCAGCCGCATAAGTGCTGTGTGTTTCAGCAAGCAGTGAAGCTAACTGTTTTGCTGTGACATTTTATTTTATTGCTAATTTCTTTTCAAGAAAAATTGACTGTGTGACGACAACAACTGTACTAAGCAAAGCGTCTGCCTAGAGTTAGACTAGAATACTAATATAGCTTTAGGTTTAGCATAGTAGTAGGATAGGCTCTTAGGCCCGTGTAAATTCAAAGTCTTTAATATTTTTTATCCCCCTTTTTATTTTATTTTTTTATTTTTTTTAAAGTTTTTTTAAACACTACACTACACACACAACACAAAATTTGAAATGGATCCTCCTTTTGGGACTAAGGAGGGACAAGCTCCATCTACCACCAGCAGCACCACCAGTTCTAAGATGCAGCCTTTGCGTCAGTCTAGTCGGCCAAGTAGGCCAAGCTCTCGCTTATCATTTGGGGAAGCATTGCTTGAAGGATCATCAAGTAAGGGAAAGGCACCAAAAGCAGGCAGTAGTAGTGCGGCTAGGCCCACAAGCTCTATGGTTTTTTACGGAAAGCCTAAAGCACCAGAAGCACGTTCAAAGTTAATGGGTCAGAAACATCAATGGCCTTGCGTGTGATGTAGGACGCACGTTTTGGAGGCGTGGCTGAGCGACGGGGGGGTGAGGAATGGCGCGAATCCTGTGAACGGTGGCTCCGGAGATCTTCTGAGAGCGGCGTTGGTCTCTCCCTTCGTCCCCTAGCTTGTATCAGCTACACGCTAGCAACGGAAACCCCCTTTCGAAACCGTGAGATCGAAAGAGCGGCCACGTAACCAGCCTGTTTTTTGTAATGCGTAACACGCAGTAACGACCTATATGGGACAACAACAACGATACAACGATACATACAAAGCCCGTGCTGGGTGGAGTTCGTTGCCGGTGTATTTGGCGGTGCGGTCGGCTCCGGGGGCTGCTCCTTCCTTAAAATTGCTTGGGGCAGAGAGGAGAAGGAAGAGAGGGGAGCGAGAGCAAAAGGAAACAAAGGTAGAGCGAAAAGGAAGAAAAAAGGGAAATGAGGCTTCTCGAAATTCCTTTGATATAATGATAGCTTAAGGATAGAAAGGAAAAACAGATATAAACAATTTATAAGGTTAAAAGGGAAAAAAAAAAACAAATAGAGAGAAAAGAGGAGATTGCAAAGAAGAAAGAGAGAAGAAAAAGGAAAGAAAGGGGAAGGGAAGAGGAAAAAAAGCACTATTTTGATGCAGTATGGATCCTTGAAGAGATTTTGGATTTTCCCAAATATGTCTAATATCAGCTTCAGGAGCATTAAAGCAATATTTTTTGAATACTATCTCTTTGAACATTATATTAATTTGAATTAATACTATATTATACTGCAATTAAGTTAAATTAGTGCTCACGGAAATACCAGTTTCAGTGTTTACCTGAGATTTTACACAACGAATTTATTCTCTCAGTTGTTTGGAGCATTAAATCAATACTCTCCGAATAATACCTTTTTGAACACTTTACTAATTGGAATTAAGCTAAATTGTTGTTGACTAATATATTAACCTCAGTGTGTATCCGTGTTCTACACAACGAATTTATTCTCTCAATTTATCTGGAGCATTAAATTTATACTTTTCGAACAATATTATTCTGAATACTACATTAACCGCAATTAAACTAATTGTTGGTCATTCCATACATATTCTCAAATGCCGCCTAAAAGGGATAAAGATAAAGAGAGAGATAAGGAAAAGTCTCATAACACAAAGGCAATGAGTTCAATAAGTGGATATTACTCTCCTAAAGCTGTAAATACTTCAAGGAAATCTTTATCTGGGCCTGCAATAACCTCTGACCCAACTAACCTTGAAAGTTCTAATGATTCCATTGATTTAACTTTCAATGAAACCTTAACAAAAGCCTTGGAAACCCTTCGCATACAGATCAAAGCGGATCTTAAAGAAAATATATCAGATCTCAAACAGGAGATCCACTTAATATCAGAGAATGTGGGTAAATTGGCGACCGAATCACAATCATTGAGAAATGAAATAGAACAACTACATTTACATAACAACCATTTGAAAGCGGAACTAAATAAACTTGAGCTTAAGATAACAGAAATGGAAGATCGTTCAAGGAGGAGGAATCTACGCTTAAGAGGTATTCCCGAAGACATTTCTAATGATAATTTAGAGGTATTCTGTAGGAAATGGGCTTCCTCAGTAATCAATGACGCTAACTCGGGGAATTTCCCATTCGAACGTATACATAGACTGCCTAAACCAAGAAACTTTATAGATTTGGAGAAACCGAGAGATGTAATGATTTGTTGCAATAACTTTAAAATCAAAGAACTATTGATGAAGGCGGCTAGAGCTAAACAATTTCCGGATCCATACAAAGAATTATTGCTGTTTTTGGACTTATCTCTGGCAACAAGAATCAGCAGACGCAAATTTACGGAGGTAACAACCATATTGAGGAGAATGGGAATTTCATACAGATGGCTCTTTCCAACTAGACTTTCCTTTATATTTCGACAACAACAATACATCTTTGAAGATCCAGACAAGGCAAGAGCCTTGATATCACAGAATGAGGAGCATACGTAATCATCTGATTAAGTTAATTTTTCCTTTTTTTTTCTCTTTTTTTTTTTTCTTTTTATTACTTATAGTGTATTATCTATTATTATGTTTAGAATGGAGACTATACATACTGTACAAATTAATTAGTCAATTATTGGAGTTTATTTATTTCTATTTTTCTTTTTTTTTCTTTCTCTGAATATTATATAATTATGACATGCCTAGAATGGATAGCATAATTACCTGAGGATCTGAGGATCAATGATTCACTTTTTTTTTTTTTTTTTTCTTTTTCTTTTCTCTTTTTGGGTTAGTTTCAACACTGTTGATTTAGTATTATTTCATCACAGAACATATTTAACTATATAGCACGTTTAGAATGGATATTATGTATATTTGATAAATTAAGCACTATATCCTAAATATGTTTTCACTATAGTATATTCTTTAATTATATAGCATCCTTAATGGATATTGTCTACACTTGATAAATATGCACTTTTTTATATATTTATTATTTTTCGACAATTAACTACTCAAGTATTAGAGTGTATTACTATTGTCAATTTATGAGCACTATGGATTTTATGATATTATTATATCATAGAAGATATGATTAAATGTCGATTAGACAATTGCACTTTATACAACATATTTAGAATGGATGTTACACATATTGGATACATTAACTTTGGATGATACTAAATTTGGATGATAGAGATAAATTTTTTTATTTTTTTTATTTTTTTTTGCGCCTACCTCTTTCCCCCTTACGCCTCCACTTGCTTGTGCTCTGATTTTATTTTGGTATCAGAGCTGGAGATGCATAGATTGCTGTATCTCTCGTGTATGAGTGTTAATTATGTTAGTTTTTGTGGCGGTAGATGGATGGACTATGGTAATTTTTCGTTTTTGAATAGACACTATGGGGTAAAGTTTAAAATAAAATGTTAAAAATCAATTTAGTGACTTTAAATACTCAAGGCTTAAATACACCTCAAAAGCGGTTATATTTATATGAAATGTTAGTCAGAGAAAAAATATCGATCTGTTTTGCTCAGGAAACTCATTGGGATCATAAGGGTTATACTTATTGGAAATTTAAAAAGTATCCCATTGTTTACTCATCTAACCTACCATTTAAAAAAGAAAAGGGGCGCAGCGATAATTCTGTCTGCTGAGATTAATTTTGAGTATATTTTTCATGAATGTGATCCATTAGGCAGATATGTTATACTTATATGTAAACTAAACAATATGCTCTATACACTGGTTAATTTCTATGCCCCAAATGACTACCCGGTAACATTTTTGAAGTCACTTATTAGAAGAACTGAGGAACTCAAAAGGGGCATTCTATTATTTGGTGGGGATTTGAACTGTGTTCCAAATGTTGATCTGGATAGGAGATCAAGTGATAGTAGATCCTATGACAGAGGTGCAGGGACTAAACGATAATGGATCTGTGCAAGAATCTGCTCTATGGGAGGCTCTTAAATGTACATTAAGGGGATATTTAATTAAAACTGATGCCTTTATTAATAAACAGAAAGGCAAACCTATTGCTGAACTATATATAGCGCTTGCAAAGATTGAACGTATTAATAAATTAAATCCTACTCCGGATCTTTCTAAAGAAATAACATTAATTCAGAATGAGATCAAATTTAAATTAGACGAGAGATTGGAACGAATTATCCTGAATACTAAACAGAGGTGGTATTACGACAGTAACCGCCCGAATAAGTGGATAACAAAATTAAATCAGTAGTCCCAAGACACAGAATAAAAAAATTAATAGTAAATAAGGAAGTAATTTTGGACCCTTCACAAATTGCAGAAGCATTTAGAGATTACTATAAATCTTTATACAACCTTAGAGCAAGAGATGTTTCATTCACTCGTATTAAGTCTTTTCTTAGCAAGTTTCCATTGCCAAAATTGTCTAGAGAAAAAGTAGAAGATATTAATAGACCTTTTGTATTAAGTGAAATAAGAGAAGCCATTCTAAATTTAAAGAATGGGAAATCTCCTGGTCCAGATGGTTACACAGCAATGTTTTACAAACTTTTAGACCCTTTGATTTCCCCTCTTTTGTTGAGATTTTTTAATAAGATTGGAGAATTGGGTGTCGCTACAAAAGATTTTCTTCAAGCGTCTATTTGCCCAATCCCAAAATCAGGGAAAGATCCTTGCTTTATCTCTAATTATAGGCCGATTTCTTTGATAAATGTTGACGCAAAGATTTACTCCAAAATCTTAGCAAAAAGATTAAGTAAAGTAATAACAGACCTGATACATCCTGATCAATCAGGATTTATTAGTGGTAGAAATGGGGAAGATAATACTAGGAAATTATTAGATCTAATTGCGCAGATACACTATATTCGTACTCCTTCAGTTTTCTTGGCCTTAGATGCCGAGAAGGCATTTGATAGGGTAAATTGGAACTTTTTGAGTGCAACTTTGGATGCAGTAGGGATTTCGGGCTTTTTTAAATCGAGCACAATGGCCTTATACAGTATACCTACTGCTAAGGTTACAGGCCCTGCTTTAAATTCCACATTCTTTAATATTGCTAACGGTACTCGGCAGGGATGCCCGCTAGCTCCCTTACTCTACGCGCTAACTATTGAACCTTTGGCGATTCAAATTAGATCTATGCAAGAGATCGAAGGGGTTAATATTAATCAGCAAAATTTTAAAATAACATTATACGCAGACGATATTTTACTCACTTTGACTAATCCAGAGGTATCAGGTTTCAGCATACATGTCTACTTCTCAAAAGATTTATCTTAATGAACAACATCATTTGGATTGTCTAAAGGAGTCGTTGGACTATCTTGGAATTAAGTTAATGTTTAACTTAAAAAAATTAATTTCTTTTAATTATGAGATTGTAGTGAATAATCTTGTTAACTTAATAGGGAAATTGAAATTAATAGAACTCTCTTGGCTGGGTAGAGTTAACATGGTTAAATCTTATTTAATTCCTAAAATCCTATATTCTTTTAGGATAATACCACTTCGGGTCCCGGCATATATTTTGGATAAACTTACAAGAATGCTTCTATCCTTCATTTGGAAAGCGGGCAGAGCCAGAATAACCCAGAAAATAATTAAGAGAAGTTATAGAAATTTGGGCTTGGGGTTCCCGGATATTAGAAGATTACATGAGATCGTAATGTTCACACATGTATTACATTGGAATATTAAAAAGAACCTTAATTTAGGTTGGTTATATTGTGAACGAAATCAAACAAATGAACAAGATCTATTTAATTTTTTTTGGCTTGGACCATCTATCTGGAAAAAATTAAACTTTACGAATCAAGTTATATTGGATGCCTTAAAAACAGGTTATAAATTTAGAAGGTCCGAAAATCCAGATGTGCATTTTACGGCTTTTACACCTTTAAAGGTCCTCAATTATTATATTCAGAATATTAATCTTAATAAATGGACCTTAAGTAATATATGTACACTTGGCGATCTAAAATCAAATGATGTATTCCTTAGTTTCTCTGAGCTTCAATCTAATTTCAAACTTCCTGAGAATGAATTATTCACGTACATTAGAGTGATACATTTTTTGAATACTCAGATAGTCTATCCACCTTTAGAACTTGACATATTTATCAATAAGTATTATAAAAAAAACCTAATATCTTTGATATCATCATATTTAGATAATCGAGAGTGATGTATTACCCCTCTCAGTAAGGAAATGGCAAAACGATTGCGATGTTACTTTTCCTATGGAAAAATGGGTGGATACTTGGTCGCAAGTTAGGAACGCGGTACACGCGATTAATATTCAAGAGATGTTTTTTAAGCTTCTTCATCGCTGGTACTTAGTTCCGTCCCGCTTAAACAAATTCTCCAATTTAAATTCTAATCTATGTTGGAGGTGTGGATATGAGGAGGGGACTCAATTCCATATATGGTGGGCCTGCTCTAAGCTGGGAAACATTAAGATTCAAGTTGAGAAACTTTTTTCTTATATATTTAAATCTAAATTTGTTATTCATTCTTATATCTGGCTTTTCCATTTGTCTCTCCCCTTCTCAGAGACTGTATACAAATTACTAATAGTCAACATTTTATTGGCTATTAAATTATGTATAGCGAGAGCTTGGAGGAAATCCAAACCTCCTACTTGGAAGGAAATAATTGAGCAAATAAATCATCAGGCTAAGATGGAAAAATATTTTTATTTGATAAATCAAAAGATCTCCAAATATAACCATATATGGTCCCCTTGGTTTAAATATACGGTGGAGTCTTGCTTAGATAATTTCGACTCTTAGCAATATTCTCTCTTTCGGCATTATATACATTATTGCTGTATATGCCTTTTCTTGATTTTTATACATTAATTTATATTTATCTGCGTACCCTGTAAGACCCCAATGGGTATAGTGTCTTGAACCTATCATAGCATATGTGTGAATGCGTCCTCGTCAGAGTAGTGAATGCTTCTGTTTGGTATAATGTATTATCTTTTATGGTATTGCATAATTATTAATATAATATACAAAGTGATGCAAATTTTGATTTTCAATTTATTTTTCATACTTTGTATGTTTTCGTACGATATTCTATGCTGCATCTTTTTTCCAAACTTTGTATGGTATTGTTTGTTAATGTATGTTCTCTTCTTATATATTCTAAAAATTAATAAATTATTTATAAAAAAATAAAAAAAAACAAAGTTAATGGGTAGAACAACTAGTACTTCTACTAGCCCAGTGAGTAAAAAGAAGTGCCTTTTGCCCCAAGCAGCATCTTCCCCATCCACGAGCAGCATGCAAGGTACCAAGCAGAGCCAAATTAGCAGCAAGACTCAGAGGGGTCCCAAACCAAAGCAATCTCATTCCTTTGTAGGGAAAATCACCACCACCACCACCCCCGCCTCTACCACCACTAGTGCTGCGCCTACTGTTCCCACCGGTACCGTCACGCCATGTCCTCCTAGTACCTCTAGCAAGCCACCAAGTCCTTACAATATTTTTGTAAAGACAGTTAGAGAGAGGGCTACACATAGTGGAACTCCACCTAGCGAGGTAGCAGAGGAGCCTGAGACTGAGAGGCCAAGTGCAGAGTCTTCCTGCTCGCACTACTACTAGTCACAAGTCTCACGACAATATCAGTCTTCGCTCCAGCCTAGCAGGAATTCCATTCGATCTGGCTAATGAAGAACTAGGGAAAAGAAAAAATGTCGGTGCGCTAAGCTAGTCTCAGGCTCAAATAATACAAATGTATAATATAAGGCCTACCAAACAGTGTGAGCATGCTGCAAATACAGTGTGTTGGCTGTACAATGTATACAAAAAACAAAAAACAAAATACTGTCTGCGCTTCTCACCCTAATAAAGTTGGCAACAAATATATAAACATAATATAAATGAGAGGAACCTCTCATTTATATTATGTTTATATATTTGTTGCCAACTTTATTAGGGTGAGAAGCGCAGACAGTATTTTGTTTTTTGTATACATTGTACAGCCAACACACTGTATTTGCAGCATGCTCACACTGTTTGGTAGGCCTTATATTATACATTTGTATTATTTGAGCCTGAGACTAGCTTAGCGCACCGACATTTTTTCTTTTCCCTGTTTGCACATATTTGAGGTTGTTGGCTCCTCATCAGTCTGGTTGCAGCTTGCTGTCCAGGGGTTAAATGGGAGGAGGTTTAATTGCACCTCCCCCAACACATTAATCTGGTTTTGGTAGCAGTATAAACTGCTTTGTGTGCCCACTATGTAGGAGGTGAGAGTAGGATCTCACCCTATTGAGAGTGTGCCTTGACGTGGCGGGTGAGCTTAATTATGCTTTGGCCAATTCATATAACCAAAACCTCTCATTTATATTATGTTTATATATTTGTTGCCAACTTTATTAGGGTGAGAAGCGCAGACAGTATTTTGTTTTTTGTATACATTGTACAGCCAACACACTGTATTTGCAGCATGCTCACACTGTTTGGTAGGCCTTATATTATACATTTGTATTATTTGAGCCTGAGACTAGCTTAGCGCACCGACATTTTTTCTTTTCCCTGTTTGCACATATTTGAGGTTGTTGGCTCCTCATCAGTCTGGTTGCAGCTTGCTGTCCAGGGGTTAAATGGGAGGAGGTTTAATTGCACCTCCCCCAACACATTAATCTGGTTTTGGTAGCAGTATAAACTGCTTTGTGTGCCCACTATGTAGGAGGTGAGAGTAGGATCTCACCCTATTGAGAGTGTGCCTTGACGTGGCGGGTGAGCTTAATTATGCTTTGGCCAATTCATATAACCAAAACCTCTCATTTATATTATGTTTATATATTTGTTGCCAACTTTATTAGGGTGAGAAGCGCAGACAGTATTTTGTTTTTTGTATACATTGTACAGCCAACACACTGTATTTGCAGCATGCTCACACTGTTTGGTAGGCCTTATATTATACATTTGTATTATTTGAGCCTGAGACTAGCTTAGCGCACCGACATTTTTTCTTTTCCCTGTTTGCACATATTTGAGGTTGTTGGCTCCTCATCAGTCTGGTTGCAGCTTGCTGTCCAGGGGTTAAATGGGAGGAGGTTTAATTGCACCTCCCCCAACACATTAATCTGGTTTTGGTAGCAGTATAAACTGCTTTGTGTGCCCACTATGTAGGAGGTGAGAGTAGGATCTCACCCTATTGAGAGTGTGCCTTGACGTGGCGGGTGAGCTTAATTATGCTTTGGCCAATTCATATAACCAAAACCTCTCATTTATATTATGTTTATATATTTGTTGCCAACTTTATTAGGGTGAGAAGCGCAGACAGTATTTTGTTTTTTGTATACATTGTACAGCCAACACACTGTATTTGCAGCATGCTCACACTGTTTGGTAGGCCTTATATTATACATTTGTATTATTTGAGCCTGAGACTAGCTTAGCGCACCGACATTTTTTCTTTTCCCTGTTTGCACATATTTGAGGTTGTTGGCTCCTCATCAGTCTGGTTGCAGCTTGCTGTCCAGGGGTTAAATGGGAGGAGGTTTAATTGCACCTCCCCCAACACATTAATCTGGTTTTGGTAGCAGTATAAACTGCTTTGTGTGCCCACTATGTAGGAGGTGAGAGTAGGATCTCACCCTATTGAGAGTGTGCCTTGACGTGGCGGGTGAGCTTAATTATGCTTTGGCCAATTCATATAACCAAAACCTCTCATTTATATTATGTTTATATATTTGTTGCCAACTTTATTAGGGTGAGAAGCGCAGACAGTATTTTGTTTTTTGTATTAATGAAGAACTAGGCTATGAGCCAGAGGAAGTAGAGGAGATGAGTGGTCAGGAATCAGATTCCTCAGGGAGCAGTGTCCAAATGACTAGTGCACAATTTTCCCCTGAGCCTCCACCTTCTCCGCTACGATCATCACCATCACCACCACCAGCAGCAGCAAAACCTAGCAAATCTAAAGTTAAAGCAATTAGCAGTCCCACTATGGCCAGTACTGTTACCACCAGTCCCACCACCACTAGTTCTGCCTCTGTTCATCCACCCCGAGCAGTAGTAGCAGCACCCAAGGCACACTCCAAGGCTATGCGCCCCCCAATTTGGGAGCACTTTGAAAATGTTGAAGAAGGGCGCTATGGAAAGTGCAAACATTGTGGGAAGCTAATAAGCAGAGGGAAAGTGTCTGGCCATTTTACCAGTGCTAGCATGAAGCATCACCTCAGCACTCAACACAACGCTGTGCTATTGGGGAAAGATGCAGAAGTAAAACTTAGTGCAGGCAGCATAGCTGGTGGCCGTGGAAAAACCCCAACAGCTGCTTCTGAGCCAATAGCAGCAGCAGCAGCTAGTGCTGGCAGCCAGAGACCAAGGCAGGTTGGAGCACTGCATGTCCAGCCCACCCTGGAACAATTTGTGGCATTCCAATCCAAAAGGTCAATGCCCAAACAGCAGGCCAATAAAGTAACGCGACTTATTGGTCAGTTCATTGCTGTTGGAGGGGCATCCTTCTCTATGATCGAAGGGGAGCCTTTCAAACAATTGATGGCGGCTGTGGCTCCACAATATACAGTTCCGTCACGTTCCACTTTCAGCAGGAACATTGTCCCCTCATTGTATCGGTCCTGTGTTGCAGCAGTGAAAGAGGAGCTTTCCAAGGCTGCTGGTCATTCTGTTCATTTCACAACAGATTTGTGGAGTGCACCTAGTGGGCAGCATGCCTTTCTTTCTTTGACAGCACACTGGTGGCAGCCCGGTGTGCCCAAGGAAGCAGCTGCAGCAGGCTACCGATCATTCCTTCTCCATGCAGAAGTAATGGATGAAAAGCTCACTTCCCAAAATATTCTGCATGCGATGAGGAAAATGTTTAGCCTTTGGATGGGAGCAGAGGCAGGCACCAATGTTGAAGTTGGTTTTGTGGTAACTGACGGAGGTGCCAATATGGTGAAAGCGCTGCGAGATGGTCATATTGTTGGTGTGCGCTGTGCAGCCCACATCATCCATCTTGTAGTGAAGGCAGCAATGTCAGAAGGAACTAATGTGGCAGCAGTAGTTCTGTCCCGCTGCAGAAAGATCGCTGGGCACTTTCACCATAGTGTTAAGGCTAGCCAACTTTTGAGGGAAGAGCAAGAGAGGTCAGGTCTTCCCGTACACTGCCTACGTCAGGATGTCAGTGTCCCCCGTCGTCCTGCGTCCGTCCGTCCGGCTCCCGGCTCGCTGCTACACTTACCTCGTGGCGAGGTCAGGAGGAAGCGTCGGCCGGGTGCTCGGCCTTGCGGTTGTGCTCCCCCTGCTGGACACGCGCGTTACTGCAGCTAGGTTTAGCCGCTGCTGCCGCGTTTTGGCAGGTAGGGGGCACGTGTGACGTCAGCGTTGGGGGCGTGGTGGCTACCGGGACCAAATTAAAAAATCCGGAAGCCCTGTTACCGGTACCCTGGTGTGGTCTTTTGCTGGTTACCTGTCTAGTGCGTTCTATGATTTATCTGACCCTTTGGCTTGTCCTGACTACCGTCTGCTCTGCGATTTGGCTGTGTTTGTTCCTCTACGTGTATGACCTGGATCGTCTGACTACCCGCCTTGGATCTGACCCACCTTCTGGCTGACTACCCGTCCTGTGTATGACCTGGATCGTCTGACTACCCGCTTTGGATCTGATCCACCTTCTGGCTGACTACCCGTCCCGTGTATTACCCCTGGCTCGTCTGACTCTGCGTTTGTTTTGCTCTCCTCCTACACTATTTTGGTGGAGATCTCTCCAGCTGTACCCAGAGACTATCTACCTCTCCATATCTACCTACTCCGGGGCCTCCTCACTGTTGGGATCATCGAATACCTGGGGGTTGCGTCTCTGCGCACTCCTCCAGGAGAAGAACTTCCGCGGTGAGTGCTCTGGCTTGTGGTAGACGTGACATTACACCAGGGTCATGGATCCCTCTGAGTACGGCAAGGTCATCTCTGCCCAGGGGCAGGCGATTCAAGCTCACGAAGCCCGCTTCACTAGCCTTGAGGACAAAATGGATCAGCTATCCCATGCTATGCAAATCCTGTTGTCCCGGTCAGACCCTAACCCTACAGCTGCTTCCTCCACGTCTGCTGCTCAACCTTCGGTTTCAAGTCCTCCTGTGTCTGCGGACTCCCCTTCTGTTTCCATGAAATTACCTCCTCCAAGTCGATATGCAGGGGACCCTATGTCTTGTCGTGGCTTTTTGAACCAGTGCTCTATACAATTTGAGCTCTCTCCTCACATGTTTTCCTCCGAAAAGGTCAAAGTAGGATACATTATCTCCCTTCTGTCTGGCAAAGCTTTGGCATGGGCCTCTCCATTGTGAGAAAAGAATTCCCCACTTATCTACAATTGCGCGGCCTTCATCTCCACCTTTCGGAAGACGTTTGATGTTCCAGGGAAGGCGGCCACTGCCTCTCTTTCATTGCTACATGTTTCTCAGGGCTATAAGACGATGGCGGAATATGCCATCGAATTCAAGACCCTTGCTGCCGAGGTGAACTGGTCTCCTGAGGCACTTATCGCAGCGTTCTACGATGGTTTATCGGAACGATTGAAAGATGAATTATCCACCAAAGATCTCCCTGTGGATTTTGAGGAATTCGTGGCTTTGGCCCTAAAGATTGACACACGCTTCCGGGAGAGACAGTCCCAAAAGACTAAAAGATGGACCAAATCGTCGTATGAATCTCCTCGTACCTTCTCCAGCCCTAGTCCAAGTCCCCCCGTGGATGAACCTATGGAAGTGGGTGCTACTAAACTCACGTCTGAAGAAAGGTCTCTCAGGAGATCTTTGGCTCTTTGTTTCTACTGCGGACAGAAGGGTCACTTTGTCAGACTGTGTCCCTCGAGGCCGGGAAACTTCCGCACCTAGGCGCAGTTAAGGAGCCTGTCCTGGGTGAGCATTTTTCTGCTCCTCCGATTCCTGATGACCGATTCCTTATTTCTATTTCCGTGGGATGGAGCGGTCAACAGATTTGTACCACAGCTATGATTGACTCTGGGGCTGCTGGTTCATTCATCGATACCAGCTTCGTTAAGCAATACCATGTTCCCTGTGCCCCTCTCGGTTCTCCCATTGCCATCTCTGGCATAGATGGTTTCCTGTTACACCCCGCTGCCGTCACTCATAGTACTTTGCCTCTCCTGCTGCACATTGGATTACTTCACCAAGAGACTATTTCCCTTATGGTCATCTCATCACCCAAGTGCCCCATTATCCTGGGGCTCCCGTGGTTGCAATTGCATAATCCTTCCATTCATTGGAGACTTAAAGATATCACAGCCTGGGGATTGCACTGCCAGAAGAATTGTCTCTTAAAACCTTCCCGTACCAAGGCTAACCTAGCCTCTGTCGCTGTTGCGCCGTTGCCTGCCTACTGTCTGGATTACGCAGATGTTTTTGATAAAAACAAAGCGGAGGTTCTACCTCCCCATCGTCCCTATGACTGCCACATCGAATTATTTCCTGGTACCATGCCCCCCAGGGGAAGAACGTATCCGCTGTCTCTTCCGGAATCTAAGGCTCTGGAAGCATATATCCAAGACAATATTCAAAGGGGTTTCATTCGTAAATCCACCTCTCCGGCTGGTGCTGGGTTCTTTTTTGTTACTAAGAAAGATGGCAGTTTACGTCCTTGTATTGACTATAGGGGGCTCAATAATATTACTGTCAAAAACAAGTATCCCCTTCCTCTTATTCCTGAACTGTTTGACCGTTTGAGAGACTCTGTAATTTTTACTAAATTAGACCTAAGAGGTGCTTATAACCTTATTCGCATTAGGGAGGGGGATGAATGGAAGACGGCCTTCAATACACGCATGGGACATTATGAATATACTGTTATGCCTTTTGGACTATGTAACGCTCCCGCAGTTTTTCAAGAATTGATAAATGACATTTTTCGTGACATTGCACTTCAATTTGTTATTTTTTATCTTGACGACATATTGATTCATTCGCCGGATCTCGAAACTCTTCAGAAGCACATCCGTATAGTCCTTCAGTGTCTTCGGCAGAATAACTTATATGCTAAACTCGAGAAATGTCAATTCGCAGTTCCACGCATCTCGTTTCTGGGATACATTATTTCGGCTTCAGGGTTCGAGATGGATCCAGCTAAGCTCTTAGCCATAGCAGAATGGCCCCAACCGGCGGCCTTAAAACCTCTACAACGTTTTCTGGGTTTTGCTAACTATTACAGAAAATTCATAAAAAAAATTTCCAAGATCGGCGCTCCCCTTACCCCCCTTACCAAGAAAGGGGCCAATTGTAAAATTTGGTCCGAAGATGCCGAACGGGCATTTTCTCTCCTGAAACAGGCATTTTCCTCTGCTCCTGTGTTAGTACACCCAGACGTCACTAAACCCTTTATTATCGAAGTCGATGCCTCCGAGATCGGGGTTGGGGCTGTACTTTCACAACGCAAAGAATTTCACAGTCGTCTACATCCCTGCGCCTATTTTTCCTGGAAATTCTCCCCTACCGAAACTAATTATGACGTCGGTAACCGGGAGTTGCTTGGTATTATTTGGGCTCTACAGACTATTTCTGTATTATTTCTACCTCTGAGGACAATCCGGCTCCTGAACCTATTATCCCTCCAGCTCGTATAATTTCTGCTATTACCACGCAACTCGATTCTTCATTGACGAAGCACATATTGAAGGCTCAGTCTCGTTCTCCGGTTCACAGTGCTTGGCCCATGGGTACTCTATTTGTACCTGAATCCGAAAGGCGTAAAGTGCTATACTGGGCTCATTCATCCTTTACTGCTGGACATCCCAATGCTCGGCGCACGGCGGACATCATCTCTAGGAACTTTTGGTGGCCTGAGCTTCGATCCGACTGTCATGATTTTGTAATCGCGTGTCTTCAATGTACTACTGTCAAAGCTTCTCACTCCCGTCCTTTGTTACTGCCTCTGCCTGTTCCTGTTCGTCCTTGTTCCCATATCGCTATGGATTTTATGGTGGACTTACCTGTTTCTAAAGGTTGTACCGTTATTTTTGTCGTCGTTGATAGGTTTTCGAAGATGGCACATTTCATCCCTTTGCCCAAACTCCCCATTTGTCAGGGTCCGGCTACCCGGCACGGTAACCGCCGGGATCCGGCGACCCGACGCGGTACACGGCAGGGTCCGGTGACCCGACGAGGTACCTTACCTGGATGCCCGCTACCCGCGGGCATCGGATCCAGCGCGTCTCCTGCTGGTCTCTCCGTCTGGCCGGCTTCTGCTAGACGCGCGCGCCCTCTAGCAACTTTATTAATTCCCCGAACAGAGTTCGCGGGAACTCGCCGCTGTAGCCTCCCACTCGGGGTCGGAGCTTCCCCCGAGCGGCAAGTTTAAAACCGAGCACTGAGCTTTGCTCAGTGCTCAGTTATTGTGCTTCCTGTCATTTCCTGAGTGCGTTCCTTGTGATTGATTCTCCGTGTACCTACCTGGCTTTCCTCTGACCTTGCTCCTGCCTGACCCTTATCAACTAAACGGCTCGTGTCCTGACTTGGATTTGCCTGATCCTCCTGTACCTCGTTGCCCGCCTGTGTATCGTATCTCGGCTCGTGTCCTGACTTTGGTTTGCCTGATCCTCCTGTACCTCGTTGCCCGCCTGTGTACCATGCCTCGGCTTCCTGACTCCGTTTGAGCCTTGTCTGCTAACGCCTCTGCCTGCATATTGAGCTCTGTTCCTGATTGAACTTATCCTTTCTGGTTTGTTCCTGACATAATAACTGAGCCCCGATGGAGCCCGCGGGATTTACAGAGGCCCTCACTACCCTGTCTCAGCAAATGACAGCTATGACTCAGTCCTTCCAAGAGATGCAGACCAACCAACATCACCTTCAGCAACAGGTGCATCAACTTCAGCTTCATCAGGGAGCTGCATCCGAGGCTGCCGCTACTCCACCTGCTCTAGCTATTCCGCTTCCTGATACATTCATTACCTCCTGTCAAATCCTGTTTAATTTGAAGCCCAGAACCTATGCTACGGACTATGTTAAGGTTCACACTGTCATCGCTCTGCTGGCGGATGAACCTCAGATGTGGGCACACAATTTGATCCACAATCAAAACTCGGTCCTGGATTCCTGGCCTTCTTTCCGGCAAGCTCTGGACACCCTCTACGACGACCCTTTTAGAGCCTCTTCCGCCACATCCACTCTAAGAAACCTTAAGCAAGAGAAAAGACCAGTGGAGGAGTATATCACCGAATTCCGTCATCTCGCTCTCGACTCTTCCTGGAATGAGGCTGCATTACACGACCAATTTCGTTGGGGTCTCTCGGAGGCCGTAAAATACGAACTTGCCCGTACTTCTACCCCTACCAGTTTAGAGGACTTTATTACCCTTGTCTCCCTGATTGATCGTCGCCTTCGTGAAAGACGAAGAGAACGGTTGGTAACCAACTCTGCCGGGCCTCCGGTGCGATCTCAACTACCATCTCCAGCACCTTCCTCCCAGGAGGAACCCATGCAGATTGGCATCGTCAGAGGTCCTTTGTCAGCTGCGGAAAAAGAACGACGCCGGACCTTGGGGTTGTGCCTGTATTGCGGCAAACCTGGGCATATTTTCAAGGACTGCAGATCCAGGGCTCTCCACGCTAAGGGTAAGAGGCCTATAGCTCATCTTCAACTTCGTTCTGACCGATTATCTGCCACATCTGCTTACCTTTCCCTCTCCGTATCGTTGCAGTGGAATAGAGGAGCTATTTGCCTTCCAGCCATGATCGACTCCGGAGCCAGCGGTAATTTCATTGACTCCACTTATGTTCAAACTCACTCCCCATCCCTACTCGACGTAAGAAGCACCCCCTCTCCATTTTGCTAGTCGATGGCAGTCCCTTAAAGAGCGGTCCTATTGTCTTAGAGACCATCCCTCTGCTCGTCAAGTTGGGAGACAGACATGTGGAGACTCTTCACTTCGACATTGTTCCTTCTCCTATTTCTCCTATTATATTGGGACTTCCCTGGCTTCGTACCCACAACCCTTGTATTAACTGGGAGACGGGGGTATTCCGCTTCACCTCGCCTTTCTGCAACCAGACCTGTCTGTCTCCCACTACTGTTTGCATCACCCAGTCGGCCACCTCACTTCAAGGTTTACCTACACCATATCGTCAGTTTTCGGATGTTTTTGAGAAGAGAGGGGCAGAGACTCTACCCCCGTTTAGGCCGTATGACTGTCCTATAGAATTGTATCCCGGTTCAGCCATCCCCTTCGGTCGGATCTATCCGTTGTCGGAACCTGAACTCGCTGTTCTTAAAGACTATGTCGAGGATAACCTCGCCAGGGGATTTATCCGTCCTTCCACATCTCCGGCGGGTGCTGGCATATTTTTCGTACACAAGAAAGATGGCAGTTTACGTCCGTGTGTTGATTACCGTGAACTTAACAATATCACTGTAAAAAATGGCTATCCTCTACCACTCATACCGGAGTTACTTGAACATGCTCGTACAGCTAAAATCTTCACCAAGATCGACCTGCGGGGTGCCTACAACCTAGTGAGGATCCGTGAGGGGGATGAGTGGAAGACCGCGTTCAGGTGTCGCTATGGCCACTTCGAATATCGAGTGATGCCCTTTGGACTTTGTAATGCTCCAGCCACGTTTCAGCATTTTGTTAACGATATTTTTCGTGATATCCTGGATCACTTCGTTATCATATACCTAGACGACATTCTCATCTTCTCTGCCACCCTGGAACTTCACAGAGAGCATGTACGTCAAGTACTTACCAGATTGAGAACTCATGGTCTATATGCTAAATTAGAGAAGTGTATGTTCGAGGTACAAAGCATGGACTTTTTGGGCTACATCCTTTCACCAACCAGCATCCAAATGGACCCCAAGAAAGTGGAACCCATCCTCCATTGGCCACCACCTACGGATCGTAAAGGAGTGCAACGATTTATTGGGTTCGCTAATTATTACCGAAAGTTCATTAGAGATTTTTCCAAACACATACAACCCATCACAGCTTTGACCTCCAAGACCACTCCATTCATCTGGTCAAAGGCCGCTCAACAAGCATTTGACTTTCTTAAAACCAAGTTTGTCTCCGCTCCAATTCTTCAAATGCCTAACCCTCAAGTTCCTTTCATTCTCGAGGTTGACGCCTCTGACTCTGCCGTAGGAGCTGTTTTATCCCAAAGACAGGCCACAGATGAACAATTACACCCTGTGGCCTATTTCTCACGTAATCTGTCCCCCGCCGAGAGGAATTATTGCGTCGGGGAGCGGGAACTATTAGCCATAAAACTGGTTGAAGAGTGGAGACATCTCCTGGAGGGTGCCCTGCACCCAGTGACTGTTTATACTGATCATAAAAACCTTGAATATCTACGATCAGCTAAGCGGTTACAACCTCGCCTGGCTAGATGGGCCCTGTTTTTTATTCTTTTCCAATTACACATCACATATCGGCCTGGGTCACGCAGCATAAAAGCTAATTCTTTGTCTCGTATGTTTGAAGCACCTTTGAAAGATCCCGCACAACAGGATACTGTATTACCACCCGCTCATTTCATTTCTCTTACCCACAACGTTTGGAACTCCGTACGTGAACACTCGAGGGTTAATAACTCAGAGACGTCCACTCTACAAAGACGCCAAGGATTATACTATCACCAGGGTCGCATCTATGTTCCCCCTGAGGCATTTTTGGAGGGCATTTTGCACACAACTTCACATGAGCCGTAACCTATCCTCTGCCTACCATCCTCAGAGTAATGGACAAACAGAGCGGACCAACCAGACGCTCGAACAATATCTGAGGTGCTATACTACGTATTTACAAGATGATTGGAACCAATACCTACCACTCGCTGAATTCGCATATAATAATCACATCCACCGCTCAATTAAGACGTCTCCTTTCTTTGCCTCATACGGATATCACCCCTCAATGCTACCAGGAGCACCGATCCTCAGCCCAGTACCCTCGGTTGCCGAACATGTTAAACGTTTGTCAAGAACTTTCCTACATTTACGCAGGACTTTGGTTGAGGCTCAACACCGCTATAAATCTTTCGCAGATCATCACCGGAGAGCAGCCCCATCCTACCAACCTGGAGACAAGGTCTGGCTCTCCACAAGACATCTTAAGTTGACTTGTCCTACGCAGAAGTTGGTCCATTCACTATTGTAAGACTTATTTCCTCCTCAGCAATAAAATTACAATTACCGTCATCTTTGTCCATTCACCCAGTTTTTCATATGTCCTTAGTTAAACCTTGGGTCATGAACCCATTTCCCGGTAGACACGCTAGTCCTCCCCCTCCGGTCATCGTCAACGATTCCCCTGAATACGAGGTTAAGGAGATCCTGGATTCACGTTTCTTTCGCAACCATCTGCAATACTTAATTCGATAGAAAGGCTATGATCCTAGCGAGGACTCTTGGGAACCGGCCAATACGGTCCATGCACCCGCTCTGGTTTCCTCCTTTCACCGACGGCATCCCGATCGCCCTGGTCCTCTTAAAGGCCGGAGGCCTTCCGTTAGGGGGAGGAACTGTCAGGGTCCTGCTACCCGGCACGGTAACCGCCGGGATCCGGCGACCCTGAGCTTTGCTCAGTGCTCAGTTATTGTGCTTCCTGCCATTTCCTGAGTGCGTTCCTTGTGATTGATTCTCCGTGTACCTACCTGGCTTTCCTCTGACCTTGCTCCTGCCTGACCCTTATCAACTAAACGGCTCGTGTCCTGACTTTGATTTGCCTGATCCTCCTGTACCTCGTTGCCCGCCTGTGTATCGTATCTCGGCTCGTGTCCTGACTTTGGTTTGCCTGATCCTCCTGTACCTCGTTGCCCGCCTGTGTACCATACCTCGGCTTCCTGACTCCGTTTGGGCATTGTCTGCCAACGCCTCTGCCTGCATATTGAGCTCTGTTCCTGATTGAACTTATCCTTTCTGGTTTGTTCCTGACACCTCTGCACCAGAATTGGTACCTGTTTTTGTACGAGAAATCGTTAGACTCCATGGTCTCCCGACACAGATTGTGTCTGATAGAGGAGTTCAGTTCACTGCCACCTTCTGGAGAACATTCTGTAAAGCACTAGGGATTTCTCTAGCCCTCTCATCTGCTTACCATCCTCAAACTAATGGGTGCACCGAGAGAACCAATCAATCCCTAGAACAGATCCTTCGCTGTTTTATTGGAGACCATCACTCCGACTGGGCCAGATTGCTCCCGTGGGCTGAATTTGCAAGAAATAATGTCACGCATGAAGCCTCTAAAGTTTCTTCTTTTTTTTGCAACTACGGCTTTCACCCTGCCACCTTGCCCTCAGTGTTTCAAGAGACTCCTGTTCCCGCTGTTGACCATTATTTACTTCAACTCCCTTCCATTTGGGCCAAGGCACGTCAATGTTTACCTACAGCGTCTGAAACCTATAAACGCCAGGTCAATAGGCATCGTCGGTTGGGTCCATCTTATATGGCAGGAGATCGTGTCTGGCTTTCCACAAAGAACATCAAGCTCAAAGTCGCCTCCTCCAAACTGGCTCCTCGTTTTATTGGTCCGTTTCGTGTTCTTCGGAGAATTAATCCTGTTGCTTATGAACTTCAACTTCCCGCTAGTCTTCGTATTCCTAGAGTTTTTCATGTATCCTTACTAAAGCCCCTTGTTTGTAATCGCTATGCCAAGGGTATCCCGTGTCCTTGTCCGGTATTAATTGATACTCACCTTGAATATGAGATCCAATCGATCCTGGATTCTCGTAGATTCCGGAATACTATTCAATATCTAGTACACTGGAAAGGTTATGGTCCAGAGGAAAGGTCTTGGGTATCCGTCAGGGACATTCATGCTTCTCGCCTTTTACTGAATTTCCACAAGAAATTTCCTGATAAGCCAGGTAACTTTCGGCCTTCGGCCGGCCCTCGAGAAGGGGGTAATGTCACCCGCTCCCGTGGATCCGCTGTCCCCCTGCGTCCGTCCGTCCGGCTCCCGGCTCGCCGCTACACTTACCTCGTGGCGAGGTCAGGAGGAAGCGTCGGCCGGGTGCTCGGCATTGCGGTCGTGCTCCCCCTGCTGGACACGCGCGTTACTGCAGCTAGGTTTAGCCGCAGCTGCCGCGTTTTGGCAGGTAGGGGGCGCGTGTGACGTCAGCGTTGGGGGCGTGGTGGCTACCGGCGCCAAATTTAAAAATCCGGAAGCCCTGTTACCGGTACCCTGGTGTGGTCTTTTGCTGGTTACCTGTCTAGTGCGTTCTATTATTTATCTGACCCTTTGGCTTGTCCTGACTACCCTCTGCTCTGCGATTTGGCTGTGTTTGTTCCTCTACGTGTATGACCTGGATCGTCTGACTACCCGCCTTGGATCTGACCCATCTTCTGGCTGACTACCCGTCCTGTGTATGACCTGGATCATCTGACTACCCGCTTTGGATCTGATCCACCTTCTGGCTGACTACCCGTCCCGTGTATGACCCCTGGCTCGTCTGACTCTGCGTTTGTTTTGCTCTCCTACACTATTTTGGTGGAGATCTCTCCAGCTGTACCCAGAGACTATCTACCTCTCCATATCTACCTACTCCAGGGCCTCCTCACTGTTGGGATCATCGAATACCTGGGGGTTGCGTCTCTGCACACTCCTCCAGGAGAAGAACTTCCGCGGTGAGTGCTCTGGCTTGTGGTAGACGTGACAGTCAGTACACGGTGGAACTCCACGTTAGACATGCTGGAGAGGATTTTGGAGCAGCAGAGGGCAATCCATAATCTTGCCTCAGAGCATAATATTGGGATTACATCTCCATTGAATAGGGAGGATTGGACAGTGATCGCCCAGCTAGTGGCAGTCCTTAAACCATTCAGGGACGCCACAGAAAATTTAAGCTCAAACACTGCCAGTCTGGCCCAGGTAATCCCAGTGTTCTCCCATCTAGGCAGCAAGATGGATGTGTTCCTTGAAAACTGTGAGGCTGTTCAAGGTGGCACTCTACATCCTGATGTAGCAGCCATAGTCAGGAAGCTGAAGGATCTGCTAAAAGTACACCTTAGCAAACGCATAGAAGAGAGTCCCGAAATGATGCTAGCGTACCTTTGCGATCCAAGAATTAAGTGAAAGCTAGCTTTGAAATTCAATGTTCTCAGTAGCTACCGGGAGCAATTGGTCAACAAGGTGCGTGACTGGCAGCGTAAAATGGGAAGAGGGAGAGGTGCAGGAGGAGGAAGAGATGATGTGGTCTGCTACTCCTAGCAGCAGCATCAGCAGCAGTGCCACAAGCATCACAACAACACAGCTGAGTGGAGCAGCTGCGTTTTGGGAAGACGCACTTGGGAGTATAGTTGGATCATCTGACAGAGCTAGCAGCAGAAAGGAGAGTAGTGCTGCTGAAATGGTCAAACTTTACCTCTGTGAAGTTCCTTCTGCACCTAATGTTGATCCTCTTAGCTACTGGGATGAAAAGAAGAGTGTGTGGCCTGCACTCTCACGGGTTGCGCAGCAGCTTCTATCATGTCCGCCAACCACTGTTCAAAGTGAGCGCGTGTTTTCTATGACTGGAAACATACTGAGTCCACAGCGCTCACGCATGGCACCTCATCTGATGGAGCAGATTGCCTTTCTTAAATTCAATCTGCCCAAGTTGGGTTACCCAGCTCTTAGCTTGGAAAGTTACATTTTTTTTTCTCTAATGTTTAAGGTAGTTTCTCCCCCTGGTTGCACGTGTTTGTGGTGTGGCAACGTCTGCTACCTCCGCCGGTGTAGCCAATTTACGTTAGGGCCTAGTGTCTGAATTCTGGAAGTCCGCTCCCAAACGCCATGGACTGACAGACTTTGATGCTTTGCACTGGGGTGAAACAGGTGAGCGGGTCGTCAATTGCCCACTCATTCAACTTTCCCAATGCTGCTGCTGGTTGTGGTGCCAGCGTCTCTTCAATGCCAGTTCGCTTCCTGGCTAGTGTCATGCCTCAAATGTCCAAAATGTTTAAGGTAGTTTCTCCCCCTGGCTGCGTCTGTTTGCGGTGTGGCAACTTCTGCTACCTCCGCCGGTGTAGCCAATTTACGCTAGGGCCTAGTGTCTGAGTTCTGGAAGTCTGCTCCCAAACGCCATGGACTGACAGACTTTCATGCTTTGCCCTGGGGTGAAACAGGTGAGCGGGTCGTCAATTGCCCACTCCAATTGTCCATTTCCATTTCATTTTTTTCCGTCTGATACACAACCTACCAAACATAACACACACAATAACACATATAACACAGTGACATAACACATATAACACAGTGACACAGTGACACATAACACACATTGTACAATTCACAAATCACAAGGACCTTTCCTCCTGTTATTTGCCCTGGCCTTCACTTCTACACTCACTAGCATTAACGATATAACTCACACTTCACCCTATAACATTTTTCCATCCACATAGCTGCCAACAGACCCAACTTTTTCAGGGACAGTCCTGCTTTTTTCTTGTCCCATCAAATTTAGCTAAACTAGGTATGCTAGTGCAGATAGGTATAGCTGGGTAGGGTAGCACTACAACATTAAATAAATATAATAAAGTAAATAATAATAAATATAACTTTAAAATAAAATTCAATAAACCCATAATACATCTTTAACCAAAACAGTGCACTGCTAATAATCTTAAAAATAACCGTACATTAACCCTAAGCTATTTTTTAGTTCTTGTCCAACATTTTTCCATTCGCATATCTGCCAACACACCCAACATTTTTGTGGACAGTCCTGCTTTTTTCCAGTCCTGTCCAGTAAAAGTTGGGTTGTTGCAAAGTATGCCATTATAAATAGCTAGCAAATGTTAGGCATGTATTACAAGTGGTCCAAAATCAATTTAAAATAATCCCTATTCTTTTATGAAACATCTATGGATGTGTGACTGTGTATGAGAAAAAGGAGGCCAAGTTCCTTGGAGCATTTGTCTAGGTCATTTTGTGTACAGTACACCTCGGTACGTGTGTGCAACTCTATTGGTCGTTTCGGCAGGGGGCTCGCCTGCCATCAACGAATGAGGTGCATTCTGCAGTTCTGCAATTCATTTGTTGATAGGGAAAAGAAAAAATTTTGGTGCGCTAAGCTAGTCTCAGGCTCAAATAATACAAATGTGTAATACGAGGCCTACCAAACAGGTGTAAGCATGCTGCAAGAAACAGTGTATTGGCTGTACAATGTATACAAAAAACAAAAACTTTCTGCGCTTCTTACCCTAATAAAGTTGGCAACAAATATATAAACATAATATAAATGAGAGGTTTTGGTTATATGAATTGGCCAAAGCATAATTAAGCTCACCCGCCACGTCAAGGCACACTCTCAATAGGGTGAGAACCTACTCTCACCTCCTACATAGTGGGCACAAAAAGCAGTTTATACTGCTACCAAAACCTTATTAATGTGTTGGGGAGGTGCAATTAAACCTCCTCCCCATTAACCCCTGTACAGCAAGCTGCAACCAGACTGGTGAGGAGCCAACAACCTCAAATATGTGCAAACAGGGAAAAGAAAAAATGTCGGTGCGCTAAGCTAGTCTCAGGCTCAAATAATACAAATGTGTAATACGAGGCCTACCAAACGTGCCTTGACGTGGCGGGTGAGCTTAATTATGCTTTGGCCTATTCATATAACCAAAACCTCTAATTTATATTATGTTTATATATTTGTTGCCAACTTTATTAGGGTAAGAAGTGCAGACAGTTTTTGTTTTTTGTATTCATTTGTTGATGCCAGACCAGCCCCCTTCCAGCGACCAATAGAGTCGCACACACGTACCTTCACGGCGCGAACGCATCTGCTGCTGCTGCTGCTGCTGCTGCTGCTCCGATGTGTTCTTAACACCGTATTAACCCCTGCTACGCAGCCGGGAGAAAACAAAGATGAAACAAGCACGAAGAATGGCCACGAATATTCGCCCGAAAAGAAGACAGGAACGGGCGAATATTCGCGGAATACGAAGTTTTTTTTTTCTCCGAAGACGAGTACGAAGACGAACACGAAGAGCCCCCTGGTGCCCAAGTCTAGTTATGACATTCTTTACTCCAGACTATGACGTTAAAATCTTTCAGAAAATAGCTGATCCACAGGATATACAATATTGGCAAGAACAAGGATTGACTCAAGATGATAAGGATTTGTGGAGAAAAGAAAGTAGAATAGGTTTCCCTAAGACTGCCTGCCCCATATTAATATCACACTTTCACGGGTTTGGCCATAGAGGGGAAAAAAAGCAACACAAGAATCGATTGAATAAGTTTTTGTAATAAGAGATTTATCTCAAGTAATAGAACAGCAATTATCTTGATGTCTTATATGTATTCGTAATAATACACAAGGCATTAGACCAGCTAGGCATGAACACTTGCCCCCACGTACAGGTCCTATGGAACAACTACAGATTGATTTTACACATATGCCCACGGCAGTAGGGAATATAAAAAAACTTCTGGTAATTGTGGATCAATTCAGTAAATGGGTGGAAGCGTTCCCTACCACCAATGAGAATGTGAAAACGGTAGCTAAAATATTATATAAAGAGATCATCCACGATGGGGATGTCCACTACAGATAAACAGTGATCAAGGAACGCATTTTACCTCTAAGCTGATTCAAGAGATATCTAAGCTTGTGGCCATAGACTGGAAATTTCATATCACGTATCACCCACAATCCTCTGGTCAGGTATAATGCACTAATAGAACCATCAAAGACAAACTGCGCAAAGGTACAAATGGGACCTTTCATAGATGGCCTGATCATCTACCAGCCGTATTGGCTGAAATAAGAATGACCCCTAATAGCACCACTAAACTAGCACCTTAAAGCAGTTGACGAAAACCAACAAGTCTCTGGAACCACCCTACGGAGAACCAACCACCATACTGGCTGTAACAAGAACTGCTGTCCTTACAGAAGAGTCACCATCATGGATTCATGCTTCTGGAGTCAAAGGACTTCCACCATGACAGAAAGGGATAAGAGACTCTCGAATTACGTCATCTGGACAATTAGTGGGACGGCTATCATATTTGTGGCTATTGTTATGGCCACACAGGTATTTGGCCTTACCACCCAGAGTGATATGAACAGCAAGAATAACGCATTTCGAGTCAACATAACATATGTTTACCTGTCTGTACGCTAGGAAGATATTTACTCTTGTGTAAATAAGAACTTTTTACCTTAGTCTATGTTTGATGTGGATTAGTAGTACCAACTGTCACGGTCAGGACTACTTGCCAAGCCGTGACTGTGTGGAGGGCGTGGGCATGAAGGGGTTAATAGCACCAGGCCTCTGGATTTACTAACTTCACCCCTTAACAAGGCATAAGTTACACCAAATTAACCCCCAAATCCTGCCTGTATCCCCCCAGGTAGTCTGCCACCACTCACGATTTTGATACCGGATTCGTGAGAAATCCGAATTAGAACCTTTATCTCTATATATATATCAACCCACCCCGGGCAACTAACATATATATATATATATATCCTGTAAAACTTAATAACAATATGGTAACGTGTTATCCTCTCTTAGGGTTCGTGGATATCGATACTAGAGCCCAAAGACAGACTTAGATTATGAATATTTTAATAACAAAAAGACAAAGATTACACAGTGCCAGAATTACAAAAAACAAGACATACAAAATAAAAGTAAAACAGCAAACAGTTCTTAAAAACAATAGGACTTAAACACAGGACCCTCACTCACGAGTTTCTCCAATAAGTAGGCCTGTGGGAACTCCTTAAGTCCAGATGGTTTCTTACGATGTTGTTCCGATCAGAGTATATCATGGAGTTCTGCTTTGAGGTCGCTGCTTTGTCCCTAAATCAGACTTTTGCAAGCAAATGCCCCTCTGACCACATGACTGATTATATGACACCATCCCCAAGAATCGGGTCCCATCTTTGATGTGCCAATAAGTTATGGTGGGGTAAAGGTGATGGAAACCCCCCACTTAAGATAGGAATGGAATTCCTATAACTCAGGGTCCTTATCTGTTAGGCCATGAATCACCACAGGGGTCCTTTGGGAAGATGACACCTCTAGCCAAAACAGATACAGAGGGCATTCACAAAGAAACACATTAAATCAACCTCAGATTAACTCATTGAATGCTTAAACAAAGAAACTAACCACCTCTGCTGGGTTACCCTTCCATGCATCCACTACGTTATATGAGTTAATCATGACACCAACTATATGCTGAGTGTTACATTTTTCTTTGTGAATGGTTTTGTAGCAGTCTCCCTGAAATAGTATTTAAACCTGCTCACAACAATGAATAAATTGAGAAGTGACTGAGAACGAACACCTTGTGTGTGTCTGAATTATTTACTTCTCCCAGATCTGCTCTTGCCACTCTGAAGGTTCTGCAGATTTACTCAAGAGCTCCCGGGAGGCTTTCGGCTCAAGAGAGGTGTCCCCGATAAGAGGAGGGGCGAAACGGATTGATCATGGATCCTGTAAATTCACGCAACGACTTAACACTAGCATCACGAATAATATGACATAATTGAAGCGTAGAGACATTTGGCGGTAAAAAGGGTGCAAGACAACCAGTAGAACTGCCTGGAGTGAAATCAGTGTAATGGGTTCACCAAGAGAGCTGTAGTAACTCCCAGAGATCACCCAGTACCCTCCTGTTGTCCCCGGAATAACTTCCAGCACCAGCCAGCATGCACACCTTGGAACCTTGCTATGTGTACCCAATAAGTAGACGCAACTACCTTGAATTGAGTACAGCAGGAATGAACTGGGGCGAAGTTTAAAGTGCCGCCCCCCCATTATCTACCCTTCCTCTGCCGTCCCCCCATTATCTACCCTTCCTCTGCCGCCCCCCTATTATCTACCCTTCCTCTCCCTCCCTCCCTATTATCTACCCTTCCTCTCCCTTCCTATTATCTACCCTATACCCCCCCCCTTTGTACTTACCTTGTGCAGCAGTCCTGCAGCGAGTCTCCCTGCTCGGTCTCGGTGCCGGCTTGTAATGATGAGCGCCGGAAATGATGTCATCTTCCGGCGCTCAGCATTACAAGCCGGCACCGAGATGGAGCTAGAGGGCTCGCAGAGGAGAGAGAGGGAAAACCACTCAGCGCCCTTCTCTCCTCCGCTTTAAAAAAAAAAAGGTCTTGGGGCGGCAGAGTGCCTTCAAAAGTGCCGCCTGGAGCAATTGCCCCACTCTGCTCCATGGTAGAGCCGGCCCTGCTCATATATCCACAGAACTTCATTAACAAAAATTAACATTGATAAACAGGTACATGTAGACAACCCAACCTTGTCCTCTTAATGGGATTAGTTTACACAATGGAGTTCCTGCCTGTGCAATCTTTGTTGGCAGCCAGGCTGGAGCCATCTTTGACTACCTTGGGGCCTTGTATGACAGGTTATTCTGTCACATATCTCCACTTTAAAAAGAAGACTGAACTGAGGCCAGACCCCAACCGGGTCTGCAACCAGTTCAGTCGGGGAGCACGGTTTGGGTCCCAGACGAGGACAAAAGTTCCACTCGCCAGGGCAGGGAGACAGGGTCTATAATCTGTGGGTAGCAGGCTTGCTTTCAGTCCTCTCCAGGGCCCCATTGATGGACAGTTCCGTCACACACTCCATCACATATCTCCTTTTTCTGGGGGAGACTGACGTCTGATAAGACCCCAGACAGTTTGACTCCGAAGTCAGTTTGTAGATCTGGACCACCACTGCCAGCCACAAATTGGTACTCCCCAAAACAATTTTTTAACAAAAGAGCATTACTCACCCAGTGGCACTCTGCTTCTCCCAAATAACGTAACTGCCGCTGGGAAGAAAGGCCAAATGTGCCTTCTCCCTGGACTCCTTTCAGCCGCTGGGGAGAAGACAGAGAGGCTGGGGTCCCTTCCATATGGGGTTCTGGGCTGACTGTCCGGCTCTTCTGGGGACTGCAGGTGGCGACCGTAGTCTAATCCGCCTGCATGGTACAAATGTTTGTATGATCCACTGCGAGGGGAGGGAAGCCACATGCATCCCCTCCTGTATACTCCATCTGCTGGGGAGAGATGTTGACCTGCCTCTCTCCAATTGCCAACACGTCTGCTGGGCTTACAGGATCCATAGAAATCACCACCTCTGGGTAACATTGCAGGGGTAAAGCCAATGGAGCTGGGGTAAAGCCAATGGAGCTGGGGTAAAGCCAATGGAGAGGGGAGCGGGCAGAGGCCAGCGGCACTCTGTCCCAAGGGCAGTGCTTCAGCTGCATTTGTAAAATCCAGGGGTACCACCAGCTCTAGGGCTGCCTGACTGGACACTCCTTGGTTTCTGTGGTCAAGCTTGGGAACAAGCATTTCAGCTGGGGGATCTGGCTGGGAAATGCAGGGGCGGGTCTCGGTCAGTATCTGTGCCATAATGCAGGCAAAGATGAGGGAAGGGAGTAGGGCTGCAACTAACGATTATTTTCATAATCGATTAGTTGGCCGATTATTTTTTCGATTAATCGATTAATCGGATAAAAAAATGAATGTAAATTTTTCATTTATTTAAAATAATTTAATAAACAAATTGTTAAATACAAACATCAGAATAAAAAAAAACTTTGATAAAATACATTTCTTGTCTTTATTTCCCAACCAGCCCCCCCCAATTTATGCACGTTTGAGCCCAGGCTTGCCACGCTGCCTCCCACATATGCCACGCCACGCTGCCTCCCACATATGCCACTCCACGCTGCCTCCCACATATGCCACTCCACGCTGCCTCCCACATATTCCACTCCACGCTGCCCCCCACATATACCACTCCACGCTGCCTCCCACATATACCACTCCACGCTGCCTCCCACATATGCCACGCCACGCTGCCTCCCACATATGCCACTCCACGCTGCCTCCCACATATGCCATGCTGCCTCCCACATATGCCACGCTGCCTCCCACATGTGCCACTCCACGCTGCCTCCCACATATACCACTCCACTCTGCCTCCCACATATGCTACGCTGCCTCCCACATATACCATTCCACGCTGCCTCCCACATATACCATTCCACGCTGCCTCCCGCATATGCCACTCCACACTGCCTCCCACATATGCCATTCCACGCTGCATCCCACATATGCCACTGCACGCTGCCTCCCACATATGCCACTCCACCCCCACATATGCCACTGTGCCTGATACGCCTTATACCCCCTGATACACCACTCCATCCTCCCCAGACATGCCACACTACCTCCCAGACATGCCACGCTGCCCTCCCCACATATGCCACTCCAGTCTACCCCCAGATATGCCACTGTGGCCCCAGATATGCCTTATACACCCTGATACACCACTCCGTCCTCCCCAGACATGCCACACTGCCCTCCCCACATATGCCTTATATACCGTATATGCCTTATACCCCCGGATATGTCTCTCCGTCCTCCCCTGATATGCCTTATACCCCCCAGATATCTCATGGTGCCCTCATAGAGTCACAGACCCGTTCACATCACACTGACATCATACTTTTTTAAATAAGTACTGGGTTAATCTTCACTGCCCCAGGATTTAGATTCCCCTTAGTTTGGCCCCCCTTTATCTCTAACTGCACCTTAAGTTAACTTTATTAAATTAATCAAATTAACCCTCAGTCCTCATCATTAAATTAACCCTAAACACCCCATTAACCATAACTACCCCTAAATTAACTCTAAATACCCCATCAAAACAACTACCCTAAATTAACCCTAAACACCCCATTAACCATAACTGCCCCTAAATTAACCCTAAACACCCCATTAACCATAACTGCCCCTAAATTAACCCTAAACACCCCATTAACCACAGCATCCCCTAAATTAACCCTAAAGACCCTGTCAACCACAACAGCCCCTAAATTAACCTTAAACATACCATTAACCACAACTGCCTCAAATTAACCCCAAACACCCCATTAACCACAGCTGCTCCTAAATTAACCCTAAACACCCCATTAACCATAGCTGCCCCTAAACACCCCATTAACCATAACTTCCCCTAAATTAACCCTAAACACCCCATTAACCATAACTGCCCCTAAATTAACTCCCACTTACCCTAACTTTCAGCAGCCCAAATATTAATTTTATACTTACAGTTAGATGAGTGTCACAGCCATGTGGTTCTGGCCTTCTGGGAGAAGGAAGGGGGCGGGGCAAGTTGTCACAGTGATTACAGGGAGGGGCTGGTAAGTAGGAGCTGCTGCTGTGAGTCAGACTAAACGGATTATATAATGAGGGGTATTTTTCAGAGCGTTTGCTCTGAAAAAACCCTCATTTTATAATCGATAATAATCGATTCAACTAATCGATAATGAAATTCGTCGGCAACGAATTTCATTATCGATTATTATCGATTTTATCGATTAGTTGTTGCAGCCCTAGAAGGGAGTAGGCAGAGGCCTACTGTGCTCTGCCCTGCTGTTTGTGCTTCTGATGGGGGCATAATACTCACAGGATCCACCTCCTCTGGGGCACACTGCTGAGCACACTCCTCCAGATACTCCGCACCGATACTTCCATGGGCTCCCAAATTCTCGGTACTCCTGTAGGCTTTCCATTATCAATCCTGGGCCACCAAAGTCATCGCCCTCTGGCAGGAAGTCGTCCCTCCACTGAGTTTGGACCGTGTCAAATACTTCACCGAGCGGGGGCGTGGCCAACTGCCGACCAAGATTGACACATGATCCTAGAGCTCTCTCGACCCTCTACCGATTTCACTCACAGTACGGGTGAACACGCATCATGGGCAAGTCAAACAAGGCAGCTGCAACACCATGAACACAGGAGGCGAGGGAAAAGACATCTCTTACGTCGGTCCGAGCATTCTTCCGGGGCACAGCGGACCAGGACTCTCTTTCTTAGTCCAAGCAGCGCTCTTTCAGAAGACACGTGCTCAGGGCTTCACTTGGATCTCTCATACTGCTCGCACGCTGAATGGCAGGATATCCTGAAACAATTGCCTACAAAACAGGACATATCCGAAATTATTGAGGCGGCGACACGGAATATTCAATCTGACCTCTCGGAAATCAAATCGGACGTTCGCTCGAGAACGCCAACTCAGAGATCTGCAAGATGGTAGATTTACTGAACTCCCACCTAGTTGACCAGAAGAACACGATAGTACAATTATCCAGACGCCTGAAGGACCTGGATAATTGAGGTCGAAGAAATAACCTTAGGGTCCGTGGTGTTCCTGAAACGGTGGGCCATGCAGACATCCCTGCTACTCTACGGGAAATTTTCAACGCTATCCTACAACTCCCATTGGGAACTGTAATTCAATTTGATAGATCTCATCGGGCCCTTAGATCTCGACGTACCAATGATCAACCTCCGAGGGATATAATCTGCAGAATACATGATTATCCGACAAAGGAGGCCATTTTACGAGGCTGTAGATCCAGGGACGCTATTATCTGGCAATCGCACACTGTGCATATATTTCCAGATTTGTCTCCCTCCACCCTGAACACGCGATGACTATTAAAGTTGCTCTGAGGGCGGCGAACATCCCATACCAATGGACCTTCCCTTTCGCGTTGATTACCCATAAGGATGCCGACACTTATGTGGTACGTCAAGCCTCGGACATACCTAAGTTCTTAGAAAATATCGGGCTCCCACTGATCGACATCCCGGATTGGGAGCTAACCTATGCTGCTCCAGACCGTCTGTATGATCAGACCTCATCATTTTCACCTAAGCAACAGAGATGTAAGCGCCAGAAAATACCTGGACCTTCTTCCTCCTAAATGTTTTGGAATCGATGCTTGACACCTATTTCTATCCTGTTGTTTGTTTTTTTTGTGTTTTTTTTTTTGTTTTTTTTTGTGGTCGTTCATCATTTTACGGACCTCTATCGGATTACCGGTTTCCTCTGGAATTCTCTCTGATGCCACAGTATCCCGAAACGCAACATCACTTCGAATTTAATACCAACATCAGCTCTTCATGCCGAAAGTGCCTGCTTCTCATGGTCACTCAACATCTTAATCTGAAGTTAGCCCTTCACGCCAAGATTAAGGGGACTCACACCCACGAAGAGACCTCAATCGACTTTGAACATCACGCTTGTTCCTTGTCTCCTCTGACTTCCAACCTCATATATCCTCTGCATGGCGGTGTGCGGTTATTTTATTGGCATCAGAGACAGACCTTTTCCTATTATTAGGTCCTTATTATATACAGTGGGGCAAAAAAGTATTTAGTCAGCCACCAATTGTGTAAGTTCTCCCACTTACAAAGATGAGAGTGGCCTGTAATTTTCACCATAGGTACTCTTCAACTATGAGAGACAGAATGAGACAACAAAGTCCATAAATCACATTGTCTGATTTTTAAAGAATTTATTTGCAAATTATGGTGGAAAATAAGTATTTGGTCAATAACAAAATTTCATATCAATACTTTGTTATGTACCCTTTGTTGGCAATGACAGAGGTCAAACATTTTCTGTAAGTCTTCACAAGGTTTTCACACACTGTTGCTGGTATTTTGGACCATTCCTCCATGCAGATCTCCTCTAAAGCAGTGATGTTTTGGGGCTGTCGCTGGGCAACACAGACTTTCAACTCCCTTCAAAGGTTTTCTATGGGGTTGAGATCTGGAGACTGGCTAGGCCACTCCAGGACCTTGAAATGCTTCTTACGAAGCCACTCCTTCGTTGCCCGGGTGGTGTGTTTGGGATCATTGTCATGCTGAAAGACCCACCCACGTTTCATCTTCAATGCCCTTGCTGATGGAAGGAGGTTTTCACTCAAAATCTCACGATACATGGCCCCATTCATTCTTTCTTTTACACGGATCGGTCGTCCTGGTCCCTTTGCAGAAAAACAGCCCCAAAGCATGATGTTTCCACCCCCATGCTTCACCGTAGGTATGGTGTTCTTTGGATGCAACTCAGCATTCTTTCTCCTAAAAAACACGACGAGTTGAGTTTCTACCAAAAAGTTCTACCTTGGTTTCATCTGACCATATGACATTCGCCCAATCCTCTTCTGGATCATGCAAATGCTCTCTAGCAAACTTCAGACGGGCCCTGACATGTACTGGCTTAAGCAGGGGGACACGTCTGGCACTGCATGATTTGAGTCCCTGGCAGCGTAGCGTGTTACTGATGGTAGCCTTTGTTACTTTGGTCCCATCTCTCTGCAGGTCATTCACTAGTTCCCCCCGTGTGGTTCTGGGATTTTTGCTCACTGTTCTTGTGATCATTTTGACACCACGGGGTGAGATCTTGCATGGAGCCCCAGATTAGGGAGATTATCAGTGGTCCTGTATGTCTTCCATTTTCGAATAATTGCTCCCACAGTTGATTTATTCACACCAAGCTGCTTGCCTATTGCAGATTCAGTCTTCCCAGCCTGGTGCAGGTCTACAATTTTGTTTCTGGTGTCCTTCGACAACTCTTTGGTCTTGGCCATAGTGGGGTTTGGAGTATGACTGTTTGAGGTTGTGGTCTTTTATACTGATAACAAGCTCAAACAGGTGCCATTAATACAGGTAACGAGTGGAAGACAGAGGAGACTCTTAAAGAAGATGTTACAGGTCTGTGGGAGCCAGATATCTTGCTTGTTTGTAGGTGACCAAATACTTATTTTACCGAGGAATTTACCAATGAATTCATTAGAAATCCTACAATGTGATTTCCTGTATTCTTTCCCCCCATTCTGTCTCTCATAGTTGAAGTGTACCTATGGTGAAAATTACAGGCCTCTCTCATCGTTTTAAGTGGGAGAACTTGCACAATTGGTGGCTGACTAAATACTTTTTTGCCCCACTGTAGCTATTTACTGGAGTATACCATAAGGCTAATATGGGATCCGATATGATGTCTGTTATTGATCAGCTGCAATAGGGGCATGCTCTATGGGTTTGTTTTTTTTTTTACACATGTACTGACTTTACTTTACGTTGAGGGGTTCTGGGAGATCGTTTGTCCATCTCTTTTTCCCTTAACTACTAAAGTGTACTATATAGTTGAGCCTACCTTCACAAGAGCCGGCTGATCCTGACTGTTTCCGGTGAGTAGTCTGGGCTAGGGACCTAATTTCTGGTCTATTGGCTCAATACCCGATGCATTCGCATCTTGACTACATTTTCTTTAGTTCTGTTTTACGTTTCTTGTTTCTAGACAATGTTTTATGTTGTGTTCATTTACACTTTGTTATGGTGCTATGGTGTGCTGATGATGTATTTAGGGCTCTCTTTGAATTTCATTTATCATGGCGTTAGAACTACTTAAATTCACATCTTTGAATGTTAGGGGACTAAATAAACCCCAACAACGTTCCAAACTGCTATATGTTCTTCAATCTCTGAAAACACATATCGCTTTCCTCCAGGAAACTCACTTTCTGTCACATGAGAATTCAGACTAACAAACATTTCCACACCGCATTCCTCGCAAGCTCTCGTGATTCTAAAACTAGGGGAGTGGCGATTCTGATACATAAGTCAGTTCCTTTCCAACTCCTAGACATCTGGAGGGATCAGGAGGGCAGGGGTCTGTTTATCAAGGGATATATCAGTCAACAGAAAGTCACTTTGGCCAATGAGTATGCTCCTAATAAGAATCAAGTCCCCTTGTTACAGAACCTACTATCTCGCTTAGCGTATTACCAGGAAGGCCTAACCGTCTCTGGGGGAGACCTTAATATGGTTTTAGACCCCAGTAGAGACTGCTCTACTGGGAGATCTCACATTCCCTTCACACAGATTAAAAAGGTGAAACGCCGCCTACATCTCAACCAATTAATTGACTCATGGAGAGCTCTCCATTCCTCAGACCTAGATTTTACATTTTATTCGGCGCCTCATAATCGATACACTAGGATTGACGCTTTATTTATCTCACATCACCACCTGCCCTTATTACATTCCTCTAACACTGGTATTCAAATACTGGGCAACCACACTCCTGTCCACATGGTTATCAAATTCCCTACACTTTCCAAGAAAGAATGGCACAGGCGTCTTAACGAAAACCTTTTAAATAACCCTACTGAGATGGTTGACCTGGCTTCTCACATGACTTCCTACTTTGACACAAACTGGACCCCTGATGTTTCATTTCCTATAGTGTGGGAGGCACACAAGGCAGCGATGAGGGGCCATCTTATTCAACTGGGGTCCAAATTTTCCAAATTGGAATTACAACATAAAGCAGTCCCTTCGCCCCCCGTGCAAGCACAGTTAGATGTGCTGCGGTCACAACTGACAAACCTCCTTGACTCCAAGTGTAAAAGAAACTTTCTATGCACCAAACAACTTTTCTACGAATTGGGAGATAGACCAGGGAAATTGTTGGCTAGGGCTTTGAGAACTAAAAGAGCTACTTGTTATATCCCGAAGATTCGCGATTCTCAGGGTAAATTGCACTATACCACACAAGAGATTTCTTGTTGTTTCCGGGACTACTACCGCAAACTATATAACTTACCTATGGCAGACCATCATGGTCGCCCTCAGAGCTCCCTGATTGACTCCTACTGAAAGCTGAAGATGGTTTATCTTTGGAGGCCCCGATTACCCTCGAAGAGGTTGAATCTGTAGTAAAATCTATTCCCCGGGGCAAGAGCCCGGGCCCAGGTGGGTTCACCTCCACTAACGATAAAAAATTCTTGCCAATACTAGGTCCACAATTGGTTACATTCTTCAACGAACTTGCCACTGGACGCCCCTTGGACCCCCAATCGAACGTTGCATACATAACCGTTATTCCTAAACCCGGAAAAGGTAGCAAGCTCTGTGGCAGCTATCGCCCAATATCCCTACTTAATGTAGACCTTAAGATCTTTGCAAAAATCCTGGCCACCAGGTTGCAGCCCTATCTCCCGACCTTGATCCACCCGGATTAGGTGAGCTTTGTACCTGGTAGGGAGGGTAGGGACAACACTATGAGGGTTATTAACCTTTTGAACTTGGCTAAGCATTCTGATGCCCCTTTCGCTCTAGTGTCAATGGACGCGGAAAAAGCTTTTGACAGGGTGGCTTGGCCTTATCTGTTTAAAGTGTTACGTGGCGTTGGCCTGTGTCCTACCTTCTTACAACTTGTCAGCGCTTTGTATACTACCCTGTCCGCCTGGATCAGAGTAAATGGCTCCTTATCCGAATAATTCAGTTTATCAAATGGCACCTGCCAGGGCTGCCCGTTATCCCTTTTACTTTTCATTTTAGCGCTGGAGCCTTTAACAAACGTTCTACATGGAAACCGTGAGATTCTGGGTATGACGGTGCATAAGCAAGTTATTCATGATTCAAGAGCCAATTAATTCCCTTTCCCGCATAGTTTCGGAATTAAACCATTTTCGTATCCTTTCTAACTACAAGATTAACATTCAGAAGTCAGAAATTTTGGGTTTCAACATACCTACCTCCTTGGAACAAAAAATCAAAGCTACGTTCCCCTTTAGATGGTGCATGACCTCCTTACGATACCTGGGGTTACAACTCCCTTCGGACATCTCCTAATTAGCTTCTTTGAACTACTGGCCCCTTCTCTCCTCAATCACAACCGACCTACACAGATGGGCCTTTCCACATATATCGTGGTTCGGCAGAATGGGTGTAGTTAAAATGAATATTGTTACTAAACTCCTATATTTAATACAATCTTTACCCATCTATCTGACGAAATCCTTCTTCAAAGCGTGCCACAAAGCTTTCCGTCATTATATATAGGGAGGCAAGCAGTCCGGACTGGCTTTTATCCACCTGACTCGACCGCGACAGTGGGGAGGTATGGGACTCCCTGATATTGAACTATACTGGGTCGCATCTCATTTAAGGAGGGCAGTGGAGTGGTCTCGTTTCGCACCCAAACCATGGTTACATATTGAAAATCATTTTTTTTACACACCCTATCTAAAATGTTCCCTGGCTACATGCACAACACCGACGTCCCTCATTGCCCAGCCATCCCCTTAACGCCCCCACTCTGAAAGTGCTGCTGAGATCTATAAGAGGCCACCAAATTGTAACTTTCCCTAGCCCGCTTTTACCCCTGACTGATAATCCCGACTTTGCGCCGGGTATGGAGAGCAACTGCCTACGCCCTCTGACCCCAGCTAATCAACAGACTAAACGGATCTACCATATTGCTCACCTTGGTGCGCTTAGGCCTCTTGAGGACTTGCTACACTCTGCCCCTGTCACGTTTCGTTTCCAATTTCTTTTCCATCAATTTAAACATTTTGTTACCCCCTTACTCTTAGACCCCAATGTGAACAGGCCACTTTCTCCCCTGGAGAGGTTATGTATTGCCGAAGATGATCCCACCCATCTTCTATCGAAACTCTATGCCACCTTAATACTTTCTTCTTTAGATACAAAACCGTATTATATGAGCTTGTGGGAAAGGGATTTGGGAGTTAGCCTAGAGTCAGAGGAGTGGGACAAGATTATCTTGATAACACACAAAGGCTTAATCTCAAGTAAAATACAGGAATCAGCCTTTGAACCGCTTTTTAGGTGGTACAGAGTACCGGCGGAATTGCATCACTTTCTCCCGCAGGTATCACCACTCTGTTGGCGCTGCGGGTCCGCTTCAGGGACTTACTTGCACCTTTGGTGGTCCTGCCCCCTTATCCAAGTGTTTTGGGGTAAGATTTTGCAGGTTATTCACATTGTGGAAGATCCAGATTTCCTGCTCTCCCCAGCAGCTTTCCTTCTGCATCATAACAATATACCTTATGGGAGATATAAGGGATCTCTTACCTTCCACATAATTAGCACTGCTAATTCTGTAATCCCCCGGTTTTGGAGACAACCCGGGTCCCCCCCTATCAGGGCCTGGCTCAACAAAATGTTATTTGTATGTCAGATGGAAAGTCTGACCATGTGCTGGAGAGGTTTGGGCTATAAAAGATTTAAAGTGGCTCCCGTGGCAGGATTTTATCGCCTCTCCTGCCTTCCTTGCTATTCTGGGTGTTATTATCTAGAAATATGTCGAACTGTGCTTGGGGAATCAATTGTCTCCTTTTATTTTACCTTGGAGGCCTATGAATCACTTACCACATGAAATGTCAACTGGTAAATACACCTATTTTGCCCAAACAGCACACCACGCACCAACTCTTGGTTTTGATGTTCGCTTCGTTTATTGTCATATACATCCTTTATTGATCTTTATCCCCAGTCGGGATTGTGACATTATTGGTTTCCTAGCTCGGTCAGATGTTATTACAGATACTTACAACCTCTGTTATTGCTTCCACTTCAATGGCCAATACATATACTTCATTTGTAAGACATCTCTCTCATAATGTATCGCTACATTGTCTCCTGTCATACCTTGGATGTGTCTGTATGATTATTTATTTGACTCACTTCCCATTGTATCAAACTTTTATGTCATATATCAATAAACGGAGAATTGATAAAAAAAAATACTTCACTGTGTATTCATGCAAACAGCACACTACATCTCACGGCGGGGCCGATGAAGAGCCTCTGTGAGCTCTGTCAAAGTGTATAGGCTGGTCTTCCGCTACAGCAAGTAGTTTGTTAAACATTGTCTGTAATGTTGAACGTAGAGAAGTCTCGGAAACCGACTCGGGAAGTCCTCGAACGCGGAGATTGTTCCGCCTACCTCTATTGTTGAGGTCCTCAAGTTGTCAGTGCAGATGTTGGAATGTAGTAGAATGGTCATGAAGGGTAGATGAGAGAAAGTCCAACCTCTTACAGGCTGTAGTGTGTTGTTCTTCCAGGGATGCCACTCCGTCGCCTATGTGTTGTTTGTCCCTTTTAATGTCCACGAGGTTGGACCTCACACCACGAAGGGCCTGATCAAGGGCCGTATCAATCCACTTTTGTGGGCAGCTGTTTGAGGGCTGCTTGCCAGGACACTCCGGGGGCTGGTGTAGTAGATGAACCAGCCTCTTGATCCACAGAGAGATCATCTGAGAATTCGCTAGCGTGACTCGAGGGAGATGGCGCCATTTTTAACTCTGAGTCGCGGGAGTCTTGATCGTGTGTTCTTTGAAAAAAGGAGCGCAACGACGGGTCGGAGTGTTTCTCTCGGGTCCCCGATGGTTTGGGGGTACCCTCAGCACGATTGGTCTTACCCATCCTGGGAAATCCTGGAAAAAAAAGCTTTTAGAGCGTAAAGCTTGAGCAGAGCTAACAAGCTATGTGGCCATCTTATTTGTGTGCTAGCCCCGCCCCCCGATATTCTTTTTAACCCCCCATATGCCTCCCCGACTTACCAGTGCTTCCCTAGACTTCTCCCCATGCTTTAGATTCCTTGGTGTCTAGGCCTGGCAGCTGGTGAAGGTCTGCGCGATGCGCAAAGACAACCTCCGCTGCTGCCAGCACTTCTGCCGGGGCTTCTATGAATGAGCACTGGAAGGTCATGTGACGGCGGGGCTCCGTCACAGAAGCCCCGGCAGAAGTGCCAGCAGCGGAGGTTGCCTCCACCAGCTGCCAGCGAGGTGGATCCAGGTTCCCTGCAGCGCTGCAAGGTATATGGATCTTAGTCTTGTAGTGAGACCTCTATTTGAGGTCTGATTAGAAGACAACCTTGAATATAAGACGATTGTTAAAACCTTATCTTATAATCGAGCAAATACAGTATTTAATTTTTACTTATCGAGAGATAAAACATGCTCTTTAATTTGTTGTCACTTCAGAGGATAATACTTTCTAGTCCCAGAAATCAGTGAGAGGAAAAGTAAAGGTATTGTGTAGGGCTGAAACAACTAATCGATAAAATCGATAATAATTGATAATTAAAATCGTTGACAACGATTTTCATTATCGATTAGTCGAATCGATTTTTATCGATTATAAAAAGAGGTTTTTTCAGAGCAAATGCTCTGAAAAACTCCTCTCCTTATATAATCCGACCTCAAACAGAGATCGGATTATAACACTAGAATACAGATCCCCCGCAACGCTGCAGGGGTCCTGGATTCCCCTCACTGTCGGGCGGTGGGTGTCCATGCGATGTGCACAGACAACTTCCGTCTCTCTCCTCCACTTCCATTCACCCCTCCGACTCCTCCCCCCTCCCATACACCACTCTGCCTCTCTCCCGACTCCCTGGTATTTTGTGAACCTCCGTTGCTGACAGGCACTTTCACTGCAGCTTCATAGAAGCCTCAGCATAAGTGAAGGACAGTAACATGCAGACCCCCACCGGCTGACAGAGAATCGAGGTCTCCTGCAGAGGATCATCCTCTCTGTCAGCCGGTGGGGGTCTGCATCGCACAGACAGCCTCCGTTACTGCCCTTCACTTACGCTGAGGCTTCTATGAAGCTGCAGTGTAAGTATCTGTCAGCAACGGAGGTTCACAAGACATCAGGGAGTCGGGATAGAGGCAGAGCGGTGTATGGGAGGGGGAGGAGTCAGAGGGGTGTATGGAAGCCACCCTCCCATACACCACTCTGGCTCCTCCCCCTCCCATACGCAACTCTGCCTCTCTACCCGGCTCCCTGGTGTCTTGTGAACCTCGGCTGCTGACAGGAGGCAGAGTGGAGTATGGGAGGGGGGAGGAGGCAGAGTGGAGTATGGGAGGGGGAGGAGGCAGAGTGGTCTATGGGAGGGGGGAGGAGGCAAAGTGGAGTATGGGAGGGGGAGGAGCCAGATTGGTGTGTGTGGGGGGAGGGGGAGGAGCCAGAGTGGTGTGTGTGAGGGGGAGGAGCCAGGGTGGAGTATGGGAGGGGAGGAGCCAGAGTGGTGTATGGGAGTGGAGGAGCCAGAGTGGTGTATGGGAGGGGAGGAGCCACAGTGGAGTATGGGAGGGGGAGGAGGCAGAGTGGTGTATGGGAGGGGGAGGAGCCAGAGTGGAGTATGGGAGGGGCAGAAGGCAGAGTGGTGTATGGGATGGGGGAGGAGGCAGAGTGGAGTATGGGAGGGGCAGAAGGCAGAGTGGTGTATGGGATAGGGGAGGAGGCAGAGTGGTGTATGGGATGGGGGAGGAGGCAGAGTGGTGTATGGGATGGGGAGGAGGCAGAGTGGTGTATGGGAGGGGGAGGAGGCAGAGTGGTGTATGGGAGGGGGAGGAGGCAGAGTGGTGTATGGGATGGGGGAGGAGGCAGAGTGGTGTATGGGATGGGGGAGGAGGCAGAGTGGTATATGGGTGAGTTATAGTGGTGTATGGGGCGTATAATGAATTTCAGGGTAGCAGAGTAGTGTATGTGGGTGTAATGAATTTCAGGGAGGCAGAATGGCATATCTGGGGGAGTTAGAGTGGTGTATAGGGGGAGGTAGAGTGGTGTATGGGGGGTATAATGAATTTCAGAGTGGCATATCTGGGGCAGGCAGAGTGGTGAATCAGGGAATATAATGAATTTCAGGGTTGTGCAGGGCATTTATGGGGGGCGGAGTGGCATATCAGTGTTCACAGTGGCATATAGGGAGGTATAAGGCATAAATGGGGGCTAGTGGCATATTGGAAGTTATAAGGCATATAGGGGGTATAAGGCATATCGATATTAGGCATATCAGGGGGGCATAAGACCATTAAAACCTAGTTTGAGAAACACTGGGTTCTTGTAGCTTTTATTATTATGTCAGTAAAATAAGAAGGTGAATAGAGAGGGAGAGGCCATTACAATAAAGAGATGAAAGTGTAAATTGTATGTTTTTTATTACATTATTTTAAATTTTAAAAAATTGCATTTTTTTTATCCGATTAATCGAAAAAATAATCGGCCAACTAATCGATTATTAAAATAATCGTTAGTTGCAGCCCTAGTCAAAAATCACAAAGGAAGGTCTGGTACACAGGTAGAAACAAACAGGAACGCTTAGGTATAGAGGCAATAAATCAGCTTATACTTGAGCAGTGATTTCAAAGTGGAAGGGGCTTTTATGGTTTGAAATTGGCGCCAAAATGACGTCATACTGAGAGACACGTTGCCATGGCAACGCGTACACAACTCCTACGTAGCCGGCGTCTATCTGCAGCAGCAGGGAGTAGACGCGTCTCTATAGTAACCTGAGAAGGCGTCCTCCTCCCTGCTGGTCTCTGCTGGCAGTGAAGGGGGCGTGCCTGCATGCAGCCTCTGCTCGTGTCTGTGTCGGCGAGCAGAGGCAGAGAGGAAACCCGACGCCGAGTTCTGCCGACGCTGGAGCCGGGGAGAGGGTGAGTAGATTTATGACAAGACTGCAGACTGAGACAAACATAACGGGTGGGGCAGACCTTATAAAGGGAACAGAGCTGAAGCAAAGAGCAGAACTGGAACCAAGGAATCAGAAGTACAGAACAGAGCATATGGAAATCCAGGAATGGATTACAGCAAAGCATGGAAACTGAGGCAAGGCTGGGAAACTGAAGCAAGGCAAAGAAACCAAAGATGAGCAGCTCCGCAGCCTGAATGGGACCTGACTTAGAGCGGCCCTTACACCACGCCATGGTCGACCAAAGAAGTTGAGTGCATGTGCTCAGCGTCATATCCAGAGGTTGTCTTTGGGAAATACACGTATGAGTGATGCCAGCATTGCTGCAGAGGTTGAAGGGGTGGTTGGGTCAGCCTGTCGGTGCTCAGATCATATGCCGCACACTGCATCAAATTGTTCTGCATGACTGCATGTCGTCCCAGAAGGAAGCCTTTTCTAAAGATGATGCACAATAAAGCCCGCAAACAGTTTGCCGAAGACAGGCAGACTAAGGACATGGATTACTGGAACCATGTCCTGTGGTCCGACGACACCAAGATAAACTTTTTTGGTGTCAAGCGTGTGTGGCGCCAAGCATGTGAGGAGTAGAAAGACAAGTGTGTCTTGCCTACAGTCAAGCACGGTGGTGGGAATATCATGGTCTGGGCCTGCATGAGTGATGCCGGCACTGGGGAGCTACAGTTCATTGAGAGAACCATGAATGTCAACATGTACTGTGACATACTGAAGCAGAGCATGATCCCCTCCCTTTGGAGACTGGGCTGCAGGGCAGTATTCCAACAGGATAATGACCATAAACACACCTCTCCAGACCTAAACCCTATTGAGCATCTGTTGGGTATCCTCAAATGGAAGATGGGGGAGTGCAAGGTCTCTTACATCCACCATCTCCGTGATGTCGTCATGGAGGAGTGGAAGAGGACTTCAGTGGCAACCTGTGGAGCTCTGGTGAACTCCATGCCCAAGAGGGTTAAGGCATTGCTGGAAAATAATGGTGGCCATACAAAATATTGGCACTTTGGGCCCCTTTCGGACATTTCCACTTAGGGGTGTACTCACTTTTGTTGCCAAGGTTTAGACATTAATGACTGTGTGTTAAGTTATTGTGAGGGGACAGCAAATTTTCACTGTTATACAGCCTGTACACTCACTACTTGAAGCAGAGTATCATTTCTTCAGTGTTGTCACATTAAAAGCAGTGGCGGTCCAGCTTTCATATTTAGGGGGGCACATGGGGGGACAGGGACCAAAGAAGGGGGGGCAATTATAAAACATATTTATACTTTAGACATCAATTTTTAATACTTATCTCTTTGAAGGAAAGACCTTGATTGAAATATGATTTCAAAATAACAGCTGAACTGGCAGTTTATACCCTGCTGTCGATATATATTAATATTATACCCTGCTGCCAATATATATAAATATTAGATAAGTATTTGCCCCTGCTGCCAATATATTTTATAGTGAAAAAATTGGATCCTACCCAAGTATTTCCTTGGGCCCGCCCCATGCTCCCTAGCATGCAATCACTCCCTCCGCTACCACACCAAAAAAAATATTTGCCACACTGACTGCAGATCAGGGGAAGACTGTGAGAGTCAGTGCAGTCTTCCCTCCTTCTGACCCTACCGTGACATTGAGAGGTCCTCTCCCCCCATAATCATCCTCAGAGTCCCTTTGTCCCCTAAACCACTAAACCATACCTCTCTTTTACTTACTCCCTGTAGTTCAGGTATAGATCAAATTAAGAACACATGGAAACAGCACGTGCAACTGAATAAGACATAAAAACCCTGTATTTACAGGTATACATAAATAATGTATGGAAACATAGCATTGCAGTTATAGATCAACAGAACACACAAACCCAGCATTGCAGGTATATATAACCTGGAAATCACATGTAAACTCAGCACTGAAGGTATAGCTAAAAACCCCTAAATTACAGGCATAGATCACATGTTCCACACCCCCCAAAGCCAGCCCTGGCGTCCACATTGCCCACACAGAACCTGACCAGCACCCAAATTACACACACATAGGACGTGCCATCTTTGTCCCCAAACAGCCCAGAATGAGTCAACATTGTCCCCAAACAGCTAAACGTACGCCATCTTTGTCCCATAAACATGCTACCTGTGCCATCTTTGTCCCATAAACACCCTGCCTGTACCATCTTGGTCCCCAATGCTTAAACACCCTGCTTATACCACCTTTGCCTTTTTGACAAATCAATTATACACCTATGATTCACACAAACATGTTTACAGTCACTCACCTTCATTCACACAATCATTTATTCTTTCAGTCTTTCACACAAATTATTTACACATATTCATTAATGCATTATCACAAATTCATTACTTCTCTCACTCATTCACACAATTCATCCACACAAATAATTTATTCTCTCACTCATTCACACAATGCATCCACACATTAATCCATTCACTCTCTCATTCTGACTCTTTATTTCAATATTCTTGCTACCCCCTTCTCCTTCCCTTCTCCCTATCTACCCGTTCTCCCTCCCTTCTGCCTTATCTACCCCTTCTCACTCCCTTTTGCCCTACCTACCCCTTCTCACTCCCTTTTGCCCTACCTACCCCTTCTCAGTCCCTTCTGCCCTATGTACCCCTTCTCACTCCCTTCACCCTATCTACTCCCTTCTCACTATTTACTCTCCCCCTTTGAAGTTCACCTACCTTGTAGAAGTCGGTGGCAGGGCCGGCCCAAGGCAAAATGCCGCCTGGGGCGAATTTTAAAATGCTGCCCCCCCCCTTATCTACCCTTCCTCTCCCTCCGTCCCTGCTGCCCCCCCCATATTATCTACCCTTCCTCTCCCCCCTTGTACTTACCTTTCAGCAGTCCTGCGGCGAGTCTCCCTGTTCAGTCTCGGTGCCGGCTTGTAATGCTGAGCGCTGGAAATCTTCCGGCACTCAGCATTACAAGCCGGCACCGAGACCGAACAGGGAGACTCGCCGAAGAGGAGAGAGGGGCGCCGAGCGGGTACTGACAGCTTGGTAAGCGAAAACCACTCGGCGCCCCTTTCTCTCTCTTTCGCTTTAGAAAAGAAAAGAAAAAAAAAAGAGGGCTTGGGGCGGCGAAGTGCCGCCCCTTCAAAAGTGCCGCCTGGAGCGGCTGCCCCACTCGGCTCCATTGTCGGGCCGGCCCTGGTCGGTGGGATCGTGAGGCCTCTGTCCAGGGCCGGCCCAAGACATAATGCCGCCTGGGGCAAAGTTTAAAATGCCACCCCCCCATTATCTACCCTTCCTCTGCCGCCCCCCCATTATCTACCCTTACTCTCCCTCCCTCTTATCTACCCTTAGTCTCCCTCCCTCTTATCTACCCTTAGTCTCCCTCCCTCTTATCTACCCTATCGCCCCCCCCCTTTGTACTTACCTTTCAGCAGTCCTGCAGTGAGTCTCCCTGCTCAGTCTCGGTGCCGGCTTGTAATGCTGAGCACCGGAAATGACGTCATCTTCCGGTGCTCAGCATTACAAGCCGGCACTGAGACCGAGCTAGAGGGCTCGCAGAGGAGAAAGAGGGGCGCCGAGCGGGTACTGACAACTTGGTAAGCGAAAAACCACTTGACACCTCTTCCGCTTAAAAAAAAAAAGTGCCCTTCAAAAGTGCCACCTGGAGCAATTGCCCCACTCTGCTCCATGGTAGGGCCGGCCCTGCCTCTGCCTCCCTGCTCTGCCACAGACAGACAGAGGCCTCGCAGAGGAGAGTGAGAGGCGCCGAGTGGTTGCTGAAAACGTATTCCTGAGCGACCGCTCAGCGCCTCTCTCTCGCTCTCCTCCGGCTGCGCAAAAAACAAACACAAAAAATGGTGTTTCAACTGGGGGGCACACAGGAGGCACAGTATGATGTAGAGGGGGCCATGCCCCCCTCTGGCCACCCCCTGCCGACACCGATATTTACAAAAATGTGAGGGGTGTACTCACTTTTGTAAGATACTGAATATTTAGTTAGGGCTGTATAGAGATATACTTAGTTTTTAATTGTTTTGGCATATTATGTTAGACTAAAAGAGTATAGTGAAAAGGTATATGATGTTTGCATCCACAAAGCATTTAGAAATGTATAGTGCAGATAGTACATCACTTTACAAGTGCAAAGCAATGGGACATGTGCTGTTTAATTTAAAAAGAAAAAAGTGAGAAAAAATACCAATCCAACAAGAAGTATTGTTTGGAGGACACGTAGAATAGCTGGATTTCCAAATCAAATGGACAACTGCAAACGGTTATTAGAGGGACACTCCAGTCAGCATGTGATAGCTGTGTCCCTGTGCACTGCTGCTCCTCCATACGGAGAATTTACTTACCGTAATTTACCGTAGGTGTTACTAGGCTTGGTATTGAGCACTGGTCATTGTTCCTGCCATTGGCACTGGCCATAGCATTAGGTGTATACCAAGTTTTGAAGTGATCTCCACAAAGCTTGTTGCTAGAAGTGAAATATTCTCCACAAACCGCATTGCTCCAACTTTTCTATTAATGTTAATATTTAATTTTGTGTCACTCCGTATCTTTCCTTCCATAAATCACTGCTTATACTAAATGAAGTGAGGACAGGCTGTCACATGCTGCAGTGACACATGTGACCTGATTTCATTCATTTTGATTAGCCTTAAGCTTTTGATATTTAAAATAAAAACAAAAAACTTGGTTGGCATTTTGACAGCCCTAGTATAGATATAAATCCTGGGGCACTTTTTCTGGCCCTTGCATCATACAACCTCAGCAGATCTTTGTAGCTGTCCTCCTGCCAGCCATAAGGGAACAGAGGTCTGCAAGGTATAATTTCTAATACTGCATCCTGTACTGTTAGGACAGAATGTTACAGGGACATTTTTTACTTATATCTGCATTACAGAAATTACGCGTGCCCCTAGGGTAATTGTTTACAGCCACGTGAAACACATGTTGTTAAATACCAGAGAAGAGGGATGCCAAGATTTTTTCACTTACCGTATTGGCTCGAATATAGGCCGCACTTTTTTCCCCCACTTTAAGTCTTTAAAGTGGGGGTGCGGCCTATATCCGGGGTCTAGCGCCCGACACCCGGGACATGCAGTCCCGGGTGCCGGGCAGGCAGCGGGGTTAGGATACGGATCCCCCCGCAGGGGTGCAGGAGACCTGCATCCTACTCCCCGATACGCTCAGACAGCCTCCCCTGCCAGCACTTCCCACGGGGGGGGTGCCGGCACGGGAGGTTGTCTAAGTGCATCGTGCGGACCGTCCGCACAATGCGTTTTACCTCTGCCCCCCCCCGACTTACCGGAGCAGACTCCCGGGTGTCTTGCGGGACCGGCGGGGGACATCTATGCAATACCTGTATACAACTTCCGACACCGGAAGTTGTATACGCGTATTGCGTAGATGTCCCCCGCCGGCCCCGCAAGACACCCGGGAGTCTTCTCCGGTAAGTGAGGAGGACAGTGGTAGCATATCTCGGGGAGGGAGGACAGTGGCAGCATGTCTCGGGGGGGGGACAGTGGCAGCATATCTCGGGGGGGGGGACAGTGGCAGCATATCTCGGGGGTGGGGACAGTGGCAGCATATCTCGGGGGGGGAGGACAGTGGTAGCATATCTCGGGGGGGGAGGACGACAGTGGCAGAATATCTCGGGGGGGAGGAGGACAGTGGCAGCATATCTCGGGGGGGGGAGGAGGACAGTGGCAGCATATCTCGGGGGGGAGGAGGACAGTGGCAGCATATCTCGGGGGGGCAGAGTGGCAGCATGTTTTTTTGGTGCTTTTTTAAAGGAAAAAACGTTTTCTTTAAAAAAGCACCAAACTTTTAGGGTGCGGCCTATATACGGGGGCGGCCTATATACGGGGGTGGCCTATATCCGAGCCAATACGGTATATCTGCAACAAATGTCTTTCTTTTGTATCGGTCAACATCATTTTTCATTAGAAGCATCTCTACCGGAAACGTTTTAACCATAGCATGCCCTATATCAATCACTGCAACACATGGTAGAGACAGGGGCAATTCATGTCTTTGCACTGACGTGACGGTTTGTCTATTACCATCAGTTAGCGGCAGCAGACAGGAGTCATTTGGCTTTATTAATAATATTGTGGTTACATTTTAAAGTTCTCTCTCCCTAGGATTGTCAAAGCTTTGTTTGCGTCACATCAAGACTTATTATGCAATATTTCAACGCTATTTAGGTTCTGAATCATTCCAAATATTTTCTCTTCTGGAATGTTTTGTTCTGCTTTGTAGCTTCTCCACTGGGACTTTGCCATTTGAAAGGAGTACTTCCATTTTGTGCTAAAGCAGGTGGAAACCAGCAGATCTGCACAAGGCCTTGTTATGTAGCATGAGCCTGGTAAGTGGAAACTAAAAATAGTACTGAAAGCACTTGTTAATAAAAAGGAAAACATGCAAGTCTACTCAACATGTCACCACAACATGTTCAGTAGGTCTAATCTATGCTATTCTGGTAACTTGACCCCACTGGCAGCAAGCGGCATTAGGCTGATAATTTTTCTGCCACTGAACAACTCGTTGCTGTCTTGTAGGCACCTGCAAAGTTATAAAGACGAACAATAAAGACGTATAATCCTCGTCATTTTCAAATATTCTTTTGTGGTCATAAATCCTTTTGCGCATTCAAAACATAGAACATAACCAATTAAGCTTTGATGTCTGCATTACGTTATGAGTCTTCAGTCAAAGTTGATACCATTTATTAGAAAAATATTGGTAAGAAGTAGAGTTACAGACACTTTATGCAAGATCTTTACATATTTGTTCTGGTGGCTGCAGGTGCATACACATATACTCTTATATATTCATACATAGGCTCGCTAACTCACATGCATATACACATAGTCCCAGAAAAGGACTTCCTGGTACTGACGGCTGGACGTATGCAAATTCTTAGTTTAGTTTTTGGTCCGATCGTTTTTGGCCAAAATTTTGTTTTAGGCTTTTTTTTTAGTTTGTACAAAATTCAGAAGACTTTTACCAGTGGAGACCAAATTTGTTGTCACTCACCCTCACTAACACTCTCCCACATTCTCATTCACTCTCTCTCACACACGGTCGATCGGGGGTTTCCCCAGTTTGGGAATATCAAACTCTTCGGACAGCTCCATAGGCATTGAATCAGCTTACATTATATGTGAAAAATAGAACTTTAAGGTCTAAGACAGGGGCGTCAAACATGCGGCCACCCTGTACAACATTACAGCCACCCTGTACCAGCATGTACTGGCTGACTTGGCATGATAGGAGTGTGATTGCTCACAGCAATCACAGTCCCATCATGCCTAGGTTCCAGCATTTACTGGTTGGATGTGTAAGTGCTGGAACCTAGGCATGATGGGACTGTGATTACTGTTGGCAATCACACTCCTATCATACCCAGGAAGCCAGTACATGCTGGTACAGGGTGGCTGTAAGTGATGTGCAGACCCCATACTGCTGGCACCATCAATACTCAAGGGGGCAGCTAGCTAGATTTCAGCATGTACTGGCTGACTTGGCATGATAGGAGTGTGATTGCTCACAGCAAGCACAGTCCCATCATGCCTAGGTACCAGCATTTACTGGTTGTCTAGGTATGATAGGAGTGTGATTGCTGTTAGCAATCACACTCCTATCATGCCAAGTCATATTGCTATTTTTTTTGTCCAATTGTGGTGTGTTACCTACTTTTATTAAAAATGTGAGTTTTTAGTATTACCGTATTTGCTCGATTATAAAACAAGGTTTTTTTCAGAGCAAATGCTCTGAAAAATACCCCTCGTCTTCTAATCGGGGTCAAATAGAGGTCTGATTATGAGACTAAGATCCAGATCCCCCGCACCGCTGCAGGGGACCTGGATCCTCCTGCCCCCCCCCACACACACACACTTACCGGCGCTTCCTGCTGTATTGCCGGGGCAGCGGGTTGACGTCTACGCGATCCGCGTAGACAACGTCCGCTGCAGCCGGAAGGAGGTGTGGCTAGCAGAGGGGGTTGTCTGCGTCCGTCGCGGATACCTTCCCCGACTGTCAGAGATCAGAGTTCCCCGCACCGGTGCGGGGAACTCTGATCTCTGACAGCCGGGGAAGATATGCGCGACGGATGCAGACAAATCCACGCTGCCAACTCCACCTCCTTCCGGCTGCAGCGGAAGGAGACGTCAACCCGCTGCCCCGGCAATACAGCAGGAAATTGGAAGCACCGGTAAGTGTGTGTGTGTGCGTGTTAAATGGGGGCATAGGGCATTTCTGGAATGCCTTATACCCCTATATGCCACTCTGGCACTTAGGGGGTTAAAAGGCATATTATGGGGCAGAGTGGCATATAGGGAGGTATAAGGCATTTCAGCAGGCAGAGGGGGCATTTAATAGAGCACTCTGCCTCCTGAAATGCCTTATACCTCCCTATATGCCACTCTGCCCCATAATATGCCTTTTAACCCCCTAAATGCCAGAGTGGCATATAGGGGTATAAGGCATTTCTGGAGGCAGAGTGCTCTATACAATGCCTTTTAACTCCCTTAATGCCACTCTGCCTCCTGGAATGCCTTTTACCTCCCTATATGCCACTCTGCCCCATAATATGCATTTTAACCCCCTAAATGCCAGAATGGGATATAGGAGTATAAGGCATTTCTGTAGGCAGAGTGGCACATAGGGGGTCAAAAGGCATACCATGGGGCACAGTGGCATAAAGAGGGTTAAAAGGCATATCATGGGCCACAGTGCCATATTGGTGTGGCAAGCCTGGGGGCAGATGTGCGTAACTGGGGGACAGGTATTTTTCTCAATCATAGCTTTTATTTAAAAAAAATAGTTTACATGAATTAACATTTACTGGTAAAACTTTTTTCCTTTAGGGTCGTCTTATATTCAGGCTTTTTCTTTTTTTCCAAAGTTAATATTCAGATTTTGGGGGGTCGTCTTCTATGACAGGCTTTTTAAAATTCGCCCCCTTATTTCTCACTTCCAAACTAAATTTGCTGCCGTTTATACCCCCAAGCGAGAAATTAGTATTGATGAGTCCCTAATGAAATTTAAAGGCCGGTTAGGGTTCAAGCAATACATTCCCTCTAAACGCTCCCGGTATGGGGTAAAATTTTATAAATTATGTGAGGGCAGTAGTGGCTACACATATTCCTTCCGGGTTTATGAGGGGAAAGATGCCAAGCTTGACCCACCAGGCTGCCCAGACCATCTGGGCATAAGTGAAAAAATTGTCTGGGACCTTGTTTGCCCCTTACTGAACAAAGGGTACCACTTGTACATGGACAACTATTATACAAGTGTCCCTTTGTTCAAGTTGTTGTTTTGTATGGACACCTTGGCCTGTGGCACAATAAGGCAGAGCAGAATAGGGGTCCCAAAACAGATTAGAGAAACCAAACTAAAATATGGGGCATCCTTAGCTTTACGCCAACAAGAACTTTTGGCTGTAAAATATAGGGACAAGAAGGATGTGTGCATGTTAACCACGATTCATGATGATGCCACTGTTCCTTTTCTTGTCCGGGGCAAAACTCAGTTCCAAAGAAAGCCTACCTGCATCAAGGCCTACAATAGGCATATGGGGGGAGTGGATTTGGCCGATCAATTATTGCAGCCATACCTCATAATGAGAAAAACCAATACGTGGTATAAAAAGGTAGCCATTTATATAATGCAGATTGCAACTCACAATGCATTCTTACTTTTTAAAAAAATACACCCTGCCAAAACAAACACATTTTTATCTTTTCAGTTTTTGTTACTCAAGGAAATCTTGGCTCCAGCAGAACAAGGCCCTTCAGCGTCTCTTGTAATTCAAGAAGAACATTTCCCCTTCAAATTCCCTCCTACCTCCAAAAAAACCAAAACACAAAAACGGTGCAGGGTGTGTTATGCCAAAGGGCACAGGAAGGACACAGTATTTTACTGTTCTGGTTGCCCTGATAAGCCCGGTCTGTGCATTGGCAACTGTTTTAAAGAATTTCATACAGTTGCCAGGTACAAAAAATAATTTTATTGTTTCTTAATCTTAATCTTTCTTACAGTTGCCAGTTACAAAAAATTATTTCATTTTTTCTTAATCTTAATCTACTGTTCTTAATCTACTGTTCATAAATATATACTATTTTGGGGTACTTTACAGTGGGGGGCTTCCAAAATGTCCCAAATGGGATATGGGCCCAGTAAACCAATTCCTGAAAACTTGCGCATGTTCCAGTTATGGCCTCATGGCTTCCTCAAAAAATGCATGAACCATGCATGTGAGGCCTTGTTGGAATCGGGGGATGTTGGTGAACAAAATGTGGTGTTTTCTTCCACTGTTGCACTTATGGTGTGCAAGAAATTCAGTGCAACATTGAAATGTATGCGTTAAAAACGCAATAAAATAATTTCCCTGTGAAGTTTGGCAGACATCAGTGAAGAAATGGCTAGCTGAAAACTGTCAAAACTGCCCTAGTTGAACACCTTGACTTGTCTACTGTTCATAAATATATACTTTTATGGGGTAATTTACAGTGGGGGGCTTCCAAAATGTCCCAAATGGGATATGGGCCCAGGAAACCAATTTCTGAAAATTCCAAATGTGAAAACGAAAATGCGCATGTTCCAGTTATGGCCTCATGGCTTCCTCAGCAAATGCATGAACCATGCATGTGAGGCCTTGTTGGAATCGGGGGATGTTGGTGAACAAAATGTGGTGTTTTCTTCCACTGTTGCACTTATGGTGTGCAAGAAATTCAGTGCAACATTGAAATGTATGCGTTAAAAACGCAATAAAATAATTTCCCTGTGAAGTTTGGCAGACATCAGTGAAGAAATGGCTAGCTGAAAACTGTCAAAACTGCCCTAGTTGAACACCTTGACTTGTCTACTGTTCATAAATATATACTTTTATGGGGTAATTTACAGTGGGGGGCTTCCAAAATGTCCCAAATGGGATATGGGCCCAGGAAACCAATTTCTGAAAATTCCAAATGTGAAAACGAAAATGCGCATGTTCCAGTTTTGCCCTCATAGCTTCCTCAAAAAATGCATGAACCATGCATGTGAGGCCTTGTTGGAACCGGGGGATGTTGGTGAACAAAATGTGGTGCTTTCTTCCACTGTTGCACATATGCTGTGCAAGAAATAAATTTTAACATTGAAATGTATGCGTTAAAAACGCAATAAAATAAATTTTCCGTGAACTTTGGCAGACATCAGTGAAGAAATGGCTAGCTGAAAACTGTCAAAACTACCCTAGTTGAACACCTTGACTTGTCTACTGTTCATAAATATATACTTTTAGGGGGTAATTTACAGTGGGGGGCTTCCAAAATGTCCCAAATGGGATATGGGCCCAGGAAACCAATTTCTGAAAATTCCAAATGTGAAAACGAAAATGCGCATGTTCTAGTTTTGCCCTCATAGCTTCCTCAAAAAATGCATGAACCATGCATGTGAGGCCTTGTTGGAACCGGGGGATGTTGGTGAACACAATTTGGTGTTTTTTTCTGCAGTTGCACATATTCTATACAAAATATAATATAAAATCTAAAGCAACATTGCAACATATGCAAAAAAAACAAAAAAATATAAAAATACCTCAAAATTTGGCAGCAATTGGCGATAAAATCCCTGTTTGAAAAGTGTCAAAATTACCCTAGTTGTACACCTTGACTTATCTACTGTTCATAAACATATCATTTTGGGGGGATAATCAGTATCTGTGACGACTATTGCAGTTATTAGACTACCATGCCAAATTTGGAAAAAATTACATTTCAAAAACGTGATGCATGCCTTGCAATATTTGCCCTATACTGGTCAAAATAGATAAAAATCCTGGCCATGTTGGGTGGTTTCCAAATCAGGACAAGTTAATGAATATATTTGGGATAATTTTTTCCCATTGGTTCAATGTGTGTACAATTTGTATGTATACAAATCTGTAAAAAAATTCGTTTTTTTCATTTTTTCCCCACTTTTTTTCAAATAAAACAATGTACTACCCAGCTTAATATGGTTTCAAATGAAAGCCCTACTTGTGCTGAAAAAAACAATATATGATTTGTGTGGGTGCACCAATTGATGAGAGAAATTACAGTTGAAGACAGACATGGCAAAAACACAAAAACGGCTCCGGTCCTTTAGCGACACCCTAGCTTAAAAATCCCGGTCCTGAAGGGGTTAAGGTCATGTATGGAGTGACCTGTTTGGGTGAAGTGGTGCCCAACTGGAGTGCAAAGGTTTTCTTCATCATGATGATTGATGGAGTATCTGTGCAGATTCATCCTTTTATTGAGTTGCTGGCAGGTTTCACCGATGTAACACCCTATAGTACATTTGGTGCATTGAATCATGTATACAACATTGTTGTATCATGTTGTATACATGATTCAATGCACCAAATGTACTATAGGGTGTTACATCGGTGAAACCTGCCAGCAACTCAATAAAAGGATGAATCTGCACAGATACTCCATCAATCATCATGATGAAGAAAACCTTTGCACTCCAGTTGGGCACCACTGTGTGATGCCATAATGTCCATATGGACCAAAATCTCTAAGAAATGTTTTCAGCACCTTGTCCAAACCGGTCCAACCCGGTACTAGCAAGGTGCCTAATAAAGTGGCCAATGAGTAATATTATATATATATATATAATTACAAATCTAATCTGGAATTTGTGTTTGTTGAATTTCTAGTGATTTTGTAAGTAAAAACTATAATAGGATAGTTACTTCCAGAAAATAAGGTTAGTATTAATCACCATCTATCACACATTAAGGGTAAAAAAAAAAAAAGCTAAATAAAAACCATGAACTGCAAAATGTAAAGATAACAGTTTATTGAGAAAATATGGCAAGAGTCTAAGGCACTTCAAACACTTAAAAACATACAACTCGAAAAGCGACAGATTATTATTATTATATAAATATGCATAGACGTCAACATCTGGTTAGGATTAAAGGCCAGGAACGTATACTGTAACTGGTGGCCAAAGCAACCTGGTTTTTTAAAAATACAGAGAACTACACAAATTTAAAAAATATAGGCATAGTACATGTACCTTCTTATCTTCCAGATTATAAAATATATGAAGGAAACACTGAATTACTTAACATTTGTAGATATTATACTCTTCAATAGTTATAGATAATACACCCAAATTCTTAAGATGCCGCTTATCTCTTAGTCCGTTCAGATCTACTGAGGCTCTTTTTTCACGTTACATCTAAAATAAATCAGTCGGCAAGCACAACTGCCAAACATATTTCTTTGAGGATGGAACAGCACCTAGTTGCCACCCAATACTTTTAAGCCAGCAACCTCCACCGAATTCTGTAGTCCAATGGCAGTTGAAGGACACACTTCTGGATACTAGACCATCTTAGAGGGGTAAGAGGAAGAACAGAAGTGATACTGACACAAACAGTGAACCTTTAGCTTGGCCAATGCAGCAGGCACTATGGCACATATCTCCGCTTACAAACACACTCAGCTTTAAGTCATGTTTGATAAAAAGTCTTGGGAGGCTTGTGTCCATAAGAAAGCTTGTCCATCATACGGCCCAGATGAAGAAGCACAGTTGAGACGATATAGCTTAGTTCCAGTTTGAGAAGTTTTTTTTTTTTTTTTTTTTTCAATATACATATATGTATTTATATATTGCTTTAACCTGCTGGTGCATTCAAGCACAAGATATGTACATTCAGTATCTGTCGCCAAAAATAACAGTTAGCAGCAGCTGGTTGGTAGCAAAAAAATTCAATAAATACATTTTCTTTCACGTCTCTTCAGTATCAATTATCATATGGGCTCCTCTGTGTTGGACTGGGTGGAAGCTTCCTGCTCAATCGGGGTGTACCCTGCAAAAACAAAAAAATAGAGATCTATAAATATACATGTCACATAAATTAAACAGATATAGTGGCCTGTTATGGTGAACAAAGTACAGTGATTGATCATTTAGTGAAACAACCTACAAAAAACAACTTGCTGGGGACACACATGTTAATTATGATAAATAGCTACCCAATGCGTAACTCTACAGTTGGTAAACTACATCTCCTATGACCCTCAATCTGCATTTGACAGGACATGGAGATATCAGAATTGCAGAAAACCGATTGTCTTCTTATGTTGCAGCAGAAGGGAATTGAAAATGATGTACATGTCTACATCCTTGTATTGTTCCCCTCTGCCTAGCGTCTACTTCTCTAGAATAAACACCCGAGTGCAAAAATTCTCACCCGTTATTTATTGATTTATATAGCACAGTAATACTCTGCAGAGCTGTAAAGAAATAAAGCTACCGGTAAAAAAACAAATCCATAAAAATTCTGCAGGCGTGTCCAATGTTCTGAGTGTTAGATATGATGATGCGCATCATGAGTTGGGTACACCTGAAGAAAAGACACCAAAGTATGCTTCTAGCTTCAGGTGATAAAAATGACCATATTTAGAAAAAAAATGTTTTATATAGCACCATCAAATTCCGTAGCACTGTACAATGGGTAGACAGGACATTAAACGTAGTATATAACATAACACAGGGCTTGACAAATTTGTTGTAAATCTAGGCGCCAGCTAAAAAAGTTAGGAGCCAGGAATTTTTTTTACACTAATTGTTGGTTAGGAGTGATCGGATCATCAGCCCACTTACTAAACTCACAGCATTTGACCTGGAAGCACCCTGGACTTTTAGGTCAGTGCTGTTTTTTTTATTTATTATATATATATATATATATATATATATATATATATATATATTTATTTATTTATTTTTACGCTTTCAATGCTGATGTTCCATTGGAGCACAGCATTGACTGATATTTAGTCCCCACAAGCTTGTGGGGACAAATGTTAACCCCTGCAATGCCACAAATGTGTTAGACAATTGTGGAATTGAAGGGGTTAACGCTGCACTGTCGCTCTCATGGAGCGATCAGGCAGCAGGGGGGTGTTGGGGCTGGTCTCCACACTCATGTGGAGACCAAAGAACCTTCTCCCCTGTCCCTGAAGCTGCCTCTGGCAGCTGGAACGCGATTGCTGGTCTATAGACCAGCCATTGCAGGGGGGAGTCTCTGATGACTGCTGTAGGCTTCCATGCCTACAGGAGTCAAAGGGCTTGTGGGGGCTCGTTTTTGCTGTTGCTGGTCTGCCTGGCAGACCACCAGCAGCAGAGCCCCTTACAAATCGGGAATTAACCCCTAAATGCCGCGATCGCGGCATTGAAGGGGTTAACGCTGCCCTGTCGCTCTCATGGAGCGATCAGGCAGCAGGGGGATGTTGTGTCAGGTCCCCACACTTGTGTGAGGACCCAATCAACACTGTACCCCCTTTCCTGAAGCTGCCTGTGACTGCTGAAAACGCTATTGCAGGTTTTCCTGCAATCGCGGTTTCAGCCTACAGGATCACTCCGTGGGAGTGATCTCAGGCTCGGGGGCGGGCTCTGAGTGGCTGTGCTGTCTGCCCAGACTCCTGGGCAGACAGCAGCAGCAGCGCCCCCCCCCGTGGTGACGCGGGGGCATTTTTTTTGGATGTAAGAGGCTGACAAACTCCTAGGCGCCAGGACAAAATTCTGAGTCGCCATGGCGACCTGGCGCCTGGGATTTGTCGAGCCCTGACATAACAATTTGACTGAAATGGGCGAGGAGGGCCAGCTCAATTTGCACACAGTAAAATTAATTGGAATCCCTGTAAAAAGTATCACAGCCGGATGTTCCCTATTAAGTAACTCTTAATACCATACTTACTGGTGACTGGGCTTTGGAGAAATTGACATGTGCATAGAGCAAAACAGCAATATCTTTATGACCTGCATCCAGGGCAATGGACAAGGCTGAACTGCCATCCTAAAAAGCAGAAAACATACACAGTGATGTTAGAGAAGCAGGACCAGGAAATGTTAAACCTTTTTCTTTATTGGTCTACATCAGGAATAGTCAGCCAAAGGCTAAAGCAGGGGCTAAATTTCAATGAGAGCTGGAGATCTGCATGTCGGGCACCCTAATATATACTGCTTGCTACTCTGGTGTGCAGTTTTTTTTTGTTTTTTTTTAAACTATGTGTCCTACACATTTCTCACACATTTCTTTTCATTGGGGAGTACCGTTTACAGCAGTGGTATTTTGGCAAACACTTTATTAAGTAACTTGAGAAATCCTTTCTGCCTTCTTTGGACCATATAGGCTGCATCCAGGTATAGCAATACCATGGTACAGTCTTATATGACTGCACTTATTGTATATCCCCTTTATTATACTGTAAAGATGTAAAATGTACACACACATAACATACTCTTCCAGTACTGATTTCATGGTATTTTTATTTTCTGCACAGTATATGTCTTACAACTCACATTGTCCTCCAAGGCTGCATTGCAGCCAGGTTGAGCCAGTAGCAGTTTGACTATCTCCACGTGCCCATGTTCACTCGCACACATTAAAGCTGTGGAGCCTTCATCATCCTGTATATTAACATCTGCTCCACATACCAGGAGAGCTTTCACCATATCTATCCGTCCGTGGCTTACAGCAAGCATCAGAGCCGTTTGGCCTGCCTGGAAACAGAAAACCCAAGAACTAATGTGAAATATGGCTCTACTATGCTTTATGCTGCTAGGACACTCAAAGTCTTCTTGGTGAATGCGTGTGTGGACAACCATGACAATATAGCTAATAAGGGATATGAGGATAACATGATCATCATATGATATTTCAGGAGAGAACATACAAGGTTATTCTGCATCACTTTAGCAATAGTTTTCTCTTTCTTTATTCCATTAAAGATCTTACTGTGACCAATTCATTCTGCACAACAGCCTTTATATAATGTGTAATCCAAGAATCCTTCCACAGAGGTTCAAAGCAAATAGAAGGAAAATCATGTCTTTGAAGCAGGCGAACTTTGTGTGAACCTCAGCGCCTTTCCGCAATATCTATGGTTAATACTTTACAGGGGAAACCTATGCTAACCAAATGTTATTTTATTTACTTTTAACTACTGGCCATTTATCTTAATGTCAACACCAAACGGATCCTGTGTACTTTCAAGAAGTCTGAGTTAACAAACATCTTGTTGTATTACTATTAACATAGCTCATGGCCACTAACCTAACTTTTATTCTTTATGGGATCTACAGAGGATTGAGTGTATAGGTTGGTGGTTGTATAGGGGTGGAAAGGTTGATCAATTTGACGGAATGGGTGGTTTTAGAATACTCTATACTGGAATTACAGCTGCAGCACATTAAATATCACAAACACCACATTTCTTTAATGTTCAAAAATATCACATTAAGACACCTACTGTCTTGGGTGTGTATCTTTTAATCTTGCACATAGCTTCAGTTCCCTGGTATTAACTCATGGGTGTAATTGCCACCGTATCGCAAGGTGGAGCGGAGACATGCTCTATTTGTAATCACTGCATGCATTGAATATTCATTTTAACCCCTTAAGGACCGGGCTCATTTTTCGTTTTGTACCCTGTGGGACCGAGGCTGTTTTGACACTTTTGTGGTGCTTGTGTTCAGCTGTAATTTTCTCCTCACCCATTTAGTGTACCCACATAAGTTATATATTGTTTTTTTCAGGACAAGATGGGCTTTCAGATACCATTATTTTGATCGTATCATCTTATTTACTATAAAAAAAATAATAAAAACATGGTGAAAAATTGAAAAAAAAAAACACATTTTATGACTTTTATTTGAAAAATCTTTTACTCACCTAAAAAAGCAAGTAAAAAAACTAGCTAAATAGATTCTACTACTTGTCCTGAGTTTAGAAATACCCAATGTTTTTATGTTTTTTTGCTGTTTTTTGTAAGTTATAGGGCAATAAGTACAAGCAGCGTTTTATGATTTCCAAATCTTTTTTAACAAATCTGGTCAGTCTGCCTCCATCTCCTCTTTGGAACATCTTTGAAGCCGGTTAACTCAATTTAACCCATTCAAACCATATATTTTTGAAAACTAGACACCCCAGGGTATTCCAAATGCTGTTATTTTAACCCTTTCCATGCACCAATTATACAACTACACTTTGTCAAACTTTGTAATAGTAATTTTTTTTATTTTTTTTCCCACACAAATTGTACTTTAGTTATAGATATACAGGTCCTGGTATATGTCACTGTCAAACAACACCCCAATATGTGTTCAGCAACATCTCCTGAGTACAGCGATACCCCACATGCATGGGTTTGTCAGATTGTTTGGCTGGTAAAAGGCTACTTTTGGGGCATGCGTAATTCAGGTGGTCATTTGGTCATTGTGCCTCCCTCTCCTCTTTGGAATATCTTTGAAGCCGGTTAACTCAATTTAACCCATTCAAACCATATATTTTTGAAAACTAGACACCCCAGGGTATTCCAAATGCTGTTATTTTAACCCTTTCCATGCACCAATTATACAACTACACTTTGTCAAAGTTTGTAATAGTAATTTTTTTTATTTTTTTTTCAAACAAATTGTATTTTAGTTATAGATATACAGGTCCTGGTATATGCCACTGTCAAACAACACCCCAATGTGTGTTCAGGAACATCTCCTGAGTGCAGTGATACCCGACATGCATGGGTTTGTCGGGTTGTTTCAGATTTAAAATGCCACATTTGGGAAGTGCGCTTTTTTTCTCCATTTTGGTCAGTCTGTACCTATGCCCTATCTTTGAGCTAGGCCACTCCAATTTACCCCATCAGCCATTTTTTTTATATATTAGACACCCCTTGGGTATTTGAAGTGCTTTTATTTTAACTCTTTGTTGAGATTTTTGAGAAATTTTAGCACTTGCTCAAAATAATAAACTTTATTTTTTAATTTAATTTTATTTTTTTTAATACTTTTTTTATATTTTTTTTTTACACATTTTGCTGGTACTGGATGGTTCATCTAGTGACATCACTGCATAATTATTTTTAAATGTTAGCACATTTTTTTTAAATTTTTTTTTCCATTTTTTATTTATTTTTTTTGAATATTTTACTAATCACATAGTGATTAGAAAGCTGGGCTCCATTGACTTGCATGGTTGAATGCAGTACCTGTATTCAACCAGCAAGTGGAGCCAGTTCTCTAGAGGGTCTGGAGACCCTCTAGCGAACTTTTTCGTCTTTATTGTTTTATTTCCCGGGCCGCCGCCATCTTGCTTGATGGCGAAGATCACCGGCAGCGGCGGCTGTGACCGCTCTCCGGAGCGGTCACAGCCCACCCAGAGGTAAGTGTTTGGTGTCGCTGGATGCCTCCTGATCGAGGCATTCCAGCGACACCATTTAAGTTTAGGAGGCGATCGTTGATCGCCTCCTAAACGCTTTTAAAACGGGCGTCCGCCGCCATACAATGTATGGCGGCTGTTGACGCCCCGGGGAGGGGCCAGACATGGCCCCTGATGCCGATCTCGGCCTTGCTGAATGCCTCGACATCGAGGCATTGCAGCAAGGCCGTTTAAGCGAAGAAGGTGATCCTTGATCACTTTCTAAGCTTATTTAATTTTTTGACGGTTCAGGACCGTCAAAGGTCATTTAGTGACCTTCTTGTTATGACGGTCCTGAACCGGCAAAGGTCGCGAAGGGGTTAAAGTAGTATTTACCTCCTAACCGTGTCCAGACACCTTATTGTAAACCAATATACTAATTAAATATTTTACACACAGAATTGTGGTGTACTGCAGGGCTTGACAAATTTGTTGTGAATCTAGGCGCCAGCTAAAAAAGTTAGGAGCCAGGATTTTTTTTAAAACTAACAGTTGGTTAGGAGTGATCTGATCATCATCAGCCCACTTACTAAACTCACAGCATTTGACCTGGAGGCACCCTGGACTTTCAGGTCAGTGCTGGTTTTTTTATTTTTATTTTTTGTAATTATTATTATAATTTTTTTTAAATTCTTTAACGCTTTCAATGCTGATGTTCCATTGGAGCACAGCATTGACTGATATTTAGTCCCCACAAGCTTGTGGGGACAAATGTTAACCCCTGCAATGCCACGAATGTGTTATACACAATTGTGGAATTGAAGGGGTTAACGCTGCACTGTCGCTCTCATGGAGCGATCAGGCAGCAGGGGGGTTTTGGGGCTGGTTTTTCATGAAAACAGCCAAGTGACGCCAAACTATTGATGTATACATATATTCTTTTTCCCCCGACTTTCAGTTGAAACTGACAAGAACTGGATAAGTAACTGGCAATATCCACATCATGGAACAGCCAATAAGATAGAACTGTGGATCTGGCACCAATAACTGAAAAACGACACTTCAAAGCCCCATTTATAATGTTTTTGAGTACGCAACCGTTAAATATTACATAATATTACATTTTATTCTGTGAATTATACAAGAATACATTATTCCGAAACCTAAAGCGGCGTGGAGGCTGAAGTACAGACCTGACTAGCTTTGGCATTTACATCTCCGGAACCGAACAGCTCTTCCACTACCCTCATGTCCTTGGCTGCTTCCACGGCAGCTAGGGCAGCGAGCATGATGGGGGTGTACCCAGCCTTGTTCTGGTGGTTAACATTGCACGCATCTGCAAAGAAATAAGTAGAGGGTGACACTAATTCATTAAAGAGAACAAACTAAAAGGCAGCAATTGTTCATATACACTAAATCTTGATTGTCAAGACCATCATCTGCCATATATATGATCTCACAGTCCCTCTGTTGCTCCAGTCAGCCATTACATTGTTACTTGCTTCAGGATAACAAAAGACATTTCAGCCTTTGTTAGGCACATGTACATAGTACGCAATTAAGTTTCAACTAAGATTCTATGCTTGGTCTACAGCCAAAAGAACACTATAGCCAGCCACTAATTACTAAACCCATGCCCATGAATTCATAAATTGTACAGCACCATGGTAGGTAATGAATACCAAGAATAAGTAACGTTTATTTATTTATAAGTAAAATAAATACATTCCTATCAATAAAATGAGTTAAGTAAAAGTGTCTTGTTTATACCGCTTAGATCACATAACTTCAAATTCTTTAGCTTTGCATAAAACAGACAGTGTAAAAAAGCTATGTAGGTCCTGGGCTACCATTATCAAGGGGTTCCTGTGCATGCCTTTGTCTATGTGCGTCCACCCCCCCCCCCCGGACAATTCCAGTAGCCATCCTTGCAAACATTTTTTTATACATTTTAAGTCTCCCACTTACACAGATGACTTTCTTCAATTAAACAGCGTGTTATTTGGGAAATCAAGCATTTCACCCCAACCGTAACCTTTGTTTGCATGCACGACTCCACTTTATGGTGTGTTTGGTGTCCTCTTAATCGAGAGAGCATCTTACCTGCATCCAGCAGTAGCTTCACGATGTCAAAGTTAGAGTGAGACACGCTATAATGAAGGGCAGTGTTTCCGTTGCCATCGGCCATATTGATGATGTAACTCAGGGCAGCAGGGGAAAGCTCTGCAAATGCAGTGATGTAATCTTCAACCATTGATGGTAAGGCCGACTTCTGACTCGACACGCGGAACCACTCGTTTTGTATGGTATTCAAACACAGTCTCTGCCAACATACATCTTACATGTTACAGGCGGTAAACTACTAGGCAGAAACTGAAGATGATGCTAAACATATACTTAAATAGGGCTGCAACAACTAATCGATAAAATCGATAATCGATAATGAAAATCGTTGCCAACGAATTTCATTATCGATTAGTTGAATCGATTTTTATCGATTATAAAATGAGGGTTTTTTCAGAGCAAACGCTCTGAAAAATACCCCTCATTATATAAACCGTTTCAGTGACTCACAGCAGCAGCTCCTACTTACCAGCCCCTCCCTGTAATCACTGTGACAACTGGCCCCGCCCCCTTCCTTCTCCCAGAAGGCCAGAACCACATGGCTGTGACAATCATCTAACTGTAAGTATAAAATTAATATTTGGGCTGCTGAAAGTTAGGGGAGGTGGGGTTTAATTTAGGGGAAGTTATGGTTAATGGGGTGTTTAGGGGAAGTTATGGTTAATGGGGTGTTTAGGGGAAGTTATGGTTAATGGGGTGTTTAGGGGCAGCTATGGTTAATGGGGTGTTTAGGGTTAATTTAGGGGCAGCTATGGTTAATGGGGTGTTTAGGGTTAATTTAATGAGGACTGAGGGTTAATTTAATAAAGTTAACTTAAGGCGCAGTTAGAGGTAAAGGGGGGCAGAATAAGGGGAATCTAAATCCTGGGGGCAGTGAAGATTAACCCAGTACTTATTTATAAAAGTATGGTGTCAGTGTGATGCGAACAGGTCTGTGACTCTGAGGGGACTATGAGATATCTGGGGGTATAAGGCATATCTGGGGAGGATGGAGTGACATATCTGGGGGTATAAGGCATATACGATATATAAGGCATATGTGGGGAGGGCAGCGTGGCATGTCTGGGGAGGATGGAGTGGTGTATCAGGGGGTATAAGGCGTATCAGGCACAGTGGCATATGTGGGAGGCAGCGTGGAGTGGAATATGTGGGAGGCAGCGTGGAGTGGAATATGTGGGAGGCAGCGTGGAGTGGCATATGTGGGAGGCAGCGTGGAGTGGAATATGTGGGAGGCAGCGTGGAGTGGAATATGTGGGAGGCAGCGTGGAGTGGAATATGTGGGAGGCAGCGTGGAGTGGAATATGTGGGAGGCAGCGTGGAGTGGAATATGTGGGAGGCAGCGTGGAGTGGCATATGTGGGAGGCAGCGTGGAGTGGCATGTCTGGGAGGCAGCGTGGCAAGCCTGGGCTCAAATGTGCATAAATTGGGGGGGCTGGTTGGGAAATAAAGACAAGAAATGCATTTTATCAGGTTTTTTTTTATTCTGCGTTTGTATTTAACATCATTTGTTTATTAAATTATTTTAAATAAATGAAAAATGTACATTCATTTTTTTATCCGATTAATCGATAAAATAATCGGCCAACTAATCGATTATGAAAATAATCGTTAGTTGCAGCCCTATACTTAAATATGCATGTTTAGTGAAAAAAAAAAAAAACAAAAAAAAGACCCAAATCTTTCTGCCCAGAAACCAAAATTTAAAGTACTGTATATAGTGTAAGGGGCAAATTTGGGGAAAGTGGAGTATTATTGCATTCAGGGTTGTTTTTGTGCCCCATTTTTTATGTTTTAGTCCTAATAAATAGTGTTACACATATACATATGGTTTCAAACTAAAGAAGAAAAAAATTATATTGTTTGTGTAAGTACGCTAATCTCAATAAAGGGGAGTCGTGGTTGAATTTTCTCTTGTAACCAGCGTGTTGGGTTGAGGCAGTTGAAGATGACCTTTTTCCCCAAGTTGACCATGCCGACAATTGCAGTGTGATCTGGGCTGAGGTCTGCACTATACAAATACTTTGTTTTCAACAATGCTTTTCATGTCATTCCAAAATCAGCTCAGTTTAGACTAAAATAAAACAATTGTAGGGAACTCACCACATCCTTGTTTGCCAACGCCTTTGGGTCATCCACAGCATCCTTTAAGATATTGCATGCTGACAGCATCTTTTCACTTAACTCATATCTAAGTGTTATTTAACAAAGAATCAGTCATTCATAATTTATTGTGGAGAACCCCCAGGGCCAGAGCATGAGGTTGTTCATTAGTGATACCCTTAGAAGTATGGGGATGTACATCTTTTTTGCAAAAACACTTCCATTTTTCCATATTTGACTCATTCGATTGACTGTTTCACAGTCTTACAGCTATGAAAACAAACCTGTATTAACAATGTATCACCCAAATGATAAAATCACTTTTCTAGGTACTGATTCACCAAAAGATCAACTAAACACATTTTTTATATTTTGATAAGATTTAGGGTGGGCTGTCTGATAGGCCAACAATCATTTTTCTAGTAGGTTATACAGAAAAATGAACAAAAGATTTATCTGAAGCTGACCAAGCAGTTTTATTTTGCCGGACTTCATAAGGGAAGACTAAGAATAAGTAAGAATGATGGATAATTTAAAATACACCATACCATGACAAATGTTGTCAGCATGGATTATTTATTCTTCATTTTAAAACATGATTAGTAGATCAGAAAAACATGCCAACTCCCACCACACTCCAGAAATAATATGGTACAAAGACACACCTTTCTCTAATTTCAACCTTCTCAGGCTCTTTCTCCTCAAAATTCTTATCATTCTTCTCTTTGTTGCTTGGAGAACCCACAACTCCTTTACGTCCACTTGCCACACCATAGTAGATCTCCTGAGACTCCTCATTGAAGATTTCTTCTTCATCATCTGACTCTGTAGAAGAGCTTTCTTCTGAACTTGACTCATCACTTGATGTAGTTTCATACCTACAATATAAGACGTAAAAAATCTGAATCACATGACACTAAACACTTAGTAGTATCTAAGACTCACAAACAATGTTCCATCTAATTTTTCCAGAAAATTTACCTTGTGAAAAAAGTTTCACAGAGCCAAAATATTGTGCGCACAATATCCGCGCCGCATAAAGTTTAAAAAAAATTATATTTTTTTATTTTTTTGGGAAAAACATGCGCACAATTTTTGGACATGTGCGCTCTCTAAAAAAGCTATGTGCGCGCGCACAAGCGCACAGCTTGGAGGGAACACTGCTCACAAAGTATTAGTTTGCCAGTTTGTTGCTATAGGGTAGACACTACATAGACATCCTCTAATTCTTTGAAGACAAGGTTGGAACTTTTCACTAGTCCACTCACTAGAAGAAAAGAAAATCCAACTATAAAACACACAGCAATCAGGCGTAACTAGCATGAATACTTAAAGAAACGGGCCTGGCTCGAACTATTCTAGATAAGAGGTTCCCAACACTGACACAAAAAAATCATTCATGGGAACTTTGCACAGTGTCACTCTGCCTGGAGGAAAAAGAAACGGACCAGGAGAGCCAGGAAAGCAAGGCTTCACCCGAAGGCTCTGGACCAAACCCAGAAGACTTCCAGGTATGTCTATAACAAGCTGGATCTTATCTCATGGTCACACACGATACAGTGGTTCTAATGCATGTGTAGCAGTCGAAGATTTTTGTGAAAGTGCCAACCAATACTGCTAGAGAACGTATGCCGACATGCACATTGATTTTCCAGTTCCCGACCCCTTTCCTATTTTAATGCATTTGATGGATTTTGCAATTATGCAGTAGTACCGATTATGATTGAGAATCACATAAAGTTTGAAAACCCCACTTACCCGCCATTTATACCAACAAACTGAAGATTTTTCTTAGTGTTGGAAGTTTCATTTCTTTCATCCTTTCTTTTCATGATAGACTTTAGCTTATTCTGGCTGCTAGTGTTTTCTGGGGAGAAAAGGGGAATTAATACAATGAAAAAATTTTTTTTTCAAAGAAATACAATAGAAAATGTGTACATTTGCAACATTGAAAATGTATTACCAAGGGTATCAGATAACGTGTTTCCTTTCGTTAATCTTGAGGCAGTCACGGGGCCAGCTGTTAGAGCCATTGACGGCTTGTCTGTACCTTGTGCCATACTTAGCATGATGTCAGATTTTATGTCATCAACTGTTCGAGAGAAAGAAGTTGTGTATTCATTCACAAACTGAGTTTGGGATGTGCAATCCAAATTTGCTCCTGGAAGAATAAGGGGCATTATTATTACCGTATTTGCTCGATTATAAGACTAGGTTTTTTCAGAGCAAATGCTCTGAAAAATACCGCTCGTCTTATAATCGGGTCGTCTTATAGGACCTGGATCCTCCTGTCTCCCCAAAACACACCCCGCCCCACTTACTGGTGCTTCCGAGTCCCCGGTGTGCAGCCGGGGCAGTGTGTAGATGTCTACGCGATTCGCGCACACAACTTATGCTGCAGCCGGAAGGAGGTGCGGTTAGCAGCGGGGGTTGTCTGCGTCCCCGCTGCTAACCACACCTCCTTCCGGCTGCAGCGTAAGTTGTGTACGCGAATCGCGTAGACATCTATACACTGCCCCGGCTGCATGACAGGGGAGTCAGAAGCACCGGTAAGTTGGGGGGGGGGCAGGGGAGTGTTAAATGGGGGGCATAAGGCATTTCTGGAGGCAAAGTGTTCTATGAAATGCCACTCTGCCTCCAGAAATGCCTTAAACCTCCCTATATGCCCCTCTGCCTCCTGAAATGCCTTGAACCTCCCTATATGCCACTCTGCCCCATAATATGCCTTTTAACCCCCTTAATGCCAGAGTGGCATATAGGGGTATAAGGCATTTCTGGAGGCAGAGTGGCACATAGAGGGTCAAAAGGCATATCATGGGGCACAGTGGCATATAGGGTTAAAAGGCATATCATGGGGCACAGTGGCATATAGGGGGTATAAGGCATTTCTGGGGCAGATGTGCATAACCGGAGGGGCAGGTTGGAAAATAGAAGGAAATAAAACCAAAATATTTTTCTCAATCATAGCTTTTATTAAAAAAAATAGTTTACATGAATTAACATTTACTGGTATAAAATTCCTATAGGGTCGTCTTATATTAAGGCTTTTTCTTTTTTTCCTATATTAATATTCAGATTTGGGGGGTCGTCTTATAATCGAGCAAATGCAGTATTTAGAAATTCACCAATCATTCAGCAATGCTTGGCAGCCAGAAAATATCACACATAATTAAGAACACGCTTAAAATGTACAATTAGACTTACAATAAGAGCTTAGAGTAATTCAGGACAAAACCAAAAGAAAGTAAGCTTAAATCAAGAATGAAAATGAAATGGCAATGGAGATCATTAAGACCTTAATGCTCCTCAGCAGCGGTAAAAGGAAATACTTTGAAGAAGTTCAATGTTAAAGTCCAAGATGATGGTGATCCAACCACAGACATCATAATTTTATTATTTTCTCTTCCAACAGAGAGAGGAAATGAAAGAGCAGTGACCCGAGGGTGTTGGTGTTTGCCAAAAGCAGGATTGTAAAACGTTGCTGTAAATTTCTGATAAAACGGATATTGGTTATAAAGGCAGGAAATTTGTTGGGAGGGTTCAGTGACACCCGGGCAGTACACGCTGCTGCAGAGTGCCACTTAACATCAAATGAGTAACTGTCAGCCGCGTAGGCCGAGGGTGTGAGCGGCACGAAAAAAAAAGGAAAATCAGATTTTCCTTCTATTTCCCATAGTACCAGGCTGACACGCAAAACTATTATACTGTTTGTTTGTGTAAGGGAGAACTCTTTATACCTCATCCGATCAGTTGTTAACATGTTATGCACACATGTTAAACAGATTAACTTGCCGGGACGCCTGCAACTCTAGATGAATGTAGTTCCACAGGAAAAAGACCAAAACCTACAGATGAGTGAATGGCATTTAAGCTGAATACACGGACACCTTAGATGACCAAACAAATAATATTTAATTGAACAGAATCCCATCTAGTGTGAAACATTTAAAGAGACAGTTGTGCTCACTTCTATAGATTAGAAGCCAACTGTGATGGCAGCCTTGTCTCTGTGTAACCACAGTTGAATTTGCACATGTTCACACATCCACAAAGTGCCTTTTCTCCATTGAACCTAGGAGATCTGTAGACAGCGTCTCACTAAAGGTCGAGTTCCCAGTAGAGTTGCGGTCCAGCTCCTTGACTTTACTTACATTATGAATAGCCAGCCTCTGTACCCCTGTGAGCTCCTGCTGCAGAAAGCTTGCCCAGCCTTGTATAATGTATAGTTAAGTCAGTAAGAGTTTGTCACCAATTGAATTTTTTTTAGGGCCACCTCAGCTCTTCTCATTGGAGAAACCTACCAGTGTTGGCCCCTCATAATTAATAGTGAGGTGTGCTCAAACCACAACCCTCCCGCAAACTTTCCCTTTACGGAATAGATCAGGACACTGTAGTCAGTAAATGATCTCATAAAGAAGTACTTATCTTAAAAACACCAAGATAGTGTACTCATACCAGCCTACAAAAGTGTTCCCAGAGCCTGGAGAAGATGTGAGGACAGAGTCGGGGCCTGTTGGACACAAAGTACCCTTTACTGGCTATTTGTTTGTTTTGAGGGTGGCTTGGAGCTTTTGTTTTCATCATTAGAAACATTCTCTACCCCCCTCTGGTCAAGGGCTTAATTTGGAGCTTGTTTGGTACACCAACAAGGTTCAATTCTTATCCTCTGATGGAAATGGGATGAGGTAATGACTGGTACCATTCCAAACAACGAATGCATTTTTTCAGGGTCACAGAAAAAATCCGCAGGCCTGTCAAATCTCATCAATCGACACACAACAGAAATATAAAAATATTTCAACTTGTTTAACCAAACTGTAGTCGCAATTTCAGAGAAATAATTCTTAAGCGTTAAGCGGTCTCCCCGTGCAAACAAAAACATTGGGGCTATATAAAACGATTCAAAAACATAATTTCTCCTTAATTTATCAATGAAAAAATAGTTTTCCATAGAGAAACGGTTTGTTATGGCAATGCATTAAAATGCAAGAGATAAATGAATGACTGAATAAAAATTGCACATTTTTTAAAACCAAAATGAATGCTTATACAATTGCCTCCATGAAAAGCATGCATACAAGTGAAACAATACCAGGGTAAGTGCGATCATGGGAGGTTGCCTGCTTTTATATATGTTCTTGTTTATATTGTATATGTTTATTGTATATGGCTTTAGAAAACACCTTCCAAGGCTCTGGGGCATTGAGGTAAGAGTTACTTTGCTTGGCAAATACTGCCTCTGAGGCAACGCAAATTAACGCTTTCACTGCCATACACCACTGCAAGCGAAGCTTCGGCATTCAGAAAAACTGCTCTTTAGTCCCTGGCTGTTGTCGGGTTTCCCTCTGTTAGCCAACTGCAGGGGGGGGGGGGGGATAGCCGCTATGGTCCAAATCAAGGGGACTCAAAGCATCTACGTAGCAGGACATGCTAGACAGGAACACACCTTTACTAGGCACATCTAGGTCTTACACACACACACACACACACACACACACAACCCCCCCCCCAGAAAAATAGGGAGATGATTAAATAAAGGATGACTATTTCAATTAGGTCGCAGGTTGACCAATAAAACACAAGGACTTGCAAAAACAACGAATAAGATTATGGCACAACCTTGGTGGGGGGGGGCGGTGACCAGTAGGAGAAGCGTTCACGTTCACCATGTCATGGTCAGATCCGAGGGCAAGCTCTGATCTCCCTATATAGTTCATTGAATAGTTCAGCGCATGATCACCCAGCAAGGAGAGCCGTCACCTTAGGCCTAGTCAACATAGGCCAGTCTGCACTAATGTATATGAAGCATCTACATAGCATAGCACAGATCCTTCCAAGAGAGGTAGTCAAACATGAAGAGGCCTTAAAAAAAACTAAAAGCAGTGTGAAAGGCATAACTAGTTTCTTTATTATTTACCAATTTAATAAGCACTTTGTCTAGATTAGTATTAGTTCCCAAAAATTCCACCCTTAACTTCCTTCCCTTAACACCACACCTGATTCTCCGCGCCAGATCCACACGTTTCTACACTCTCCCAAACCAGAGATCTCACACCGAAGTCCCCGTCAGTATGACACGGCAACAGTACCAGGCACACAAAAATTTGGGGGGTTTGAAAAATCTCTACTTCTAGAGGGAGGGATAACACCACAACTGGCTTAAGATGTCTTGAAACGTGCGACATAATAAATCTTTTTCTCAAGTTATGGGCTTGAGTGACAATACAAAGAGCTGCCATTAATAGCACAAGCTCCTCCGTCAGAGGCTGTCTGTACTAAGCTTTACTTCCCATGTGGCTTGTATATATACGGCTCTGATCTGTGTGCATGACTCACCTGAACCATTAGGGCTTAACGTTTAAACCAGCTTTGCTGTCAAAAATATCTGAAAGCATTGTTTCTGGGTATGATCAAAGGGTTAAACCACCAGCCAGCTAGAACCTTGTCACTTAGAATGGTTAAAAGGAGTTCAAACAAGAAGCGCTGGGTGCAAACAGGATGTTCTGTGTAACAGTGAAACTTCCATCCCACAAAACAATGCATGCTTAACGAAGGGGCTTTCATCACTTGCCCTGGTGATCAAGCTCTCCACAGCTCATATCATTGGAAATCTACCTCCTATGTTATTATTTATCGATTTATATTGTGTCATCATATTTTGCAGAGCAGTACAATGGGTAAACAAAAGTAATTGTAAATCACAAGATTTTGGCTAACAGAAAAAAAAAAAAAAGGTAAAGAGGGTCCTGCTAAACACAAGCTTGGAGACTAGATGATGTTAGATGAAAGCCGCTAAAGTTGAACTGTTTCGGCATCGGATGTAGTGTTAGGTTGAGAAAACTACATACTTTTACTCTGAAAACGTTTTATGTTATGTTTAATTTGAACATGCAATGAAAATAACCCATAACTTTGGCAGGACCTGATTCATTAAAGATCACAGTGGAGCATCCCAAAAAGCACCAACTACATAGTAACATGTCATGTCATGTGTAATAGTTAGCTAACGATCGGTTTACAATACCATAATAACCATAGGAGGTAAAGCCTGTATTTAACCCTTTGGTATTTTAGTAATGAGTTAAGTAACGTCTACTGAACGATAACATGACTATTCTAAAGTAGTTATGTTTCTCTGTAAAGAGAGTTTAAAGTTGGCCCCAGCAGTAGAATATGAAGCATACAAAGATGTGAATTAATAACAAAGTGCACTATAACTGTCAACATCAGGCCCACGTGGAGACATGTATTAGAAGACAGAAGCCAAAGGTGAAAAGGGTTGTAAGTTATAGTAATGAACAGACATCAGTATTTAACATAGCATGCCAATATATTGCTGCACAAGCCAAAGCATCTTACCAGGAATAGAATCCAGTTCCATAGAACTCCTCTTGATATCAGAGCTCCGCAGTTCTTCGCTGCTACCATACTTCATTACAGAGTTAAGAGAAGTCAGTGTGCTGATAAGTTGAGAGTTGAGAGAGCCAATCTGTGAATAAGGTTCTCCAAAGGTCTCTGCCAGTTCACTGTAATTCTCAGCAAGAAGCATCTGTTGCTCCTGTAACAGCTTCTGTACACGTTCAATATAATGGTCTAAAGCAGCAGGAGACTCTGATTTGGGCTCCGTGGACTGTATTGAAGTAGTGGCTTGTTGCTGCTCTAAGGGATCTTCTCCAACAGCTATGCTCCTTGTGTCAGACTGGAGGGTAACAGATTCACTGGGACCGACCGCTATGCTTCGCAACTTCACGCCGATCAGAAAACTATCTGCAATGTTTATCTGACCTACTCCAAAATCTTTGGTCTTGGGTACAGAAGGTGTATTTTCAAAGTTTGAATCTGAGGTACAAATGCCAATGGAACGTGTTTTTGGTAAAGCATTAATGTCCTTCACTTTCCCATCACCTATAGCAACCGATCGCATCTCCACAGCTTCCGTGTTTGTTTGCTTGCTATACATACTCATGGCAGTGTTGGTGCTTGTATCTACAAGCCGTGGCACTTCAGTGTTGGTGGACTGGCTTGCCAACTCCATTTCAGTGTTGGTTTGCTGGGTAGCTGTCCAAGGGGACACTGTAACAGCAGAATCCACTTTGTTCACAAACTCTGTATTCACCCCACGTGACAACAGTTCTATCAAAGGCTTAATACTAACATCTACAGAACAATCACCACAGCCTACGGATCTCACCTCTTTGATTTCCAGGTTTTTCTTCTTCAGGTCCAAGTGGTTTAATCTCTCCTCTATGATAAGCCCAGTTTCATAGAATTCCTTGTCCACACCAACACTTTTGTCACATAACTCGAGGTCCCTCCCAGTGCCAACATCACATGTGTTTACAGTCTCTTTTACAATCCAGTGATTCATTGGTAAGTTGGAGCCTACAGCCACATGCTGAAGGGTAGGTCTGCATGACACACCAATGCTACTTGTCTGAAGACAGCTACCCACGCAAGTATCTACTACATCTATATAATTTCCAGTGCTTTGGTCTCTAAGTTCTACGATAGCTTCCACAGACCTGTTGAATGTTGAGGGCTGGACCATAACTGCTTTGTCTGCTTTTTTCCTTGAACCTGCTGCTTGTATCTCAAGCTTTAATTTGGTCATCTCCATGGCATAAGTCGCTTCTTTTAAGTCTGTTTCTAGACGATAGATTTTATCTTTAAGTGCTTCGATTGTTTGCTGCTGAAGCTCGATTTCTTTTTCAGCCTCTGTAGTCACCCCAAGAAGCTCCTCAGTCACCAAAACCCCAATATTTTTCAAAACAATGTCAGTCCCTACACAGGCATCATTGTTTGATTTCACTGGCATGTGATGCATAACTGTATCATTCAGGTTTTCATCTGTACCAACAGCCACTGACTTGCAACATTTTTCTTTTGTTTTGTTTTTTTGGACCTGGGTTGGCTCACAGCAAGTCTCAAAATTACCGTCTTGTATTTTCTTTTCCAAAGCCTGCATTTCAGCAGTCAGTTGTCTAAACTCTTTAAGAGTATGAGAATTCTGCTCTGGTGTCTCCATTTCTTCATCAGAGTCTATATGCAACTCCACTCTGGATTTGACATGGGAGCGTGGTTCAAACCCAGCAGCATTGCCTGCGCTGTATGATCGTTTGCGGAACCCTGTTGTGTCATTTTGATGGCTTACATTTTTGCTTTTTATGTCAGATATCAGTTGTCTTTTCTCTTCCTGTAATACAGAAATCTTTACCTGAAGTATGGGAATAGTTTTGACCTGTTCTTCAAGTTCTTTTAGACGTTTAAGTGCAACTGCCATCTGCTCTCTGATGTGATGGAGATGCATGGGACTGACATTGGTTACAGGGGTAGTTACTCCCGAACTTAAAGGGCTGTGACGGATTGAGCTTCCTAAAGATGAAGCAAAAAAGGCAGCATTTTCCCCATTGGCCTGGTAACCATTCTGCAGCTGCTGCGCAGCATTCCCTGTGGACCCAGTAAAAGATGACAGGGAACCAGTAGATCCCATACCACTAAAACTAGCCAACCTTGGCCTTCGCACATCATTGAAGGATGAAGCAACTTGCATGATCACTTTTTCTTGTTCCAGTCTCCTTCGAGTTTCCATTAGTGTTTTTGTAACATGAAAGTTGTGTTTGGGAAGTTGGGGAGAAGACGGTGGTAAAAGATTATTCTCTGGGATAGATAGGAAACTCGGAGAAGCTTCTTGGGAGTTGGACCGTTTTCCAGAGTTTGAAGTTGTGAGTCTCCTGGCTATTAAGGCAGGGGACTGTTTATTTTCATCACTGTTGGAGGATGAAAGAGAATCTGTTGAGGGCCATCCACATTCCTGTTTGGAAGGATTGCTGCCTCCTGAAAACTGAGGGATCAACTTGCGTTTCTTCACAATTGTCACTTTCTTGATGGTGTTTCCCTTTTGTATGTCCTCCACATATTTAAGAAAGTCCAGATCTAGTTGATAACCATAAGGGGTTTCCACAAAATAAGGAGCTTGGGGATCTTTTTCATTTTCACCATTCTGGACACTCTCCTGTTCATCTAAAAAGAAGAAAAAAAATACATATAAATTAGCCAACTTGAAATATGAATTCTATTACATGGATAGAATCCCAAAATCCTTATTTTAATCCATGCAATGTGTATCCATTGTGTAATGATACAACCAGGCAGGTTTGCTAAGAGGTGTGGAGATAATCAAGTCAACTCCTATAGTATTACCATTATTAATAGACACCTTGGTAGGCAATCCTAGACTACATTTGCCTGCAACACTCTCATATCACTTCTCAACCCAACAAATAAAATCATGAAAAACAAATCCGTAAAAAGTATGGCTAGGTCAGTCAAGGGAATAGACACATGTACATTGCATAACACAAAGCGGTCAAAGATCAGAGAAACTTTATTTTCACAAGCCAAAAAGACTTGGCAAAAAACAAAAATGTACCCAGGATCTGTTTGTCAAACAGCAAACATTTGATCACACAATGACAAAAACTTCACAACAAAGTCTCACTAAACAGTTAAATCTTAACACCCTAACTTAAGAAAATGCTTTGTGTGTAATAAGTTTTTTATGTTTTTTTTAACCATGTCTTTCAATTCCATCTGCTGACAAGCAGGAGGTCAGGTGTTGGAATGTGTTGCATTGAGCCAACTTAAGATGGAGTCTTTTGAGAATGTTTCTCTTCTAGTTTTGCAGAAATCTCATTAAACTTTGGACACCCACAAATAATCTGTGTCTAGATTTGCTTCCTGCGAGAAACATTTTTTAGATGCGGTTATTTTCAACCCACCATGAAACACACACACACTAAATATATGCCAACAGACCTGTTCCCAACGCTGTCTAAAATTCCAAAGCTGAAAGAGAAACTACGTAAGCTCAAATAACAGGGGAGTCAAACCTAGATCCTGAAGGGTAATGCCTGCCAGACTGCCTATAGCTGCTGCCAAGCAAAAACTACTAATGTGAGAGCTATATGTTTGCGTATAAACAGAGATTAGGACACAGAGGGAAGTATCATAAATAAGGACTGCATAAAAATACAAAAGTAAACTAAGAACACAAGAAAACAAACTGGCTTTGTTACAGAAGGACTTACTTGAAAGCAGAGGCTGTGTTGCTTGCAGCAGGCAGAGGGAGTCTCTGTGCACATACTGACACTGCCTGTCACAGCTCAGAAGTCTACTACCTCCAGACCTGCCCTTTCAAACATTTTTTTTTTCTTCTTTCTTAGCCGCATAAGGAAAAAAATCCCACATTAGAGTAAACTTAGCAAGACAGAGCTGACATTTTCCGCCAATGAATCCTGCTGGGCAAACTCCATACACCACCCTCTGAAAGCCTCAGCTGTTGGGTGCAGAGTCACACTTTAAACCAGAGAACGGCCACATCCACCCTCTTAAAGGTACAGCAGTCTCCAGGGAAGCTCATTAGAACTAATAAGGGCTTACTAGATGCCATAAGGGAACGTTAAAAAGAACAAATGGCGATCCATTATTAACTTAATTAACAAAATATGAAAATCATACATGCACCTGTCATTTTAGCAGTATCACTATGCCACGGGAATGTTTAATGCCCACTTTAAAATTAACCAAATCTTCTTCCGGGGGATAACCTTACGTTTTTTGTTTTAAGGGGTGTGGTTAGGGGTGGGACTAGTGGACAGCACTTTATCAGGTTATTGTGTAAGCAAATAATACCTATGTAACACGTTTAGAAGAGGAACAGCGCCATAAAGAAATACAATTTATAATAATTTTCTCTTCATCGTTCAATGTTGGGACTTTTAAGGCTTAAAACCACTTAAACCCAGCAAACATTCTAAGCTCCTAAAAAAATTCGGGGAAAGAGGCAGGACGACGCACATTTCTTCAAAGCCACTGATATTATATATATCAGCTGATTATGAGGTTTCTCCTCTCTAGCAAGGCAACACTGTATGTGTATAATTATATATATATATATATAAATAAATAAAATCATACATACATGAACACATACACCCCCCAAAAAAACTCAATATCAGATATGATGTTTACATATTTTTTTCAAAATATAACTTGAGTAAACAGAAGCAAGCAAAGCAAAATCAGGTTCACATGGCTTAAGGAAAATACATGTTAGCTTAAGGAAAATACTGGCTGGAAGTGCGTCCACAGACTTACAAGCCAAGACTTCAAGCATCTACAGGAATCATACAGAGACGCCTAATGTTGAAAAATTCTGCGTGTGTGAAAATACACCCAGATATATGTAAATACCTGTATATATATATATATATATATATATATATATATATATATATATATATATATATATATATATATATATATATATATATATATATATATATATATATATATATATATATCGCTCCACACACAGCTAGCAAACATTAAAATACTAATGCAAATGCAGGCCACAAAAGCCATTAAGCCTTAGGCCATTTGTTTTTCCTGCATATACACAATCGTTTGTGTGCTCCCTTGTTTTCACTTTAAAAATGGCACACGGTGTACACTCTGGCTAGTAACACAGGAGGCTCTGTGCTGCGACACAGTGCTCCATTCATATCCAGAAAAGGCTGCAGTATCTTGCTTCTCACTTACACTAACTGCAAAATAAAGACGGCAAGTTCTTTTCTATGAATGCTTTCCATTTTTCATGTTTCCTTATTTACCATAGTGTAAGCCTAAAAAAGTATTTTGAATGATCACGATGAGGCAGAATACAAAAATATTACAACAGAAAACACACACGCACACATATATATATACACATACATACATACACACACACACACACACACACACACACCCCCCCCTAATTGAAACACAATCATGTTAAGGGTAATACTAAATCTCTAGTTTGCTGACTACGCAGAGAAGTTATAAATTTATGGTCTGAAAATATTTGCAGCCACTGAAAGAATCTGGATTAAAATGAAATTAAATATGGTGCCAGCGGATCTTTTAGGCAAGGAATTGCAAAGTCTCCAATTTTTTACAATCTGAAAACGTAAAGTGTTTGAACAATGCAATCATGGCATCTCACAAATGGGACTTCACTGGCAGACCATTGCAAAAGCGGACACAGTAAAGAAGAAGAGGGTATACGCTCCATGTTTGAACAAGTTTCAAGTGGAGACAGCAACTCAGGCATACATCAGCTTAGGCTGGAATGAAAATAAACAGGCTAATAATAGTGAGGAGGCAGGATGTGCCCTTGCAGATGTTATAACCGCAGCATTCCACATGTGGAGATTACCCACTCCACTGAACGCAAATTCTGTCCATAGTGAGCATCTCGTAAGTAAGGCAGGCGCTCTCAATGTTCATTCACATCTACACCCCCTATTCTGGCAGGTGAGTTGACCCTTTCAGCTGCATTCTTGCAAGAAGAGCCGAGTCGGAACGCTACCTGACAATAAGGGGAGGTTACTTGAAAAAGTCATCTCACTGGTTTAACTATGCAGGACCAGCTCAGCCCTTCTGGCAAAAGCTTGCCGCTATTAGCCATTTGTATCACACATTGGAGTCGGAGAAATTGAAAGCACAGGTAGGGAAGACATAAGCCACTCCAGGAGTGGGACTGACCCATAGTCCGGCTTGCCATGTATGAACACAGACTAATTTAACATAACATAGAACTACAGACTCTGGAAGGAGATTTGCATTTACATCACTAGGATTCAGTATTTGACAGCCACTAACAAGAGTCTGGCAGGATGTCACAAAGAAGCTGTTCTGTGTTTTTCAGTGCATTACAGAATTCTTGCCGGAGTCCGTTACATGGCATCCCATGTTGCTCTACACAGAACCCACAGCATGCAGAAGTCAGCGAGTCAAGTTCAAAGTATTTGCTAAAGGTCTGCTCCTGTAAAGGAGATGGGGTGTGTGTGTGGGGGGGTGGTGTGTGAGCCATCCAAGGACAGATAGTCATAAGGAAGAGATTGGGGAATATGGATACCCCCGATGACCATTCTTTTTCTAGATGAGGGGTAGTATATATTGCATGATACAGTATAGTTTCCCTAAGGGGAGTCATATTCTAGCTTGATCCAGCATTTCCTTTGTATAAAATGTATGTCCCATAGTATCTGCAACTTCATACACAGCTTCATTGTGCAAGTGAAAAAGCAGCATTGTGTTAAGATGGTTGAAAAGGTAATGATTCTTTCATGTTTACTTGCAATCTAGCGTCGGACAGGTGATTCATGAAGAAATTCAAATAAACAATTTTCTCCTATCCAGTTTTCCCAGTTAATTGCATAAGCATAATTGCTGTTAATTGCATAAGCACTCACCACTCATAATGGGTTTCAGCAGGCATGTTCATATAAACAGAATGATTAATACCTTCTGGATGGCATTGGTTTAATTAACACAACAGGAAAAAACTGATGTGGGACACACTAAAAAAGCAAATGCGCCTAAAGCAAAATGAGTCATGTTTGTTTATTATTGTACTGTATGGAGCCTTTAGCTTGCTATCAATGGCATGTGTAATTAGGTATCTATATCTATCTATATATACACACACACACACACCTAATACAAGGCATGCAAAAGTGTGGTCTTTGACATGCCTACCTCAGCTTCTAGCGCATATGAATACAGGATCATGGAAGTACAGTAAGGCAACATTGGGATGTATTCACTAAGCCAAGATCTTTTCAACACCTACATTTCCTAGACATTTTGCATGGCCAACGCAAGACCTTCATGCAGGAGAAACTCACACGTGTTCGTCCTTGATAATGCATAGTTATATCACGCAGTTAAAACGTTTGATGCCCCTGCAAACTCCCTCTTTAGTGCATGGACTCCTGCGTTTTTCTTTATTAGTCACTTAACAAAGAACATTCTTTGGGTAAGACACACAACTCAAAATATTACTATAGAGATAAAAATGTATAGTTACATGATATAATATCAACATTTCACAAATGATAACCAAGAAGATAAGAGGGTGAAGAGAACAGACTTTTAGCAGAAGTGGTAGGAGTGACGCTTTTGGGAATTTAACTATGAGGCTACCCTGAATGAAAGACAAACCCAAGGACTAGACGTGGCTTAAGTTGTTTATATGCATCACTCCCAATCTCTTACACCCAGTCCTCACCCTACTGCACTTGCAAAACTGCAAGCCTCCCCACGCTAATTATGGAGAAAAAAAGGACTCTGTCAGATGTCTGGATCAAACCTTTCCTTTTTTATTTTATAGAAAGAGCTTTCAGGTGTCTCAATGACTTACATTTTATGTGACCTTTTAATTTGGTTTTGTAAAACTTCTACAACTAGAAAAACATGCAGCCTAACCCAAGAACGAGCTGGATAGCATTACATCACAGTGACATTTGAACAAGTTGGAACATTTCAAGAATAAATCTAGAGAAAGAAAAAAAAAAAACAAAAAAAAAACCCCCAAAAACACCTGTCTTCAGGTTCAACTTCTATCGTTTCCATATTTCTATCCCTTACAGTGTCATAGAGATGCACAGAGTTGTGTTATCCAGTCAAACTTTGCAAGTTTAAACACAGAAACTCCAGTATTTGGAAGTGGCTACCAGGTCTAAGAGCACAGGGCAGTTTAGACCTGTACCTAGATCAGACTTCTCCCCCCTCTTCTGATCTGCCCAACTCCTATGCTGAACTGGCCAGTACAGCTCTCTGTTCCAACAAGACAAATTATAGCCATCATCAAATAGTGTTTAGCTTTTTCATCCAGGCATAATTTAAAAAAATGCTTAGTTGGAAGTGGACAATGTCTCTGAAGCCATGCAATACAAACTGCTAGTACAGTGAAGTATGATTGCTGAACAGCAACGGCATTCTACGCAGTCTTTGTCTGACAAAATTGTTAAAACCGGCTAAATGACTCCGCTAATGTGCACGTTGGTGTGATTTTACTCTACCGGCAACAGTCACATGCAGTCTCCAGGAGTGGGACATTGAAAGAGTAAACTGTGCTCTTTGTTACAATAAGGTCCAAACACTCTGTACCAAGTGACTCCTTGGATGGTCTAGCAAGGAGCCTGGTACCTCCATAGCCACAGATTTGTCTTCTCCTGCTACCAAACGCCAATGTGTTAATAAAAACTATGTTGTCGCAACTTTGTGTCTATATTCATGATGAGAATGGCTCAATGTGGTAAAGAGTTCAAGGGAACTGCAGTTTTATGCACTACACTGCTGAGCATAAAAACTTGACGAGGTGTGGATATGGGCTCCACTGCATGGTTATGCCACCCAATCTCATGTAGACATATGCTGTAATTAAATACAGGAACATAGTTAACTACTGGTTAATCTCCCATTAAATCAGGGGCTGACTGGAATAGCAAAGAAGTTGCCCAAGACCGAAGAATAAAGGCTGGACTTGCTGTCCACTGTGTTTTTTTTGTTGATCTTTTGCCAAATATATGCACACCACATAAATATTCACAGCCTCAAATCATTCAAATACTTTAAAGTGGCCTAAACCCCATAAAAAAAAAAAAAAAAAAAAGGAAAAACCTTCCTAAAAATGCAGAAATATATATATTTGTTTCAACCTCTATGCCACATCTGTTTAGAATTACATTGTGGCATCCTGTACTCTGCACTTGAAGGCAATTTGTACAACATTTCATTTACTGAACGAGTCCCAACTGCAGAACCAGATCTCTAATGACAGGACAGCATGATTGCGGGCACCGAGCAGGAAAATGCTAGGTCCCTACCCTTGTAGTTTTGCATAGTGAACTGCCCCTGGGCCCCCTGTGGTGATGCCCCTCTCACAATGTTTCCTGTGTCTGTCTCCTCTCCTGCAGCCCCTTTTTCTCCACCCTTTCTCCCTCTGTCTAGCCTTTTTTTCTCCTTAGGGAACGAGCGGTCCAGAAGTAGGTGTGGCTTCGCTTCAGCACTGAGCGGCGGGATCCGACATCAAATCCCAGCGCACAGAATAAGAAGCCGGTGCGCCTCATGTTATACAGGGGGCGGGTGTAAAACCTCATACTGCCCGCTGAGCCCCGTTCCCTTGATTTTGGGCCGGTTAGATCTCTCTAACCGGCCCTGCTGCTGCAGCCCCTCCCCCAGAGCCTTGCCGTCCTTTTGTCCTTCGCGGCCCTCCTGACTCATGGTCCTTCCGACCCCACCAGGGCCCTCACAGTTCTCCGACCTGTTCGGTCCATGCCCGAGTGCCCGATGGGTCAGTCCACCCCTGCTCGGAACTCGTGTTGAGCTGTACTGTAAAGCATAGCAGGTATAAACATACAAGGAAGAACGCGAGTTTAACCCAGAACTGGTCAACAACAATAATTTTTTTTTTAAAATAGAATGACTATTATGAGTGCAACAAAATCCCAGGATTATATAGAATAATGTATTTAAAGTGATTCTGTATTTTAAAAATGATAGTTTATTTTTTTGCTTGACATTTGCAACAGGCACAGTGCTGTAAAGCAAAGAAACCAGGAATCTGAGAAAAGGCTTAATGAATAAACAAGCCCTAACATCACACAGAATTATCCACAGTGTCAATGTTTTACTAGAATCATATACAATATATATAAATTAAACCCAATGACCCCTTGTTTGAAACAACTTGTTGGGTTGATATTACTTTTTGTATAGATAATCCCTAAAGCCTTAATAATGATTGGGTGTGTTTTATGTTACTGATGATGCCAACAAAAATGTCAAGGGCTTATATGAACTAGGGACAATCATAACATCAGTCTTGCCTGACAAGTTTCTGAATCTAAGCCATCATTGCTTACTACAAGCAGCAATTAGTTGAGATTTTTAAGCCAAGCAGAATTCCTTGTGGCACAAAAAAACCCCCATGTACTAAAGGAAAATTTCTCAAGACAAAGATTTCATTGACACGATAAGATGGCTCCTTAACATAACATACTCCATAACATTTCCTGCATGATATTCACACTTAACAATAATGTATGGCCAGTTACACTCTAAAGTATCAATACACTTAATTTAATATCTCGGATTAAAAATAAAAACCAACAATCGTGAAAAAAGCAGTCAAAATGTACAATGAGGTCACAAGTCAAGCATAGTTTCTTAAGATTCACTCTTAAGAAAGTCCACTTGAAGTGAGATTCTGCAGCAGGAAGAACTTGGTAGCCATGGATAAAATTATAGTTAACTTTCTTCAAAGCCTCATCATCTACTGAGTTATAGATTATTCAGGACAAGCTCAGCCCTTCATAATGAGATGCCAGTGTCCCATTTGTGGTTTTTCTTTAGAAGACTGCGTTACTGGGCCATTTGGCTGGGGATGCCAACAGGAAAAGCTCTGGCAGCCTGTGCCATCGGTAAGTAGGAAGAGCATTTTTCACAGAGTAATGCATATCCTCAAAAAAGTTAAGCACCAAAACCGACACTTCTTAGAGGTGATGTTAGAGTAGGGGCCATGAATCTACCTTCCACTTGCAATTGATTTAAGCAGATTGCTGGGATTTGACTCCATCCTATTGCTTTAATAGGTGGATGCGGTGGCTGAGCGGAAGCTGTATTTAAGGTCAACCGATTCTACAGCTCAGTGGGCTGATCTGTGGAAGTCCTACGGTCTCCTGAACAAGCCCACAACTACCAGCAAAAGCGGGACAGTGGATCAGCTTGACAGGATGGTGCCCGTCGATCAGTTATGTCCCCTGCTAACGGCTTTATTTTTTTTTATTTTTTTTTGGGAGGGGGGGGGACAATACATCAAGGGTTGCAGTTTTTTTCCTACATCCCAGTTTGCTCCTCAGCATGAACACGGTCTTAGTTAATAGGGTATAATGGTGGTGAGAACTTCTGCAGAAGCCTACATATTTCTGATTAATAATCAAAATGACTTGATCACTTTTCTGTCAGAAAATCATCCCTGTGCATAGGAACACTTTATACAAAAAAAAAAAGCAACATAAAATCCTAACAGACCGCCAAAATACTTCAACTGCATTAAGAGCAGCGCAAATAGTTTGTTGCCGGCATCATTTGTTTATAAAGAACAAAAGCCTGACAAAGGAAGTAAATGTAAAGGAGAATTTGCTGCAAAAAAGTAAAGTTTCAGGTGGTCAATGTACTAAAATCATTCCCTGGGACTGGAATCTCCCAAACTGTGACCTCTAGCCCTGCACTCAATTCTCTCCCTGCTCTGTCAAAAAGCTTTGGGAATGCAGGCGACCTTTCAGATTAACAGGACACCATTCTATTAACAAATACAGTCCCAAAATGCTACATCTCACAGCATAAGCATACAGGGAGCAAATAAACATATACACACGGAATATATATATATATATATATATATATATATATATATACACACACATATATATACACATACACACACTGCAAAGGAAAAAAAATACAAGCCTTGTCTAAGATACCCAACCGTACTAAAATGGCAAAGAGCCTTTACCCCCCCCCCATTTAATTAAAGGAGGAAAAAATACACACAGTGTCTAACTGCTATTCTCAGGTATGGAACAACAACAGGCTATGACTTGGGGCAACAGTCACATGGGGGCCCTACAATTATTAAATAATATTTGCACAATTATGAAACACCTGACACCATGTAACCATTATTCTTATACACTGGGCCCCCTAGTGGCCCTGTCTGGACCACCTGCTACACATACACAAATATACTGTTTGTACATTTTTTAAATACATTGTTAAAATAACCTTACAAGCTGTACTTACATGATAAAAGCAGCCCTCTGGAATTAGATATTCTCTACCAATAGGATTACTTCTGATCTTTTCCAAAACATATAAAAGAAACGTTGTGATCCAGTTCTTACGCAGTACAGATTGCCGGTGTGGAGCGGAGAATATTAACAGACGGGCTCTACCGCGTATCCCCATTCACTCGTCTTCCTGCTGAGCCGAGCCAAAAACTCTCTCAAAGCATTCTAAGTATTTCTAAGCTTAGCCTTCCTCTGCAGACTGGAGCCATCCTATTTCCAAGCACGTTGCAGTAGACTAGCTTACACTTCTAAAATAAACCCATTTACAACCCGACACAAGACTTCCAAGCGTGTATTTTTTTTTGTCTGTTTTTGGAATCCCCTCCCGTTGAAATGGGTAAAATCACTCTGAAAGTGGCAGCGATAACTACACACCTTAACAGTCACATTAGTTCTAGAGTAATATCCTCCTTGAGGTTAACTGCAATAACAGTGTTGAAAGATGCTACATGTTTAAACACAGGCATTCAAAGCTTCTGACAAAGGCAAGTCCTGACACACTGGATATTGTCGAATCTGGGCGCCAACTACCGATATTAATTATTCCTTCTTCACAGAGGTATATATGTAAATTGTGAGCAAATAGTAATCGATATGAAGCAGAAATCCCAACCAGAATCAGATGAGTATATTTATTTAAATACAGGCTAATGCTCAGCTGGAAATAAAATGGGCTTTTCCATTGTGTTTCATCTCATGGTGTTATTACATGTTATTGGGGAAGAATTAATCAGGTATATGTTTGCATTGCATGTTTTTCCCCCATGTATAACAAACAAAAAGAGCTGCTATACGTCGGGTGTCCTGGAAACTGAGTTTCGGAGTCCCAAATACCTGTAAATATATGTAACAGGCGCTGGGTGGAAGTAAAAAGTATTTGGACAGACAAAAATAACTGGACCCTTAAAAAGGGTATACGAGAGACCAAGATTACATTGCGTGAATGCCAGGTTGTGGAGAAACATAGAAATGGCATCGACACGATTCTTTGATGATTACACTTATTATAGTTTAAAGTTTTGAAAAGGTATATCACCACCACCCTAAGCAACCAGACATTTTCACAGCTTAACTTTGCATGACATTTGTCCCCTGTGTGCCACGGCTAGTACTGGCCTGTTGGGTGAAACGCTACTCAATTCTTGGAAATTAATCCTGCCCATGACTGTGAAAATGCCAAACCACCTTGTTCTGACATGTTAAACCCTTCTCACACACACTGCTGGCACATAACGTCTTGTCTTGCGCAATGACAAACCCTTCTTATTACAGAAGGTTGTAAATTGTTACAATTTAAAATAGATCAAAGTTCTGCTAAATAAAATGAAAGACTTAAATGCATTTTTTCCTTATGGTAAAGGGGGTAAAAAATGATTTATGTTATGATCAAACATATGATCCACAAACCTTTATATCCCAATCACAGAAAGACCGCTCGTGGCAAAAAATTTTTTTTTGCCAAAAAAGCCAAATAAAATCATTATAGCATACTGCATGTAAAGTCAAAACCTACTACAAATCAAAATTGCTAGTTCAACCCACAGAAACACAGCGTGACATTATGACGCGTTACGTAGGATCGAATGGGTCACAAAGCTCACATGTTGATGGGATTCGGGAAGAACGTTGGAATGGGCTGCATCATCTTGACCAATATAAAATCATATTTTGAGTAGATTAGCTTTTTGGTGACATGTATGGCGGTAGACCTCAAAATTTACTGTGTGTGATAACCTATTATACAAGACACATCATTTAAAAATAAAAAAAGGAAAAGAGCGCTTTATAAATAAAGTCCGGGTCAGAGCGGTTCAGAACGTGCAATTATGTTCTTGGGTAAGTATAACAAAAAATAGTCATCTTGTTCCAATTATTATGCCACAGTTCATATCACCTCAATTAATATATACAAAAAGATAAACACACAGGTATGAACACAAATTTAATATGATTTCACAGAATGGTCTGTCAAGATGACAAATAAGTAGTCACCAGATATAATAGGATTCAGCTGGACATGACTTCTGAACAAACACGCATGCTGTGATTGCGGTGCTTCATCACATGCCAGCCCACAGCATCTGTACACAACCTTGTAACAAACATTGTGACATTTTTTTTATCACATGTCCATATATAAGAGAACACTTGATTCTCGGTGCATGATGACACCCAAAAACAAGGACAGCTGCCCCTGTGCTCCCAAAGGTTCCACTTATGACCACGAGGACAGGATAATGTAGAATTGGGCCACGTATGAGTTAGCATTTCAAAACTACTCGATCCCTTTCCGTTTGCTGCACTAAACAATCGTGAACATGTATTGAGTAACTAAATAACAGAGGGGCATGTATTGAGTGTGTTTTAAATGGGTACAGCAGGTCACAGTTACGTAGGCTGAAAAAAGATGTGTCCATCAAGTTCAGTCTTTCCCAATGGGCTACTAGGTCGACATTGTACTTTGGGTTTAAATTTGGCAGCCCTTGCGTTAAGCAGATGCATTCACTGATCAAAGTTTGAAGCGAGTTGAACATTTCTTCTCCATGAAGAGCAAACCCTTTAAGCTTCTTCCTAAAACAGGACCAGCCCTTCTTGTAGGAAAAGTAAACAAAAGAATTGGCCCTTCATAGTGTATAGTTAAGTCAGTGAGATGAAAATGTCCAACTGTCCTAAATTCCCAGGTTAGACAGTACATTATACAGTATAGTAACGTGCACTATTTACATAGTAAATAGAAGTATTATTAAACACCCATCTACACACACCAGACAAGCCAGAAGGCTTGTTTTTCCCTCAGAAATCTCATGGTGCTTTCACAACCACAAGGGATTCTGGGTAGGCACATGCAAACAAGGTTAACAGCTGTCCATGAGTGGTGATCTGGCTATTGTACCTCTTTCTGAGTTTTGTCTTAAGGCTGTCTTGTACAGCGGGCAATTACTTTCAAGGAATCCATGTATAAAGTGGATATAGAGGCAAAGGTGATAATTGTTAACCTTGTTTGCATGTGCCTACCCAGAATCCCTTGTGGTTGTGAAAGCACCATGAGATTTCTGAGGGAAAAACAAGCCTTCTGGCTTGTCTGGTGTGTGTAGATGGGTGTTTAATAATACTTCTATTTACCCCTTAAATTTAAGTGGAAGGGTTTCCATCACCTTTTACCCACCATAACTTATGTAATGGTATTTCTTAGTTACCCCAAGCCTCATACTATTAAGCCAGTATCACAACCTCATGCTGACGAGTCCCATGAAGGACGAAACAGCTGTCCATGAGTGGTGATCTGGCTATTGTACCTCTTTCTGAGTTTTGTCTTAAGGCTGTCTTGTACAGCGGGCAATTACTTTCAAGGAATCCATGTATAAAGTGGATATAGAGGCAAAGGTGATAATTGTTAACCTTGTTTGCATGTGCCTACCCAGAATCCCTTGTGGTTGTGAAAGCACCATGAGATTTCTGAGGGAAAAACAAGCCTTCTGGCTTGTCTGGTGTGTGTAGATGGGTGTTTAATAATACTTCTATTTACCCCTTAAATTTAAGTGGAAGGGTTTCCATCACCTTTTACCCACCATAACTTATGTAATGGTATTTCTTAGTTACCCCAAGCCTCATACTATTAAGCCAGTATCACAACCTCATGCTGACGAGTCCCATGAAGGACGAAACAGCTGTCCATGAGTGGTGATCTGGCTATTGTACCTCTTTCTGAGTTTTGTCTTAAGGCTGTCTTGTACAGCGGGCAATTACTTTCAAGGAATCCATGTATAAAGTGGATATAGAGGCAAAGGTGATAATTGTTAACCTTGTTTGCATGTGCCTACCCAGAATCCCTTGTGGTTGTGAAAGCACCATGAGATTTCTGAGGGAAAAACAAGCCTTCTGGCTTGTCTGGTGTGTGTAGATGGGTGTTTAATAATACTTCTATTTACCCCTTAAATTTAAGTGGAAGGGTTTCCATCACCTTTTACCCACCATAACTTATGTAATGGTATTTCTTAGTTACCCCAAGCCTCATACTATTAAGCCAGTATCACAACCTCATGCTGACGAGTCCCATGAAGGACGAAACAGCTGTCCATGAGTGGTGATCTGGCTATTGTACCTCTTTCTGAGTTTTGTCTTAAGGCTGTCTTGTACAGCGGGCAATTACTTTCAAGGAATCCATGTATAAAGTGGATATAGAGGCAAAGGTGATAATTGTTAACCTTGTTTGCATGTGCCTACCCAGAATCCCTTGTGGTTGTGAAAGCACCATGAGATTTTTGAGGGAAAAACAAGCCTTCTGGCTTGTCTGGTGTGTGTAGATGGGTGTTTAATAATACTTCTATTTACCCCTTAAATTTAAGTGGAAGGGTTTCCATCACCTTTTACCCACCATAACTTATGTAATGGCACTATTTACATATACACATAATTGTGTATAATGCTATACAACAATTATACACTCTGGAGGCAATCATACAATATGTTGGGCAGACTTGGCTGCGTCCTCGAAATACAAGGCAAATAAAAAAAACAGACACAGCTACTGTCAAAGGCAGCATCTCCCCCTGACATTCCTTACCTTCAGCTGCCGAGTGATTCACTGCGGCATGTTGAAAGTTGAAAGTTTGTGGAATTTCAAAAAAGGAACATATTTATATAGCAGCAGGGAAAGAACTTCAGCATTACAAGTTCTTATTTATTAAGTACTTTAAATTAAACTGTTCATCTCCAGAATTGGACCAACTTGTGTTTTTACACCTCGATGGGCAATAAAGCAGCATACAGAGATGTCACACGCGCGCAAATCAAAAGATTTGCCATTAATTTCCAAATAAATAACCTCTACTGTCTTATGGCCACACACGCCTGGGGAACAAACATTTAAACACAACCAACCACTAAGTTTTCCTTAGGCCAACATAACAGAACAAGAGATACCAGGAAGCATAGGGCTGGATTTGGAAATAAGTAAATAAACAAACTTGCCTCATCAGACATTAAGTAAAAACTGGCCACCTTGGCTTGCTAGGGCCAAATAAGGTTTATTCTTCATTTTGCTCAAACCTTCTCAAAAGAAATATGTTTCAAGAAAGAGGCGCTCTAAAAAAGGAGCTGTCACCATCACAGTTTTTAAAAAAAAAACACAGATATAATAAAGATACGATAGAGGTTTATACTTTTATAGCCTTAGGGAAGACACTGAATACCTAAGCAAGTCATCACAAATACACTCATGAGTTGCCCTAAATGTCAACTTCTTATTAATTACTGAATTGCTGCAAATCAAACCTACCCCTGGGTTATACATGGTAGTGGAGTCATTTTCACACGTATGAAACTATGCTGTTGGTTTGGTGAACAGGTGCTTTAGATTCCGGTGGGAATATCGATAATACGTGCAGCTAGAAGACAAGCTGGTAACCTTTTGGTACGACCTTATCAAAGGAGAACCAGAAGTACAGACGATATCACAATTTATACTCTGGGTATGTATTAAACTATAGAATGTCAAACACTTTCAATCACAGAAGTTGATAAAAAGGTGTGTTAGAGTTTTGGTATATTCATGGCTCCACACAAGGGTCTTAGTCCACATTAAGTGTGTGATCTATATCCTTAAAGATAAGTCATAAGAGAAGGGCAGGGGGGATCTGAGGTTATCAGATTCCCTCACTGTGCAATCACACAGCTGGCACACCTAATATGTTAGACAGCTCTGCAGTCAACCTTTCAATCAATTGGATTACCAATTGGCACAGATCACTGCAATGTCAATGCAGATGGCTGTACCATTCCAGGTGTTTTTAAACCTTACAAATCAGTGTAACAATGTTAAATTACATGTAAGCCTACAATGAATTTATCAGCACAAACATAACATCATAAAGTAACAGCGATTGTTGGATTCCTTGGGATATTTTGGGGGCCAAGCAGTGACCTCATCACTGATAAAGTAGAAACAATCTTACCATGAAAATTTCCATTAATATTTTCGGCACGTTCCATTTCAGAGATGGCTGTCTGGCTGGCAGATGGTAAAGCGGTTACTCATCAAGTCCAATGGTACAGGCAACCTGCAACACAGTGAAGAACAGACACAAACTGATGAATAAGGTACAAACACTGTAGTAGTGCTAACCATACGAGGTACAGGCCGTTGGAAGCGTGAGCAAAGAGGTACAGGTATACAGACCATGGACAATGATCTGGTCTGCTGCGGCTGACCACTTAGAAGTCAACTAAAAGCATTGCCAGTGAAATGGAAACTGTTTTTACTAGATTTTTTTTCACGTGTATCAGATTTTTTTTAAATTTTTTTTTTAAGTTCTAGTTTACGTATAATGTAATATTTTCAGGCAGCTGTATATTAACTGTTTTCTAGTTTTATTATCTTCGCAGTCTACTAAACAAACACCCTGACTCACACTACGTTGTGGTAAACAATAGAAGGGGGTCGGTCTTAATCACCCAGTCAGATACAGGCTAACGAAAGTCTATGGAGAACAGACGTCAGTAACGTTTCCATAAAGAATCAGCTCAGTAAGGCACCCAAGAAATAATAAGATGAAGTATTTGTCAGTGCTAAACTATATACCTGTATTTAGTGCTGTATTTTATGCTTCGGAAGAAAAAAGGGAAAAAAAGATCAAAACGGAACCCTGCCTCTAGAATGAACCAACAGCCATTAATATTTAATTAACACAGAAAGCTGCAGGGAAACTGTGCTTTTAGCTTTTTCCTCTATCCCTTAATTCACGCAACCAACATTGGTACTCTACTAGGGATCCATGTGATGTTTACTTCTAACAAAACAAGGGCTAATATTTAACATGTCAAACTAAAAGTCAAGGGCCATTATCTTCTCCAAACACAGGCACTGAGTAATTGCAGACCGCCGTCCCTCTGAATAGGCATGGTGCTTGTCACCGTCTGGAATCTTGCCCTGGAATGCCAGAGCCCGGAACAGTTTACATAGTATTTCCAGGGTCAAAACAATGTATAAAAGCACGCTTACCCAAGTAAGTGGCTGTCTCATACACCCCGTTCAATAGGAAGCAGCCCACTTCAGGGCATTAATGCCCTGGGAAACCCGTGTTCAGAACACCATTGTATTAGGGAAATAACGAAGGTCTTAAGGGGCCCCAAGTCTTCTTAACGCTCAAGTGCTAGGGAACTCGGCTTCTAATTGCTTATGTATGGGGCATTTTGTGTTAAGCTACTGTGGTAGGAACAAATGTTTATTTTCATAGAATTACGCCTGCAATATAATTATTTACTGCAGTAGTTCAGAGTAAACACACACAGAATGCCAACTTTAAAGATAAAAACATGCATTGCACACAACTTTCATTCAGCTACATTATCTACTTGCCGTGGTGCATTGTAAAAAAGCACACACTTTGTTGCTTCCATATTTCTCAGCTAACAGCTGCGCCTATATAAACAGTCTGACGGACCTGGAGTTAATCCTAGTCTGTTATTATGGATATGGATGCAATAGGAAACCCCTGCTCAAGGCTTAACCCAACGTCATCATCAAACAGAAGAGGCACAAAAGCTAAAAAATAAGGGCTTGTAAGTGGATCGCATTAGCGAGGGTTTATCAACCGTGAGGCTTTTTGTGTTGGTGTGAGAAAGGGAAACCGGAGCAAACGTTAATACCCATTTCAATGAAGATTCCAAAGGTTTTTAGCAACAGCAATGTCCTAAAGGCTGAATCCAAGTACCATGCCTTAGGCTTGGGATTTCCATGTAGTGCTTTATAATGGCCACAAGTGGATTTACCAGGGTGATCTAAGCCTGTGTACACAGAGGATAATACATCAAGGCTCATAACTATGCACTGTTGACAAACAACACACCAATAACAAATACATAAGTTTAATGGGCAATGCAGATACAAATGTTGGTAGAAACCGCCATAATTGCCCCCTTTGTTCATCCAAGCTTTCTTCCATGCAGGAGATGTGCTTGGCCAAACATCTCCTTGCATGTAAAATACTCCTGGCCGTCAGTGAGCTCTAATGCTGGTTCTGCGGATGATGTAGAATAGAGTTTTCTTGCCACTCAGCTGCTTTAAGAAGCCAACCAGTGACAAGAATCACCAGACCAAGGAGAAGGGCACCTGCAGCTCCTAGTTTTTGAAGAACGCATATTTAGATTATATATAAATATATATATATTTATATATAGTTTCAACTTTAGGTAAATACTAAAGAGTAGGCTGAACACAGCCTTTCAAGATCTGGGTTTGTTTTGAGCGTAGGTTTAGAACATCACTAGAAAGTAGAGCGTTATTACATATAATCACATAGAATACGGTAAGCCTGAGGATCTTGCAGGGCCCGAGCAGATTTATGTGCTCATGTTGAATATCCTATTCCATCTACAAAAGAAATGTATCCATTCATTAACCTTAAACTAAAAATAATAAGTTACCCTTTTAATTCAGCTCAATCACAGAGGGTGTGTTCACAAAAAAAAAAAAAAAAAGTTTAGGAGGAAACCGGCTTGCCTTGCATGTCATTGCCAAGATGACTTTTACTAGGAGAATTGTAATTGTTCTGTGTCATCTAAACTGTAGAGAGCTTTTAACACACTAACATGGACACATTACCGCTTTTCCCTTAAACATGCCTTATTTTTGTAACTGGGAACGATCAATAGTCTAAAAAGGAGCATATTTATAAAACCTTTATTTTGGAGCAATATGCACAATATTGTATTTCCTCAACCACCAAAAATGTAAGAAACCTACACACATTCCCACCTGTGTTCCATTCTATTTAACCCAAAAGACAAGTTCTTGCAAGATGAACAACACTTTATTACTGCCATCTGGTGCACAAAGAGAATGACTGAAATCCCATTCTGAACACAGTTTGCCAGTATTCTTCTGTACTTGGATGAAATCTCCAGTATAAGATCACAAGGATTTCTTGGCTGGAATAGGCCCAAATGTGGGCTCTATTGGTTAAACTCTTAGTTTTGGCTGTTGGATTTTCAGATCTACACCAGCTGTATGGGTACAGCACTGGTCGGAACGCAAAAATCCAGAAAAACAGGCCCCATGATATATTAAGGGTGTATTACTTGTAGCAAATCCATCCACCTAATCATTACTTGATTGTATGGACTGCTGGATTGTAACCACCTTCTTAGCTGTGAGCAGGGCTATCTCTGTTGATTTGAGTTTGCCATGTGCTTCATGAATAGTTGATACTATATAATAAGCCTTCAGCACAAAAGTTCAAGTAGAAGCATTAAAGCATCCTAATTATTTCTTCATCATCTATTCCTCTAGTGTAACCAAGTTAAAATACCCTTTCCATTCCACAACCTGAAATGGATCATGTGGTAATGTATGATAATTATTAATACAACCATAGCTCTGGACTTACAAAAAAATAAATAAATAAATAAATAATAAAAAAAAACCACTGAATAATGAGATATCCTTAATAGCTCTAGGAAAGCTAGTGCCCTACAAAACCAGCATCCCCTTCCTTCACATTCTTCGTTGCTGTCATTAGTGAAGACACTGCGGTGGCACCCCTTAGCATGCCAGGCACCCACCTAGCTTGCCTAGATAAAGTCATTAAAGTATTTCCAAATAGTTTTTTTTTTTTTTTGTTTTTTTTACACCAGCCACCTCCTGTGTGTTCGCAAGTTACCAAATATGATCCCCTGGGGTATGTTAAACATTTCAAACACACCAACATCATTACATAGGCCTTGTTATAATGTACAGTTAATGCTTTCAGCGTCTTACATTGGAAGCCAGGAGCCAGCCATGTATCTGATATCTCCTGCAAGCCAGGGGGTCAGGAAAGAGGTAATTACTTGGCTGAATTCCGCAGAATGCCCCTATACATTGGCAACCGAGAGAAAAATGTAATCTCCCCCCCCGTAAAAAAAATGCAATTTAGCAAACACAAAACAAATGAAAGACAGTATAACTACATCATAGCATTGTTCCCAGATGATGTAACCTAGCAATTTAGAGCTGGTTTCCTTAACATGCAAGCTGATTGTCAAACAGCTTTTCTAATACATCTACGCAAGCAGTACAAAAATCTCTTGATACTATGCATCGGTACTATACACAAGTAACGACTTGGGCTGCGTGCAGATGGAATGCTTCCATCCTTCCCTACGCTGGAATCTCACGAAGGGACCTAGACTCAAGCCGCCCTTTTTAGCTCTGTCATTACATGCAAGTGTCATACCTGCATGCTAATGCTTACATGTATCGCCTGCAGGGCAAATGCACAGCAAGCAGTGACAGGCTGGCAATTATTGTTTCCCAGTGCAAAATATTTGTGCTACTTTGTGTTTTTGTTTTCACGGGTAGCAGAACCAGAGATTTTAGACCACCTGGGACGAGGGATTAACTATGTTTTCTGCTATCATAATAACATGCAAATAGTAATGCTTTAATATACAAAGAAGAAAATATTGTAGCATTTATGGTCGTCCGACTATTACAGCGAAGTAGAATGTAAACCATAATATTACAATTAATAACACAAACGCACACAATACATACTATACAAAATGAGAAGAGGGTCTTGCTCCTGCGAGCTAACAGTCTATAACCACTTAAAATACGACTACTATTATCGGAAGGCAAACAATAAGAATCCTGTGACGTTACACCAGTTATCCCTTGCCCCTAAAAAGAGATGACTGCTAGGAGTACAGTTCCTTGCTTTGTAGGAAGTCTAAGGACAGAGAAGGAAAAAGACAGGGTACTAAATCCAGATATAGTCCGATTAGCCCAAGACAGGGGGGTTGACTAAATGGAGTTGACAGTTTAATCTGTCTTTCATCACTATTCATTATGAAGGGCCACCAGCATCTTGCCCTGTATAAGGTATAAGTCAGTGGGAAAGATGATTCTAAATTATGCATTATACTGGGCCTTCACTGGGTTTGGACCTTCATAATGTATATCAGCGTCAAGGAGCTAAAACAACTATTCCGGCAAACTCATTTGTCAACTTTCCCTTTAGTCAAACCCCAAATTGAATTTTAGCAAAAGTTGATACATCTTTTTTTCTGGCCCAATAAAAAGTAAGGCTACACAGGCTTTCGGGATCTCAGATGTATCTTCTTCTCCGTTGGTCCAATATAAAAAGTGTCAACTGAGAGTAAAGACTCTGCATGAAAGAAATTAATAGCACCCCCTCTTTTTTATAAATCTTTAAAGTAGCCATTGCTGCTGTAGGACACCAAAATGTAAAATCTGGGAAAATAAAACCTAGAGGTTTGCTCAGTGGCAACAAAAATCAAACAAAGGCTAGTTATGTTAGCCATATACTATTATTTATTCCTTGCAGAAAGAATTCCTGTACAAGATATCAGAGAATTCCATATAACAAGCAGTTGTGCAAAGTGGTTCAAGTGGCGCAGTCACCATAGCAACACATGGAAAGGTTGCCTGCTCATCGCTCTTTATTTAGCTCCTGGGACTTAAAATCGTAGTACATACAAAGACTCCATAGAATCAACATCTAGTGTTTCAAATAGGCTTTATTAAATAATAAGGGTAATATTAAGGGTGCATGGGGGAAAGATCACTGCACACATTTATTGTAAAATAATAAGTTAGATATGTCTTTGCATACCCCAATTTTTAATGCTGAAAGCCAAAAAGACTGCTTTATTATGATTTTGGAGACAGTTTCAGTTAATTTCCCACAGAAGCATTCATCTGTCCTTCTTACCCAGTCACCTGCATGTTCACTCTGAATTAAATATTTACTATTCTATAGTAACATTGTAGACGGGCATTCAAAATTAACTTATTTTTAAAATCATCACATGGCCAAGGCCGTTGCCAAGTACTGACGTGCTAATGCCAAGGTATACACGTGAAGGGAATGAACTTTGCATTCCAAGTCACATTCATGCGTGACTCACCTATCCAAAGGTTATAGAAGACTGCACGTTAGCGTGTACCTCTTGAACGCAAGCAACTATACAAGAGGTACACGCTAGTAGCCGTAAAGAGACGGGGGAAGAACTGATCTCTGCTTACGGACATTAACCACCGTCAGAAAAATGGGAATTGGGAAATGTATTTAGCCAGTAAAATAAAGCATTTAACCCCTTAAGGACAATGGGCGGTCCCTATACCAATCGAACACAATGCATTTTGTACGGGCTTTGTCATTAAGGGGTTAAAGTTGGTATATGGTACATAAGAACTTACATTGTATGGAATGGAACAAAGTCCTCAAATGTAACATGTTCTATAGTGATTCTAGCTTATTTCTAATACTGGGTGGAAATGTACAGGCAGTTTTGTTCCCTCTGTCCCAATATACATGGCTTATATAGAGCAAGCCAAACCCTGGTCCAGTTTTGAGGTGTCCGAGATGGAACCATAAGGGTAGGTGTACACCATACTTTACAGAAGCTACAAGAACATCTGATACAAGCATAAAAAAAGACAATGTTTTCCTTTTTTAAGAAATAGCCGACTTACATACAACACAATACAGGTAGGAAGAGAAAACACTATTAGTTTTATTACTTTTAAGCCACAAGAGGGCAGAACAAGCTCAGCGCTGGCAATACAGGACCTAATGCAATCTAAAATTCTTATTTTAATTTCTTGCATTTCAATAAGAATATCTGCTCCCCAGACAAGGCAGTGTACAATATACAAAGGTCTGGTCTCAGTAGCAGGTATAATCAGCTACACAAAATCTGGTTTCCCAGCCAGTGTCTTTTGCCAAAACTCAAGGATTAAACTTTAACAAAATGCTTGGGTGGAGAATAACATTTACTACTTAATGTCAAATAGCAACACGAATAAATACGGTATGTATACACACACAGAATTCCTTAACATGAAGCGTAGCATTGAGAAAAAAAAAAAGTGGATCATTGGAGGTAGAGATGGTTTGTAGGCAAGTTGAATGGACTAGATAATTCTAAACATATGTAAAAATCGACATGTATTATATTTTTAATATATTATAAGTGCATTCAATTGTGTGTGTGTCGCTGGCAGAAGGGATGCAGTGCTTAAGGGCTACCAGTATTCATTAAGTGGAACGAAGCACCAAATAACAATGGTCTTACAGATGTATTTTTTTGATAACCAGACGGTACCATTCAAATCATCATCGTGGACAGCCACAGTCAGGCATGCCCTTCCCATCTATAACATGCTTTGGTTTGTAAAAGAGGCTTAAGAACTACTGAAACCATGTCAAATGCTAAAGTAATTCTGCTTGACTAAACAATTTGTAAATCACATTTAAGTAGGTTGTATGGGGGGGGGGGGGGAAAGATCTGTCATGTGTCTACAGATCTCATCTTCTGAGTCTTCATAAATAAATGGTAAGGGTATGCTTAAGCTTATAGGTGCCAACTGCAGAAACAAACGTTAACGTATATATTGCCAGAATGTAAGCCTTGCCTGTGACTGAAAATGGACTTTATACCCAACAATAAAGATTAAAGAGCCTTTTGACAAATTGTCCCATACACACAAGACATTTTATTCATACCAGCAGCTGACTTCAAAAACATATAGAACATATACATTTTTAGTTGCTCAAGGGATCATTATAAAAGGCTATAAGGGTTGTTGTTAGTATAGCAAGACAAAGCCTTCATCTGTAAAATAACCAAGTAGCATTTTATAGAAGAACTATTCTGGCAAATAATTAAAGCACAACAATGAGTCAAGACCTCAGTTTTTCCAATCAGATTACAATAGGCAGGTCAGTGTCCACAAACACTTAGGCAAGTTAAAATGACATTAATGTCCAGCTTCCCATTCACTTCTTAGTGCACATATGTATTTTATATTATTGACACCAGGATTCCTTTCAGGAACAGATCACTTTGTACAAGTGCTACCTGTCATTCTCCTAGTAATGATAAACTTTTTACAACAAGCGTACAAGGAAGTTGAAACAGATTGACACATATTGGTTTTAAAAAATGGTCCTGTCTGTATGAAGTGTTCAGCGAGAATGTGGAGAAAGTCAGTTATAGTCCCTGGATAGACTAAAGTGCACATTATGAATATATGCCTTATAATGAAGAGTGCTGTGCTGATAAAACATAATATGCTACAATAATTATATCATTATTGTTGAAACCACCACATACCCCACTGTCCCCAGAATAAATGGCAAGACATATTAGAATGGTAACAAAGCTACAAGAACCACCCTTCCCAATAAATGTCTAATTTACTATATAAAACAGTACAACTCTGTCACAATAACTGCAATTGGTTAAAATACAAGAAATGTCAAACACCTCAAGCCCTTACCTGCAGCCAACAGGTCAATTTGATATGCGTAAGAAATAGAGTATTACCAGTTAGGTGGAATACGACTCCAGGGTGACACCTCGGATGAAGACCTTTAATACGGAGAAGGAGCAATAGTTTGCTTCTAAGTATAGCCCACAGGCATCCCACTTAAAAAATTTTGCTGGCCTATTCAGAGATGATGACAGACACACTGGCTAGCGCAAGGAGCACTAGGCCATTTGCCTTCCGTGACTGCCAAGAGACATACAGCCGTGGAAAAAAATATAACAAGCAACACAGGTGACTTCCTTTCCAGTACAGAAAGTTGTTTTTTTTTTTGTTGTTTTTTTTTTTAAAAAAACAGATGGTGGAAATGCAGGACATTCCTGTACAGCAGCTTCTCTGTTCCGTGGAGGCTCTTTATAATTTACATGCTATTACAGTCTATATCATTCACACTCTTTGGCTGTTCATTAACTGGAAAGTGTGGCATAAGGAACACTAGATGTGATTAAGCGCTGTACGTGCAGGAGAGCTTGACACTGTCACAGCACACACCTCCCTGTTTCTGAGATCATTTCTCAATGACACTCGGCTCCTCGGAACTGCTGAGAGCAGCTTGTCTGGTTAATGTCAGATTATCTTGAATATGATAAAACCAGCCCCAGCGTCACGGAGAACGGCATTTTCTTAATAGTATGTTTTGCGGATGGGATTAAAGAACATTGTCTGTATCACATGAGGCTCTTCCACCTCTGTCCTCTCATCTGGTCTACAAACGCCCATAATGGTATTATAGAGAAACAGAAACCTCATCCCGTATACCTCTATTTTTCGAATGTTATTCTATTTAGAATACAATGTACAAAAATGCTGTCCTACACTGGCTAAGGTTGGCCTTCATTATAATTAGTGAAAATACTGACCAAAGCCAATTTGAAATGGATAATTTAATACATAAGGCACCCTGGTACAGAAGCATAAGATGATCTCTTGTGAGCTTACAATCTATAAGACAAGTTTAACCACAATAAGGGCCACCTACCTTTAATATAAGCCACAGCTTTCTCAAGAAGCAGTGCGGAACATGTAAACACACGAAAAAGGTCAACTCATCCCATTCCATTATGTATACTTAATATTAATAGCTGAGAATCGGGCAGGATCAGGTTTAAAAAGAAAAGAAAAAAAAGAATGTAGTGTAGCCATTTGAGACAGTACAGCGGATTTTAAACATGGCTGTATCAGCTCTTCTATTTCTGCTCATATGCTCCTCCTGCATCATAACTTTCTTGGGGCTCAACACACAGTGAGAAATACTGCTTATAATACACAATTCCTTATCATTACTTGCTACTCATCTCCAACCTCCATATAAAACCATACCAGATTTCAGTATCCAAAAAATAAATTAAAAAAAGGGCTGCTGTAATATAAAAGCACACTCAAGAGATAACTGATACCAAAAAACGTAAAGTGCTTTGCAATGCTAAAAAAAAAAAAAACAAACAAAAAAAACACATATCCTGGGGACAAAGATCGTATATCTGATGTTCAAATATTATCCCACACAGCAAGCAGACAGGTCGTAGCCAGTCCTACATGTATACTTGTCTATAATGTCAAGTTGTGCAAGCTTCTTCCTTTGGGTTGAGCTCAGCTCTCGGATATGCCAATAGATCCCTGTATCAGAATGAAAACAAGCAAAAGCTACTGAAATGGTGGTCTTTTGGATTCGCTTACATTTAGTTTATTTTTGGAACAGCTTTGTCACATGAAGTGCTGCTTCTTTGATTTCTGGTGGCATCCTCTTAATGCCAGAGACTTAGTACACTAGCCTGGTAAATCAGGCGTTATATCTGCCCAAGCACCCATGATTGGTCATAGCCAACAATCAAGGTGATCTAATGTCACCTCTATGAAATCCTACTAGACCGGCAAAGGTGTCAACTTTAGAATTGTTGGGTATTGTTTCTAAAAGAATACATGAAGGCACACTCCTGTGAAAATGTTCCCACTGAAAATAATGTTCCTAAAAACAAATAAACAAAGAACATTTCTATTTGATAGCCTTGTAGATTTGGGATGACAAGACACTAGATGTATAAGCATCATGGCAAGCAATGCAATGGTCCAATCAACAGAAAGTGTTGATAGATAGATAGATAGATCCCCCCCCTGACAATTTCTCAAAACACATACCTACTACTACACCCTTTAAAACTTCCCAGTACCATGCTGCAAGAGCAAATCAAAATGGTTGATGAGAACCAGCTGAACTAATGTAAAAATATATAGCATGGTTCCTAGCTTCTATAGATCTGTCTATCCTCGCATTAAAGCTTTAGGACAAACCTTCTCTTCAGCCATTCTGTAATTTTTGAACTATTAATAAGAACGTTCATTCTAACATTTCGATGTGAAACCCTCTGCAGGCCATCTGACTTCCAAGAAGTGTGCAGGAGCAAAATACGGCCATTCAGCCCATCTAGCCAGTCCAATTTTCTTGCTTTGAAGACTCACACCTGACTCAGTCCTTGGTCTCATCTTAGTTTCAAGGTAGCCATGCAAATGTAAAATTCCCTTAACAGTGGTAACTTCAACCACTTACTACTAAAATTGTTTTCTAAAAGAAAGGGGTAATCGATAAACAAATTGTGCTTGCTCTGGTGATCCATGTAAAAAATATGGCATTACAACCCATTTAACTTTTTACCAGCTAAAAGTAGAGCAGTACTTCTTTTCCAGGCAATATTCAGGTGATGTCCTACACAGCAAGCAGAAGAACAGATGGAGATCATGCTTCAATTTTAAAGAATATAGAACTTTGTCACTGACATGAACCAACACTGGATGTATCCGGCATCCATCAACCTTCCATTTAAGCATTATTTCAATATTTACAAAAAATGTTTTTGTTTTTTCTTTATTAATCCTCTGTCAAAATAAGTTATACACATTTAAGTCTCGAAGAACCTGATAGTTCACCTATTATACTGTAGTATGAATAACCCTTAACTATTGAAGTAAAAAAAAAAAAAAGGCTAGTTTTATGAGACATGTTGACATTTACGAAGGAGAAATAGTACATCTAATGAATAGCTGATTGCGTTCTACAAGTTATATAGGGATAGAGAAAGCTTAGCCTCAATCAATCAAGCAAAAGCACACCCAAGATATGGTAGCCCAAAGATTATAAATATAGTTATCCCTCGTGCAGGCAGAAGACGATACATAAGTCACGCACGGAACAGAATTTACTTTATTAACTTTACTGACTTTCTATTAAGAGATTAAGAGCTATCCCATTAGAGAAAAGGCTGTGTATATATATATATATAAATACATATCCGTGACAAAAGGCTGTTAGTACATGTAATTCCCATACAACAAATGCATCATATGGGGGCCAGAAATGCTCTCCCCATTTTAGCTTCAAGCCAGAAGTTATCTGTTTATAGAATCTCAGCATTGTGAGTTCAAGCACAGACCTCACCTGTCTTCTCACCCAACCTGTTTTATATAGTAATATTTCTTAAAGCACCTCCAGCAAATTACAGGCACAGGTAAATAGCGATTACATGCTTGTTACTCATCACAGAAATTGGTCTGTGAACAAAACACGTTATCCAAGTCCAGATGCACACACTTTACCAAATCACACAGCTCATATCAGTTATATAAAAATACATATTAGCTTACCCTTGTTTCGAAACAGATGTCTGCCTTTTGTCATTTTAATTACTTTATTGGTTTCAGTTTACGTTGCCATTTTGAATACAAATAAGATAAACCAAAACATTCCTAAATGTAAAAAGAGGATACGACTATGGCATATTATTAAGAATATCATCACTTATAGCGAAGGTGTAATAGTAGACTACAGAATGCAGACTGGGTGACCCTAAAGATTCTTAACATATGTGATATAGTGTGAACATAAATAAGAATTTCCATCAGGATGTATATAATGGATGATCTGCAACATGGACCACACAAAACTAGAGATGAAGCCATATACAGAACAGATAAAAGCAATATAAGTCTATAGATCACTGATTTTGGACACAGTGGAGAAGGTTTTGTGTTCTTATTGCTCTTGGACATGGTACGGAAGAAAAGGAAAAAAACCAAAAAACACGTCAGATCTACAGAATTTCAACTGTCCAGCTTATGATCTTTAGCATTGGTTTTGAATACTTCTCTAATAAAACAACAGAATAAATACAGACTATTACCTGTTTGATCAAAGGTCAAGAAGAGGCATTTCAAGAGTTGGGTTGGTCACCCATGACCTAAAAAGAACAATTATTAATTGAAACCAATCTTCAAAAGCTTATTTGTCACCCCTTGTATCCCCCCAAAAAAACAAAAACTAATCATCAACTGCTGCACAGCAAAGATAAACATGTAATAAAACAGACTGAATTTATTTATTTCTTTAAAGAAAGGAAGCAAAAACGATAGAAAGTACCAACCTAGAACATCCTATCTCACGATACCTAGATGCAATAAAATGCCTGATCTCTCCGGTTGCCGATAAAACCCAGGTTCCAAATGTGTGATGTGCATAATCTTCACGAGGATGCTCCTTGTTATTACTTATAGAAGAACGTAAACCCTCAGCGGATATGCACTACATCGAGCTCTTTGAACCCACCCTTTTCTGGCATGTAATGCACCCCCAGACCTGGAGCCTTACAACAAATCGTACACATAATATGCTTACCATGGGTAAGAAAAAGGGAAGAGAGAACCTCTGGACTTGTCTTTTAAGTGTAGAGTTTGGCCCGTCAGTTTTTATAGTGGTCTGATGATAGTACACCTCCCACATAGGTGAAAGGCAACTATGAATTCAGGGGACTTAATAAAGGGTTTCCCCAAGTCTTAACTGGTGTGAAGAACACGTTGTTTTATATTAGGTTTTCTCTACTAGGGACAGACCAAGATCCCCCGGAATACTCGGCAAGCTGATTATAATGCTTCATTGAATGCCCAGTAATCCGTCAAGTATGCGACCGCTTCATTGAACCGTGGGCAGCCATTTGGTTTTCTTTATGGGCAGGATAACCTGTAGTAGTGGCATTTGCTTTCCTTAATTGGTGAATCACTATATAAAATCCTTGTGTTGGACTATTAAAGTGTTAATCACTGGAGTTATGGAGTAGCCTAAGGAAGAGTTAATCTAGAATGCTCCATGGTATGAATATAAAGAAGCTGCCTATGGCAATAATAGAATAAAGTTTGGCACAGCAACTTCCAGCAGGTGTGACTGTTGGCTTTTATTCATTGACATTGCTTAATCACTACAACACTGACTGCAGTGGATTGGGCTGAATCCTCAATTCTATAGAATGTATACATGTGGCTTAGTGGGGACATTAAGCAGAAAATTAAAAAATAAGAGAATGGCTTTTACAGCATTTAAATCAGACGAATCAGAGGCATCCTATATAAAATATAAGGAAGCCAATAAAGCATGCAAAAAGGTGATTAGATGGGCTAAACTAGAAAATGAGGGTGATTGCCAAAGAGAGCAAAACTAACCCCAAAAAATGAAGTACATAAATTCTAAAAAAAAATAAAAATTAAAACGTAGGTTCATTAAAAACAGAGAGGGGAGTGTTGGTTAAGGAGGACCAGGAAAAAGCAGAAACTTTAAATGACTATTGAACCTATGGCAATGGATATACCGTATTGGCTCGGATATAGGCCGTACCCGAATATAGGCCGCACCCTTAAAGTTAGGTGCTTTTTTAAGAAAAAACATTTTCTTAGTTAAAAAAAACGTAGAATAGATATGCTGCCACTCTGCCCTCCACCCGATATATATATACTGCCACTCTGCCCCCCCCCCAAGATACGCTGCCACTCTGCCCCCAAGATGCGCCCCCCCCCCCCCACGACTTACCAAAGCAGACTCCCGTGTGTCTTGCAGGGCTGGCAGGGGACACCTACGCAATATGCGTAGACAACTTCCGGTGCCGGCACGGGAGATTGTCTAAGGGCATCGTGCAGACGTTCACCGGCTGCGGCGATGCGCGTAAACAACCTCCGCTGTCGGCATGTCTGCACGATGTGCTTTAACAATCTCCCATGCCGGGACTCCCCTCGTGGCAAGGGAGATTGTTAAAGCACATCGAGCAGACGTGCCGGCAGCAGAGGTCGTTCACGCGCATCGCCGCAGCCGGTGAACGTCTGCACAATGCGCTTAGACAACCTCCCGTGCCGGCACCCCCCACGTGGAAAGTGCCGACAGGGGAGAGTAGAGTAGGATCCCGCTGCAGGGGATCTGTATCCTAACCCTGCTGCCTGCCCGGAACTGCATGTCCCGGGCGTCAGACCCCGAATATAGGCCGCACCCCCACTTTAAAGACTTAAAGTGGGGGAAAAAAGTGCAGCCTATATTCGGGTCAATACGGTACATAGGACCACTGAGAAAAATTTTCAGTCAAACTGTGAGTGGATGGCTCAGGACAAGGTGCTGCAGCAACTAAAGAAAATTAATGTTAACAAAGCTCCGGGGCCTGACGGTATTCCCCCACGAGTACTTAAGGAGCTGAGTCAGGAAATAAGTGAACCTCTGTTTCTAATCTTTCGGGATTCTTTTCTTTCAGGAATTGTACCAGAGGATTGGAGGAAGGCAGATGTGGTTCCTATTTTCAAAAAGGGTTCAAACTCTGTGCCCGGAAATTATAGACCTGTGAGCTTAACTTCCGTGGCTGGGAAAGTATTTGAAGGGCTGTTTAGGGATAATATTCCTTGGGAAGAACAGTATTATTAGCAAACATCAGCATGGTTCTATGAAACATAGGTCCTGTCAAACTAATTTAATTGCATTCTATGAAGAAGTAAGTAGAAGTGTCGATCAGGGTGTTGCAGTGGATGTAATCTACTTGGATTTTGCCAAGGCGTTTGACACGGTTCCACACAATAGGTTAGTATTCAAACTGAAGGAAATTGGTCTAGATGCAAATTCTTGTGCTTGGGTAGAACATTGGCTTAGAGATAGAGAACAGAGAGTTGTTATAAATGGTACATTTTCAAGCTGGTCAAAAGTGGTAAGTGGTGTCCCTCAGGGTTCTGTTCTGGGACCAATTTTATTCAACATATTTATTAATGACCTGGCAGTAGGCATTGAAAGTCATGTTTCTGTGTTTGCAGATGACACTAAACTAGGTAAAGTTATACAGGGCGAGCAGGATATTACTGTGCTGCAGAGGGATCTAGATAGACTGGGGGACTGGGCACACAAATGGCAGATGAAGTTCAATGTAAAGTTATGCACTTCGGGGTAGCGAATGTACAAGCAACCTACACCCTAAACGGTAATGAATTAGGGGTAACGACAAATAAGAAGGATTTGGGAATTGTTATAGACAACAAACTAGGCAACAATGTGCAATGTCAGTGTGCGGTTGCTAAGGCCAGTAAGGTATTGTCGTGTATAAAAAGGGGCATCAAATCGCGGGATAAAGATAATGTTACCTCTGTATAAATCAATGGTAAGGCCGCACCTTGAATATGCTGTGCAATTTTGGGCACCTATTCTAAAGAAGGATATCATAGCACTAGAAAGGGTGCAGAGGCGGGCTACAAAATTAATAAAAGGAATGGAGCACTATAGTTATGAAGAAAGGTTAACTAATTTAAATCTGTTTAGTTTAGAAAAACTTCGCCTCAGAGGGGATATGATAACATTATATAAATATATTCGGGGCCAATACAAACCATTGTGTGGAAATCTGTTCATAAACAGGACTATGCATAGGACACGTGGTCATGCGTTCAGACTGGAAGAAAGGAGATTTAAACTAAAGCAGAGGAAAGGGTTTTTTACAGTAAGGACAATAAGGATGTGGAATTCTCTGCCTGCAGAGGTAGTTTTATCGGAGTCTGTACAGACGTTTAAACTGCAACTGGATGGATACCTGGAAAAACATAAATATTCAGGGATATAATCTTTAATTATGGGGAAACGGCTTATTGATCCAAGGAGAAATCTGACTGCCATTTTGGGGTCAAGAAGGAATTTTTTTCTCTGGTTAGTGCGGAAAGAGCGAAACCGGTGTTTTTTTTTGCCTTCTTTTGGATCAACAGCAACAAATTAACAGATATAGGAAAGGCTGAACTTGATGGAGGCATGTCTTTTTTCAGCCTATGTAACTATGTAACATACACTCATACCAACCAATGCAATTATGCAGCCTTATCCCCACCAGGCAAGACGTGATTTATGTCTGTACATCTCCACTTACAGGAGGAACATCTAAATAGTCTTACGTTCTATCAATGCAGATTGATGGGGCAAGGTGCAGGTTACATTCAGGTGTCCGGATAAATCTTTTGGCTCTAAAAAAAAGGCTCATGCACTAAAATATCCCACTTGGAAAAAATAAATACAAAATACAGCAATATGTTTAAGAAACAACTAAATGAAATTATACCAAGATCTATGGAATGGTATGGAGGAAAGGTCCAGAAAACAATTCTGGTGCAAAAGTGGTATACCCACAGATGGTGCTTCTGCAGAATGCACAACCTTTGACTGGTTTTTAACACAAAATCCACAAAAATGAACAGTATTGTGGTTCTTATCTAACAGAACTAACACATAGGAGAGAAAAGGGCTCAAACAAGTCAAAAGAGGTCTGTTATACTGCACTTTTATTGCCCCCTACACTGGAAGCTATATTAATCCACAAGGCTCAATGAGCATGTTAGAGGGATCCACTTTTGTTGTGTAGGAAATAACACATGTCCTCCTTTCTCATCACTCACACCCAGTACATCTTTATATCTGACAGTGATGGATAGGTATGGAGGACAATCCCAGATCCACCCTAATTTATTTTTTTCCCCCCAAACAGATAACTGCATATTCCTTACAATATGCATAGAGTTTCTTAAATGGATTATGAATTAAATTAGGAGTAAATCACACTATGAGAATATGCTTAAAACAACCCACCAAATCACAGCTAAACACATGAGGTTGAATACAGCATTTATTTAGGGGAAATAAATAATCGCTTAACTTTTATAGAGATGCAATACAATAATTATATTGTTTCTTACGATATGCACATTATTATACAATTAGTTAGTAAAGTATCATTCTAGATAAAAGGCTGCAGGGACCGATTAACGCGTTTAGCACACCAGTGCTTAAATCGCTAGTATTTATGCCTGGTGACTGATACTTTTTGGCTTGTCATTGTAACAGTCCCGGTGGTCAAGCGATTGGAATTTACAGCGTATTTCCGAACACCACCAAGTATAACACATGACATACAGTATACCAGCAACATCTCACTAGCTTTTGCCCAAGAGAACAGTAAATTAACAAAAGCACTAAAAAGAGATCACATGGTGAGCTTGAGGGCTCCCAGAGTTCAGTGGCCACCAGCAGTATAATAATAATAATTTTAATAGCCAGAACAGGGACAACAGAATTCTTTAAAATACCGTCTATCATAGCCAAGAGATTGTAGCACCTACCATCTAGGCGTTAAAATAGCTTCTGAAGGAGGATCTCCTTAAGTTCCTATAAATCGGTAAAATGCACGCATGAACATGTAAAGGGTGGGTGTGCAACAGCAGCATCACCTTAAAAATATTTAGCAGGGGGAAAAAATAGATATATAAAGAAAGTAAAATGACAACTTACAAACAAGCTTCACATACACAACTCGAATAACTAGTTCTGTTACATTTAAAGGTCACAGCACAAACAGCAATATACAGCCTTACCAAACCCATTATTAGCGCCTGATATACAACCACAGTAACCGTACATAAAAGGTTGCAAAACTACGTGTCGTGCTGCCATCTGCAGCGTTAATGCTTTTAATGCCGGGGAAATTGTCAGAATAAGGGGCGCTGGAGGCCAGGGCACTTTTCATAAGTTTGCTCAATGCATATTTAGGCCACAACCTAAGGAAAACTATACGTAGTTGCTTACAGTTAAGTGCGACCCAAGTCCCTTCTCTCAATAAAGGCTACATATTGAGAGAACTAATATAGTAACAACAATAATTAGAGTAACAACATTTGGTGTTTTGTGCTGCCATCTAGTGTCAATATTTAAAAACACACTGCTAATTATTTGAAACAATGCACTAGCTAAACAATTCTAACATACAACCAATTAAAAGTGATCATTTCTAAACAAAAAAAAAAATCTCAAGCACACACACACGAGTGATGTATACAGAAAATAAAATATGGCTTGACTGGATATATTTGAGGCTAGTGACCACTTTGTTAGAATTTAAAAACATACTTTATTTTTGAAGATCTTTGAGATGAAACGTTTAGCTAAATCTGTGCAGAATTGGGCCATTGTTATACTATGCTGAACCTTTAAATCTATAACAATAATACAAATAGCATATGCAACTGCTCAAATACATGACCCTACTTATATCTTTTGTTGATAGGCGCATATAATATACATCAAACATACTGGGTCACCTGCCAGTCACACAAGGTCCCCTTTGAAAAGTTGGCAGAAATAACCTTGGAGTTATCTACAAGTCTTCACTCCAAAATCCTGAGGCCGGAGCCTGCCTATATTAGTCGCCACTTACTTTGAGAGGATAAAGGCATATGCTCTGAATCAATCACTTAAGAAGTCTTATCTTAGCCCTTCAAACTTTTGTACACCGATAAAACACAATGGGTCATATGATAAAACAGCTAAAAGGTTTTCAAGAAGTGGAAAGAATATTTTTTGAAGGAGAATTGCTTTTAATCCACAGTCCTAGGTGTCATATTCTAAGATTAAAGAGCGGGTCGAAAAGAAGGAAATGTAAAATAGTCTAAAAACATGAAACAAAGAGTTATATAATTAGGCACCTAGTATAATTAACTACTCCTTGGAGCGTTCATGTCCAGGTGTCCAGAGGTAGGGAAGTACAAGCAAGCATTCAGCTATGTACCCAATTATGTAACAAGACTGTCACCTTTTTAGGGGAAAAAACTAAAATATATGGAAACTCTATACCGAGTCACTGGGAAGGGAAAGCAGGGCAAAAAAAATATTCCTTTGAGAATCAACAATGTAGTGGAGATGTATAACAAAAAAAACAAACAAACAAACAAAAAAACAAACAGTTAACATTTCCAGCATTAAAAGTCAAACCACAGTAGCACATAGCTATAAAGTTGCTCTGGAAATGCAATCTTTACCCTTGAGAAGTCCGCTCTGGCGTCCAGCCATGTGTGCAACTACAAGAGACTTGCTTAACCTCTGTAATGCACAGTGCACGCACACATCAGGCCTACATGGTAACAAAAAAGATTTTTTAATCATTGCCTGCAAGCTATGAAATCAAATTCAACAAAACGGACACTTAGAGGTAGGTGAGGTGGCCAGTGAGTGGCAAACCACGCAGGAGCTGAATGGAACTCATCCTTAAACAGAAGCGATGCACTTGCCCGAGTCAGGCATTGAGACAGCACATCCTCATCCAGCTATATCGGCGCCTCTATCCCATAAAAAGTAGCCATTTGCGCCATTAATTTCCAATTACTACTTGCAAATGAATAAAAAGCCAATGGTAACGCTACTGTAGAGCAACTTACATAGACTGGATGCCCTCTGGAAACAGATGTGAACATTCCATATCTGCCAGTGCGTGTGGGGGGAAAAAAAAATAAAATAAAAAAAAAGATAACATAACAGGAAGCCCAATAATTTAATAGTGTTGCTGTCTTTTTATCTGTTGCCCCGGAAATCCCGAAGCTGACAAAGCCTGCCGGGGCTCCGATGTCCTGCTACAAATGGATCTCCAGATTCTATTATGAATCACTTAATTCTACTTTTAAACAATTGAATCATCTTAATGGATTCTACAGAAATAGTCTGAGACTTTTTCCAAACGGGACCTCATTTTTGACAGACTTTGTAGTAGGGTGGCTGCAATCATGGCATTTTAGCATCAATATGAAGGAAAAGAAAGCCATCAATTTGTTGACAGGCAGAGATATGAACCACAATCGTGTGACAAAATTTCCTTAAGAGCATCTCTCTCTCTCTAGAAAAAGAATAACGTATAAGAAGGATTAGAATAGTTGGCAGGAACAGTCACAATAGTGATTCAGGGAACCCGATCCCCAACAAAGGCAGTAGAGCAAGAGAAGTGTCCATTTCAGAGACTACTCACCTGCACAGGATGTTACGGGCCAAAGCTACACAATGATCGGTGGCGATAATGCTTTTACAAAGACAACAAAAATGACACTTCTCACAAAATAGGCATGAATTGTGCTGCAAGATTCACAGAGCTGCTTCTTGGGGTGTTGTCTACAATTAGTGTTAATCAGCAAGGATTTCACCAGTTGAGCACAGCTACCCAGAAACCGCTCTGCCTCTGACCAAAATACAATACTTACTGGAAAAAATGGAAATGGGTATATTGCCACAAAAACAGGCACTCCAAACACAACCATACCTGGAGTTCAACGGCTTCATCCAAATCAACAGGTAAAGAGATCTTTTCTCACTCCTGAGTTACACAATAACACATATCCACACTCAGCAATTATTAGTAATTTAGTTCAGTAAAGGTAATGCCAAGCATAAAACGTCTACAGTTTTATCAGAATGGTATTTTACCCAGAACAATGGCTGCTTACACAAACCTACTCCGTTTTATTTAACTCTTTTCAAGTAAATGCTGCATTAGAATTAGAATTATTAGAACTTCAGAATGCCCAAGTCAACACCAGAAATATTTCTTCAATCAAGAAAAATTTTGCCCCAATATTTTGCATGGAGCTCTTAATTGTCATGTGACACAAAAACAGACACCGATAGGTTGTTGAAGAAACTGAAAATGCTTCTTAAATCTTTGTGTTGGCTTTAGGCGATTAATCCTTCAACGGAAAGAACAAAATGTCAGTTCTTTCAAGGTTTTGCTTACCAAAAGAATGTAATTATTTTCCCTACATGGAACAGCATCTACAAGATACGTTAAAAATAATAATGTTAATTAACAATACAGCTACCTCGGACTGCTTTGGTAGAGCAACGCAATGAACCAATGAGGGATAACAATTTCTAAAAACCACCCCCTAAAGAACCTCCAACTGTGCTGGTTTAATGCTTCTCTTCACTTAAACACCAGCGACTGACTGGAGAAGATCCAAAAACAACAGACAATGGCCTACAGACTGATGTGAAGATATCCTGACCAAGCGGTAGCTACTCGATAACCACCACCAAGAAACTCTGGTCTTGGCAGGCAAGCAAAGAAAGACTTTGATCTGACTTCACAAACACTCAGCCATAAGAACATTTTGCTATTCTAAAACTACATCATCTAACATTTTCTCATAGGTTTCCCCCCCCCCCCCCGACAGTAGAAACTGTAGTACCTTCGAAAGAGACCTAGGTTTGAAGCTTTAACAAAAAGCTCCTGTTTTCATTTTGTGATATTAAATACAGAAGTTGAAGGATCAATGTAACAAGGAACTATAATAAATCTTACCTTTTTACTAGACAAATGAGAACTCTAGCAAAAGACAGAAACCGAGATAATCCCAGAACTCTATAGCCGCTTCAAACTCCAGTGATTGAAAGCGTTGTGTTCCAAAGTTAATATGGTAAATGACTGACCAGCACCTGCTTAGAAGAATGTCAATGCAGGCTGCTCTCAAGGTCACTTCACCTTAGTTACCAAGGGATTGTGATTTTGCCACTAAAAACAAAAAGTCTAGTTAACCATGATAAAAGAACGAATGGAACAGCTTTCTAATTTCATGAGATTCCAGTTTCTTTGTCTATGTTGGCCCAATGCAAAAAAAAGTGTATCAATGTCGATTACAGGTGCCATGAGAGACCCATCAAAAAGAGACTTGGAAAAACCTGTGCTAACTGTTGGAAATGAGCAATGCTTTGGGCACGTCACACCAATCCCCCATGTTTTAAAGTGTATTCCGCAGAAATATACTACTTCTAGGCTTAGCAACACAAAAACGGGTAAGCAAACACAGCTGTGGCAAATAAAAGCCCAGTTCATAGCCACCTCGCTTAGGAGGTGTATTTTCTCTCCTGTCACTCCTTTCAAACCCTTGTTATTTATAGCCACAATTCAATTCGTGGGTATGCAGACGTCAGAAATACTACATTCCAAAGCAATAACATACATACATACATACACCAAAAACACAAATAGAGACACGAGTTGGGGGATTTGATAATTAGACACTGCGCACTGGCTTGGAAAACTTATAACAAGTCTTTTAAAAACGCTAATCTTTTTTTTCAAAATAGTTTGAATTAAAAATAAATATGGTCAAACTAGATCATTAAAAGCACCCAAACTATAGAGCTTTTTTCGTAATCAGTAACAGAAATCAAAAAAACATTCCTATTTTTATTATGTTGTGAAACGGTTTTTATTTTATTATTATAATAACGTTAACCAAAACACATACTATGTGAGCTTCGGTGACTGCCGTTGGTGAGCTGAATGCTTTAGTGCTGAAAGATTAGATACTGAACCAAAGCAAAAGCTGAAATATGAACCCATTGCTAATAAAAACAACATCTACATCCCAACGTAAACATTAGCGAAAGGTATAGAAAACATGCCTAGATCTAAAGATGACCCCAAAATGTTACAGTGCAGACTGAAATGTTGGCTTTTGTAATAATCACTGATCTTAACTACATACTCCCCAGTGTGCCTTTCTGCATTTGCTGTATTCACTAGAGAATGTGATTCACTAGAGAATGTATCTCCTGGTTGTCTAGAGTACAAGGATCAAGTCTAATGTATACACATACGCATATATTTCTAATGCCACACGTATCAATACAGAGCCATATTGTACTAGCAATTACCAAAAGAGACTGCTAACACTGTATATAACATGCCTATACCTGTACATCCAGGTCACCATAAAAACACATGCTTACATTAAGAAAGCACACATCTGTATCCCTCATACCAGTCTGTGGAAGCGGTGATCTCTGGCATAGGGTTAGCTCGCCCCACACAAAAAAAAACAAAAAAAAAAAACCAAAACGCATGGGGTCCCTTTCCTACCAGCGGAAGCGTCCCCACAGCAATGCTGGCGTACTTGTGGTGCACACCGAGATAGATTCATGCACGCAACTACCGTCACAGGTCACTTACTTGACCTCTGAAACCGATATGTACAGTAATTATAGTTTACAAGCCAGCCATTAAAGAAATCCATTTCACAGAGATCACGTGTCTCAGGAAAGGGAGACCTTTGTATACAATCTACAACAAGCTATCTTTAAACATGTCAAATCCAATGTGCCCTTACTTAGTAGAAGTTCCCAAAACCACTTTATCATATTGTAGAATAGGCATGGCTGTAATTATTATTGGATTATTGATCCAAGGAGAAATCCGACTGCCATTTTGGGATCAAGAAGGATTTTTTTTCCGTGGTTAGTGCAAAATTGGAAAGAGCCAAACCGGGGTTTTTTTTTGCCTTCTTTTGGATCAACAGCAACTATGTAACTATATGTTATCAGTTACAATGTATTTTAATATATATCATATTTTGGGTTTGGTGGACAGATCTGAATCCACGAAAAGCACCCATCATTTCCCCCCACACACACACAAAAGTAGCCTAAAAAAGCTTCTCCTTGGACACCTTTCATTACACAGCATTACTTTTTGGCCCCAAATATGCTTCAGAAATATACCTCTTATTCTAATAATGCTCTCTGTAACTGAAGTAATGATTACTCAGGGCTCCTTCTTGTTCAGAATTTGAGACAATGGGCACAATGTATAAAAAGTCTTGTCAATTCACAACACTGCTTTATTTTGGTGAAATCACCTCAATCCTACTAGGCCCTCCTTCACCTTTTGTTTATGGGGGTCCAAATTTGTTTTAGTCACGTGCTACTTATTACGAGCAGGACTGCCCCTTAAAAAAAAAAAAAAAGAGTAATGCTTTATTATTAACAATGATCTGATTTGTACTGGTTTGTGCATGGGCCAACATGTCCATAACGGTTATCATTCCCATAGCCACGTTCATCTTTCTGGAGCTGCAGCTCTTAATGGATAAACAGTTTACAGAGGTTTTTTTTTTTTGGCTGATTGCCTTCTGTTTTGGGACAGGAATCTCGGACACTCACAATGAGACAGATTGCGATTGACTGATTGTTTTTATTGGCCTTCATTTTAAAGGAGGAACATCGCATGCATAAATGAGCCAAACTTATCTGTATTGTACCAGAGTGACAGCAAACTGTAAGAGGCGCAGGGAACGAAGGCATAATAGCTACTGATATGAGCAAGTCCAGTGTCACAGATGCTTTGTATCAAGCACTTTTAGGGTGGAAAAGGTTTTTTTTAATGAATCCAATTATTTTGGTAAGAGATTAAAAAGGTTGATGAAACTGTTGCTAATAGAGATAACTTGTAGCTAAAACCTATTGTTTATCGTCAGTGGCGCAACTAGACTATTTGGCACCTGGGGTGGATCCTGTATGTAGACACCCCCCCCCCAAAAAATATTACATTTCACAAATTTGTAAACTGCATGTCAAGTGGAAAAAACATTTACTGAACAGGTATGGTACAGCTTACCTCCCATTACTATACACTAAATCAGACATTGACGTGGTAGGCCTCTGCCCCCAAAACAGCCTGCCTGTGCCACCACTGCCTCATGCCTAAAAAGCCTGCCTGTCCCATTTCTGCCCTTACACTCACTCACTCTCCCGCACCCCCTGTCCTCTTTAGCAGATTTCACTGGTCCGGTGGCCAGCCGAGTATGACTGGGGCCACGCAAACATCTTAACGTGGGCCCGCAGCTTACTGCTGTGGTTCCTGCACACCGAAAGTTTCCTTGCACATTGTGCCAGCTCCACAGCGGAAAGCCGAGGGCCCACGTTAGGCGGCAGTCAGGCCGGAACCCCCCTGATGAGTGGCACCCAGAGTGGACCACCCCCCTGGATTTATTGGCTGGGTAAGGAAGTAAATCATAAAAAAGGGCCTTACTAGTTATGCCTACCCACGCCATTGTACACATAAGTCAAACAGGTGGAATGTACATGAATCCCCTATAAAACCGGAGATACTATGTCAAACGTGCAATTATACCCACAGTTACAGTAACGACTCTACATCTGTCTAACATCACAGCTCAATGGACATGCCATTAACACCCCCCCATGGCCATTAATATACATGTATATATTTTTTAACAAAAGGAGTATGTGAACAGAGTAAAGTGGTAGGTCAAACCTTTCATTCACCTTCACCCAACTTGTCATTGTTATCAAGTCAAAAAAGGAAGGGGAGCCTGGACATAATCCCTCTTCCTGCACTCCATCATCATTAGTGTCAGTGTGTGCGTGTGTGTGTGTGTGTGTACACACACTCCCAACGCATTCCCCTCTGGCACATACATTCAACATTAATCCCTGCAGTATTATACGCTGTGTGCCAAGCAGCGGTGTATCTAGGCTGGGCGCTTTCTAGTTAGTGGCTCTTGCCCATTTTAATGTTTTGTTAATGTTCACTTGCCCCTATTGTAACAGTGCTATAGAATCTGCTGGCTCTCTGTCAAACTGTAACATAATACATAGAAAAGATATGCGATAACTAATTTTGCCACGTGAAGGGGTTAATATAGCGTAACCAAACAGTGTTTCATTCCAGCCAAGACTGTTAAATTTAGATATTCCTTTCCATGATACATTTAAAGATATGGAACAAAATAATGCAGAATTAAAGGATTTCTTTTAATTTCATCAAAAAACAGCTTTGCCACTACCTCCTTCTTCCTGGCCACTCACTACTAATCAAAGTGTTAGCCCCATCTATATGTGCCGCTAGCCCTCCTTTGAAAGAAGCCCCCTTGCCTAGAAGAGGGAAAGTTACAGGTAGCCTACCCTGAGAAGTTCAGACTTGCATACAATTAGTACATTTTGTTACCATAAAGGGACCCCCCGCCCCAATACATTACATTTACTTATATAGCACCAGTAGATTTTGTTGGGGCTGCTACAATAATGAACAGTAAAAATATTTAACAAAAGACAACACAATTGACAACATTAACAATAAGTCACCAACTTGATAAAGACCTCATCGTGAGGTCGAAACGTTGTTGTCCTTCTCCTTCAATAAATCTGCCTGATGGAACCCTTGAGTGCCTGGAGCCTTTTTCTATCAACATTAACAATAAGACATCCCAGTACAGAAGTAGAAGAGGGCTTTAATACATATGATACAGGAGTGACCTCTTTAAATCAAGTCAACATTTTGCCCCTTGGAAGTTCATGGAGGGGTTCATTAGAATCCCCCTTATCGATTTGCTCTTTTCCCCAGCACCCCTGTTCTTTGTTTTGTCTTGGGAACCAGATCCCCAAAGCGCACCCCCGTCAGCCAAAACTGCCACAAAATAAAAAAAGTTGTGACAAGAAGCTTGTGTCCTGAAGCTGCCTTTTTTTTTTAATGAAAAAAGGGAAAAGAACAAAGTTTAAAATAAAAATAAAAAAAAAACCTCAAACATTTAAAAAGGAAAGAAAAAATTGTTTTGTAGTTATTGGGTGTGTTTTGGACTGTGTGAACACAAACGCAGAATGTAAAGAAATGCCACGTAAACCTCTGAATGTTTGCCAGTAAATGATAGAACAACAATTTAGAATGAAATTTCATTCCCTAATTAAAAATACCCCCAAATTTTTGACTAAAGGCTTGTGAGATAGTCACAGTACAAAAATCATTATGAAGAACAAGAGTTTTTAATAATACTAGAGAAATCATTAAAAATTTATGATAAATACCAAAGAAAAAATAGAGCCGAGATACACATAGGATAAAAAATACAAAAAACACACAATCTTACCAGGTGGAATGATAGCTCAGGAGTATTTCATGTTCGCCCGATTATTCATTCTATATAATGAAGAAAGAGTATATCGGACATAGGCAATTTATATTTGTAATAACAAACAGTTTATCTAGTGTTCAATAGAAACCTCACCTATATATATGAACATGGAAAACAGATACATATTTATATAAATATATTTTATGGCAATGCTTGTGTCTCTTCAAAACCCCTTAAGAATACAAGTGCAAAAAAAAAAGGTAAGCAATCTGGCAACTGGTTATTTAAGGTGCTGTTCCACTTACACAAGAAAGGGCAATTATGTATGGTATGCAATTTCCCCTTAGCAGGACTGTCATTTTGTTTTATATCACATTAAAAAAAAAAAAACATCCTAATAGTTTAGTATGTCAAAAACATTTTAAATCACTATGGAATTATTTCTAGGGGAGGTTCGGGCATTCAATAGCTCTAGGAGTTGAGTAAGTGGAATCGCACCTTTAAGTTGTGCTTCCATAGTTTACATGGAAACTAAATTGGCTGTTTAAATAAATTTAAAAAAAAAAAAAGTTGTTTTTGACTTATTTCGCCACATGCTCCTTTTCCTCTGTTGACTTTCCAAAAGGGACATATACAACTAAAACGACATATACCATCAGTAGCTGCACACATTGGTGGCAGTGTAGTTAAAGCCAAGCCAAAGACCCCTTTATTCCTGCTCAACAACTCTCTGTTTTGACTTCTATTGCCACTAGGAACTGATTGAGACAACTATTGTTCTGACGTTTGATAAGATTACTGCCCTGGAAGTTGTAAAGAATAGATTTTGTGAAGGGAATTTGGCTCTTTGCCTGGTGTCTCTACTACAATGAGATGCCGGTGTAACCTTCCCGGCAATTAATGAGTCCACTGATGGAGCGTCTTTGTTTATACGGTCACCTACAAAATAAAAAGAGGGGACTCTAAGAATCCCATTAATCAAGGACCGCATAGTTTTAGTCTCCTGTGCCTTCACAGAAAGCTTAACTCCAGCCTTTGCGCGAGGACTTTGTTCTTTCATTAAAAAAAACGTACTTCAAAAGCTTTGGCATAATGAATAGTAAAGTAAGCAGCTTAGCAACATTCTGGTCTTCTAGGTAATTATATATTTTTTCCCTGTTTACTTTTCGTGGACGCCTTTAACTGTTTAATTTAGAATTAACCACGTATTGGTCTGTATTTACACAATCTCAGCATGCGTTTTGAGATTAATTAAAATCAATCAACATACATTCATCTATAGAATAAACATTCAAATAAAATTCTGTTTTGTAGCATATGGAATTCAAGGAAAGTTGTATGAAACACTGGCAATGACCATAATATACATGTTAAAAGATACTTTACGCTTAACGTATCAGAAACTTGTCCTTTTGCAGGAACAAAAAACAGATTTGTCAAAAGAGACGGGACTTATATGTAGATGATTTAATGGTGGCAGCCAAGGGACACTCTGGCCCTTCATATGCACTCTAATATATGTTAGGTGTGTGCCCCTCCCCCAGACACATCTCCCTGCACATGGTGTACTCAACTCCAGTCAACAGGCTCTGGAATAGGGGTCTGTGTAAAGTCTTCCCATTAATTTCAATGAGAGCAGTTTCCCGTCACTGATTGGCTGCTTGAAGCTGTCAATCAGTGGCAAGAAATGTCAGAAGAAGGCTGTCTTGCAGCACAGCTGTAAGTGCTTTATACGCATTTTTCCTATTGTAAGGGTGTCAGGGACATCAGACTGTCCCTTTAAGAAGTCGTGGGGACAGAACCTTTGTAAAGGACAATTAAAAAAATTCTGAGGGTTAGCACTGTTATCTCAATATCAGGTACAGATAAGTATTGCATTCGGAAATGAATAGAAAAAATAAATAAAAATGAAAGATACTTTGGAAAAGATCCTCAGGTGCATTAGCGCACATTTCATTTAAAACATTTTTTCTCTCTCCAAGGCTGCAGTAATATGATACAAAAGTAGAGATGGGATCTAGAATTACTTGGGGCCATAGCCATGACAACCCTTGTTTCTTTAGTGAAAGGGAATCTAATACACGCGTTTACGCTGCTAAATTAGCTCTACTTTGTTTAGGACATAGAACCTGAAGAAGAGTTGAAAAGCATACATTTAAGGACATTTTCAATATTGGTTAGTCCTGACTTCCCAGTTCATACTATATTGATGCATCAAAAGAAGTATAAGTATAAGCGACGGCACTATAAAAGGTATTTTCTATTAGACAAGGAAGTGCTATAGGAACGAAGATCATTAATAACAACATAACAGTCTTGGTTTATCCAGAATAAAAGCAAAAAGACAGATCCTTACTTACTGTTATATCTGAAACCAATACCTTTCCTCCTACAAGAAGTCAGTAAACTGTATAAAGAATGCAGCTTGATCGCTGTTTGACGCACAGGTCATTTGTCACTTTATGAGTGACATGAAGAAAAGAGCCACCTGGGTACTAGAGTTCACCTCCAAACACTGCCTATTAAGACATTTACTCTTGTTCCATGTACTTCACTAGACCAAATGTAAAGGCGGCACTAGAGAAATCACACACACACAATAATACGAAGAAACTGTGTTAAAAGTTAAAAATCAGTTACCAAGGGGTTAAGGTGCTTTTTATGGTTGCCCATGATGACTAAAGGTGAAGAATTGGGGGAAAATAAGTTGGCAGGGAATCTGAAAGTTAGGAATAACAGTTTTAAGGGAGAGGCTAAATGTAGAATATGTCAGTTTACTTCTCATTTTAAAGCTACAATTAGAATAATTTTTAATTAAACCATCACCAACTGAGTTGTCTATGTAGCTAAGGTACACAGGATTTTGACTTTATAAGCTTCATGACCTCATTACTACTCTGAGGTCGTGAAGCCCGTGACTTGCCAATTTTCATTAAACCACATTGTTTAAAGCCACACTGTTTTCCCCTTGTAAGAATATTTTGAAACAATAATTCCAAAGTATTTAAAAAACAAAAACACTCTTCTAATTCTGTGATCAAAGATTATACACAAAAAAGGTACAGGAATTGTACAATGCATTTGTTATAGTAAAAAAACATGTAAACAAAATTTATATGGAGATGGTAGTCAAAATAATTTCATATTTTTGCGCCATAGACTATGGTAAATACCTTTAAGGGTATTAAAAGGGGCGCGCACACCAAATATTTTTATTACTAGTATCCGATTAAACCCAAGTTTACTAGACCAGCGCTGAATAGCCAGATTTTGTCAGACCAACAAGATTGGGGCTGGACCCACAAATACAAGGTTTTTTTTGTTTTTAATCTGTTATTGCTACGCTATTTTTTTTAATGTAAGAAACCACTTTGCTTCATGTAAAAGAATCACTATTAACCACATGTAATTATAAATTCATAATAAAGTCAAAATATCTGTTGCATTAGCACCCATGTCATAACATAGCTCAGACATGATGCTAAAAACAGTGCAAAAAAGGGATTCCTTCTGTTGTTCGACTTCATGAAAGCAATAACAGGATGGAGTCAGGTAATTACAGAACTGTCAGTCTAACACCTGTAGTACAGAAGTTAGTGCTCTTTTAAAGCAAATGATTTATAGGGCCAAAAAAGCAACATATTTACTTTTGAAAAAAAAAAGTGTCAAAGTGCACCCTAAACATAAAAAAAAAATGCAAAGAATGCAGTAGATGTCATTTACCTTGGTTTTTTATAAAGCCTGGCAAACAATACTGTTCCAGAATGCCTGGACTGCTGAACCCCTACAATAAACACCACCTATGGCATGAAAAGGCACTAACTGGAGCACAGCAGTGTGTAATCCAGTAATATATAGGGTTTTGTGTTTGCATTACTAAAATAAAATAACCGAGTTAGACTGCTGCCATTTAAAAGGCTAGTGGTACCATTATACAGAAACACCTTCACATTTCTGATACTCCTAGCTGAACGTCATATCACCTATAATATAATCTTTAAATGCAGACATTCTGGGTAGACATTTTTTTAAAAATCCTGCTCTCCTGGATCAAAACAATTTTTGAGGTTGCATAGAAAGATAGAATTTGATGGTAGATAAGACCATCCAGTCTGCCTAGCATAAAAACTGAAACCTTAAAATTCTTTAATTCTCTTCTATAACTCACACATTGAAGGCTTTTAAACAGGTCAATGTCCGTCCTCTCAGCACATTAGTCCTCTCTAATCATCTTTTTTTCGCTCATGAAGGCTTGCGCCTTTCACTATGGACGTGACATTAGATTTCCCCTCGTTTATCAATTCCCTATTCTGGATCTGAATATTTCTTCCCCTAGCTCACTTCAATTCCCTTTAACTAGAAACCATTTCACAGTCTCACAGATTAAGTTGGTAGGAATGTAAGCATGACCAGAAGACAGCTGTTTTGAGGAAACGTTAAATGCGTTAGACTTTAGCTGCTTGGCTTTTCCCCTTTTCCTCTCATGGCACTTGTCCCACAAGCTAACACACCATTGTTGTGTACAGATGTGTGCTGGGTTTAATGACTAGGGAGAATGCACTAGAGAACACAGATATCACACCCAGCAATTTTGCAGGCCAGCCTTAGTAAACGTTCTGAAAATGAAAAACTGATTTACTTTCAATTAACTGGAGGTTCTTTAAGGTCTTAATTTGTATAAACACACACAGATACATACACAATGAAGTCTTGATGATATCCCCTATTGTACTACACACACATTGCACATTTAGAAGTGGGAATTTACTGTACATACCCACAAAGAGAAGTACTGAGCACTGATAAAGTAATTGGGCGGCTAGGTGAGTGGTAATCCCTCTGAGCTGCCTACATTTAAAGTACACAGATCACTAGTTAAACGGAATTTTTTCCTGTGATGATCTAAAAGCATGACGGCCTTAGCTATTAGTGAAATGTTACATCAGAAGTGATGAAATGGGATTCTGTCACCAAGCCTCCACTGGCTGTTCAGACTGAATGGGTTCATTGAAGAGCCCTGTCCGACAGATCTCTGAACACTAGTAACCAACTTTCTAAACAATGCAGATCATACAGCAGGCTGCTGAGAACTCCAACTTTGCTGTGCTACACTGGTAGGCCGACCAAATTTTAGATGCAAGTAAATAAGGTTCTGCTCAAAATACCAGGCCAAGACATGGTGCGTGCAAGGTCTACCTGTAGGAGGATGTCAAGTTCTAACATCAACTTGGTAATGTTTAGGTTTCGGTGGGTGGTCGAAGCTTTGATCTGTGTAACTAAACACATTTTTTCAACTTCAGTGATAATTATAGATCTGGTGAAGTATATTAAAAAAGGTCTCCAGCCACACAGGAGCAGGTTGCGTCTAAAAAGAAAAACAAAAAAAAAAACAAAAAAAAAAACACAAAAAAGGCAGTGATGTAATTAGTAGTTAGAGTCAAGGCTTTCTAAATTAGCAACCTTAAGTCAAAGTCACAAAACAAGCCCTTTACAATCATTAGCTGTGGAGTGTTCCCCCACTAAACACCCCATTAAAAGTGAACACCAATGCATCTGTTATTCCTACAAGATCTTTGAGTTTGAAGGTTCTAGGACTGAAGTTTGCAAGAGACAATAATTAAGACAGGCTGGACTTGTAAACACGAAAATACTAATATCCCCCCAAATAATTCAAGATCACCTCTGGCCAGCTAAGGAGTAATGATAGGCATAACCTCCCAAAGTGTACCTGCACTAAATATGATTATATAAAATACTTTTGTTGGCCTGTAGTTTTTTTTTTTAATCTTTCCTACTAGGGTGTGGTATGTTCATCCCCTGAATTTGTAATAATAAATCCTACAAAAGAGGCCTTATTACTGCTTGCAAAATAGTACAGGGCACGTGTTTGTGTTACTGCCAACCTCCCCACAGACACTTGAGGACCCAGCTAACAAAATTCCAAAGATTGTTCTTTGTAACCTCGTTCCCATTAAACGCCCTGTTTGGCAAGAGCCTGGCATTGTTCAACTGGCACTGGGACCAAGACTGAACGTGTTGGAATATTACAGATAAGTTAATATACTTTGATGTATAATTTCTCGCCTACACGTGTTTTTGTTGTTTTTTTGGGGTAAACTTTGCATTCATGTTAGATAAATGAGGTCAACCTTCATTTAAAAAAATTAATAAAACTAGAGCAAAACTATAGACACGCACGCTGGGAATTATTTATAAAGAAAAACTACCTTTTAAAAGAAAAGATGGTAAAAAGGAAGACTTATGATGTATGTAATCTTCTGTATCTAAAGTGAATTCAATAACATACATAAGTCATACGCTAGCCGGTCCTTACACGGGTCCTGGTGGGACCAAGCTGGCACTTTGACAGGGTCAGCAACTTCAAGCATCAGCGGATCTGAGAAACCTGACAGCATACTTCACAAGTAGGTATAAGGAGGTGTAGACTTATCTCTTTATGTCCCTCATTTCAAAAAGGTGGGGTAAGTGAACTGCATGTATGGGTACATGTTGCAGTTTAACCTTTTCCCCCCCAGACCGACCAGTACTGGCAACATACTGTATTTGCTTGATTATAAGAAAAGATTGCTCTAACAAAAAATACCCCTCGTCTTATATTAGAGGTCATCTTCTAATCACACCTCAAACAGAGGTCCGACTACAAGACTAAGATCCAGATCCCCTGCAGCGCTGCAGGGGACCTGGATACGGCACTTCCTCTGGGGCAGCATGCCATGACCTTCCGGTGCTCAGTCATGGAAGACCCGGCAGAAGTACCGGCCAGCAGTGGAGATTGTCTGCACGCATCGCACAGACCTCCAACAGCTGCCCCACTAGACACCAGGTAATCTGAAACACGGAGGACAAGTGTAGGGATGCACTGGTAAGTTGGGGGGGGGGGGTATAATAGATTTCTGGAGGCAGAGTGACATATAGGTGGTTTCTGGGGGGGGGGCAGATGTGCCTAACTGCAGGGCAGGTTGGCAACTAAAAGGAAATAAAAACAAAATACATTTTTCTCAATCATTTTTATTAAATATGAGAAAATAATTTACATGTGAATTAATATTTACTAGTAAAACATTTTTCTTATAGGGTAGTCTTATATTCAGGCTCTTTTTTCCTAAATTTTGGAGGGTCGTCTTATAAATCAAGAAAATACGGTACATCATGGAGAAGAGAAAAAAAAAATCTTAGCGCCCCTTGTCATAAAAATACATTGCAGTCGCAATAAATGAGGTCTTCCTGATATTAAATCACTTATTGTTCTACTACCCAGTGGCTGGCTGGCTGAGAGTCGAAGAACTGAAAAACTAATTTGATACATTGTGGTACAAACATTATACTGTTGACTTATCTACAACTCTACCATCTGCACACACATGAGTTTACTTATCTTGCCAGAACTGCTGTACTTTTTTTTTAAATCAAGAATGTGAAAAATGTGCGAAGTACAGGCACCGATTGGGACTGGTTTTAGAGTTTTTAACAGGAAGGGATTTGCTGCACAGATTAAAGTATCAACACATAATCCACATTCTTGTGCAATGCTGCTAAAGGAGAGAAGTACAGGGGCTTCCCTGCCAGCAAATACACAAGCAGGTGCTAAGGGAGTCTAAAGCTGGAAAGCCAACGTATTTTAATCTATTCTGGCATTTGAAAAACTATAGTACAGAAAAAATGAATATTTACAAATAAAATATATTTAAAAAAAAAAATTCTTATTGACTTTCTCCTTTGAAGCACTGTACACGAACACGGAAAAAAAAGGGGTTAAGAAATGAAAAATCCCCTAACATGGGCTGACAGGTTGACATGAAACAAACATTTCACCATACCCTATTTTGTAAAGTGTTTAAATTGTCAACAATTTTTTTTTTTTTCTTACCCAATACCTGTACCTTCAATTCCAGTTAAAGGTCTGCTAGGAAAAAAAAGAAAAGGCAAAGAGGTCGAGGTCACGAACATGTTAGCAGAGCTAATAAACAAAAAGGCTCAATGTTTACCCAAAGGCCTAGTCTGGATTGGAGCCAAATATCCATTCAACCTAGAAATGCTTTGATCTCCTGACTAATCACTTCCTCATGCAAGTCCGGACACCAGCATGGGGACTTTGACCATTAACCAGCTGTCACGGCGCACAGGCTGCTCCAGAACTTACAACGTTTCAACCCAGCTTTCTTGATAGTTATCAGTGACTTTTTCCCAAAAGAGACGCAAACATCAAAGCAGTAAAAAAAAAAATCCATCTTCATTTTATATCTATTTAAAATGGACTATGCTGGACAAGTTACCCAAACTCTAATTAGCCAGCATGGCATTAAAATGTGTTTTGTTTATACTCTCAAGTGGCTTAGTGTGTAATACATTTTACCAATAAGTTTATATATACCAGACTTTTGTGGTTGGAGCTCTGAGCATCCATAATACTTACCAATATTAATCTGAGCTCGTTATATGTGAATTGTAGTGGACTCATTTTTTCCTGCCATAAAAAGTAGTAAGTGGTCCTCTAAGCTTCATGTAGCATTTTGAAATACAAGTTACAGGTTCAATTAATAACTTATCAGAACAAAAAAAAGGGTTTGGTGAAGATGCTTAGGGAACAGTTTAGGTCACTAGGTACCCTCACCAGCATGTTACAACAGCCCTTCTCCTGAAGGAGTTAAATGTCTGGTGGAGGGTGGATGATTATTTTGCCACCGCAAGAATCTTCTTTGTTCTGTTTATGTAATGCATGCAACGTGGTACTGTAAATGAGAACAAATGGTATGGCAGCAAAATAATTATAATAATATTATTAAAAACAAAAATGTAACATCCAACTTGCAACTCTGGCATTATGTAATAATAACGCACCTCTGATTATACTCGTTTACTGTCACGTATTACATTTACAAGACTATTATAAAAAATAAAAAAAGTGCCCCAAGCTTTATTTATATGGATAATGGCTAACAAGGCATTGTTATATAATCAAGCCCATTAGCAGCACAACAGCAGCTTGAAAAACCCCTGCCCATAGAAGAAGATTAAACACTTGGGTTCATTCAGTTCTCATGAATACATTACACCCCGCAGCGGCATAATTTATACCGGCAATAACATTTGTACGTAGCTGACAATTCAGTTCAAACTCACATAGTGAATCTATTGTCTGAGCTCCATGTCCTAAGTACCCACCACTATCACCATCTTAATCAAGTAACGACCAATACTCCCAGCCCGGCCCCATTAAAAAGTTCAATAGGGCCCCTCCGGAGATACAACAATCCTCTCACGGTTCAAAGATGCGAAACAGCGGTAATGTAATATAAGCAGAAAATGATAAAGATGCTTAAATTCACCTAGGAAAGGGAATATGACCATGAGGAGTATACGTATGTTTTGGGGTAGATACAAAGAAAGACAAAGAAAACACAAAGGTTTGAGGAGCACCTCTTCTTTACTTAACAAGTAAAGCGAACATAGATATAGAGAAATGATTAGTAAAAGCTGTAAGGGTGACACTTTTCTTAAATATTTAGTAATCATAATTCAGATTCCCCAGGAATTTTGAAACCGGAAACATAAAGCCATAAAAGCCAGGAGTAAGATTAATAGTCTGATGCAGCCAAGGGACAGGTTTTTTTTTTTGTTTTTTTTTTATAACCCTGGAAATGTCCCTTAAACCACATAAATTCTGCCAAGTGCATCGACCATGGCCCAAGTCAGCCAATTTATTCTCCTTAATATTAGTGATGAAGACAAAAAAAAAACAAAAAAACACAAATAGCTACCGAATGCATCCAACCTTTGGCTCTCCTAAACATCTGGGCAAGCCAGTTTCCGCTACTACACATCAGGTGTAACATCACCATACCATCAAAGTGTCCCTCCTTACAACCCAAATCTTTGTGTCCTCTCCCACCCACCATGTTACGCTCCTGATGTCCCTCTTTTTAGGAGATCCGAATATTTGCTGGTTAGGAATCCATCGCAGTGTTCTACAGCTACAAGACAATATAGTAAAGAAAGAACAGAAAAGAAATAAAGAAAAATAATAAAAATCATTCTTCTATATGCTTTACTCATTTATAATAAAACAGCTATCAATAGGTCAAAACAACCCTGCCCCCGGTCCCACTTCCTACTAGAGCCCATTAAACAAGTGTCCCCCTCCGGCCATGTAGGAGGTCTGAATTACAGTAATTACGGGATGTGTTGGCCGACCGACATGGCATTCCAATGAACTAGGAAATAATGCCGACAGCTATGTTTCTGTACAAAACCTCATCATCTTAAACTGTGGGATGCCCCAGCTTCCAGGATAGCCCACGCAGAAACAATCTACTAATGTAACATTTCCAAAAGAATCTACAAGCGGATTTCTGCTCACACCTGATGGCCACAGCAGGACATGAAACTAACGTACTAAGTCTAGATACAGCAGGGACCTGCTAGATGTAGCTGGTCACCGCTAGAAGTAGGCTTGAAACTTTTGTTGTGCAAACACCTGTCGCTGTACAATTCGTTAGCCACCATGCTCCGTTTACAAGTCAGACACGGGCCTGTCAAGATCCCCTATGCTTTGAGTTTTCTTTGGTACCATAAATGGAGCTGAAGAAGAGACCTCTGAGGTCCCAAAAGCTTATATAACTTTACAGCATGGGGGAGCTCCAGGAAAGCAATGCTCATACCTTGATACCCTCTGTGCTTCGCCCGGGTCACTACAGGGAACCCAAGGTCACAGGAGCGCCGTTTCGGGACGCTCTATTGTCAGTGTGGTGTTGGCTCCCACAACATGGAGTTCCCTGTAGTTACCCGGGCAAAACGCAGAGGGTACCAAGGTATGAGCATAACTTTCTTAATAGCATTATCATTGATTGATGGAGCACCATCATATTCCACAGCGCTGTACAATAGGTAACCAGGACATACAAGCATTGCATCACATAAGAGCTTGGACAGAAACAAAATGTAAAGAGGGCTCTGCTCAAACAAGCTTACATGCTTCAAATTTAGGAGATGTATCCGTTTAGACAAATCCCAAAGAGGGGGAGAAAGAAAACACTTCCTACGAGGCAGGAAACACGCATGTGGTGTTTGCGAAAAGCCAAAAGCTTATTGTGCAAGTCTAAAGCTCAATACTTGGAGGTATCACATACTCCGTGACAAAGTAACGCACGCTCGTACGTACAGCACAGAGGCTAACAATCCTTACAAAGGGATATTTAATGAGAAAAGTGGTAATTCACTGCATCATGTATGTACTGTCACACTAAGCACCAAAAAAACACACACACATTATATATATATATATATATATATATATATATACACACACACACACACACTTAACACTGTAAATAGTCAGGTGTATTATCCAAAACCAAAATGATTTCACGATAAGCAAAAAATACATAAAAACACCCAAAAGGCAAATAAACATGTAAACTATCACTTAAATCAGACTTTTTAAGAGGATTCTCTAGAAGGCTTCATCTACTTATTGGAATCTCCTTCCAGAAAAAAAAAAAAAAAAAAGAAAGTTCACATTCACGGGGTTATGTAGGGTTATCCATATTCTCTTTAAATACAGGCCTCTTCATTTTTCCACTTTAATTTGGGCTTCATCTCCACTCAACTAAGCCAAGAGTCTGCGCATTGCATACCCTGCCTCCCAGCAAATTACCCCTGGTACTAGGGTACTAGTATCAGAAAAGGATGGGGATACGTTCTGCTATGATATGTATTTATTTATATAGCGCAGGATACTCCGCGGAAGCAGATACCAGTTTAAACAGGACATCCCAAGCAGTGCATGACATCCAACAAAATATAAACGTTTGTACTTTTAATTACCAAAAGGTAAATTGAATGGACACCATGGGTCTTGGGTTTAAAGCTGTAATATAACCTTAAAGAATAAATCCCAATAAAGCATTAAGCCACAGGCGGTTAAACGGTAAGCGGGAATAGATGATTGGGTGCGTGCTGGAAATATATATTATATTAAATATCATGGGAAGAGTGCTAAGCACAGAGAGAAAATGGCAACGCTAAAGTGTGATGTTACATTTGTGTAATCGCCATAATAAAGCCATGACAGATGTCACAGTAACAAGTGACAGCTGAAATGACAATTTAAGTCCCTTAAACACTACAGTGTAAAGCAAAGCGACATGGCGCTCGCCCTGTCTAATCGCCTATACACGACGCACCATTTACTTGGATACATATGTTATAATCAAAGAAAATGTTCAGCACGTGAGCCTCAGCAACAAAGCCTCAATTACGCAAAGATGCACGGGGTTGAAAGATTAATTTCTATAGCCATATGTCAAGCTGTAACAAAAGATATGGCTAACTGGGCTTACTTACAAACGACAGCCATGATCCACCATAAATCAAACTGGACAGGACCTAAAAAGATGCGTGAGCCCCCTGCCATCTGTCTATACCGTCCTAGGAACCCAAAGAGAAATTGGAGAATATGGCACAATCACTATAGTTTAAAAACTTCACACGCACAGAAAATGGAGAAATTAACAAGAATTAGATTTTTTTTGCCTTAACTTTACGTTCTATAAACAGGCAGAACTTCATCTAGAACATGTATTAATTCATACCCTCTCAACCCCCTAAGTTCTTCACATCCATACCTTTTTTAAGTTACATTATTTCCAACCTAAGGCCAGCCACTCCAAAAAAACAATAATTATGAAATTAATATTTTTATATTAGTATTATTAAATACATATTTTTAAATAAACACATGCGAGTCAGTCAATATTATTATATTAGCGATATAAACTGATTTTGTAATAAATATTCGCAAAGCCCCTTTCTTGTGATGCCACTGACGACCTTTCCCCAATTATCCAGAACAGACTGAATTGTTGGACAAATAACAGAAAAAAAATGGACATTTCCCAAATCTTCAGAGAAGTAAAAGGCTCACTTTAAGCAGTATATGTACAGTTTGACCAACTTCGGTCATAAAAGCCATATATATTCACTGGTTGAAAACTCCACTAATTAAGAAGTATTTTTTCTGGTTAATTCTGTATACAAATCTAAATTTAACGGTATTATTCAAATTAAATGATTTTTGAGTATGGATATCAGCTTCCAGGAATTGGCACAGAATACAGTAATCAAACTTGACATTCAACGTACAAAACTAGTCTATAATCAGTTTAGAAAACAGGGTGTTTTTAATAAATATTTGGAAAAAAAAAACTGCTTTAAATTACTTTAAGGATGGGTCCACAAATGAATGTATTAAACACACGAGTGTACTTAGATGTTAGGTGTTAATGTGTCATTCAAAATAAATGAGTCTTGAAATATTAATATATGACATTTGTGAATTATTTAATGATCAACCTTAAAAAATAAATAAATGAGGGGGGGGGGGGACTAGGATAATAATAGAGAGCACATACCCTGGAGGCAATCTAAGCTGGACAAATATTACTGAGAATGGTTTACCCAGCAAACAGAACCCAGTATAAGTAACCTTTAAAGTCACTCCCACTTATCCCTCCCCGATCCCTTTAATGTGTGTCACCTGCTACCAACACAGCCTGTATCCTCTCAATAACACACCTAGTGGGGCGCAAGGGCAATAAAACGACGTAAGACATCCTCTTTATAGCAGCATGGAGCAGATCAGCACCTAGGAACTCATTTCACGGCTTCTAAAGTAGCATTTATCATCACGATCAGCCCACGCCACGCGAATCCACGCACAAAGGTTCAGTGCTATCCGTGTGATGACCCCCCCAAGCCATGGCAAGCAGTGCATGGTAACTCACCTCGCGGAGTCCACCTTCCGACATCCCGGCTGGAACTCACTCAGTGCTGCCCACAAGTAAGCCCAAGATCCAGGCAACCGAGATAAGCAAGTGGACCGGGGGCCAGCGGCAAGAACCGGGGAAGGACAATAAGTTAGGATCACTAGTGAAGAAAGTCACGCATCCTCCAGAGAGAGAGAGAGTAACACGCAGCTCGCCTCCTGTTTGTCTTTGTAACAAGATATGCGCATGCGCAGCTAATAGCCCGCAGCCGTGGGTATTCAGAAACAGTGGGGTGGGGGACAAGGGGAGGACCAGGGTGGACAGTGGAAGGGCAGGAGTCATTCCACCCGGCGTGGGCATGAGAGAACTTACAGCTCTTCACCACTAATGCAGATATACAATGAGTGCTGCCGTCTAAAAGACTTTACGTTGTATGTATGGATTTTTGTCAGATGCATGCATTTAAAAACTTGAGCACATCAGCCGTGCTCTTCAGGACACATATAATTTTTACATATTGCTGACCAGCTCAGATTAAGTGCTGCCCTGCAGTATGGAGGGATGTATAAAGTCACAGAAGAGAACCAATTAGTTATACATCCCACATAGTTCAGGGCAGCCCTTTTACCTGCATACCTGGAAAATGATCTATGGCCCGGTAAACATACCCAACTATTGAGACCCTTTCTGCAAACCGAGACTGGTCTACCAGGGGCACGTGGAGGTGGGTGGACAGGGCATCAGATGTAATGCAGAAATCTCCCACCTGTTGGCTCATAGTGGAGCGGTTTGTCTGAACTTTGTGCGTCCATTAGCTTAGACTTCTATAGTACACAGTGCGCTATTATATCAGGCGAGGCATCGCTTACCATGAACTAGGCGTTTGTCAATAGCTACATTTGTCGTGAAAAGTTAAGGAAACTATAGGTGTTACATATAACTGTAGTCATTTAAGTGATTATTATTAAAATCAGTGTCTGGATGGTGTTCGTGCTGGTAATCTAATCTAGAGAGTATTACCGAGTATGCATGTAGGTAACTTTTATGTTCCGATGTGCTACTTGCACCCTCAAGTGAACTAAAACTGTACAGTAACAGCAGCACCTTGATAAATGACCAGCTTGCATATAGAAAACAGAGCTACTGCGGAGAGACAGGACCGCCCGGCAAGTGTTATTCTCGATTAAAATGTGTCTACTTTAAGAACATGGTGTACTGTCTTCGTTTTATAAACCATGCTTGGTTGTTATTTGAAAGCTCGCATGATTACGTAATGCAGATGTTGCTAATAACAAATATGAGTACACATAATAATATACCCGTCCCGCCAGATTATACGTTACGGGAAGTAACGTTCTTATGTGATGCACAAAAGGAGGAGATGACGGAGTCGTGTGTAACGGGAAGTTTACTGGCATGGCCTTTCATAATTCATAGTAAAGTCCAATAGCTGAAATCTCAGTTTCCTCTTCCAACTCCCGCTTCAGTAAAGGTAACCACGCAACACTACTGCCTCTTCTTTGCCCCGGTCGCGATTGGTTTACTATTCCCTACATAGTCCCTACATAGTCTAAGCATAGTCCCTACATAGTCCTTTCGGTCTTTCGGTTATGTTACACTTGGACAGTAGACCACATCACAAACTGATACCATATCACAAACTGATACCAAGTAAGCAAAAAACAATAATCGAAATTAAAAAAGGATTAATTACCCCTGTTCCATTATCTTCTAGTTTATCAAAACTTCCGTCTTCATCTAGCTGTTTTATAATTAAACCCCACAATTACAAATGGTCATATTGGTACGCTGCTAGGGTCGCTTTGGGGGTTAATTACTGGTGTAGGCTTAATTAGCATCTGCTTCAACCTCCAGAGAACACAATGGCATTCTCTTCCATGACTGGCCTCTCATTTTAATTCTTTTGAAGCATGTTTTTATACCTGATACAGTAAAAAAGAAATAAGGGCAGGTTGAGTACACAGAATGTCCATTTATATATTTTAAAAGTGCTGACATTTTCCAGGAAATGTTATCACAAAAAGGACACTGTGATGGAACCGGGACTGTGTCTGCTTGTGATGGGAACGGGGGAAGCGTGTCCTCAAGATCCATATCAGGCAGCCGCGCACAATAAAAGAGACTAGCTTAATGAAGAACACAAGATCTGTCCCTCTTCCTCGTAGGATGCCATGGATATGATCACCCTTAAAAGTAGGCGCATTCTCCATTGGTTACTTGATGTCTGCCATTGCCATTGCCTTCAGGGGGTTCTTTGTGACCCATTGCGGTTTATTAGTTGTTTTGTCTCAATGCTGAATTTGTGTTATCTGTTTCATTGTTCTCCTTTCATCTGTACCACATAAAAGTCTGTGTTTTACCCTAATAAAATGTATGTCTTGTTGTCCCCCTTAACCGTGTTTCAGCTTGTTCTAGGTGGGATACAAAGCGCTATGCTACTGCTCTCATACAACAGCAACTCACTGAAGCTTTCAATAAACTTCAATGAGACTTGTCAAGGATGGCGGAAGTGTGAGATACCAGAACATTCCTGATTTTTTTATTTTTATTCCAAAAATGGCCACGTTGCCCTTTATATTGCATAGTTATTTTTCCATTTCACTGCAACTCACAGGTGAGTGAAGTCACTCCATAGCCATCTTACCTATCAAGTATACAGGCACTGCTGATGCGGGGCTACGTGCTTCACATAATAATGATTTTTATTTATTATTAATGATTTGGCATCCATCAGTAACACAAAAAGCTGTCTTGCAAGTTTTCAAAAAATAGAATGTACCATCGTGCTGAAAGCAGCAAACTTATTGAGTATAAGGATCGTTAAATCAGAAGATCGAGACAGTAAATACAGAGTGGAACTTCAAGTGCAAGAAGAACACGACACCGCGAGTGACGGCTCTGTATTATTCATTTTCTGGAGCTTGCAGTTTTCGTGGACATGAATAATTAAACAAGTCTTTTGGTCATTGGGCTGTTTTCCATGATCCGTCAGGAGTGCGATATTTGAAAGTGTTTTAAGGCAAAAAAAAAGTTTAACTGTAGAATAAATCTCTACTTTAATGACCTGCTATCTAATATTGATACCAAAGCATCACCCATTAAATATCTGCACCTGTAATCTTGAGGTTAGGGATATTTTAGTTATGTATGCATTAATATAATTAAGCCTTCGGTTTGCTGCGACCATCCCAAACAGGACAGATGTTATCATAAGTAAGAATACCAACCCAGGAACGTATCCGGCACGTTAATGATGAGGGGCATATGCTGCCGTCAGTAACTCACCTGCACTCGAGACCACAAGAATGGGCTTCCCACGAAGCGGGACTAATGCCTATGAGACAAACACGCCGTAGCACTCTCTGCTCACATCTTGGCCAGGATGTGCCCATTACATTAATATATAAAGCGCCGGCAGATTCCGCAGTTCTGTTACAGTCAGAAGAATAATTTAGAAACACATACAATAACACATAAACTAACAAACTGGTGCAAACGAGAAGAGGGCCCTGCTCTTGCGAGCTTACAATCTAGTCGGTGGTTGAGGGGCAAGTGAGACAATAGGGGAGGACGGCTTGGATGGGGATGAGTTGATCTGGTTCCGATGATGTGTTGAAGCTGTTCCACTTTAATAACGGTTGACCATTGATTTCAAAGATACATCTGATCTTTCCTAAATTAGATTAAAAATGGCTTAAAATATCTTTAACTTCAGGAGGTCTGCTCACATTCATCTAACAGGGGGAGGGAGTAACAATCTGCCTTTGTTTAGGGCAGGCAGAGGTCACCATTCTGTGGGCTGTGTACATTGTCCTTATTTACATTGCGTGGTTTTTGGTTTGAAACCAGCAATTCACCATAATAAATGTAAGCCAAAAGAAGTCCTTGAGAGATGTCATGATAGGATTAAGGAAAACAAATATTAGAAGCCTGTCCTGTCTGGGATAGATATTGTATTGCATTGAATCTGCAGGCAATTTGCAGACAAAAAAACCTAGGCCATGTAGACAGCAGGGTGCAGGAACATCTATGAAGAACCCCTCCGCTTTGATCCTTCACCTCAACTATGCATTCTATTTCCCATAAGATGGTTCATGTCCTTGTTGTCTAGCATCAGGGAGCAGCCCGACTGGATATCTCTTCCTCTGCTCTCTCAACTGGCCATACCCTAGCACTGACTGAGGCCAACATTATATGATGTCATATTCAGCTGTCATATGGTATATGATGTCATCTAACATATTTAGTTATCCAAATTGATCATTTTTGGCACTGTCAATACACATTCCATTTCATATTTCAATGTTGCAATGAGGAGAGCTAGGTTATTACACTCACATGGGAAACACACAAGCACATCATGTACGGTACTCTATATAAAATGAAGAATATTATCACTAAAGTATTTAATAAATTGTATGGTATAACTTGTGATAATGGCCATCCCCTTCGAATTAATTTATATACACAGATCAAAAAGAGGTAAAAAAATAACAGATATGAGATAACCAATAATAGTTAATAAGCTGCTATGGTGAGAAGCTCTTAAAAGTGCATATAAAAACTCCCCCAACTAAATATGCAATACTACAAATGGTTACTTTACAATCTACAGATTCAATATTTTATAAGCGCTTGGTTAGAGAAATACTCTTTTTAACTTTAATTTCTAAACACACTTACTTAGCTACCTGTCTCTGCCTACACCACTTCTACCACCTTTGGATTGGCAGGTATGGCGTCCCTTGCATGCCTTTCTCCCTGACAGGTGTCTGGCATGTGGCAACAGAAACTTGGTGGCTTAACCTTTAAGGTGAGTGGTTGCCCTGTGCCAAGCCCTGTAATTGGGCTCCCTAGTCCAACAGCAGATCCCTATGGGTCCTGAGAGGGATATTGTTAGGCGTAAACCCAAGGAGGATATAATTCTATATAATGAAATTCGAATTAATTATCTAATTATCATCATTCTGAATGATTAGTTTATGTGGAACCCTTGATTTGTAAAAGAGACAAAATTAAGCATTCATAATTTTTAAAAATTAGCATTTTATTTGACATATTTTGAGGACTACAAATAAAGCTTCACAAAATATTGGGTACAAATTCCAGTGTATGTAGAAAAAAATGCTTACATTAATTTTAATCATCATTTCTGCTTTTTTGGTAATAATAATAATTTGAAATGGCAGTATTTTAGGACAAACCCGCATACAAAAGCATCCTTAAAAAAATATTTTCTTTTATGAATAATACACATTCATAAAAGTACCTTATTGCTAGTAAAATGTAGCTGCAACTTCAGCACGATTTTTCGATCAATTAGGATTGTAAAATGTAAAAAAAAAATATTATGTCATCCATAAAAACAGCGACGCAAGCTTTGCAGCATATCTACACTACGTGTTGATGTGCAAAGTAGAAACAAATATTCAAATAAACTATAGCTCTTTGCCTCTAAATATTCGGCTTCTTATCCAGCAGCATTCTGAAACAAACTACAACTTTTCAGGCAAGGGGTATATAACAATTATTTACAACTTTACAGTCTACGTTGCAGACATAAAACCGAGTAGCATTTTCTATCTTAACAATCGTATCACAACATTTAAATACATGTACCAGGATAATGTAAATCTGCTTTAACGATAAGACACAGTGCATAATAGTTAACGTTCTAGGTGAGCTTCTCAACTCATCCACAAGTACCGCCAATAGTGCCCATTCACTTCAGCTCCTCGGATTAACGCTTTGGTCGTCTTTTCGTGGTGGAAATGGAAATCACTTTTTCAGGGTACTATGAGGAATGTTGGAAAATTCTGCTTTGTGTAAGTGGTGTTAACCCAAACCAAACATTTTGGATCAGAAAGTAAGCCACATTCCTGAAGCTGAGTAAGTTCCTACTGGTATAACCCAGATAATACTGCGTTCAAGGCTACTGCAAAGACTTCCTTGGGCACCTTGGTGACTTGGATCTTCTTTTTTGTGCCTATTTGAGGGAATATGATACCCCTTTTCTGTTTTGTTCTGCTTTTCTTAATGATTCCTTTTGTTTTGCATATTACTCCATGGGTTCTTTTTGCTTTTACGCTTGCTCGTTTTGCTTGTCACAATCCAGACATCGGAGACGCATCATTGGATTTTATCCTATGTACCGTATTCTATTCTTTTTTTATTTATATACACAGAACAATAAACGACATTAAAACAGGGCTTGACAAATAACGGATGCCAGGTCACCATGGTGACTAGGAACTTGCTGGTGCCTAGGCGGTATGCTATGGGGGGGGCTAAGGCAGGTGCCAAGGGCGCATGGCACCGAGGCACCCGTGTTACATGACCCTGAGAGGAATGGCGGACAGCGTGCCCACAGGGCAGACAGGTCAGAGAGAATAAGATGGAGAGGGGGAGAGGGTTAGTGTATGTGTGTGTGCTATAGTGTTAAAGTCAGTGTATATGTATATGTATGTATATATATATATATATATATATATATATCTATCATTACATAAGTTATGGTGGGTAAAAGGTGATGGAAACCCTTCCACTTAAATTTAAGGGGTAGTAGAAGTATTATTAAAAACACTCATCTACAGACACCAGACAAGCCAGAAGGCTTGCTTTTCCCTCAGAAATCTCATGGTGCTTTCACAACCTCTTCCTGAGTTTAGCAATTACTTTCAAGGGATCCATGTATAAAGTGGATATAGAGGCAAAGGTGATAATTGTTAACCTTATTTGCATGTGCCTACCCAGAATCCCTTGTGGTTGTGAAAGCACCATGAGATTTCTGAGGGAAAAGCAAGCCTTCTGGCTTGTCTGGTGTCTGTAGATGAGTGTTTAATATATATATATATATATATATATGTGTTTGTGAATATACCATATGTGTAGGTTGTATATAGTACTGGAGTAAGTGTGTATAGTGTGTATATCATCTTAGAAGAGAAAAGGAAGTGGGGAGTTATGATCGAAACTTTAAATATAATCAAACTAAAAAAACATGATTGGGAAAAAACTGGCTCCTACATTTTTGGCTGGCTCCTAGGTCCAAACCAAATTTGTCGACCCTATATTAAATATAATTTGCACACCCTTACTCTGTCTTTTTAAGATTTGTTTTTGATGTTAGACATTTGTGTGCTAATTGTGAATGCCATGATGCGTCTCTGCTTATTTGATCATTTTACTTGGCTGGATCCAGAAATTCAACTATTCTGAAAAACCTGTGAGTCGTATTTCCTGAAGCTGGATCTTTGTGATAATGTCCTGTCAAAGAAAAAGAGTTCAGAACACACGTGAAAAAGAAGAAAAAAGCCAAGACGGGCAGATAATGACAGCATTCACAAAACAGCAAGATAATTATGGCATTGCTGCAATTGAATTGGTAAAGTAATTCCAATATTGGTATCTGCATTGAGATATTTCTATCAGCTCAGTAGATCACTAGAATCCAGATGAACTACAAACGGAATGACAGGGATGGAATCTTTTGTATTGGGCCAATTTGCAAAAATATGTAAAACCACATAAGCTTCACAGATCTCAGAAGTTATTCCATAAAAAAAAAGGGATCTCCAAGGTCCCAAAAGTGGTGGTGATCATTTTCTACGTTGACCCATTAAAAGGTATCATGTTTAATTTCATCTTCTCTTAGACTAACTAGGCAGTGTCCATTTTGCTTATTAAATGTAAACATATAATACTCAGGCGCTCTACTACACTGAGGGATGGAAGTATATGCTTGTATAAGCATAAGAAAAGTATCTGCTTAGGGCCATAACATAACAATCTGGGCTTAAATTGTAAGCTTGCGAGCAGGGCTCTCTCCACCAAATGTATCGGTTTGTCTTAGTCTGTCAATTCTTGTCTTGTCATATCCCTTGAATTTATGTATTGTATTAAGCGCTGCGTAAACTGTTGGCGCTATATAAAGGATAATAATAATAATAGTGCTGTGATGGCACCATATAAAACAATAAATTATCCTAAAAAGGTGAGTAGGTACATGCAGAGGCAGATGTGGGAGTATATTACGCAAGAGGTATATGTGCAAAATTGGTAGAATAAGTCACACGTGCAGATTTCTCAATTTCTCATAAAATAATAATCAATTATTTTTTCCCCAATACATATGCCTTAGTGTGTGTTTATTATAATGAGTCTTTTAATCACTCAACTCATAATAGAGATGAGGCCCACTTAAATGTTTCTGCTTAATACCTTAAAAAGCCTATAGCCGGCGGTGTAACAGTTCCTGAGAAGTTAAGGGCTCCTCTATTCGATGTGTCTCAAGCTTATATGTCTCGCCCTAGTAGAATATACTATAGGTTTCCATCTACATTACCGGAACGTGCGCCTATGACCCGAAGTTAACTACACTTCTTAGAACTTGTTGTTCTTCTGAAACGTATACATTGAAGCAATAAGTAACCGGATCTTCAACGTAAATGAAGTTGACATTTTGAATGGGATGAAAACACTGAGGTCTTTAAAGGCATTCTCTGATAATTAGACCTCATTCCTCGTGACAGGGGCAAGACACACAGCAGCCTTGTTTACAATTCCCTGCATGCCTTGAATGCCTTCACCTAGCTGCAGCCATCTGTGAAATGTGTAATGGGAGGCATCCCGCAACTATGGAGATCCTCATTATGTTTACAGCCAAGATGGATGCCACTTGTTTTTTACATCTTTAGTAAGCTTTTCAGGCATTTTCATTTATTTCATTGGCAGTAAAACGAATTAACAGAAATAATTACTTTTACTCATTTGCAATGGGAAGATGAGATTGATATGGATTTTTTTGTTAGAAGGCATGGTAAATTAAAAGAACAATACATTTTAAATATTTAAAGTATGGCAAAGGCCACTGCAATTCTATGCTATGCTTAAAGCTTTGTGGAAATCGACAGGCATATGCATTCAGAGCAGGCTTGTTTTGAGACTTGCCCATACAGACTTAAGTGTATTTTATTTTGCGGGCTGTAAACGTGGGTATAATGTTAAATGGCACTTCGGCTGTTTATCTGAAGAACTTGGAGCGCCACACGGTAAGGAAAGCACTGTTCATTACGTTGTAACTCAGTGATTTAATGCTCTCTGTGCCAAGTCATGTCCTATAATTCTATAATACGGCATAAATTATCCAAAATACTTTATCAGATCTCAGTGATATTCTGTAACTTAGTACAGCTAATGCAACCGCATTGAATATAGGTTTAAATGCAAGGGGACGCTCAGCCTGGGGCAATTTCCTCGGCCAGATCTATTCTGTGTTGCTTGTACATGCTTTCTATGTAATACAGCAGTAATGGTGTTAATAGAACTGGACAATGTGCATTGAGCCAGCTAAACATGGATTATCTCACATTTATTTTTGGGTCATCACACTACAAGAACGTTAAGCTGGGCGCTCCCAAACTGCTGGAGTTTCCTGGGCCTGCCTATAGGTAAAAGTAAATATTTAGATAGCGTGGTGGCTCTTCCTTCGGTTCAGCTTCTTATAAATCCCCTTGCTAACCCTCATGTCTCTTCTCCTTGTTTTTCCGCTGCTTGTCAGACTTGGCCCTCTTCTTACATACCACTGTTCAAAGTAGAGCATACTTGCCCAGTAGTTAACTATGATGTAGCCAAGCAAAGCAAGACATAGAAGCAATATATGCCTAGTACATTCATCCACCATATTGAAATGAATGCCAAGACTTCACCAAACAATAGCATGGTTTAAAAGGAAATGTCGCTGGAAGAGTTGAAATGGACACACTGTTGTACGACAATAATGTGACATTCACCTTTCTTCATTGCGGGTCTTCACCACAGTCTTGTACAGCTCAGGGATCTTACGTTCGATCATGGGTCGAAGGTTCTCTTTCAGTTTATTGTAATTCTTCTTCAGTTCCTGGTGGTATTCTCTTTGGTCACATGAAATAAGCGTCTTGTTCTTGTCCACTGCCTCACCACATCTGTTGGAAGAAGATATTTTACACCAAGCCAGCAGGATGAAAACATTTTTGTTGTAGTTGCTTGTGTAACGGGGTTCATACAATATCTCTGCCAGTCCACACGGACAGGGACTGCCACAGACAGCAGGCATTAAAGAATGAAAAGCCCAGTCGTAATGCAGAGGTAAGAATATCAGATGGCTTTCCCTCAAATCAACAGCTTTACATGTAAAATAAATGAAGCATCAGTGGCGTCCTCTGGCCTAGGCTGACTAGGTTTAGGGCGGCAGGTCTGCCAACTAGTGGCACATCACCCAATAGGTGTCAATGTGTGCTGCTTCTCAATGGCCGACTCATTTACACTATGGAGGACTTGCCAAACTGGCACATCTCTATTAAACTCTGTTCCCACACGAAGTGCCAGGCGTAAGGCTGCCATGGGGGTGGAGACACTAGCCAAGGGCTGCACAGAACATTAACACATTGCTGTGTAGTTTAATGCCTTGGTATGCTCTCAGCCCAGCTGAACGAGTACTTAACAGGTTATAATTACTTTCTCTTAAAGACTCTGTAGCCTGCAAATAGCTTTTAACATGTATAGACCTATAGTATGAGGCTCCAAAGGTTTAGATGTAATGCAAGTAACGATTACTTTACCAAGGAGGGAAGAAGGTAAATGGATCAGCTTCCCAGCAGAAATGGTTGAGGATGGGCCGAGTGGTTCCTATCTGCCATCAAATGTGTCTCCACCCTTAACTGATGCATAACAAATCGCTGGGAGAGCCAGCTTACCTCATTATAAACTCTTTGAAACACAGTCGCAACTTGTTGTGATGTCTGTAGAGCTTTGGGTCAGCTGGAATCTCGGCCAGAAACACTTGAGCTACCTCTAGTGGTCCCTGTTGTACATAACACACAAGTGGTATACGATGATGCAAATGTTTAGGATGTCTGGGTATGCAGTACTTAAGGGTAGTCAATAACTGGATAGATTATGACATGCCAGAGACCGTTAATGAAAGCATGTGATTTCTTTTCGCTATTAATAACATATCTATTAAGCATTTTTTCCAAATGGTGTAAGACCTTTACACATTGTTACACAAAAAATGCAAATAAACAGAAGATAGTAGAATGCATCCCCGATACAAAGCAAAAATGGTAAAAAATGTGTCCCTAAAAGAGCACACATAAGTGCAAAGGTTTTTAAATGATTAAATATCAATATTTAACAAAACTATAACAAAATGTTTTGTAAAGAAAATTGTGTTCTTTAATGAATGATTGATTTCTTAATTTAGGGTATTCTCTTTGTGTCTGCTAAAATTACATGTGCTAATATACATAAAATGCAACTCATGTAACAATATGACTCCCTGCTTTATTAACCCATCTTAGCCCAGACAACTTTATGCTCAGATCTTTTCTTGCTTCTGATGTATCACCGACACACTGAACGTTATCCAATCCTATATGTAACAAACATTCAGGCAATGAAAACCAAAGCAGGAAGAATCATTACCTGATTTACAGTGGCCCCAACTGAGCCTTGAAGAACCATCTGAAGCATTTTAGCATCTGGTGGGTCCTGGCTGGTGGCAAGAGCTAGCTCTAGAGTCTTTTTCTGCATGTCTTCTATGGCAACTTCAATGGGTGTAAGCGTGAACTGAAAAACACAAAGTCCTCCAGCTTAAATCATCTGCCAATGCCGTGAGCTATTCTTAATTGGAGAAGTGTCTAGTAAAGCACGTAGTGCTGAATTAAAATAATTCCGCCAAGAAGTGCGCCAAAATTCGTCCTCATCAATGTAAAAGACTCGTTGCCAGTTACCAAGGGTGGCACCACCAGTTATAAGGTTTAGCTACTTTTTCACGTGGGTTAGATCGGTTCAGATTTTGCCTTCAAAAAATAAAATCATTTAAAAGCTGCTCATGTTTACTCATGTTGTCTTTGTCTTATAAAGAAAATTAGGTGGATGATCTATTTTTTTACTTAAAATATTTCAGAAGAAATTGGGAAGGGGGTAAATTTTCCATAGCACTTTGCATCCAATGTATCAAAGATAAAGCTAAAGTTGAAGCATAATGCCCTATACTGGTCATCAGTACAATGTTACATAATTACAGCATGTTTTGTCTAGTATTTATATTTCTTAATAAAGAATTAAATAGTAAAAATTAGATATCTGAAGTAATTAGAAGGAAACTATGAATAGGACAGTATATCCAAACTGTTTCCCGTGAAGAATAATCCGTAGCAGGCACACAAGGCTTTAAAATAGCATTCTGGCATGTTTTCTGTGCACAGACATTGGCCTACGTGAACGGCATGGATATTATTACATGGAATGTCGGCTGCTGATGGCAAACCTTTTCTGCAATTATCATGAATAATAGTGGCGATGTCGATTTGATCAGTATCTGTAGTAAATGTAGCTGTACTGCCCCTGTCAAGCTCAAATAAGATAATGTACCTACACATTCTTCCAGCTATAAGGGGGAAAATGAAAATTGGTGCACCAAATCCAAAGCAGAAGAAGAGGCAAGACCATGGTGCTAAAACAAGAATAGGAGTACAAGTTATTAACCAGTATCACCTTCAGTGACTGAAGGTGATAGATAATACTGTCATCCACATTCATCTTTAGTCACTGAGACCAATGACCAGAATTGCTACACCTTGTCAAAAGTCCGCTCTTACTCCCCCTGCCCCTGGTCCATTATAGGTTCTCATCTGCTGCTTTACCTCTTCTTTCTGAATGACGTTTATGCGAGTTTTGATGTAAGGGAAGGCGTGCATTGTGGTCAGTATAGTTTTTCTCTTGTATTGCTCATTCAGCTCTCCCCTGGGCCGCCCATCCAATGTAAAAGGGGTGGTGTACATGAAGCGGCGGAGATTGTAGTTTTTTTCAAAGTAATTAACTCTGTACTTCATTTCATACTCCTCAAAATAAGGTTCCACAAATGTAATCTGTATGTAGGCCTGTAAAAGAAGAAGAAGAAAGGGAGTTTAAGGGGAACAGTAATCAAAACTATATAAATATATAAGATAGAGGATAATACTACACTTGCATTAACATAATTGGTAGAAGTAGTAAAGTGCTTAGTGTCATGGAGTCTTACTTGCATTATACATTATATTACATTACATTATATAACACTGCTCTAAGCTCAAGGTGCTGAACTGGAATTAGAAACAGCGGTGTTCATATTTCACACAGGAAGTCTTATCACAGCGTATACAGAACGCATCCCAAAGAGTCTTCTCTTTCATACAAAGACTGCTCACCAGTCGTAAAGCGAACATTTTACTTTAAAGAACAATATTTAAACATTAGTAACAAAATTGCAGTAAAACTTAAATAAAAGGATGCCACACATGTTTATTGGCAGACATACAGACGGGGACTCGCATCTTCTGGCGAATCCTATATGCTGAAAAAAGGTATTTCCTATATATTTCATTAAAGTTTTTCTGCAATTATGTTGTTATCAGTGTTTAAGGGATTTAAAGAAACTTTGTATGTGTAATGACGTTTTAGGGTTTTTCATATTCCTTTAGGAGTAACAGCCACTACATCAATTTGTATCACATATTATTGCAGCCATACTTGCTGAAGTCAATCACGTTGGTACCTCCAAAATGTACCGTACCTTGGAAGGATCCAGTTTTGATTTGTCCACAGGGATGGAGTCTTTAATCACCACCACAGAATCCTCTCCAAAACACTGACCATAAAATCCCTGAAATAAGAACACACATCTCTTGTAACATGATTTGGATGTAGAGTAAGTCAGTAACTCTCAACTGGTGTCCTTGCAAGAAGGATTCCTTATCATTTTATACGTTTCATACTAATATCAATAGGACTGCCTGCTATAACAGTTAGGGAATATTCATGTCAAATATTTATCAATATATATGTACATAATTCCTTCTAATTCCTATACTTCCTCATTGAGTTTCCGCAGGAAAATCTTGGAAGTAGGACGAAAAAAACAATATTTAAGTAACACTACTTTAGACCGCTGAGTTAACAGGCTGGTTTTTTTTTCTAAATGAGACCGCTGGTTTAGTGTGGATGAATTATTTATATATGTCTTTCTTCCAATAAGCAATATTCATACTCAATAGTGAAAAAATACAGAAAGTACCAAAATACTTACTTCGAGTCTGTGGGCTATCTCAGGAAGTTTGGTGATAGCTGGTTCCTTGTAAATGTATTCCTGTTCATCTAAATCTCCAAATTTGGCACCATAGAAGCCAACACGGAAGTAAGTTCCAAACATTCGCTTGTGGCTCTAATATGGGAATAAATGAACATTCGTTATCCAATGATTAAACTGATGCTTATTTGCATAGAAAGAAAATCATTTTGAGTATATATTTGGGGACAGGGTCCTCTTAGCTTAATGAACTGGTTGGGTTGCTCATTACAGTTTGAGAATTATACCGGTAATTAAAATGATAATAATTGCATCAGATTCCTAAACGTGAGAACAACTCTGCCATTTTATAATACGTTGTCTTTTGAAATATGGCATGAGAGGCACAAGGAGTATCCTAATTCACCTAACGTTGAGTTCAAGGAATAGTATTAGTCCCTTCATTAACATGTCATGCTATGCTTAAAACATTGGTAGTTTGTCAACGCATTCTCTTTAAAAAGTTATGCACATTTAACCTCACCTTGATTTAAGAATTATGAATGTATATTAAACAGACTTTAATCAAAGAAGCTACACGGTGGATGTATTTTAGCTACCTTGATTAGTATGTTGCTGAAAGCCTTTTGCAGTTTTTCATGAGTCAACGTGAGCTTGCGGTAGTCCCGGTGTGCTTCATGAACAGGTAAGACAATCTTATAGACTTCGTTCACCGTTTCATAGAACCCTGCCTTAAACACAGAAATAACACATTTAAGTAACTCATAGCAGATTCTTATCTTTCCCTGTAGCTACGCGTAGGTTGGGCTTAGAGGAGACTGGGCTCAACCCGATCAGATTGGATGAGGTGCGGACAAAATTGACAAAGCATTTGGAAGAGTGGGCAGAGGAACTAGTTAAGATACCTTTTACTTTTAAAAGCATACCCTTAAAATGTAAATGAGAAAATAAGAGGGCAGCAAACTGGCAGTAAAGACTTAAGTTTAACTAATGTAACATAACCACACAAAAATAATGTTTACTTTGCAGTGTTGGTGTAGTCATCCGTTTATCCTCCTACAAGATAACAGCAAAGCTATGTCCTGTTATTTAGACTAGATGGAAAGTCATTGGACTAGCATAGTGTTTTATGGAGTTGATATGGTGGGCCACATATAGCCAATACAAACAGATACACGAGGCACTCACTGTGCTGAAGAGCTCTGCAGCCTGTTCCAACAGACCAACCAGTCCATTTTCAGAGAAGTACCTCCCGGAACACACACCATCTTCATCCGGAGTCAGAATGTCGTCAGAAACGGCTGATTCTTCTATGACGTTAGAGGATATATTCTGAAAGATCCATGGTTTTGTTATCATTTATGCTTTCAGTTGCAATGGAAAGAGATTGCAACTGAACTCTGAACAAGCATGAAAAAGCTAATCCCATTTATCCCCTAACCAATCACAGTTATTAGTGTATATTACTGCAGGGCAAATAATGATAATAAATAATAATAAATAATAATATAATAAATAATATTTTTATATATTCTAGAATTAGATGTTGTATTCCCACCTGAAAGCTCACACTGCCAACGGGTAAGTAGCTGCAATCTTCCAACATGCTTAGATATTCCGCCACCAGAGCAGCTGCATGTACCAGGCACATAGCTGCTTCCGTGTAACACTTCCTCTTAACATGTTTCTCTGCCATGTTCTGTAGCCATGTCAGCCGCAGGTCTGGAGACGTTTGATAACCCTTGGCAATTCTAGTAAAAAGAACAAACCATAATGAGCCCCTGTCTGTCATGGCATGCATATCACTTTACTTTCAATATGCTTGTATCGCTGTGTATGAAATAACAGAGGAAGAAGAAAATTTTTAGGCAATATAAACAATCTCCCTCTTACATTTCAGATTCCTATAACCATGGATATTATAATCTCCTTATCTCGAAAAAATGTAAATTAAAGGCATTATGACCGTTCATAGACAGGGTACAGGACATGGTTAACTATTATATTACAAATCGGGCCTTTGCCTTCTAGTTACTAGTGAGTGCTAAGCATAGTGAATATTGTAGTAAAAGCCATACTGTTATACCTTTTCACTGAAGCATAGCACTGTGGCTTTTGAAGCAGCCAGTGGCGGAACTACCGGGGTCACGACTGCGACCGGGCCCTGGAGTTCTGCCAATCAGGGGGGCCCAAGGGGTGGCGAGCGGTCATTTTCAGCAACCGCTCGGAACCCTTCTGTCTCCTCTGCTCCCTGCCTGCCTCATCGCTGCCCCGACTGCAGTGGTGGGAGTGTGAGGCATCTGTCTCGGGTGCCGGCGCTTCACGCTGAGCGCCGGCATATAATGTCATATTCCAGCACTCAGCAGTGAAGCCGTGCGCACCGCGGCAGAGCAGCGAGACAGAGGCCTTGCGCCCCCACCACAGGACTGCATGGTAACTGACCTACAAAGGGGAGTAGGGAGAGGGTAGACACTGAGAAGGTCGGGGTAGGGAGATGGTAGATAGTGAGAAGGGGGGGGCAGGTAGAGGGTAGATAGTGAGAAGGGGGAGGGTAGGTAGTGAGAAGGGGGGTAGGGAGAGGGCAGATAGTGAGAAGGGGGAGGGTAGGTAGTGAGAAGGGGGGGTAGGGAGAGGGTAGGTAGTGAGAAGGGGGGGTAGATAGTGAGAAGGGGGTAGGGAGATGGTAGGTAGTGAGAAGGGGGGTAGGGTAGCTAGTGAGAAGGGGGTAGGGAGAGGGTAGATAGTGAGAAGGGGGAGGGTAGGTAGTGAGAAGGGGGGTAGGGAGAGGGTAGATAGTGAGAAGGGGGAGGGTAGATAGTGAGAAGGGAGCGAGAGGGGGTAGATAGCCGGAGAGGGGGTAGATAGTGAGAATGGGGGGTAGGGAGAGGGTGCATAGTGAGAATGGGGGGGTAGGGAGAGGGTACATAGTGAGAAGGGAGGGAGAGGGGGTAGATTGGGTTGGGGGTGGCCCTTAACAGATTCTCACACCGGGGCCCTGAGGCTTCTAGTTACGCCCCTGGAAGCAGCAGATACAGGGCACTCACCTGTACATAAGATCCATCAGCATTTCTGGGTCCTCCTGGAATGCCCGCATTTTTACAGTGTCTGACAGTATGCTGTTAAGGTTACTCAAAAGTTCATCAACCTGTATGAAATGGAAATTTTATTGATGCAGACACCGAATCAATCCCAACACAACAGAAAGTGTGTTCATCTTTTTTGTTCTAACCTGTGCTGGAAAAAAAGTGCATTGCATCTCTTCATCTTCTTCTGCATAAGCCAGTATAGTCCTCAGAGATTTTCGAAGATACTCTTCATTGAAGTCCTGTGACTTACCAACCAGTGATGCCAGTGACATGGTAACCTGCATCTTCACTCTGGCAAAGTTCTGAATAAAAATGCAAAGATAAATGTAACAGTCACAGATTCTACATGACCAAAGGGAAGGCCATTCCTCCATTGTGTCAGATTTAATATATACAGCAATATTTCAGCAACACGAAGATGTCCTTCTGCAAGCTCCTTGTCCCCATAACAGACCTAGTGAGCACTCAGTAGGCCACCAGTTGGCTAACCAAGCACCAAACATCTCATAAAACCATCTCACTGGGTTAATCACCGAAATTACGCTATAACTACAGGATTCCAACTGTTGAAAAAACAGAAGGTTGCAAAGAGACAGGAGCTTTGATTAGGATTATACACGCGCTGTCTCGTTCCTCTAATAACCAGTCAAGTCAACTGTACAGTCAGTTGGGAATAATGAAAAAATCCACAAACATCAGAATGTCTTACACTTGTGCTGCTGAAGCTGTATCTCATGATCAAGTACAGGGTGGCACAAGCCTGGATCCGTGTGCTTTCCATAGAACTGCTGCAATGATGCAAGACTTTTTGGCATAGATCAGAACACTGTTCCACTTCCTCCTCGAACAGGAAGTCCCCAAACTAGAAAAAAGGCCAATAGTCTTACCACACTGCAGTTAGTTTTTTCTTGTGTAAAGTATGTTCTAAACTAAACGTGATTATTTACCTTGATAACGATCAGACGTATGGAGGCAAAGCAATGAGACAGGTAGGTTATGCTCTGATTGGTGCTCAGGGAGTGTACGAGAACTTTGAGAATTCCTCCAAGTAGGTTGTCCTTACACTCAGTCGTCAAGTTTACCTACAGTCAGAAAATTTTTATCAACATATATCAACATATACAAAAACATAGAACATATAGATAACATATATGATAACAGATCTCTGCATTGTGTACAATATGCCTGGCAGTAATTTATATGTGTACTTTGTATGTGTTCTACTTCTGTTATCATATAAAATTATCGAAGGTGAATTTATAGTTTATTCATCATCACTTGTGCTGGGAACATTTTACTATCATTTACAGACAAAACAAAGTTTCTGTTATGACTGGGGAAGTTGTAGGAATATATTTTGCAGCCCTTTTTCAGAACACAGAAAGTAGGGGTTTCCAACAAAGAGCTTTCTGCCCATCATGGACATGACACCTGCCACGATTCGACGGGAGCCAAAGCCAGACCTATTTATTCTAGGATATTATGCATCAGGGGAACTATAGTTTGACATCTACAATGATATAAGGCTATTTTGAACCTAAACAGATATAATATAACCAGCATCTATGTTTCCAAAGAGAAGTTGCATCTCTGTGATATGTACCTGTATAATAATTTCCAGCATATCCAAAATGACCAGATTGGCCTCAGTAGCCAGGTTTCCACTCAAGATGGCTTCCTGGTCAATTTCGGCCTTTGTCCTACAACGTAAACATTTTACTTTTCATATTGTCTTTAAAGAAACACGTGTTCCTTAGAAAATGAAGAATTACACTCTATTTTGGGAATTAACTAAATGTCAGATACAGAATAACATGCCAGTGTTATCAATGGACAGATAAATACGCAGTTTAATGAGTAATCCCTGTTGCCAGAGGAAAAAAAAAGAAAAAGTTTACAATGGACCATCATAAGTAACTACACGGTTATTGTGCTCAGTATCTAATTGACAGGAACATAACAACAGTGGTCATATATATTCCCCGTCACCTTCATAAAGTACTCACAAATTAAGTCTCTCGTTGGCTTGGCGCCACTGCGTCTGCTCCTTTCGCCACCTCAAGTTCTCACTCAGTCCAGCAAATCTATCATTGCCTGCTAGAGGAACAAACCATTCCACTGTGAAGTTCCATGTACTAGTACATTCTTATACACCGTATATGGAACCCCATCATGATTGTATTAAGCATGCTTTCTACAAGCAGGGGAACAAAGTAGTAGTAAATAGTCTCTGAGTGGCTGATCCCCATGGGTCACTGATCTCCTTTGGTACAAACTCATGGGGTGCAGGGGCCTGGTACAGAGATGGTCAGTATAGTAAAAATGTTCTCCTGTGCAAACAAATTAACTTTTTTGGCAGAGGGGTAATACGTCACTCAGTTTACAACCAAATGGCTACAAATACTTCTGTTAAACATAACTGGAATGAAAGTGATGGAGTGATATCCAGAAAGGAACAGCCTAAACACACAGCGCAGGAACGTTTGTAAAGCAGGATTCACATTGAAGCAGTACAAAGTCTTTGGCACAGGACAATAGAGATTTTACTCTACCCGTTTTCCATCGCCTCATCATTTCTCCCCTGGCTCCTTCACCCCTTAGCAATGCTTCCTCCAGTCGGGCTTTTACATCCTTTGACTTCTGAAGTACCAGCGTGCTCACTCTGTCCGAGGACTGCTTCCCCTGATTACACACACGTACAGGATATACAGTGAGACTCTCAATGATTTAACAAGCGTACAAAACAAATATACTGTATATCATCAAATCACAAGGCATTACATTTCAACCACAAAAAGCAGACGGCCCTGATGAGATCCGCTACCTGCTGGTCACTAGTGTAACTGCACTTCAGTTTTCTATTAGGGTAGAAGTAGAGGTTGCGCATGGACCAGAGGCAAAACGGTTGAGCCTGCCGGCTAATGATCACATATACTAGGTTGACGTAATAAGCGCCAAAAGATTGCATTTTGTAGATACAATCAATGCACAAGTGTCAGTTCTATGCCCAACACTTGCCAATGAAGGACACATAATAATACTTAATATGGACAATGAAAATGAAACATACTTTGCATTTAATCTGATTTGGTGGTTTTAATATGTGTTTGTTTTCCTGCATTAGTAAACCACATCTCTGCAGTGTACACATTCAAGATTTTAGGGACACTAGTTGTAAGAAGTACTTAGAAGCAGTATCTTACAGAATATCTGTTCAGACACCCAACATTAGGTATGTCCTTTTCTTGTCTATAGCAGACTGTTCATGGCTGCTGCCCACCAAACACTACATGTACACAAAGAAACCCATACATCGAACATGTTACTTTTCAGCTGGAATGGTTAGATCATCTATTTAAGCGTCATGGAAATGAAGGGGATGTTCGTATGATTTTGGCAACACGACCTTTCTGTAAGATAAGTTACACTGAGAACTTACTTTGTACTCAAAGCACGAGACGCACATGTACAGTAAATCCAAGACTCTGTTCAGCTGGAGCGTAGGTAAGTAGGCAAGCCACCTCTGGATCAAATTCTGCTCTGCGTTTTTCATGATCCACAGGAAGCAGGTTAAGAGTTTTCTTGTGGATTCAGGACTCATTGTAGTATACATTTTAAGAGGCTGGGGAACAATAATTAATTAAAATGCAATATATTAATTTCCACACATACAATTTTTTTTATATCAACACAGTAGCGGTATGATCCACACAGAATTAATATTTGTGACTTCTATTCACAGCAGTTTGCCTCAGTGTGATATATTAATGTGTCGAGGAGACTCCAGTGCAGCAGTGAACTCAACTGCAATTTAACTCCAACTCTTAATATCCTCAGAACATTTGGGTTTGCTTGAGAACGGTCCTACTCTTGCCACAGAGCCTCAGGCAATGTGTGCCATGCTTCCCTTTGTTAATATTGCTGTTAATAACTGTGTTCTCCTGTCTGGTCAAAAGCCATTGTAGTTCACGGCAATAATGGAATCCTTATGTGCCTGTGAAAAATAGTGCAAAAAGAACAAACTTACCACAGATGTAAGAGTCATGGCAGAAGGCTTCAAGTTGAAATGATTTCCGGCTACAGCCATTGCAACATTTGGGTTAATTGGACTTGGAGTGTCTTGTTCTTCATCCGCATTGCGGATCTTTCCCCCTCGCGAGTCTAACACTAATGTATAAATAAGACATAACAGTTACCAGAAGCGTTCACACATCAAGGGCCAGTGCCAAGTATAAATAATGATCTCCTGTCCGCAGCAAACTGTCATACTAAAATGGCATAGCGTTATGAGGACACTAGGGAACAGCCACCACTCTATGAACGAGGAAAAACCAGCAAAATAAAATGTAAGTTGGTGATTGTATATCAAAAAGACAGCGGGTGTTCTCCTCATGTCATTTAACACCAAAATACCATCATACGCAAACACCCAAATGCTTACCGGAGAGATCATGCAGCTGGGGTAGAGCATCCAAAATGGTGCTGACCAAAGGCAGGTAGAGAGCAGCAATCTTGTTTTTAATTTCAGTTTTCTGGCAGCGTGGGTCTAAGTCATGCGAGCTCAGCAAACTGTATACAGCATTAATAGCTTTTTTCTGTACCCTAGCAATGCTGAAAAAAAAAAAAGACAAAAATTCTCCTACACTAGCTTTAAAATTATTGCCATGTCCATGCAAGCAAATTATTATTACAGGTTGTAGAAAAACATGAAGAAACATGACATTATCTGTATGCAAATACCAATCCCGGACATTTCCTACTCAAATTAATAAGGATTTTTAACCTACAGAGTTTTTAGCTAATTGGATTAAGGTTTTCAAAACTACCCACCGTTTGTGCTTTTCAGTTTTTAATCTGTGTAATTTATTTTCAGAAATATAAAAAAAAAAAGGCCTTTTCCCTTTTCTTTTCTCCTGTTTTCTCCATATAAATAATAATGATGCAAAAGTATAATCTTTACCAGCTTACAGGTGTACACCCCTAGCCGAGGGTTAACATTGTTCAACCCACATGTCCTGTGGGCCACCATGACAAGAAACATTTGGCCTAAACACAACTCTGGTTTTAAGGCATAACAAAGTACTACTTGCCGAAATGTGGACACCTGTGTTTATGCTTGTAGCACAACAAATAGTTACACTGTGTTTTGCATACCCTTCGATTTCAGAGTCCAAGGCGGCATCCAGTTCGGTGAAGAGAAGCCCAATTAGGAAATGCTTTTGGCGGTAATCTGCAGAGAGCTCAAACATTCCGCTGATTCTCTGGTCTGGAAAACTGGAGCAGGAGCTCGAGTTCTGAAAGATGCACAAAGGAGTTTAGTAAGTACAGACCAAGGTGCAGTGAAAATCACTCAGTTAATCACAGATTTCTAGACCCACTTTGAGTTGATCTTCATTGAAACTTGCCCTGGTATCCAAGTATAGCTCAGGAGTTTCCTTACCTGCAAACTTCCCCTTTTCAGACTCTCACAACACATTCTGCATGATACCCCAACAAGGAGAGACCCCACTGAGTTTCCAACTGCTGGGTTGAGAATATTTTTACGCCTATGCCATGCAGATTTAAATTCCCTTGCTGCATATGCCTCTATCACTCACGATGAGAGACTGTTCCATCTATCTGCCACCCGCTCAGTAACATAAAAACCTTGCTGCAATTGTAACGTTGTTACTCCTTTCATTTGAAAACCATTAACATAGATTATATGAAGACCATACATGTCACAGTTTTCCAGGTGACGTACCAAGACATCATTTTCTTGTTTGGCTTATCCTTGAGGTGCACATGGGAAACAGTGTGAAAAGGTACATTATAACAAGTTATATTAAAACCTCGCTCTACACCAATAATTAAAAAACAAATAACCAAGCTTTAGGTAAGATCATATATATACCTCAGAAGAAACAGAAGGACAGGGAGAAGCTGGCGATGACGAAGATGCCACAAAGAAGAGGTTTAAGTTGAGATAATGTTCATGGCTGCACAGAATCCTCAGGAATTCCAGTCTCATAGAAATCAAGGTTGGGAACGAATTCAGTTTGGTTGTTAACTAGATAAGAGGGAGCAAATACAGTTGCGCTGGTAAAGTAAAATGATGTGCAAAAATGAGATAACTGAGCTATGATTGCAGATATGATTTGTGCAAAAAATGTGGGGTAATACAACATACTAACATACCAATGACAAACTTCTGCATGCAGTATAAGCATGTCTCTCACGTACATAGTACATATGTAGAGTCAGTAGCATACATGGGGGGGGGTTCCACCCTAGATGCCACTCATCAGAGGGATGCCACACTGGCACAGAGAGATCTCCCAGAAAATTATCTCTTAATATCTTCTACACCGACCTCTTCCGTCCCTCTGTCTTCTTTCTCACAGGTCTGCTTCTTCTCTTGCCTCTTCTTGTTCTTCTGTCTTCTTCCGCTCCTCCTTGTGCTTTTTTTCTTTGACCTCTTCTTTGTGAACCAGGCCTCCCAAAACACTTCCGCAAAAGGACGGAGCCTCTGGGCACATCCTCTGTCCCATTGGAGGAACGGAGGATAGGCTGTCCCTGTGACTACGCTCTTTCGTGGAAGTACACCGAGAGGCCAGAATAATGCAGACAGACTTGTGGAGAAAGAGAGGTGCAGAAATGCTTTTCTTATTCCATGAATCAGTCTTCATTATTCTGCCCACTTGGAGTACTTCTGCAAAATGGCGGAGCCACAGGGACAGCCTCTCCCCCATTCCTCCAATTGGGGGAGAGGGTGTGCCCGGAAGTTCTGCTGTTTTGCTGAAGTGCTCCGGGAGGCCTGGTTAATGCAGAAGTGGATGAAGAAAGAAGACACAGGGAGAATCAGTTGAAACAAGAAGACTGAAGAAGAGGCAAGAGAAGAAACTGAGCTGCGGGAAAAGATAGAGGGACATTGAAGTGGTCAATAGAGAAGGTAGGGAGACATTGAGATAGAAATCGAGAGTAAGAGTGTGTGTGTGGGTGCCAAATATAGGATCAGCCCCAAATACTCTAGGTACGCCCCTGTGTTAGCGTTTTCTCTAACAAGAAAAAAATAGTTGTACAACTTATCACACTTTAGTAACTTTTTTTTTACTATGACTGTAACTTTAAGGCAGAAGAGCTAATGGGAAAAGAGTCTCAAATTGTAACACTTGATAAATATGCAAAAGCCCTTATTACCTGATTGCAGTAAAGCTTGATGAGATTAAACACGAAACCACGGTCCATTAGGGATATTAAATCATATATGAAAAATGCCAAACTTATGTTGATTTTCTCTGCTTGTTCTGCCTCCTGAATAGAACACAATTATCAATGAGTAAACTCAACCCAGAGCACATATAGTTACAATATAGTATATATAAAGGTGTACATTGTAATATATATTACACATTTCTAAATATATGTATGTTTGTTTCTAATTAAAATTTTAACGTTGCATCAAAGCGCATAACTTATAATTGGATAAATATATTTTATAAATTAATATGGTGTTTGTTATGCAGAAATTACACATGTTTGTACATGGGTCTAACGCTTTAGTATGATTTGGTCCACTGTTAAAAATAACCAAAAAAAGTAAACTAAATGTCTTAATTGTTACAATTTATATAAATAATTATAAATTATGTACACGTTTTGACTGTAAAGCCTTCAAACCCACACAACATGGACAAAGGAGGCCCTTTTGTTAGAACAGACGGATCTGCTGCTCAGTGTATAGCCGGTCGAGAGTCTGTGCAAATTGATGCAAATTATGAAGATGCCCTAAAGATAGACTTTAAAACAATATGGAATAGCCTATTATGACACAATTGTCTCAAAATGATGATTACTATAGCAAGTTCCCTCCTGTCTTCCAGTATGTGAAAGTAGTTAAGATGATGCTGTGGTTATGTTTACCTTTTGTGGCTTGCTTAAAAGAGCTCCAATTTCAGCAGTGATGACATTCACAATGGTACTTATGTCATCTTTAAACCGGTCAGAGAAGCGATTCCTCCTAGGCACATCTGGTCTGTCCATATTGTGGATGTACTGTGTCATGCTTTTTATCTAAATGCCAGGAAAAAGGGAACATATAATTACCAGAATCAAATGTCATGCTTGTGTCCCACTTGCACTTTCTTTTTAAACAGAGGTGGCCATCCTACTCTTTACCAATACAAACCTCGCTCAACAACAGAATACCGAGTTTGTTGAAATTTACCAACTACTGCAAGAGGAATTCAGTACTAGGTGGACTGCGGTTAGAGAAGCATGGATGTTGTGGTGGGAGCAGATCCGTCATTGGTAGACAGAATTCAAACATTTTAGTAACCATAAACAGCGGAACTAGTTCACCTTTCAATTCTTTATTTTCAGTTCACATGTATGCAAGCTTCATAAACCACCTAGGCCAATTTCATCTCATCTGGTATGTAAGAAGGGATACTTGTTTAGAACTTGTTTAACTCAAGATAGTATATAAATAGTGGGGATCTGTGAAAAGGGCTATTAGTCTGAAATTACTTACTTAAAAAGATTAACACTGAAATAATGAAACTGATATTTATCCTCTTGGGACACCAACAGCAGCTCCCACCAGAACACCATGTGCAAACTCCAAGATACACTTACTGTATGAAGTTAACATTATAAAGGCGAGGTCATGAAAAAACACATCTTGTATAATGTTGATCTTACCAAAAGTTCAAAGAAGAACCAAGCGTACTTGAAAACACTTTCTCTGACCATCCCAGTGCTGACCACCATCTGAAGTGCCAGCTCTTCGTGAAAATGCTATAATGAGAAACGAAGTATAATTCCCCATTATGAGTAAATCGGAACATTTTAATAAGCAAGTTCATACGTGTGTTCTTTTTTAGAGCGTTATTAAACATATATTAAAAATGAGCGATTACGCCACAAACAAAACTGGAAATACAAATGTGCCGGAACGGTTTTGTGCCTTCTCACCAAAATATAGCAATCATTAATAAAACACATAAAGCTATAAGAGGACTAACTGTAATTATGCTATTTATCCGCATGTATTGACCTTAGTTTATGGTTGTACTTATGATTTATACATTTATATAGGTAAGAACCCAGTGGATTTTTTGGTTTCCTTACTTATCCTAATTTACACAAGCTTTTAACACCCTCAGGTTTTAATCATCATTTCATAAATATATGCTTTTCTACCCCAGACACGGAATGATTAGCTCAGTCTTAAATTATGATCCTCAGGAACGACTCACACAAAGTACCTTTTTACTAGATGGTCTTGTGTTGGGAATGGTAGACTGTGTGTCATTACTGCCTTCAATAAAAAAGGACATACGATTGCAGTTGCGACCAATGACCTGCAGCAAAAGACCACAATGCCACTAGAAGAGCGATCAGGGAAACTCACAACATGCACATATAAAAAAGGTTCCTTTCACACATTTTATGTAAATGATATTATATTAAATCTGCCTCTAACCCTGTCTAACGTGTGTAATGCGAGTACCTTCTCACATGACTAGGACAGTGCTTTAAGGAATGAGCATCTGATGCTATCTAATGGACATGGATATAAAGCTCTAGAGCCTTTCTGATGCGTAAATGTGGTACCTAGTCCAAGTTGTAAAGGGAATGAAAGAATTATATTTACACACACACATATTATATATATATATATATATATATATATATATATATATATATATATACACACATATACATATATATATACACCATGTTCTTTTAACATGAACAACCCAAACAGAACAACCCAATTACAAAGTTTCCTCACCTTGTTAGACATTATGGTTTTGACTTCCTCGTCTGCAGCATTTTGCATGCCAGGGATGTCGGGGTTACTGGTACTTATTGCTCGGGACTGTATTAGTTTAGAGCCAACAGTGGCAGCTGATGTACGTCCTACCGTGTTGTAACGTAACTCGGCTACATTTCCACCTGGTCAAAATGAGTGACAATGCAGAACTCCATGTCAGCTCAGAACAGTTTTTTTATATATACGTTGTGGCAACATGTTATGGATTTGCTTTAGTCTTATAGAGGCAGCAATACTTCAGTGTGGTTTAGAATATAAGAAAGAATTTCCCATGTTTTAAGCCTTGCCCTAGAAGGACTGCTTTGGACAGCTAAAATGTTGCAGTATGCAAGGGGCTGTATTCCACCTGTGTTCTGACTGTCACAATACCCCCAAAACTAATCTTTCAGACAGTGGCGTAACTAGAGGGGCCGCAGCTGCAACGAGGCCTGTGCCTCGATGGGTCCATATCTACAAACTATTTTAAACTGGCACAACTTACCGGGGTGGGCATGGTATGTATGTATTTTTGTTTGTATGTATGTTTGTGTATATATATATATATATATATATATATATATATATATATATATATATATATATATATATATATATATATATATATATATATATGTATGTATATGTATTTATGTATGTTTGTGTATATATGTGTATGTATGTGAGCATGGATGTGTAATTGTGTGTGCGCATGTGCATGGATGTGTAATTGTGGGTGAGCAAGAATGTGTAAGTGGGCGAGATGGAGTGTGTGCTAGAATGAATATGTACGTGTGTGTTTCTGAGCATGAGTAAGTGCATGTAATTTGTGTAGTGTTTTTAAATATATGTGCCAGAGTGTATGTTGGAAGGGGGGGGGGGAAGGGGCAAAGAAGGCACAGACAAGCTTTTTGAGGGCAAATGTGGCACAGATAAGGTATTTGGTGGCACTGACATGGGGCAAAGATGGCATAGACAGGCTGTTTGGGGGGTAGGATGGCACTTGGGGGCAAAGGCACAAGATGTTTAGGGCAAAGTTGGGGGCCGCTGGGGCAATTTTTGCACCAGGGTCATGGGGTTTCTAGTTATGTCCCTGCTTTCAGGTGTTTATTTTAGTTCTTTGTTTCTTTGCCACATTAATTTATGTAATGTGTTGCAGCACTAAAAAGAAAGACATTCAAGGTTTCCAAATATTTGTAAAAGTATGTACACAGAACTGGGCAACACAGTATACAGTACAGTATGGGTAGTTCTTTCAGATGCAGTTGAAAAAGAAGAACAAAACCAATATACCTGCTATAACAAAGTCCTTGTGTATCTCAGGCAGGAGAAACACATAGTATACATAGGATGACAATAAGCAATTCCTTCCATGCTGGTCCTTGCTTAGATCTTTACTGTTATGCAGACTGTTTACAATAGATACCACACATTCAAATGCATCTTGGGAAAAATTAGCTGAAAATAAATAAATAAATGAATGATATTTTACTTAATAACGGGTGGAAACAAATAACGTGCTAGGCTAATTATTCCTGCATACATCATCTAAAAAAAGATTAGCAATGCTCTGGCATTGGAGGGGTTCAGGACTGAACCCTACTGCAGTCAGTCCATACGACGGCCACAGGTGCCCTGTAGAATCTTTCACACATGTACATTCTTTGAAGTGTGATCAGGCTGGACGGACTTTAGGACTTAGGACATGTGAAAAGGCATGTTTCAAAACTACAGACAAACTAAAGAAAACAAAACAAAAAAAAACCTTTGCAAAGATTAACAGGCAAAAATATAGTGATACCAAGAGCTAGAGAGAGCATTGAAATGATTTTTTTCCCTGCAGCAGAATTTGGCCATTTTTACAGGTTTTATAGTGCAATGAAGTCTAATGAATCAAATACCATTCAGACAACACCTAGTATGCCCATGATTGCTTTCTAGGAGGCCGATCATGCACATCTTTTGTATGTACAAGTAACATTTTCTTTCTAGCATACATTTTCTTTCAGCATACAGAATTACAATGAGAGTCAGAATACTATTAAAGATAAGCATGTCATATTCATACCTGTTTGTCCTCCAATTACCATGGGCTGCACAGTGAGCTGAAAAAGTTTATCAAGTACAAGATGAAGGAACAATACCAACGGCTCCAGTCTAGAAGAATTTAAGGAGACAATGCTGAGTTTCAGTTCATGTTCTAGGGTGGCCTCGGTGATCTTCTGCTCTAGAACCCTGATAGGAAAAGTCACTGGGCCTTCCAGCGCATGGCAGAGAGTAAAGAACCTATCCAGGTGGCTGTCCTGCAAACAGAATTACAAACCATTTGTTTCAGTCCTTTTGAAATACATAAACAAACAAAACAATAGCGTTCCCTGTAATTCGCATTATTGTATTGGGACTCACGTTGTTTGTCAAGCAATAACATAATCTGGCCAAGACTGACTAGGCCTAGGGCGGCAGGTCTAGGGAGGAGGCAGTCTTTCTGCCACAAAACTGGGGGAATATTGCCAAATTGGGTGACTAGGCCATCTGGTGTGCCATTGCCATCAATGGGCCAATTACAAGGGAGGTCTTTGGCCCATTTACACTAAGGAAGACTGCCTTAAAAGGCCCTGTGCCCCTTTAAGACACAGAGCACCATGCGCAGTACACAATGCCAATATGTCAAGGCTGTAGCCTAGTTTATATCCGTGCGTCTAGTTTCTTACAGCTGCGTGTGGACTGTGTGAATTCAACAGAACGTCTTGTTTACGGTTGTTTTGTAAGACTGATTGATATGTACTTCTTCTTGTTACAACGTCAGATAAAAAACTGCAGAAATGATGAAGCTGGACATTACCTGCGAGTGCACAGAGGAAATAGCTTGAACCCCCAAGTTAAATATTCCCTTGTGTCCTTCGATCCATTTTATAGGTGTCGAGAGATTCTGCACTTTCTGCAACAAAATGAGCCTCGGATGAAATGTCATTATATTTTTTTGTAGCGAAACCTATTGCATTTCAGAAGCAGCACTGAAAATCAACATAAAATGTGCTTGATGGGGATACTTTTGTTTTAATATAATATATGAAATTAAATCCTGCAGTGTGTGAACACTATATTAAGACACGCCTAAAGGAACAAAACTAAGCTTGTTCCTTGATTTCTACAGCTACATGCAACAAACAACATCTGAGTATTTTATACAGAAGTCTGTAGAGATGTAACTCCTTGGCTCCTCAAAAATATAAAGTTTACAATGTAATATCCCTGAAAATGCTCTAAATAGTGCTTATCCATAAAGCCTGGGGGCGATACTCCTTATAGTAACACAAGAATATTTACTCATTTTTTAATTAGGGGATTTTACCTGTCAGTTGATAGGCTTCCCTGAAGTAGTGGCTCCTGAGGGATGTTTGGAAGGACTGGAGACAAGGAGAGAGTCTGACAAGCAAGGGTTGGGTATTGCAAAGAGTAGGGGCAGTCCTGGAGAAATCTTGTATATTAAAGCAGAGGACAGGCTAGGATCCTCAGCTGAGTGGAGGGATTGGGCTTGTATGTATTTGGATATAAGTAGGGGGAGATGTAGGCAGAGGAATCGCTATGAAGAGCTTTGTAGGTTTTACTCAAAATTTAAAATTGAATTATTTAGCGTGCAGGGAGCCAGTGAAGAGAATGACAGGCGAGCATTGCTAGAGCGATGAGCAAGGAAGATAAGCCTGGCAGCAGCATTCATGATAGGTTGTAAGGAAGACATGTATGAGGGAGGACAGCTAAACTGGGTTACAATAGTGACAAAATGATTACATTTAGTTGTGTCTTGTGCTAAGGATGTGAATACATGATCATGACATGATCAAAGATACCAACTTCCCTAAACTATATTGTGCACGCTCCTTTTATACAACAACCACATTGAATGGATGTCTGCGTGTGAGGCTACAATAAAGGAAGACTGTCCTAACACAGAAAATTGAATTTCCTTGGCATATGTGAATTTGTATTATCAAACAAAATCTAACTTATGTTTGTTTCAGGAAACACAAAAAAATAACTCAAACTCCATCCCTCTTAAACAGCGACATTACCTCTGGAGAGTGCATGGAATAGTTTGGAGGCAGCTTGTCTACAGCCACAGGCAGGCAATAATGTCCTGTTTGAAGGCGATCATTTACCAAGATTGGCAACCACTAAAAAAAACAAACAAAAAAAAAAACATGTATTAATTTACAGAACTGGGTTTATATCACCTATGCAGAGTAGCAAATAAAGGCAAGTATATAGTCAACCATGCCTGAGGGTCCCTGTGGGGTATAGCCATAGTCTGTAGTTATTATCAGATTAGTTAAAGGTGGTGTGAAGCATTTCCGTATTACTGAACTGTAAACCTTACCTCCATACTCAGGAAATGTACACAATTTGCATTTAAAAGTAAAATAATCACTCCTCAAATGTAATGACATTCCATCAGCAGAATATTAGTAGGACGGCCACGTCGGACTAAAGATTTTGACATTGCATGTGAATTCATAGGGTAGTCCGGTGGATATAATTTGCTCCTCTCAGAAGGTTAACTGCTACACTGCATGCTTAGGAACTATTATAGTACATTGATGGAAGGAGCAGTTACCCCATTTCAAAATGTATTTTTCTTGGCTAGTTAGTTTTGTGCTGATCTTTATTACACTACAGAGAAAAGCACGGCACTTACTGAATATCCTAGAAGAGTTTCCACGGTGCCACCTTGTTTGGGTTGACAGCTAATGTGATAAAATGAAAACAACAGATGGTGTTTCTTTGTGAGAACAGCCGGAAGTTTAATTTTCACTTCTTCGTAGAAATCAGGAGCTCTAAAAAATAAAAAATACACACATTAGGAAGGTTGAACAACCATGTATTCCTGTAACCCTGTAGTTGTTACTTGTTATGTCTTGTTTGCACATTGTACAGCGCTGTAGAACATGATGGCGCTATATGAAACATTATTCCAGTGCTTAGGTTTTTTTTATACTAGAATCAACTTTTTTGCTTGCATGCCTATAACAAGGACACTGTACGACAAGAGCTTTCATTCAGAAAGGCCTTTTACGTTTGGTGGAATATAACTCTCTCCATGTACATATTGAAATATGGCCATCACTTCAGATACAACCCGCATCTCAACCTACTTGTTGTGATATGTCACCATCGTATAAACTTCCTCCAGAAACTCCGGGCCATTAGACTTTCCAAAAATGACCTAGGTTTACAAATGAATAATTACATTAATTAAGATACATAATCCAGATTGAAACTGAATTTTTCTAACACCATCTAGGTGAATAAAAACATTGACATGCCATACAGAACCAATCACTTTCTCTCACTGAAAATGACTTGATCCTTTTTTTATAATCAGTTAAACAGGTTTTGTATAAATCCTGAGCAGTCTTTGTGTTTCCATTATGTTTTATTTATTTTTAGTTTATAGAAAAATATTGTGATTTCATGGATTCAGCCGGAAAAAAAAAATATATAGAACATTTAAAAAAATGCATAAAAGGTTAAGCTAGCATCTATAACCAAGAAGAGGGCATTCACACCGACAAAGCATTAGAGCGAAACATACTGGTAGGGAATATTATAGGCTAGAAACTGGAAATAAGTCAACACATACAGCCTGGAATGTGGAAGAAAGGTATGGGCGGATATCTGCTTCATGAGGCATCCAGACAGAACACATACTGCTGGGACTGCTAATATTGTGTGTATATTGTGAGAGAGTTATCATATATTATATTCTCCATCGCCAAAGTTCAGAGCATGCATGCCTATGTGAGTTCATATATTAGGGCTCGCTTTTAGTTATTCCTTGGTGTGAGAGAGCTTTCATTTTTTTTTGTCACATGTATATTGGGATACTCACCTGCACCATAAGGAATACAGCCTCCATCCTTTTTCGCAAATCATGCTCCCCTTATATTTTCTGGTTGATATTGTGAATGCTTGAGGATGAACACAGTATATATATATATATACACACACATATATATATATATATATATATATATATATATACATACATACATACACACACATATACACATACACACACAGTAAGCACAGTTAATTGGTATTGTACACTGGGCAAGCTAAGGCTATCACTTAAATCAGCGTACAATATCAGGTAAGTGTGTACAAAGCTGAAATTCTCCAGCATTAAAAAACAATAAAGCAATGATAACTAGGTATATAATTACCGGCATTGCGTTCTTGGCATCTTCACCGCACATAAACTGTAGTTTGATTGTAATGTTTCTTGCAGAGGAGAGTTTGTTAGCAAAGTTCACTCTTTGAGGGTAGACATACAAAACATTTCTAAAAAAAACCCAAAATGCATGATAGGATAAACAGATGTAGTATACATATCAAGTTTCCAAAACAAATCCTGCCTATTTTGCCTCCTTTACAATTAGAAATTATTTGATACACAGTAAAACAAAAGAAAAAAATAATTTTCTCGAGTTTTGCCAAATATCATACTGAATACAAACTCCACCGAGGGCTATTTGCTGTTATCATGTCCAGGCTTTCTATAATAATATGTTTTAAAGTCTACTTTATTCTCACCTGTAGTCATATGACGAAAGGAAAAGGGCCACAAAATGGAGATGCGTTTGGCCGAGCTGGGGGTATAGGGGCATAAGAAAAAAAAAATGTGCAAAAACCTCCATGCATTTGCAAGGGGACCATGTGATGGCTGAAGTGTCCCTTTAACGCCATAGTTGATTTTGACATGTTAGTTATCAGAACATGGCCTTCTTAAAAATCACTAGCAGTTTTCACATTAGCACTTAGCATTAGATAGATAGAAAGACAGACAGACTGCTAGATTGTAAGCTTGCGAGCAGGGCGCTCGCTACCGAATGTATCGTCTCATCTCACTCAACTGCCTATTGTAAGAAAGTGCTGGCGCTATATAAATAAAAGATAATAATAAAATATGTAGATACCGTACTTCAAGATTGTGTTAGCCTGTGTAATAACATTTGTACAATGTTCAAGATCTTTTCATAAATATGTTTAGTTCTGTGCCTTTCAACATGTGTCTAGTAACATTGGTGTTTCAAAAGAGTTTGTGGTGTTAACATGTCTTGACATCTTTCAAAGGGATGGTAGCGGTGGGCTACAGAAAAGTTGGGGGATGTCTGCCTCTGATAAATATTTGTTATATCGCTGAATTATCTTGTACGCAATAATAAATGTTGTAATATATTTGGGTGATCCTATTTTAATGGGCGTTAGAGGACACCTATATTTAGTAGCATTCAGCACTGTATGGTATATATAAAGGAGAAAAATAACAACAGTTAACAATGAGGGAAGGCGTGCTTTATTTGTTTAAAGATTCAAATATTTGGAGAGATCATCCGTTTGGTCTTCATGCTCACTGAAAGTTTTATTGAACATTTTCACATAAAGTGCTCTTTATAGTAATTTACTTTTATTTAGATTTATTCATATTAATTTATCTAAAAACATTTTTAATTATTTATATTATCTATTTATTGTATTAATCAATTGGAATATACCTTAGTGTCCACTTGCGGATAGATTGGCATTAGTGTACTTTTTCTCCCTTATATATATATATACACACACACAATATTTCTTTGCAGGTAATGGACGCCTTTTAAGTGAATGCAGCTCAGTATATATATTCCGCACTCTATTCCCTACAATTCTGGTGATTTTTTTTCATCTAGAAATTATACTTATTGTTCAGCACTTCATTGCTAAATAAAGTGTGGCCTAACCTAAGTAACTCTGAGAGTGCCCTCTCCCTATATTATATATATATATATATATATATATAATATATTATATATCTGTGCACGTGCAAAGACCCACAATGCATAGATCATACTCCCAAAATCCACTGCAATTTCTTCTAAAGCTTCAATAATTTATTCCAAGCAAATTCGCTTTAGAAAGACATACTGCGTAACATAAAAACCTGAAGAATAACTAAACACTGTAAAAATCAAACATTGCAAAAAATAACTCACTTGGAAAAAATGTAGTAAAAATGCCTACAAGATACAATAGCGGTATGGGGATCTGATTTACGTCAATTACACGGTGTCAAAAAAGGACGCTGTATCTGGAGGTTAATGCTGGATAGATTTGTTTTTCAGTCGTGGTTTATTTCTTAGCCAAGCAAGCAAAGGTTCAAGGCTCTCATAATCTATCTTCAATAATTGCTACATTGGTATCTAAAGAGTGAAATTCCCTCTAAAATACAAACATGTCCCTGTAAATGATACAAAGCTCGAGCTTTTTGACATAGTCCCATTATTTTTAATGAGAACAATTTTATTTAAAATGTAATTTGGAAAAAAATGCAATAAATGGAATATATAATGTGAACAGACTTAAAATCAGAGCCAAGAAGACGATTTAGTGATTCAGTTGTCTTGACTAACTCCATATGAAGCTTGTTCTAAATAACTTCACTGCTGAGATTAAAAACATCTTCTTGACCACTCAGTGAACAAGACCTTTGTCACCTTTCACCTCAGTTTGATTACGTGATTTTAGACATACTGCGTTCTTGATAATTATCTTACTGGTGACAAGTACCATTTGCTATATAAAAAGGAAAAAATAAGAAAAAAACTATTTGAAAAAAAACAAACCCTATTGCTCAGTGTTTTATGAACTGTTGTAGCCATTATCAAGGTAATCATAGAATATTATTAGTGACTGATTTATATATCACCATCGCATCCCACAGTACTGCACACGGGAATATTTCACAGCACTGTGCAATGGGTATATGGACTCCAAATGTTCTTTAAATAAATTGGAGCCATCTACTGCCCTTGTATTAAGTTAACCAATTTTGAACTTTAAAAGTATCTATATTTATGTAAAACTGCGCAATGAATTGGAATAGAAAACAACATCTGCTTCTAAATAATCAAACATAATGGCGTGCGGCTGCCGACAGTAAGTGGCAGCACTCCCAAAGAAATGCTACAAATGTGTCATGTAAAAATATTTATTTTTATAGTAGGCGAGAAATTCCATAAAATGAAGATGTTCAAGCAAGCAAATAGTTAAACCCTGGTATCTGGTATAAGAGCGGACCCTGCTGCTCTTCCTGTCTTTGATCGTTATGCTAAGAGCTCCTTCTAGTGCGGAAGAAGCTCCATTCCAGGTCCAAGCTTTTCCCCTCTGCTTTGCCAAACGTTGGGCATTGCACAATGAGAGCCACTTGTTTTTTTATCCTGTTGTATTCCTTCTGCTTACTAGATGTACCGGCACCTGGCAACGGTGCACCGCAGCCACACGCTGACTTGCTGTCGTGCCATGAAGAAGAAATCGCTTTACTCTCAGAAAGTCTTCTTAAACTTGGATCTGAATTTAGGAGCGAGGCTACCCGCACACAACAGAGTCTGGCCAGCATTTTCAGGCAAATGGATTTATTTAAGGTATCCTTGGAAAACGCGTTCCGACAGGTGCTCCAAAATGCCAGACAAGCAGAAGACCTTGATGCAAGAACCAGGCGCTTCACTCTTAACGATACGATTCAGCAGTCCTATGCCGAACTAAATAAAGAGCTTACTTTACTAAAGACACAAGGACTGGCTTTAGACAGCAAGATCAAGCCTTTGGAAAGGAAGATACGGAAGGCTGTAAACATCATGAAACCGGATCATTCCTTTCCTAACCTAACAAGCATATCGGTAGGAATTTAGGAATCTTTTTATTGATGATGTATTATCTAATCTACAACAAAATACAATGCCTGCTTTAATACCAAATAATTAGATACATGATATATTTACACATGATTTAGAATGTACCTTTTTTGTTGATTAATCCCCACTGAAATGTATAATTATTATACCTGATATAAATGTAGCACTTCTACAATAATGCACAAACTGTTAAACCCTTCCATCCAGTGATAAGTGTGTGACATTCTATAAAGAACCTGCCATTAAAGGTTAATCCAATATTAAATACAAAGTTGTATAGATACAAGTGCACCCAACTGCAACAGAAACATAGGATTTGGCAGCAACTCGCGCCAACTCATCCATTCATTTTGCCCCTTTCCTAATTAGAAACATTCGGCGACAGATAACAACCATTGGGCCCATCTAGTCTGTCCCTTTTCCTGATGTAAACATTTATCCTTATTCCATGCACTAAAATAGCCTCCACCACTTATGATGGGAGGATGTTCCATTTATCTACTACCTTCTCATTAAAGTAAACGTTTATTACATTTAAGCCTATGACCCTCTCGTTTTAGATTATGGCTTCTTGTTCTAACATTTCTCCTATTCCAAAATAAACTTCCTCTAGTAGTTTGTTAAATCCCTTTATGCATTTAACGGTTTCTTTCACATCTCCTCGACCTCTCACTATACATACTGAGCACCCTTAGTGTTTCCTGATGATTTTTATCCACAAACCATAATTATATAAGGGACCATTTTAATTATATTTTTATTGCTATTGCTGGCAAGCTATTTCCAACACTTTTCTGCACAAAATGCTATCCCATTGTCAGATTCCCTGATATATATTTGTAGGCAGTAGTTCAGATATATATATATATATATATATATATATATATATATATATATATATATATATATATATATATACACACACATAACATATTGATGGAATTACGGTAACTTCATTCTTACAAGTCATATATTTTAGTGGAGGTTGCTTTTCTTATTTCCCGCAGTCTTTAATTAAAAGTCAGAACATGCAAATTGAAGAACTGATGCGCTTGGTTAACATCCATCAAGACCTGATTGATACCCAGGAGGAGAAGATTCAGAACTTATTGAGTAAGGTAAAGTTCTCGCGCATGCAGACAGCAACTGGTTATTGGTTTGGCAAACAGATTTCAAATACCCCAAAAGATTTTAATATACAGTGTCAAACAGTTTTACACAGCCACATCTATCAATTTTTTGGGCCACTTGTTGCTATAGAAATAAATTGCTTTTGTAGAATATACTTGGTAAGGGAAGTAAAGATAGTGTTGATTTGTTCTGATTACACAGTCTGGGTCAAGGAAAATGACCAAGGACGGCTGCAATGAAGATCTGAAACAGAGGCTTCCTGTCTGAAACAAATCCCTGACAAAGTAAGGAATATATTACAGAAATATATCTTGAGCCCAGAACTTCTTCTACACAGATATAGCACAAGCATATCCGCCAACCAGCTTGTTGTTGATACCTAAGAAATCCTAAAATTTGTCCCTCAGGTATTCTCCAGAAATCTGGAGATTTCTTGGGGTTTATTTGGCCTTAGTGGGGTATTGCATGTACTGCACACTTCTGATGATATATGGGCTTCTGATGTTGGTACTTTTCTTACCAGCATGTCCAAAAGAGTAGCTAAAGAGTACAGATTTGGTGGGCTCCTACTGCTACTCATCTCCATGAGCCTCAACCTGAGGTAGGGAGCTGTGCAGGCCCTGCATCTCTGGTGGGATAACAGTTTTTAGGAAGGTGTCAAGTGATATCATTACCAAGATGACAGCAGAATTTTAAGCAAATGTGGCGCCTGCTTGGTGGGCACTGTTTAATGCCCCCTTAACCAGTCTCCTCCTAGAGGATAAGCACTGAATTTAATTGCCGATCAAGCAAAGAAGGGGGTAACCAATTTCACTGTGACACAAGTAGCTCACACGAGATGGAAAAAAAAAGTTAACAAAGGAGTCAAATTTGTGCATAAGCTTGTTTCTTCTACATAAAAATATCTTTATATTTAACTGCACCATGACCAAATTATAATATAATAGAAGGATTTTTACTTCACACCGTTTAGTGTCTATTTGTATTTCTGTTACAGGTTTCCCTTGTGTACGTATCAAGGCTCGCTCTTTTATTTGGCTTTGGGTGCCTGTTCGACCAAATTCAGACGAAGTCAACACGTCAAATGATTATTTTTGTATTGCAATTAGTCACTTTTAAACTTGATTTTTTTTTTCCTTTTTTTACTAGAGGGTATTGGCAGTACCCAGTGGCGTCGCTACAGGGGGGCAAGGGGGGGCAATTGCCCCCCCAGGTTAGTCCTTGCCCCCCCTGTTGCCCCCCCACCGAATTTGAAAGCAAAGCATGGTGCCGTCGCTAGCAGTCCCAGTCAGGTGCTAACGACGGCACCATGCCGTCACTAGCACTATCTTACCTTGATGGAGGTCTGTGGACCTCCATCACCACCTACCCCGGCGATCTGCCCCTCACACTGAAGGGCATCACCGGGGCCACCCGATCTGCCCGGTGACGTCTCGCACAATGACGCGATGACGTCACCGCGCAACTTTATTAACAACTGACAATTGTCAGTTAAAGAGGTGTGGGGGCATGCTGCTTAGATGCCTGTATCTCAGGCATCTAAGCAGCTACATACCCCCAACATATACCATTGGAAAGGTAATCGCCTCACCTTTCCAACGGTATATAGATTGTAAAAAAAGAATAAAAAATATTAAGTTAAAAAAAATAAAAATGTAACAAAAATGATTTGGGGGTCTCTTAAGGCAGATAAAAAAAGATCAAAATTGCCTAGAGACCCCCAAATTAAGTTATTTAAACATAAAGTAGTTTAACTTTAAAAAAAAAAGTTTAAGTATTCTAGCTAAATGATCACTGTGGTAGCCAATGTTACCACAGCGATCATATAGCTATAAAAAGTCACATTCCCTTTTTAAAAATGACCGATACTAATTTTTAATCCTATGATCCCTTTGATCATGGGGTTAAATTTAGCCAACGGTAGAGGGAGGCAATTTTTGAAATCCTGATGAACTGCAAATATTATTAAAATCAGCCATTTAGCCTGTGCGGTACGTGAGTAACCATCTCATCCCTGGAGCGCCTTGCATTTTTACGGCAAAACTTATTTTTGCTGTAAAAGTGATTTTTTTTCTCCCTTTACCATCATTTCTTTGGGATTGTAAGGGGAAAGAATGGTGTGTGCTTCTGTGAGTGAATGGAGATATGAAAGGCGTGTGAATGATCAGTAATTAGGGTTGAAGCCTTGACGTGGCATTACTGCTCACGTAGGAAGTTAAATTATGGCACAAAAAGTACACATTTGCAAAAACGACATCCCTTGGCGCATCAAATGAGGGGCTGCATGTGTTTCTAGTACAAACCTGGAGTGCGCAAGACACAAATGAACATGTCGCTATGGATAGAAAAAACATATTTTCAAGCCAAAGCGACATATTCCATCATTATTTGTGCACTCAACTTTTGTCCTAGAAATACATGTAGCCCCTCATTTGAAGCTCCAAGGGGTGTAGTTTCTTAAAATGGATGAATTGTCTGAATGAGGGAGAGCATGAGTTAATATGTGGATGAACTGTCTGAATGAGGGAGAGCATGAGTTAATGTGTTTGTGTGTATCATAGATGTATAATTGTGGAAGGGCAAAGATGGCACTAGCAGGATGTTTGAGCCTTGGGGAACAGGATGGCACAGGCAGGGTGTATATGGGACAAAGATGGCAAATCTTATGTGTGTTATCTGGGTGCTGGCCAGGTTCTATGTGGGCAGCGTGGTTGGGGTGTGCAACCTGTGATCTATCCCTGTAATTTAGGGGTTTTAAATATACCTTTAATGCCGTTTTTTATGTGAATTCCAATTGATCTGTACCTGCAAAGCTGGGTTTTTGTGTTATTTTGTAGATCCATATATGCTATGCTATGTTTCCATACATTATTTATGTATACCTTAAAATACAGGGTTTGTATGTCTTGTTCAGTTGATTAATACCTGCAATGCTGTTTCCATGTATTGATTTGATCTATACCTGCAATGCTACATTTAATATATTATTATTGTATACCTGCAAATACAGGATTTGTATGTCTGATTCTGTTTATTTGATCACAAGTGAATTTCAATTGATATATACATGCAAAGCTGCGTTTGTGTGTTAATGTGTTGATCTATACCTGCTATCGGCAGCAGGGTCTAATATTTATATTATATATATATATATATATATATATATATATATATATATATCGGCAGCAGGGACTAATATTAGGCCCTGAAATCATTTAGTGCAGAAGTTAAGGTATTGTGTTGTTTAAAGGATTTCAAGGATTAGTCGTACTAAATTGTGGCTTCAGGCTTCCCATGTTGAATGATCAAGTATTGTATTGTCCAATAACAAAAGTATCATTCCAAAGCACATTACTTTTGGCAATATATATATATATATATATATATATATATATATATATATATATATATATATATATATATGTGTGTGTGTGTGTGTGTGTTTTTTCAGTGGTATGATTTAATGGTGGAAATTATTAATGCCCCCCCCAGTTTGACTGTGGTATCTTGTGTGCCCCCCCTATATATTGTTTCTAGAGTCGCCACTGGCAGTACCACTATTATTTAAGAGCTAAAATCTCAAGTGTTTATATACCACTTGTGTGTTTTCATTATTTTGCAGGGCTATCTATCTATCTATCATCAAAATGTACATGCATCACAATGATTATTCTACTATCTGAATGTGGCAGGGTAAAGACTATTTTTTACGACTCTAAAGTAAGATTCCTATAAAATAGTGATCATACTTTTATAGGTTGGGATTTGGTGCTGGGGACCTAAATGTGTTAGAGATATATATATATATATATCTCTCTCTATCACCCCTATCCGAACCTGCAGCACACCTAAAGAGGGGTGCTGGATGTTGTTCTAGCCTGCCTCTAAAACAAGAATGTTTTATATTACATTATAAAGTACAGCGCTACTGAATATGATGGCAAAATATAAATCAATAAATAAGATTTATTTATTAATACTATTATAAAATTATTACATTAGCGTTGGGCACTGAGACACCAAATCTTGAAAAAACAAGCCCAAAGATTATCTGATCTACAGAAACAGAACTGCTAAGGCCTTAGAATGTATATTCACATGGCTGCCCATCTGACTAAGAAGTCGGTTTGGTAGATTGGGGACCTCTAAATGAAGAAACAAGGAGAAGTTTAAAGCAAAAAGACAACTTTATGAGCAGTGTCTTTTAATGCAGCAAACGAGGTAGCCGCGCAGGGTCCAGGGATTAGACAGGGGGCCATGGCAGGCCGCCAATCAGACATCCATAGTTTTTAGTTTTACTTCCTTGGAGTATCCTATCTGTCAAAAGGTAGAGAGAGATGCTCAGATAGAAGTCGTTGAAAAGAACAGGTGCTGAAATGAAGGTGGGGGGGGGTATATTGAGAGAGGTAGGATAACAGGGAAGAGGGGCACCTGGAGAACCTGTGGTGGGCCAAGCACTCGAATGGGAACCAAGATGACCCCGTTTAGAAGGTAGCTTGATTTTGTAACATGGTAACATGGCTTCTGGTTTTATAGAAGAAAGTCGTTTGATTTGTATTTTAATATGTTTTAAAGTCGTTATTGGGCGCCATGCCATATACTTGAAATAGAGTTCACTGCTAAGTGAGGCTCCAACAAGTGAGAAATGTTCTTCTTGCCAACTAGGGTAAAGGTTGAAGTGCAGTAGCTGAGTGCACACTGGGATATCTATGTTATTTTATCTGTATTTTGAATACATTCAGTTCCCGTTCAACTGATCACTTTGATCTAGACAAAGCAAGGCACAGAATGACATAAATAACAGCAAGTCGAGACCTTTGCTTCAGTGAGAATAATTGTTCTTTTGTTAGAAAATGTTTATCCTAATCTGAACCCCCCACATTCCATTTCCCCATCCATCCTTTCATAGCTAGCACTTATTTCTGCTATATTTTGCAGGTAATGCATTAATCATTAAAGGCAGCATTTATGTATACACAACATTTATTAATTGGAATAAAATATTAGAAGTACTAAAAGATATTATTTTCTTTTTTTAAAAACAAGAGGCTTTCAACTGCTGTCTTTACAATAGGCACATAACAATATAATTAATACAGGATGCACAACAGGAATATTTTCCTTAAACCAGATTTGTTTTGTTCAAAGGGGAATCTAGTACTTGGACACATTTAACCCCTTAAGGACAATGGGTTGTCCTTAAAGCCATTAAAAACAATGCACGGTGAGCCCGTACATGGCTTTGTCAAGAAGGGGTTAATAATTAAAACTAAAACATATGGCTACATATGTTGGAATACACTAAATACTCTTACTAAAAGCAGCAGTAAACAGTCATAAACCTATTTTCCTCACAACAGGCAGACAGCCATTAGTGGTGCAAAAGTGTTAATCAAGTTTTCTGAAAATTTGTGGTGACTGCTTATTTGACATCTGAATTATTACTCCCCCTCCTACAAATGCTACGATGTCCTGCTTCTATCTTACTTTAGATAACTAATTAAATACAATGGGTTCTTTTCAGCCACCTTACCAATATTAGAACGTGTTATGTATGGCCAGCTCAGCCCTTCTTCTGGAGAAGCTTACCGAGTTTGGCTCTCTATAATGAACAATGAGGCAAGTGAATTAAAATGTAGATCCCCTCTTTGGTGAGTTTTTGTGTATGGACCAACACAAGGTCTTCTTACCTGTAGGTGGTATGTGGCACATACACTTCCTTCACGGGAAACTCAAGGATCTCTTTAACGGGGCGAGTTCGACTTTCTGGGAAGGGTTTTACTGGTAGGAGCTCAGGGGTAAGACAACAGCTGAGCCCATCATAGACAGGCGAAATTTCAAGCTTCAGGGCACCTTACAAGAGAACATAATAATCTTAGTCTCTTCTCATAGATAACACTTCTGTATTGCCAACAGCTAAACATTAAAAGACAAAAACAGAAATTAAAATATCCCTGGTCTCCAGACCTTCAGGGAAGCCCGAGTGCTTCTTAACACCCCGCTTCCCACTACCTCGGCTTTCCTAGCTTCACTATTGCTGTTGGGTTTCTCCCACCATCAGTCAGTCCGTATATATAATACATATTTGCTGTACAACTCAACCATTTGAGTTTAACCTCTTGAGTAATATACCCCCACCTCGTTCTATATGGTAAGCTCATGAGCAATCCTCTTCACATTTTGTTTATGCAGCCTTTGGTGGAGCTATACAAATAAATAATACAATATTTCACATTGTAACAGTGTTTAAAAAGGTCTGGAGACCAGAGATATTTTAATTTTTAGGACCAGGATTTGGGTCCTGAGTTAATATGTATAACGCTTGGTGTTCCTTGCATTTAAGCTCCTGGCTAAGCTGTTATTTATGTGATTTTACTCATATTTGTCTCCCAGTATGGTCCTCATTCAAGGGCATAAATGCCTTTAATTATTGAATTCATTCATATTTATGGAAATATGAGAAAAACAAAGGTAAATTGTATGAATAGTATATCTGGGGGGCTAAAAAAAACAAACCAAAAAATACAAACAAAATAGTAATTTTTATTTTTGTATCATTTTTATATAAAAATAAAATAAAATCACAGCACTCTGGAGCCCTCACCTGGGATAGATTTGATTCGCCTTTGCAGAGAGGATCGCTTGTAATCTGCTAAATGCTTAAATAAGTCCTCATCACTGAGCTTGTCTCCTTCCTAATAAAAGAAACATAAGGTGTTTGTACATGCCAGTGTACAAATGTAATAACAATGTTCCAAAACACAGCCAGATGCCAGGCGGTAGAAGTCCACATGCTTGGCCAGGATCAAGCTTGGTTTGTGCCAGCCAGCTCTCTTACCTCTAGTATAAGATGAGGAGAAGCAATAAATTGGTCCTTAATACAACACAAAAAACCAAAAACATATAATGACGTTATACATCCAGATGATGTACCTGTTTGAAGAAAGAGTTTATGGCAAGTGTTGTTGGTTTAAATGGCAGAGGCGAGTTATCTTCCAGGGAGTTACTTCTATCAGAGAATCGCCTTCCTTGAGTCAATGAAGACCTCCTGTCACCTAGAACACACAACTTTTATTTAACAGAAAATTATATTTATAACACACTGTCATTTTCAGGCAAGCCTCATAATATCAACAACCAAATTTATTAAATATTTAACAAATATACTTAAAAAAAATTATACATGTTTTTGATTGTAATCTTGTTTCCTTTACATTTGAAACCATATAGCTAGATTTTCAAAACTAACCAAATTATAGAATCATACCATTGGTGTTTTCAATATCTGGGGATTCTCTTTCCAGGGTCATCATATTAATGCAACTTAAAAGACTGATGGGAACCCAGGCAAATGGCATTCGGTACTTTCCCAGGCGCTGGCAAAAGTTTTCAGCTTGAGATTTCAGCTTCTCCACTTTGTCTTTGGTCTAGAAAAGAAGTATATTAACATATGGCTGAGAGGATATGGCACCATGAGAGCTTTAATACTGATGATCTACCTGTAGACATACCAGGTTTGACCTGGAGTATTTGAATCAGTTCATTTTTTCCCCCAACCAACTTTTCTCTACTCTGATATGAATGTTTCTTCTACTAAAGTCAGTCTGGGGCTTACTCTGGCCCTTCACATGTTTAGCCATGTCCCCATGTGCAGCTAGTCATGCCCCTTCACAATGGGTAGCCTACCCTAGGAAGCATACCATGTAAGCTTGTAGGTTTATATATTTCATAAGCATGCTTACAATTTACAAACCACTCATTCCAGTTAGAATAATGTATTAATATTTCATTTTTTGATGGACAACTTCCCATATACATCAAACACAAACAAAACCTCTAATAAATATAAATTAATAGAATCCCCAAATAAATAAAGAGGGTTGTAGTTAGCCTTTAACCTATTTACACTAATAAAAAACAATAAATAGGTAATGCTGTCCCCCTTCCTCAATCAATGTAACTAGACTCGCAATACAAAGATCTCATTCTAAGCTAAAGAAGGTAGATGGGGAGCGAGGATAATAGTTAGCAATATTGCTCGCTGGCAGAAGGCTCCTAGTAAAAAAAGAAAAGAAGCCCAAAGCCTACAGCACCTGGGGAACACGGTTGGTCCCCCACACTGGTACTGACCAGAGATGGACCTGCCTTGCTGCTAAGATCAGACAAGAACAGGCACTTTTAGGTTAGAATGGCACCTGTTCTCATCCGAACTTGGTGCTATTCACAGACTCTTTGGTATCTCCACTAAAACATGATGTGGCTATGCTCCTCTTAACCTTTGCAGGTAGAGTGGAATCACTTCACGAACATGGTAAAAGAAGGCATCCAAGACATCCAGCATTATCTTCATTAATCCAATGGCATTAAATCAAAACATTTTTATTATTCCATAAGCATAATGAAAATCATCAAGAGACACAAAGGAGCTACTACACCAAAAGCGCTGCTTAATCATAATGTTTTTAGATTTTCTGCCATTGGATTAAAGTTACTGCTGGGTGTCTTGAGCATTCCGTTTCTGCATTTTAAAGTGTTTCATATGTTCTTTTATGTCTTAAAAAGGTATATGGGGCCTGGCAATCAGCCCTGCTGCTCATCTCACACCGTGAATGATTACTTTGAGGGTCTTCCAGTGTAGAACTTATTCTAGAACATCTATCCGTACTACTAAATCAATCAAAATAAAAAAAAACAAAAAACAAACAGGAAACAGGAAAGATTTGATACAGCATACATGAGAAATATTTTCAGAATATTAATTTGCTTAGAAAAATGCGTATGGAATACGTAGCCTTTAACATCTCTAGCTCCAGTCACTTGATATTTACCTTTCCAGCATCACTTTCTTTTAATGTCATATACGGTTCAGCACAGTCTGAGATTTCTCCCTGTTGGAGGACCTTTTCAATCTGAAGCAGAAAGGTTAGGTTTTGTTGGTTTAAATACGTCTTGTTGTTGGCATTACTAAATTATTTTATTATAACTACCTAGAACTTGTGCTTTGTTTATTTCTATTAGTGTAATTAAGATACTTGATTTAAAAAATGGACAGTTTGGTCCCAGAAAAGCTTAGATTTGTGGCATAAGGTGCCAAATGTAATGCATGCGTCCTATCATCCGTTCATTCTCTTCACCCCACACTTACAAAGGTTGTCTGAAACTAATAAAGAGGAACAATCAAGCAAATACTGAGAAGAGCAAGATGAGATGCCCAATCTGCACCAGTTGTATTTTATTATTTTTCAAGTATCGGTATGGCAAAGGCACAGATCCAGAAACTCTCCATCAACAGGAGACTTTGTCCCAAAGGCCCAACATACAGGGCTGAATCGTAAAGTCTCTAGGGTTAAGCCTGTAACTTCTTATACATGCAAACAACAGGATCACCTTTACAACTAAGAAGATGTCTTGAGAGGGATAGGTTATTGAAAACACAGCAGCTCGGGCTTGGCTGGATGAATCTATGTTGGGTATGTGGTTCCTCAGGAAACCCTTGAACACGTCTGAATTCAAATCACAATAGAAATTTTCAGAGATCTAATAAAAACAGAAAACAAAAGTATTAATTTGTCATATTTGTGTATCATATATTAGGTAAGTCATTAATAATGGGAGTCCAACTGGAATTCTTCAAGTCATAATACTTTCACACCAACTGTATGATGTTAATGGTCAGTGTTACTATTATACACAAAGTCCCTCCTTCTCCTTTGAATGGTTCTCTTTTTAACTTACCATGAAATGTCCCAGTATGACTTTTTAATTAATTTGGACATAAAGCATACAAAATGGCAACCTCAATGTGTGTTATATTTTATAATTACCTTCTTCTTTTCTTTGAAATCATACAGTGCAATACTTGCAAATAGAGGCTCTATATCTATGTCAAATCTGTCAAGAAAACAAATGCACAAATTAGATTAGACAAATGATGCACATAGCGAAAAATATTGACGAGTCTTGAAATGTGGGGTGTAAATTATTCCCGAGTACATAAAAGCATGGCCACCGGCAAAGCTCTCTCCATCGGCGTTCTCTCTGGGAGGGGGGTCCTTAATGTAGACGTGAGTGGGGCATGGAGTAACTTTGTATATGTGATTGTGAAGCTCGAGTTATGAGTGCACATTGTACACACATACAATTGAGTGTAAATTGATACCTGCGTATTACCCAGATGTGCAGACTTTAGTTTATGGGATATACAAATCTAGTATTAAGATATACATTATATACAGACATATACCATTAATAAAACAGAAATCTAGCACTAGCCTAACTAAACTAAGTGTCAGATTACTAAATGTGGTTTGTACATATCTCTGGTTCTTAATGATTATGCATAGAATGTATATTTTATTTTTTGAAATTTTATGTGGACAGTCAAATAGTCTCTTGACATTTCATGTGGCTGTGCTGTGAAACACTTAACTGTGTCTGATATTAACGGCTAAATCTTTTGACTATTTCACCAAAACCATTTCAGTATTAATTTGCCACACAAATATAGACTAGATATAGATAGGTATGTAGATAGATAAGACTGCTTACTTCAAACTGTGCAGCTTGACCATTAGCCTGTAACCCATGTGTTCCTTTGGACAATCAGGCACAGGACGGATTTCCACGGTATCTTCCTGCAAATACATGGGGAGACGTTATTTTCTTGCTAAAACATGCATTCAAAAATGAAGAGAAAAAGATTATGATAGCAATTAGACCTTAACTGCACACTTTTATGTAATTGTGTCTTAGCAGCCCCATCTTAATTTTTTATTTTATTTCTAATAATTGAGAGTACAGCTGCACCAGGAACAGCATGTCCTTTTTCTTGGTGTTAGTTGTGGTGATTTTATAAGAGTATAATGGCTGGAGCATGAAATGACATTCTAATGGGTCCATTGTGAAATGCAAAAAAAAGAGATCACCGGGGCAGCAATCCTGTGTTCCAGGTGTCCATATTGAATTCATTTTCCCCATCTCCCCCACAGGTTTTCTTGGTTTCACCCCATCAAGCTAACTGCCCCATAACAACACAATCTCTAGGATTCAACAAAAAAAAAGTAGAAGAATGAATGTACCATTGTTATGAATCATTTAAGGATTAAAAAAAAAAAAAAAATCATAATATTCATGAGATATTATGTTTGTCTGTTATATCTGTTTTGTATATTTAAAAAGTAAATAAAGGAATTTTAAAAAAAGCACGTTACCTCATCTACGGGTGGAGTCAAGGCAAAAAGTTCGGCCTGTCTATTGGCTTTGCGGGTTTCTTCATTCTGTCTTTCCAGTTCCTCCACATTAGTAATCCGAAGCAAATCCTTCACGCGGCTTTCTGGATTTAAACCACGCAAATCAAAATCACAGGTGGAGAGCGTGGCTCTCCCAGATTCATCACACATCACTGTCATGGGACGTCCATCAGCCTAAATCAGACATGGGTCAGATGTATCATTGACAGCATACTGTGTTAACATATGTGTCTCCTCTGCAGAATAATAGAGTGCGTGATTGTCAAGAAGTGAGCGGCAAAAGGCTGCCAAATTAAATGCAGCAGGGCTTCGGATGTGTTACGACAAAGGAACTTTTAAAAAGGATGTAGGAGTCATTTTAAGTTAAACATTTCAAGGTTAGTTATTAAACCAGAAGAAGACAGGGGAGTTTGCAGGACGGCTGTGGTTTTAAGTGACTGAATATATATTATGAAGGCCCAACCACAGTAGGTTTCTTCTACATAAAGCTGCTTGGTCCTGTTTAATGCATAGTTAATATGTATTTAAAGCCAGTGCACTGATTGAACTATGCACTATGCAGGGCCAGCTCAGCCCTTCTTGCAGAGGAAAGCTGCTAGGGGTGGTCTGTCTTCATACATACAGAATCTAGTCACTTTGAAACCACAACTTTAATAAAAAATCTTGTTTTAGTGAATATACCTGTTTCAGTACCAGATAATCAAAATACAGGCAAACCACAAGACGCATGGCAAGCCTGTATAATAGCAAGCATACCTGATCATTTGTTTGAGAGAATGTTTCATCTGACTCAAATGCTTGTTTCTGAAGAGCCTTCTTCAAATCCTTCCTGGACTCACTTCTGCTAAAGCTGCTGCTCCCTGAGTTCTCTTGGTTTCTAACAGGAGAATAAATGACAACATCACTATTATTAGTAGTATTATTTATTTCTTCTCGATGCTGTATAAGGGACGAATGCAACTTACACATAAATTGTCATTACAAGTGTGAAAGGGGTGAATTAATAATTAGGGTATGTCAGTCCATTGGAATATTTCTTATATTTTAGGTTATACCCTTTATTGGGCAAACATATAAACAAGTCACAAAAGTTTTAAGCAACTCAGGTGTCTCTACTTCAGGTTGATGAAAAGAACCAATGAGGTCCTAAAAAACTTATGCAACTCTTCATTTTTTTTTTTTTTTGTTACCCCAATAACAGGTTATCACTATAGACTAAATATTAAAGATATTGTCCCCACTTCTCAGTTTGGTAGTGTCAGTTAGGTTTCCTGGTCTCAAACACCAGTCAATTGAAGGAACCCAAACGCTGTCAACAGATTATTTTGTTTTCTCTAACAGGGTAGATAAGTTTCCCAGGTTATAGATAAATGTGTGCCACCAGGGGGTCTGGATGGACCCATGATTTGACAATGTCAGTTTAGAAAACATTTATACTAATTTTTTATATTTTTCACAAGTTTATGCAATACCCGTGGTAGTAATCATCCTAAATACCAAAATCGAGACAGTTAGCAAAGGTTATTTACTACCCATTGGAACATGGTGAGCTCCCCACTGAACTAACTACATATAGTATAAAATAGTATTCTGAATATAATACTCATTCAATTGGAATTTGTACTTGCTGTAACTCTGCTGGTGCATAAACTATTCTACATGTAGATACAGGCAGACATAGCTATTAAAGAGTACTGGTGCCCCCTGCAGTCTATAAGAAACAATTTCTATCTCCATTACTTTGTCTTATTTGTTATTTTCACATAAAATTTTCATCGAGTGCCTATAGAAAAAAACATAATGAATAAAGAAACATCACTGGTCTAGAGAAAGGCAATAATGATGGATCAACAAGTTCTGAAAATGTTAAATAGTCTACCTATGTGGACCTTCCTTGACAAAATAAAGTTCTAACCCTTTCTCATAACCTTTAAACTCTAATATAATGCTAATTAGCAGAGGTTAAGAACAAGAAGAAAATAAAGGGATGGTTAACCTGCTGGACCTGGTCACAACTGCCCCCAATGCTGAGGGTAGTAGAGCAATCTTTCTAATGCCCTATGGAGTCCAATATTAAAGTGCATCTTGGTACATTCACAGCATTACACAGGAACTAGATCAATATCCCCAGTGTGGAGATTTATCTCAAAAAGGAAAGGTCACATACACCTGTTTTTTTTATTTACATTTGTTAAATAAAATAAACTAGCTTGTGTTTTTGTTTTTCAAAGTTCATACTATACTTGTTTTGGAGTTTTAAGTGTACTATTATTATTATTTATTCTTTTATATAGCACCATCATATTCCGCAGCACTGTACGGTGAGTAAAACGGACAACAATTAGTGTATATATATATATATATATATATATATATATATATATATATATATATAATAAACTGACTTAGAAAAACAAGAGGTAAGGAGGGCCCAGCTCAAATGAGCTTACAATTTTCTCAGAAAAGCTGTGATCTGTGATGAAAACTACTAAAATAGTTTAATGTAATGAAGTCCTGTACCATGACCTCACCCTTAAAAGGCAATTGTTTAATTATTTTAATGCAGATGTGGTAAAAAATAAAAAATAAAAAAAAAAATAAAGAAATCAAGCTGATGAATGACGTTTCTCTCCTACCCAATAACAATAATCAACATCTGTCTTTTGAGACAGAGCATTCCTGACCTGAGGCTCGCTTACTTACTTTCTGTTAACAATCAACCAGTCCCGTAAGTACGTCCGAATACAGTCCCTGACATGTAGATCCAGCTCGGCTCTGAAACAATAAAATGACACATGGCAATAAGTAACAAGAAAATTGGTTTATGAAAGAGTTAACAGCACCGGCTTCAAGATTGTCAGTTCTCTAAACAACATTCTAATATTCAGAGTGCCAAGTTGTTTTATGTGCATTCTTTCATATCTCATTTGCAGCGGCTGAATCAAACATTAACAAGTTGTATCTTGACTAAGCTCTGTGTAGTTTTTCAAAGCAAAACCAGTATGGACGACTCAGAATTTACCATTCATGTGTACACTGAGTTTAACAACTCAAAATGTGTGGATTCCAAATGAATTGCGTATACTTGGGCAAAAAAAAAACAGACAAAACACACTGAAGTTTAAATAAATGAGCACCCTTCTGCATCGAGGAGTGGCAGAAGGTTGGTAAGACGCACTGCGTGCTTCCAAACACCCCATACCAGGATAACAATATTTATCAGCACTCTTAAATTTGCTGACAAACCTTAGGAGATCTCTCATTTTATTCTTTCCAACTAAGGGTTTAATCAACACCTGCTTTTCTGTCACAACAAACAAGTGTTCGGGCAAAAATAATGTTTAATATAAATCATAATGACGCAAAATTTTATATGATCAAAGAGTTATTTCTAGGAAGGGTTGGGCCTTTAACAATACCAGGAATTATATTTCCAATGTTTCCTTTAGTTATAGATGTGTTAAGTCATTAGAGTAGGCAGAACAGCACATACAAATCGTTTAACTAGAGGTCCATCTTTCATGCCAACTGCGAATACCATTTTGGCTTGGCACTATGGGCTTACATTTGATATGTTAGAAAAAAGTTAACTTATTAGAGTAGAGCAAATAGCCCAAAAACACAATGTTTCATTTAGTTTTTGGACAACAAATGAATGAAAGAGAAAATTGGAGGGCATTTTACATTCAGAAACAAAATTCAAAACAAAAATCACTCAACCTCATTAATTCTCATGTTCTTTTACACTTGCTCACACTCTCACTCACTCACATTCACTCTCTCTCTGAATGTCTCCCTCCCTTATACATGGACATGGCCTCTCCGTGAACTTCAGCAAGAGGGTTGAGTCTCTGGGCATTCCCTTCCCCTGAGGGTCCTTTTGCAGAGGTGAACAGAGAAGGCAGAATAATGCAGATAAATTCATGGAGAAAAGTGTTTCTGTGCCTTTCTTTCTCAATAAATCTGTCTTCATTATTCTGGCCTCCCAATGAACTTCCACATCTTCACCACTTAAAGGTGCTGCGCAGCATCGAGACAGGGACACGGAAGCGATTGGCAGAGAAGGTAGGGAGACATTTAGAGAGAGTGTCTGAGTGAATGAGAGAACGTGAGTGATAGTGTGGGAGAGAGTAAAACTGAAAAAAAAATTTAAAAAATGGGATTAAACAGTAAAAGTAGGGAAATACTTTTTTTTAGTTTTGCTCTCTTCCCCACCACTGAAAACATTTCTGAGGATACAGAAGGTATTAAAAAAAAGTATTTGTTGCACCAAATAATTCCAAATCATGTGTTATCACACCTTTGTTCCTATCTAGATGAAAGAGAAATAGAAACATGGAATAGTAAATACTAATAGTAAATTACCCATCTTCTGGCAGGGAAGGCTGCAGAGTCCGGCATTCTTTGCCTTTATATGTGAGTTCCAATTCATCATCAGGGAAGTCACCAAAGTCTTGAAGCAGTTCATAATCATAGTTAATGGCGTGCGTCATTAGGTAATTTTCAAAATCTATTGGATCGACAATGTCATAAAATGGAGGCTGTGGATCAAAGAAACAGGTGTTAGGCAAGTGAAACCGTTTTTAAAACCTTACTAGTTTGGTTCTCGCTCTCTACAACACTTGAGCATAAAAAACCCTTTAAACACAACTCATCATCCTGAGTACACATGTACTGTTCCCTTTCTCCCAGCATTAAAAGAAAAAAAGTTTGGCATCTTTCAGAGAACTTGGGCTATTTTTAAATGTAGTTTCTATTGAAATTTACGAACAATGGAATTTGCGTATTAGAAAAAGTATCTTTCAGAAAGTGCAGCCAAGTTAAGACAATCTAGAGCATCTAATTTGCAATTCTTTAAACTGAACAGAGAATAGTATATAAGAAGAGAACCTGCTGTAAATTTCACACATCCTCAAATGTAACTAGAAATTATTTGGGAGACGGTCAAAATGTATTGCTTATTGTTGAAATTATAATGCTGGGGGTAACTTTATCCTTTAACCCCCTTCGTGACAAAGGCTGATTTTACTTTTTGTACCCTTCGTGACAATGGCCGTTTTAACATTTCTGCGCTGCTCGTGTTTAGCTGTAATTTTCTTCTTTCCCGTTTACTGAACCCACACACATTAGATATTGTTTTTTTTAGGACAAGAAGGGCTTTATTTAGATGACATTGTTTTGATTGTATCATATTATTTACTATTAAAAAAAGTATAAAATATGGTGAAAAATTTAGAAAAACTATTTTAGTTGAAAAATCTTTTACTCATCTATAAAAGGTAATGAAAAAACCTGCTAAATAGATTCTACTATTTGTCCTGAGTTTAGAAATACCCAATGTTTTTATGTTTTTTTGCTTTTTTCTACACATTATGGGGCAAAAAGTACAGGTAGCGTTTTGCTATTTCAAAGCCATTTTTTCCAAATCTGGTAATTCTTCCCCCCATGTGCCATTTCGGGTATCTTTGAAGCCGACTAATGCAATTTACCCCATCAAGTCATATATTTTTGAAAACTAGACAGCCCAGGGTATTTTAAATGCTGGTATTTTAACTCTTTTCAAGCACTAATTCTACCATCAGCCTTTGTCAAACTTTATGGTAGTAATTTTTTTTGCATTTGTTTTTTCACACACATTTTACTTTAGGTATGAATAAACAGGTTCTGGTATATGTCACTATCACAAAACACCCCAATATGTGTTTAGCAACATCTCCTGAGTACAGCGATACCTCACATGAATGATTTTGCCTGGCTGTTTGGGGGCAAGAGGGCCACATTTGGGGCATGCGCATTTTTCAATGTTGAACTTTGGCATTTGGGGATCCACTGCCCATGCCCTATTTGGTACATCTTTGAGCCGGGCCATTTCAGTATGCCCAATAAAGCCATATATTTTTGAAAACTAGACACCCCAGGGTATTTCAAATGCTAGTATTTTAACTCTTTCCATGCACCATATCTACCACCAGCCTTTGTCAAACTTTGTGGTAGTCATTTTTTTGCATTTGTTTTTCCACACACATTTTACTTCAGGTAAGAATTAAAAGGTTCTGGTATATGTCACTATCACAAAACACCCCAATATGTGTTCAGCAACATCTCCTGAGTACAGCGATACCTCACATGAATGATTTTGCCTGGCTGTTTGGGGGCAAAAGGGCCACATTTGGGACATGCGCATTTTTCAATGTTGAACTTTGGCATTTGGGGATCCACTGCCCATGCCCTATTTGGTACATCTTTGAGCCGGGGCCATTTCAGTGTGGCCAATAAAGCCATATCTTTTTGAAAACTAGACACCCCAGGGTATTTTAAATGCTGGTATTTTAACTCTTTGCATGCACACATTTTACCACCAGAATTTTTTCAAAGTTTGCAGTAGTATTTTTTTGTGTGTATTTTCCCCCCACACACCTAATTTATGTATAAATTTACAGCTCCTGGTTTATGCGGCTGTCACATGACACCCCAATATGTGTTCAGCAACATCTCCTGAGCGCAGTGATACCCCACATGCATGGGTTTGTCATTTTTTGGGGGAACTAAAAGGCCACATTTGGTACGTGTGCATTTTTCTAATTGGAAATTAGATGTGTGGCCATCCTTCCCCCCATGTTATTTGGGACCTTGTTGAACCCGGCCAATTCAATTTACCCCATCAAATCATACATTTTTTAAAAGTAGACACCCCATGGGCATTTAATATGCCAGTATTTTAACTCTTTCCATGCGAGAATTGTTTTAAGCTAATATGCTAATTTTAGGACTTGCTCACAAAAATATATTTTTTATATATATATTTTTTTTTGCCTTTTTTTAAAAAAAAATTATATTTTTTTTTAACTTGAAGGTTCCCCTGATAGTGACATCAGTGGGAAATTATTTTTACATTTTACTGGTTTTTTTACTATTTTTTTCTAATTATTATTAATTTTATTTTTTTATTTATTTTTACTAATCACACTGTGATTAGAAAGCTGGGCTCCATTGACTTGCATGGTTGAATGCAGTACCTGTATTCAACCTGCAAGTGGAGCCAGAGTTCTCTAGAGGGTCTGGAGACCGTCTAGCTTACTTTTTCACCTTTATTGTTATTTTTCCCGGGCCGCCGCCATCTTGCAGATGGCGAAGATCACCGGCAGCTGCGGCTGTGACCGCTCTCCGGAGCGGTCACAGTCCATCTAGAGAAGTGTTTGGTGTCGCTGGATGCCTCCTGCTCGAGGCATTCCAGCGACACCATTTAAGTTTAGGAGGTGATCGTTGATCGCCTCCTAAACGCTTTTAAAACGGGCGTCCGCCGCCATACAATGTATGGCGGTTGTTGACGCCCCGGGGAGGGGTCAGACATGGCCCCTGGTGCCGATCGTGGCGTTGCTGAATGCCTCGAGGTCGAGGCATTACAGCAACGCCGTTTGGGTGCAGAAAGCGAACGTAGATCGCTTTCTGCACCCGTTTAAAGGCGTGCCGGTTCTGGCACGTCATTTGTCATAATCGACTTGTTTTTCCGTGCCGTGCCAGAACCGGCAATTGTCATTAAGGTGTTAAAAGGCTTTACAGTGCTGTTAAAAAGTATTTGTACCTTCCAAATTTTTCTTATTTTTGCATAATTTGTCACACTTAAATGTTTCAGACCATTAAACTGGTTTTAATATTAGACAGGCAACCCAAGTAAATAAAATTTAAAATGATGATTTCATGTATAGAAGGAAAAAGCTAACCAACTCTAAGGAATTCCTTAGCTACTAAATCAACCAATTCACCAATATTAATTGATTATCGAGTTAAAGTTCACTAGACATATGTGGTTACTGTCAGCCCTGTAGAATCTAAATGTCAATTAAATAGAACAAGAATAAGAAACAAAGTAGCATCTATCAGCAATTTCTAAGGCCCTGGGACAAATAGAGAAAACTTGGAACAGTTGTGAACCTTCCCAGAAGTGATCTTTTGGTCAACCACTGCTGACCAAAAGGAAAACAAAGGCCCGTCTCACATTTTGGGATAATATTCTGTGGACTGATGAGTCAAACTTTTTCGGAAGAAATGGGCCCTGTTACATCTAGCGTAAAGCCAATACAGCATTCCACAATAAGAACTTCATATCAATGGTCAAACACGGTGGTGATAGTGTGATGGTCTGGGACTGCTTTGCTGCTTCAGGACCTGGACAACTTTCTACAATTGATGAAACCATGAAGTCTGCTCCCTACCAGAAAATCCTGAAGGAGAATCTCCAGTCATCAGTTTATGACCTAAAGAGCAGTTTGGATATGCAGCAGGACAATGATCTAAGAAACTCAAGCGAGTCCACCTATGAATGGCTCAAAGGAAATAAGATGAAGGTTTTGAAGTCCTGACTTGAATCCTACTGAGATGTTATGGCATGACCTTAGAAAGGCAGTTTATGCTCAAAAACTTCCCAATGGGGCAATGGGGCAATTATTGCAAAGGGTGACAGAACCTGTTATTAGGTTTAGGGGGACAATTACTTTTTCACTTGGGTGATACAGGTTTTGATAACTTTTGATAACTTTTTTTTTTTTTTTTTTTACCTTCAATAAATGGGAATGGACATGTAAAAGCTGCATTTTGTGGTTACTCACTTTGTCTTTTATTAAAATTAAATGGATGATCTGAAACATTTAAATGTGACAAACAAGCAAAAACCAAAGAAATTCTGAAGGAGCAAATACTCACAGAAATGTATATTGAATAAGATACATACAAACTCCATGAAAAGCAGACAATACACTTTTATTTAGACTTAATATCAACAGAAAAGAAACATTTTACTACACACGAGTCCACAAACAGCCGAAGTACAAGGACTATTAAAATTTTAACAAAGTAACTAACGAACTCAACTGTGTAACATCATTTTGTCTATTAAAGGTACATTCTTGCAAGTTGTTAATGCAGTGTGCTTCAAAACCTACTTGGAGGGGAGGGGGTCTTTGCATACCGGTATTAATGGACAATGGGAGTTATATGGAAAGACCAATTCTGGTGCAATGTGTTAAAAGTGGAGCATGGATGACGTTTGTAGACGGAGGAGTAATAAGTAGGGCTGCAACAACTATGGGCTGGCAACGATTTTCATTATCGATTAGTTGAATCGATTTTTAATCTATTATAAAATGAGGGTTTTTTCAGAACAAATGCTCAGAAAAATACCCCTCGTTTTATAATCTGTTTAAGTGACTCACAGCAGCAGCTCCTACTTACAGTTCCTCCCTGCAGTCACTGCCGATTGGCCCACCCACTTCCTTCTTCCAGTCCCTCCCTGCAGTCACTGCCGATTGGCTGCAAGGAGGGACAGGGAGAAAGGGGCGGGGCCAATTGGCAGTGACTGCAGGGAGGGACAGGGCCAAAGTGCCAATTGACCCCGCCCATTTCCTATACCGTCCACATGGGTCAAGAACTCGTCTAACTGGTGAGTATAAAATAAAAAAATATTTGGTCTGCTGAAAGTTAGGGGCAGTTATAGTTAATGGGGTCTTCTCTTCAGGGTTAATTTAATGCTGAGGGTTAATTTAATTTAATAAGGTTAACTTAAAGGTGCAGTTAGAGGTAAAGGGGGCAAACCGAGGGGAATCTAAATCCTGGGGGCAGTAAAGATTAATCCTGTATTTATTTATAAAAGTATTGTGTCTGAACGAGTCTGCAAATCTAATCGGCCAACTAATCGATTATGAAAATATTCGTTAGTTGCAGCCCTAGTAATAAGGTGTACAATTGTTTAGAATTTGTTTATTGTGACCATTTCAGAAATGAGTCTTCTTTGCTGAGCCATATAACAATCTCAAAAATGTGACAAACTAACAGATCTAACTATAGATAACAAGCACTGTTTCTAATAACAATCCTTGATACAGAGCAACAATTAAAAAAGACAAAAGAACCTCTTGTATCATACTTCCTTCAAAGAGTAGAATAAAGAATTTTATACAATGGTGAAACTTTTTGGTATACTGTAACTAGCTTTAAATGTACATTGTGACACGCAGACACAGTCACTATAATATTTAGAGAACTACATGTATGTTCTGACTTTAGTTGATCATCTTAAATTATTAGGAAGAAATAATAAAAAAAAAAAATTGCATACCTCTCCGAAATGCAGCTCGTGATGGTTAAAAAGCCGTACCTAGAGACTCAAAATGGCTGCTACAGGAAACGCATTTGAATATTATAATACCGGATCTTACCAAAGCAAATATGGTTTGACAGATAATGGAAAAAAAAGTGTAGCTGACAAAATAGAAATGAACAGCTTACGGTAGCAAACACCTTGCCACAGACCATATGTTTAAGGAAGTGAATGAAATAGCAAACTAACAAAAAGGAAGTTTCTGAAACCTCATTTCAAAGCGTGTCTCCTACTGCACGCAGAACCCACAGCATTATGTGTTACGGCTTCTGATACGCAGTGTTTAGAGGACGAATGATGTATTTTTTGCTAATTATATACCATTATTCTGACTACTAAGGCTGTAGATCACTATGATATACTCACCCAACAAATATTCTGAAGGCTCCAAAAATGGGACCTCCTTTGAAAGATTTTGTGGATCTCACAGCTTCGTTAACCACAGGGATAACAAACACACAGTCCTCCAAGATAATGCTCAGAGATACTTTATTGTTCAATAATCCAATTAGAAAAATCCTAATGCTAAAACGTTGATGTGGCCCTCAAAGAATTGAGCTTAACACCCCTGACCTAAGACGTCGAGTCTATCACATCTATCACAATGTCTGACAAAATATTGTTCTAACAGCTTCAATGAATATAAGACATAAATAAATATCAAATATAAAAAGGATAAAATGCATAAAATTATGAATGCATCATATACATACAGTTATGAATTACTTACCTTAAGATCTTTTAAAAGGAACAGTTTAATATCCCTGACACTCCTGCATAGTACAGTACAAACGACGCAGCACTATTGCGACAGCTGCCCTCCTCTGACCTTTCTTGCCACTGATTGGCTGCTAGAATAGTCCATGGTATTCACCGAGCCAGGAGCTGACTGGTGGTAAGTATGTCTTAGCTTAAGGACATGGTAGGGGAGTAGTTTGCAGAACCCCCCAATGCATTTGTAAAAGCAACACCATGAAAATTTGAATGGAGCACACAGCTCTCATATGCATTAAAGTGCAATAGAGCGTCCCTTTCATAATGTATGTTAAATCTTGGGTATAATATGCACAGTCCTGAAAAGGGAGTGTGTATTACACCCAGTATAATACTGGTGGGGGAAAAAAAAAACAAAAAAAAAAAACAAACTTACCTTTAAACCCTGCCTGCAGTAGCTGCCTGTGTCTGGTCTCCTGCTCCCTCGCAGTCCTCTCATGCTGCCTATCGATAGTGTTGACCACGACCGCCAGCAAAGCCCTCTTCGTTGGCTCTTCAGTCCAAGCACGTTGACCTAGTCTGAGAGTGCCGGGATACAATGTAACTTCAAGTCCAAACGCAGGACTGCGAGGGGGCCGGAGACCAGACCTGTCACCAGCTGCTGGACCAGAAGAGACGAGCCTCCTCCTGAGCCTACAAAGGTAGATGTGTGTGTGTGTGTGTGTGCGTGTGATGCATAGAGTGAGTATGTTCTAAAAAAAAAATAGTAACACAAGTCTAGCCTTTGGATTTATTATATCAGGTGCCAAACAGAAGGGCAGATTATGACTACAAGAACCTCTACTTTATAAAGGAAGTGAACAGCAGATGAAAGAGAAATTATAAGCATAACTACGTCACCACCCACTCTTTGAATAATTTTTCATTTGAACACATATTTTACAAGGTTGATATGATGGATATAGTCTGAACATAAAGGTTACATCCAGTGTAATAACAATCACATGAAATAACTTACTAGCTGCAAGGAGGATGGGCTGGTGTTGAGGTTGCGTAGGGGTAAAGTCTCTGGGCTGTGGTAAAGAGAGACATGCTTCCGGATTTCTGCTGAAGAATGCCTTGTGTAAACAAAGAAAAGAAACATTGCTAATAAGTGTCATTTATCAGTAATTTAATTGGGTGTTGTGTATTTTTTTTTTTTTTTAAATGCATTTAATTATATGATGCACATGTATATTTCCTTAAAATACCACACACTGATCCCCAAAAGCCACTTGCCAGGAGAAGCCTGTACCTTGAGACCACAGTGCCATGATTACAGACTAATGATTTCACGTAATGATGTCGTTGAGTTTCATAGATGACATACTGGAGAGAGTATCAGTGCCGCTGTGTCAGTGTGGTATGTGGGTTACAATGGTACCCCCCAGCATTTGTTTTTAGTGATCCCGCATGAGACAAAGTAGATTGAGCATAACTGTATCCTCAGTCACTCCTTGCCAAGCGCCTTCCTCCATTATTTTAATTTCTCATGTGTTAATGTTAATGAAAGGACACATCTATGGTCTTTGTGCCCAGGGATCTTGGCTGTACCTATCAGTTAAGAATATGGTTGTCTGAATAATCAGGACAGACTTTCTGATTACTATTTAATGGTCAATATATGGACTAAACTTTTCCCCAGTGACCAGTTATCACCCTTAGTAACCTACCTCACAGAAAATAAGATATATCCCTTCTACTAGTTTCAACCTCACATTGTGCAGCGCTTAAAAACAATTGTGTAGTGGCTTTTGAGACAAAAATTCTGCTCATACTTTTACACATCTTGGCATCCGTAACATTCACTGCATTCCTATCTAACTAGTAAAGAGTGTTTATGAGCATGTTAGGGGCACCTTAGAGTGACCGCTGGGTCACAAATAACCAGTACGTTCCATGGGAATGTTAATTGCCCCGGGCAGTGTTCAGGTGGCAGGCAGTGTTCTGTCACTCCTTTATATACACCATGCTGGGTATTGTGACAATAACGACAAGCCAAATAATATTAAGGATTGGGCTGTCCATCACAGACTTACTCTTACTTCTACTAACACTTTCGATTTTATTATAGTGATTGGGTTTACAGGGAAACGCACACACTGCTAACTCCAGCATTTCAGTGGCAAGCCACATTTCCTGACTTCCTCTTATGTCGCAGCTTTTTCACTGCCATTTTCTTTACTTAATGGAAATTTGCCAAACATGTGACACTTTGGTTTCACAGAGTCTTTTTAAATTAGGAAGCTATACACTGTACATAGAAACATAGAAAGTGACAGCAGATAAGAACCATTCAGCCCATCCAGTCCAGTCTGCCCAACCTCTGAATACTTTTTTTTAGTCGCCTTATCCTACATCTAGTTTAGCCTTAGCCTATCCCATGCATGCTTAAATGTCTTCACTGTATTAACATCTACCACTTCTGCTGGAAGGCTATTGCATGCATCCACTACCTTTTGTGTAAAGTAATGTTTCATGATGTTACCATTAAACCTTTGCCCCTCTCTTAAGACTATGTCCTCTTTTTGTGGTAGTATTTCTCCTTTTAAAATAAACTCGATATCCTTCTGGAGATCTGGTCTCCAGTACTGTAGTCCAAGTGAGGTCTCACCAAGCTCTTTTAATAGCTTGGGGTGTATCCCATCAGGCCCCATCGACTTATTTGTCTTTACCTTAGACAACTGAAGTAGAACCTCAGCCTCGATAAACTCACACATTTCAAATGTCTTTTTTCCTAACCGAGGTCCCATTTCCTCATTTTCATCTGTAAAAACTGAACAGAAATATTCATTGAGGCAGTCAGCTAGACCTTTATCCTCTTCTACATACCTTCCGATTGTTTTAATCTAACTAATCCTTGTTTTACTTTCCTTTTCTCATTTATATATCTAAAAAATATGTTTTATCTCCCTTTTTTTTTTACTGGCAGGGCAATTCTCTCTTCTGCGTGTGATCCGTATTGTATTTGCGCTAGTTTTAATGTGTAATATGCTGTCATCATACTATAACATTGCTTTGTTTACTGGCATGAACTTTGTATTGTTTTTAAATATGTAAAGGAGGATTGGGGAGATAACATCACTTCAAGCGCCGCCATACTGCCCTCAGTTCTCCTCTTCCCCAATTGGAGGATCGGAGGGGATATCACCGCCACCATTTTGGCAAAGTTGCCAGGTTAGGCGTACATAGAGTATTTGGAACCTGGGGGCAGATCATGTATGTGGCATCCCCCCCACACAAAAAAAATCATGTTGGTGAGAAGATTTATTTCATAAATTTGTAAACTGTATGTCAACTGGAAAAAACTAATAAACTAACTTATAAATAAAAGAAAAGAAATAACATTTACTGAACAGATATGGTCCAGCATAACTCCTATCACTATATACTGTGACAGACATTAATGGTGGTACAGCGCAATTACCATCGCTATACACTGAGCCAGGCATTGATGGTAGTGCCCCTGAAACAGCCTACCTGTGCCAACTCTGCCCCCCAAGTCAGCCTCCCTGTCCCATTTCTGCCCCTAAACACTCACTCTCCCACACCCCTTTACCTTTCGCTGTTCCAGGGGCCGGCCGAGCTTCACGGAGGCCGCGCAGTCGTCTCTGCTGTGGTGCCCGCACACTGTGTGAGCAAGCCAGAGTAGGAACCTGGGCGGGAGAACAGTTTCCTTGCACAGTGTGCGAGCACCACAGCGGTAAGCTGCGGGCCAGCCTTAGGCGGTCGTCGGGCAAACCCCTTATGATTTTTGGAGCCCTTTTCTTAACGCTGATACTAATGCCTCTCGCTTTAAAACCCAGTACCCTACTCATTTTTTCTGAAAATGTTTGCATTGTCTGCTTACCTTTCATTTCTCAGTAATAATTACTCCTAAGTCCCGCTCTTCCGTTGCCACTGACAGAACAGTGCCCCCCAATGCTATATTCTGCCTTGGGATTTTTATGTTGCGTTATTTTACAATGATTAACATTATACTGCAGCTGTCAAACTCTTAATCATTTCTCTAATTTACTTAAATCATTTGCAATTTCAGTTGTTCCATGTGGAATGTCTACCCTAATGCAGACCTTTGTATCATCTGCAAAAAAACATATACCATTAAGTAATGGTTCTGTAATAAAAATACATAAAAAGGTACAGTCCTAATATTGATCCCTGAGATAGCCCACTAGTAACCAGCCCTTCCTCTGAATATAACCTTTAACTACACTCTTCTGTTTCCTCTCACTCAACCATTGTGTTATCTATTTTAACATCCAAGCCCAAACACTGCAATTTATGTATAAGTCTTCTGTGGTAAATCTGTGCCGTTTCTGATGATGCAAACCATTTACTTCAGGATATTTAACAATCCTATCCTTAAGCATGGTTCCCATTAATTTGCCAACTACTGATGTAAAGCTTCCTGGTCTGTAGTTGGCCGAGTCTTCCCTACTACCTTTTTTGTTAAGTGTTACTACAGTTGCCAGTTTCCAGTTTTCTGGAACTACTCCTGTCATTAGTGACTGGTTAAATAGGTCTTCCAACGGTTTTGCGAGGCCACTTTTAGTAACATGAGCGTATCTGATCTGGTCCCACGGATTTGTCCGTTTATTTTTTACTTTGGAGAGTTCAAGTAGAACTTCTTCCAGTGTAAACATTCCTGTTTTACATATCGCCCGCTTTCTCTTCGCCAACTGGGGTCCCTCACCCTCAGTCATACAATTCCCTTAATTTGTCTTTAGTGTAATTATTCCTGGATTATGTTTTCTCCCCTCACTTACATCTAAAAAAAAAGTTTAATCACCCTCTATTGTTAAACTGACAATGTTCTTCTTAGTGTGTGCTTTGGCGCATATAATAATGTGGTTTGCCTCCCTAAGCTTAGCTTTATATTTGTTGCCATCTTCCTCATGTTGAGTCCGTTTATAGTTTCTAAAGGCTCGCCTCTTTTCCTTAAATATATTGGCCACATCTGCAGAGTACCACAGTGGTTTCCTTTTTCTTTTAGTCTTGCTAGCAAGTATAATGCACTGTTCTGCTGCCTTTAGTAGAGCATCTATTAAATAGCTCCATATCTCCTGGACTCTATCTAAAGATGTCCAGACCATCAGAGACTGGCCTACAAATCTCTCTATTTTAGAAAAATCTGCCATTCTGAAATCGAAAACCTTACCTCTCTTCTTATATTTAACCATACTGATTGATTATCACCGGAGACGAAACACACTCCTACAGTGACAAGCAAAATCAACTTTCCATTTGTAAATACCAAATCCAGCAAAGCCTCCTTCCTTGTAGACTCTTCTAAAGGACTTTAAGAAGTCTCGACTTTTGACGGAGCCAGCTGTATGTTTTTTCCAATCTACATCACAGAGAATAAAGTGTCCCATAACGATAACCTCACCTTTCATTGACATCTTAGAAATGTATTCAAGTACTTTATTACTTTGCATTAGATTAACATTTGAAGCTATTTCTTACACAAAAGGGGAACCCCTTCTCCTTTTTTTGCTATCTCTATTCTTTCTGCGTAAGATGCACCCCGATATGCCGATCTCCCAATCATTTAGTACATTATAACAGGTCTCAGTAATTTCCACCAAATCCAAATTATCACTTGTTAACAATTAAGTACCGGGGCATTATTCATTTGTACACATCACTACCAAGCTGCAATTTTTCAGCCTATGTGGTTTAGTTTTTTCTCTATGTTGATCCAACTTCCAAAGCTGAGCTCTGCCCTGAACCTACTCTATCTACTCCTTTAAACGCTTCTCTGCCTTCTGGCCAGGATCAAGTGAGTACCTGTGAGAGAGGGAAAGCTTGGCCCTCTGGTCTAAAGGTCGTGTCTGCACCACGGAGCCCATTGGTTTTTTAGTGTCCCCAGTTTGGTCGCCTGGCACATGAGTGGTGTGCGGGGGCACATTTTTGTCTGCTTTACTGTGCACGGGCTGGCAGGCACACTGTATTCACTGTAGTGCATAAAAGGAAGGGTCCTTTTTTTCCCTCTCCTACTTAAATTGCCCCATCCTATGGCTGGTGGTGGAGAGGTACATTTTGAACTTACCAGCCATAGGCTAGAGCCAACAATGGCAAAAAAAAAAAAAGTCACCCTGCTCACATACACTAGTTTTAGTTTGTTGAGCATGTGCAGATTTTGATTTTTGAATCATTAATCTGGTTTTACACTGAAAACATCACAGTGGAGCCTGATCCTCGAAGACTTTGTTTTGGTGGAAATCCTTGAAGACTTAAGCGGGTCTCCTCTTTGGGCAGACTCTAGAATATTGTCTTTGTTAGGCATTGGTATGGGAGGGAAGGAAGGGGTCGCATAGCCCCTCATGGGAGTGCAGACTCAGAAGATAAAGACTAAGGACCTGATTTCCACAGACACACACACACACACTAGTTTGGAAAGTCGCATATTATCAACAGTTTTGGTGCTGTGTTCACATAAGGGTACTGTATGATGAAACTGGACTTGTCAATTTGCAGATGGTTAACACGCATCAAAATGATGCTGTCAGAGAATTGCCAAGAACCTACACTAAACTCACTTGCCCGCGGCACACAGCTATTGACTTTCAAAATTCATTAAAATAACATTGTGACCATATAACATATTAGCTCTCTTGTGAACCACGAAGACTGGAGTGACCCGCCACGTTACTTCCACTAAGGAAAATTCTAATAACATAATTATGGAACACAGTAACGTTATTCGGTTGAACTAGTCATATAAACCAATGCAGCCGTCAGTAAGTCCTAGGAAAGGATTACTAATGCAGGGTGAAGCGCAGACAACATATGTTTGAATCATTTTTCCACACTCCAGGCTTTCCATTCACTACATATCTAAAAGTGCCCACAAAGAAGTGTTCCTGTAATAAAATGTTAAGCTTTTTATTGGGTCACAAATAGTGATAGAAAAATAATCAAAAGACACACTTTTCCATTATAACACCCTACATCTCTCATCCAGGAAGCTGTGGCATTCACCAAAACGTTCACACACCACACTAAAGCCAACACTAAACGTTAAGGTCCTATAACATATAATAATAGTAGCAACAGATGAAACCGCCTAGTGTCTTTCGTGGATAAAACACTTAGTCATAGGGATACTTCAAAAAGATAACCATTTAACCGAATGAATGAAAACACACCCAATTACAAAAACCGGTTGGAAAGCTATTACAGGTCACTAGATGCAAACAATTACATACTGTAAATCAACCAGAATATTGCGTAGAATATTTAAGACAACATCAAATGGATCAGAAATACAGTGTAGATGTTGTTAATGTTGTAAATGACTATTGTAGCTGGACACGGCTGATGTTTCATTAAATATCTTCCTAGATGTACAGAGGTCCTTTAACAGCAACCATCACTCCCGTGTTCCAATGGCGTGTTACTAATCCAAGATGAATAGGATAATTAATTATTAGAAAGCCATTTTGCAATTATGTTAGCACTGCTAGAAATCTTCTTGTTTTCCATGAAATCAGCTTGGTGACCCCAAACATTTGAACGGTACTGCATAGTTTATAGATAAACTTCCAGGAAAAGACAAAAAAAAAAACACATACAGCATTTAGTGCAGGGTGTGTGAACACACGTTATAGCTGTTGAATATTTACCCCCATAACATGGGTTTAGTTTGCTCCAAACTGGGTTAAAGGAACATGCATGTAAATTTTGTTAGTTATTACTTTAACTCAACTGCTGAGTTTGCTCATACATATCAGGAGAAGTCCTGTCCAAACAAGCGGTAAGTCAGAGATCGGCCAAGCAAACATAGCTGCTGGGCATACCTTGTGCTTTGAAAGCCTTATAACATATTATCGCATTTATCATATACACTACATATCATTTGAAGTTATGACAAAAATGCAATACGAATCCATATATAGTAAATCAACCAAAAGTCTTGTCTCTAAAATAGTCGTGTGAAAGAGAAAGTACACTTTCTTTGAACTCTATGGTTTAATGTGTCACGTGTCCATCCGAGGTCGTATTTATTTAATTTTAAGGCCTGCTAAGGAACACATGATTGTTGTCCTAATATATAAAACCATAGAATTCAAAGAGGGTGTTCTTACTTTGTTTTATACGACTCTACGTCAAAAATAGGCTTGTATGGCCAGGAGAAGTTGAGCTGAAAGCTTTAATTTATGCCATGCAACAGCACGTAGAAAACCACACTTTGATTTAATAATTCAATGGTGCTTAAAATAAGCTTGGCCAAAGTGCGGAAAATCTTGTGCACAATGTACAATTATTATAACATTTAAGATGAAGAATGTACAAAAGCTTGCCACTTGGATAGCACACACAGTGAGTTGTGATACTATACACATGTCAAGAAAACATTTTAGGGGCAAACAAGGAGGACAGCAATTTGGATGAACTTTTGAATTTCTTATCTGGCTCAAGCCCTTAGCTGCACATAACAGTGAAAACCACCAACCAAGCAGGAAACGTATAGCTTCATGTCAGTACAGATGCGCATGTTCAGCAGGAATACCACCCGTCAGGACAGAGGAGACAACGAATACTGAAAAGTACCCAACGCTGGTAAGTTGCTTGTGCTGATCATGTGCTCACCGCGTTCTCTGCCTTTTCAGACAGACTGACAAGTCAAAAGTGATCTATTGTCACCGGCCCGATATTTAGAAGATCGGTGATACATAAAAGTTTTATTGACTTATAATGCCTGCTTGTAATATTGAACTGTATCCTTCTAAGAGCTCAGTGTCTGCCTCCACCTCTGGAAGCCACAAACTGAGATGTCTCATATTAGGATGCAGAAAGGAGGAGGTATACTGGTTTTATATTTATTTGCAGCGGCATTTTAACTATAGCACTACTAGGCATTTGAAAGCAGTCAATCATTTTGAGCTCTTCGGAGCTCATGTGCTTCTAATGCCCCGGCATTCTCACATCCCCAGGGTGCCCGAAGCCCTTCTGGAATTCACAATATGTGGAAATAAAAGACGATCAAGCAGAATCTTCATACGAGGAAGCAATACACGAGTTCTCCAGTAGCCAATAAGTGCGATGAAACAATTACCTAGAAGACACGCTGCAAACCTATTCAAAGGTAGATTCCATGCAGACAGGGTAAGCACAGGCACCCTGACTCCCTGACTGGTCTGCGGTTACACAAAAAACTGGATTGCACTGTGTGTTCTGACACCTTTCTATCATAACCAGCCGTAACTTTTTCAGCAATTTGAGCTACAGCAGCTCGTCCGTTGGAATTGACGGCACAGTCCGGCCTTTGCCCCCTGCGTGCATCACTGAGCCTTGGCTGCTTATGACCCTGTCGCCGGTTCACCGCTTTTCCTTCCTTGGACCACTGCGGTCCGGGAACACCCCACAAGAGCTGCAGTTTTGGAGAGGATCTGACCCAGTCGACTAGCCATCACAATTTGGCCCTTGTCAAAGTCACTCAGATGCCCATTTTTCCTGCTTCTAACACATCAACTTTGAGGATGAAATGTTCACTTGCTGCCAAATACGGTATATATCAGCGCACTTTGTCTGAGATAAGGTCTTTTTTGTTTTTGTTTCAGCAGCATTTACTATTACATTAAGCAACTAATAAGTAGCGAGGAGTTGAGAAGAACTCTCCACCGCAGTGCTGTCTGAATCCAATCACTGGATCAGAGCAAGAGCTTTACTTACTATTACTCAGTTTTGTTTATTTATTAAAAAAAATATTCGTTTATCTGGTAGGTAAATTGTTATTGTAAGATCATTTTACGAGACCCTGTACAAGACTATTTTTAGTGAATCAGAGGATTTGGTAAGGTCTCCTGGAGACAATCATTCCAAGTCTGAACATCTAACGTTCAGAAGAATTATTCCTCTGACCCCTCCAGATAAACATCACACATACACACCAAATTTTGCAATAGAACCAATGCGGAAGTTTGTACCCTGTGTACAAAGGAAGCATCACCAGCTTGTGCAACCCGTTTCCTCTGCGCATCATATTACTTCATCCATTTACATTGCGACAATGTAAATGAGGTCGGTCATCCGCGGCTCCTGTCTGTTACGCTGCGACTTCAATGATCATGTGAGTTTCAGCGCCGGAAAGTGTACATTTCAGCATAGTACGTATTTAACCCCGTGTCTATAATATACATTCTTCAATAGCTTAATAACTGCAAATGATACAATAGGTTATAAAGAAGTCTGCCCATTTTCTTTAAATTCGAAGCGTTCTGCATGGTTTCCCGGGTTGTTTTGTATAAACGTGCATTGGTGTGAATCACTGAGACTGGGTGATGGTGTAATGGTGATTGGATGATCGCACATGGAACCCCCTCAAAATAGAAGGTTATTATGTACAATCTGCTGGTCCTATTCTATTATCATACATCATGGATTGCTTTAGGTGGGCTTCTGATTCTTGTCCCAGGGCAGTAATGAAAGCTATAGCGGGCTCAAAATGCATTGTTTTCAATGGGTTTAGGGACCGCCCATTGTCCTTAAGGGGTTAATATTTGTAAAGGGTAACTAACTATAAGAGCAGTTTTAGTTTGTTTTGTTTAATTATTATTTGGAGTCCACGACTCGGCTGGTAGATTATTTTCCGGAAAAGGTGTCAACCCAGTTCAGAAATAAATAGGAATTCAGAACGATTCGCTTGGAGCTATTCCTTTTTTTTTAATTTCTGAACTGTTAAGAAACCAAAGCCCTGTGCAATCAATTAAGCCCCAGGCGGTCATGCAGAGAAGTTTAGCGCTGAGAATCGAACAAAGAGACCTTGTGAATCATGGCTCGCTCATTACGTAGTCGGCAACCCTTTTTACCTCCTGTTTAACGCTGGGATGCGAGATCGGCAGATCTGTTTAACCCCTAAAGCACAACAGGTTGTCCTTAAACCTATAAATGACAATGCATTATGAGCCCGTACAGGCTTTGTCGCGAAGGGGTTAAAAATGGTAGTCCTTGGCAAACTTCTAGGCTCGGCATATATTCTTTAACCATAACCGTGATATTTCTTGGATAGCGCTGCTTGCAGATGTCAGCGCCTAGGACCAGGGCAGCGGTCTTCGAAGGCCTAACTCGCGTATTAAAATCCTTTTGATTCCGTACGCGTTTCCGATGCCCGAGGCAGCCGGCTGTTTTGGCTTTATGGACGGGCAAGTCCCAGACAGGTGCAGTAAGAGTAACAGCCAGCACATTTCACTCGTTTCCCACCAACATACCAATGATGGATTCTTTGATTAATGTTTATTAGTTAGCAGTGACACCTGCAACCTGAACAAAAATCATTTGTGTGGCAAATTCCTAAACTACGAGACCTAATTCACTGAGAGATTCCTCTCTGCAGAGCCTACTACACGCCACACGTTATTATTATCTTTTATTTATATAGCGCCAACAATCTACGCAGCACTTAATACAATACATATATTCAAGGGGTATGACAAGACGAGAATTGACAAACCGATACGTGAGGTGAATGTAAATCATTTACTGGCCACACAAACAATGGAAAAGGTTCTAAAGGTTTGGGAACTAAAGATCCTTCTGGCATGACATGGGTTAAGTCTATACACGCTCTAGGTGTGCATTTATATATATCTATATATACACACACACAGTATATACACAATCAGTACAAGAGCCGAGTGTTTTGCTAAGAGGAGACATGTTAAGACAAGAGGTTGTAATCTACAACTAGAGGGTCGGAGGCTTAGATGTAATGTAGGCAGAGGGGTGGTGGATATGCGGCTCATTCTGCCAGCAGAAGTGTTAGAGGTTAATGTAATTATGGTGCTGTATAATGCAGGACTAAGGGCTGAATAAGGTTTGAGGTTTCTACAGCTGGGCAGACTTCTTATCTGTTGCCCAATTCTGTTTGTGTGTTTACTTTCCACACACATGTTCCTGTGTATTCCTGTGAGCCCCGTTCCCGGGTGACCGGATTGTATTCCGGTGGGCCCCGTTCCCGGGTTGTATTCCGGTGAGCCCCGTTCCCCGGTGAACCCCGAGCACCTACCTGTTGAGTTTCAGGGCGAATGCCCGCCTTTCCGCGCTGGACAGGGAAGCCATGCTCTGAGGCGCATACAGCACCGCTTCATGCCACGGGCTGTCACCGAGCTGTCACTTGTGCACTAAGACAGCGGACACTTCCGTGTTCCCGCTCCGTGACTCTGTATACCGCACATCAGTGCTGGGGGGGGGAGGGCTCGTTTCACAATGTCTTCTGCTTATCTTCTACTTCTCCCCTCAGGCTTTCGGAAACCCGACCTCGTCCTCGGCGCTGTGCTTCCATACAATCAGCAGCAGCTCCTGTATTGCTAGTGAGGCTGAGGCGCTGCTGTCAGGACTCACACGTTACCCGAAAAAAGCCCTGCCGCAAACCTCAACTCACTTTCAACGCAGTCTTGTTAAATGAAGCCTAATCCTGTGGAAATGTGACCCCAGCGACCGCGGATAAATAGCTTCAAAATCCCCTCATGCCAGAAATAAACAGTTCGTTAAAGTCTATCCTGCTGTTACCGCCACATTTACCATGCTAAAGTACACCCAGCTTAACTCTTTCATAACACAGCGGGAGTTGGTTTGTAAGTAAAGGACGTCCGTTTTCTGGGGAGATTTATCATACTTCTCCTTTTTCTGCAAGTTTATGCTTACTTCCTCTTCTGATGTATATACACATATATTTATTTATGTCTGTATATATATATATATATATATATATATGTGTGTGTGTGTGTGTGTCCTTGCGGGTGTGTGTGCATATATCTATATATGTGTGTGCGTGTATTTATGTATATATGTGTGTCTTTATATGTGTGTGCATGCGTGCGTGTGTGTGTATATATATATATGTACATGTACAGACACACACATAAATATATACACACGCTCGCACATATATACCGGTATATATACACACACACATGCATATATATATAGTATACATATATATACAGACACACATACATATATATATATATATATATATATATATATATATATATATATACACAAGCGCACACAGTTTCTAAAAAAAAAACCAACAACATATGTACACACCTTAAGACAAACATGAAGGGACCAGAGCCTTAGATGTCTATAAGCAAACCAATAAACAAATCATTTAACTCTTTGAGTGCCGGGGGGGCAGGGCACACATATCCCTTTCATGGGCAGGACAATTTCATTGTTTTTATGCATTCTGCGCATGTACTACTATATAGTTATTTGAGGTGACAACCTTATAAACAGTCTACGCTTCACCTAGGGAGCACTAGTGTATATATGTTTTCAGTGCATCACTCCAACACAAGTATTACTGTTTTTCAACACTTATTGCCAGGGAAGCAGGCGGCAATACTAGACACCATTTTTATCTCACTTACAATATTACCCCATTGGAGAAGCTGCTGGTTGGTCGCTGACTGATCAGCAGCATTCTCTTTCACCCAGAATGGATCCTCAGCATCTAGTTTAAACGTGGGGCATCTGCCATTATTGGAAGTCTTCTGCTCAGTAGGTAGGAGAAAGTTGGCCAACTACACTGTTTTAGTGATCACTTTATACGGCTCACTAATGTAGAATACTACTATTTAGGTGATATGCCTTGGGCCGTGTAGGCCCACTTTGGCAACTGCATATGTACACAAATATCACGAATGCAGGCCATGAAGGTCACAGCATGCAATAAAGAGCACACAGTATATATATATATGTATATATATATATATATATGATAACACATACCTACAAGAAGTAGATTTCTGTGATCATGTGGAAGACACAAACTCTTAACTATACACGTGCTCAGAAGTATGTAAACCTCTTTCTACCCCAGGCATACCTGTGTTTGATGACCAATACTCCCAGCACTCTCATCAGTATTCTAGACTAATGGGAGTTAAAGTCAACAAAAGCTAATCTCTGAGCAACCTCCAGCTTTCTCTTCAGATGAAGCCATCACATTGAACATTAAACGCACGGCTTTCCTCTTTAACGGTACTCCGGCACATAATGTAAGATGCAAGACTTCCTCCTGGATCAGGTAAGCTCAGGGGCCGACTGGAGCCTCTCCTCAGGTACCCTAGAATCCAACTATGTAGGTGAATTACGTGTGAATTAAACCAGCTCCAGGCAATGTGACCCTTAGAATTTGTCCTTTTTACTCTCTGAATCCAGTAAAAACCCTAAGGAAGGTTTGGATACCCTGTCTAACTGCACCCATGTGTCCCAGATTTCCAGGGATAATCCTAAAATAATGGTCCTGCATCCCAAACAACCTCATTCAGCTACTATGTAGCAGGATGAAATAATTGTATGGGTGGAGGGAAAATAAGATGGGGAGGGGGAGACAGGGCAAACAGCAGAAATAACATTTGCACCTTACAGTCATGTGATACAGAGGGAGCTTTAGGAGTGTGTTGTATAGTACCCAGGAGCACTGTGGGACCCCAACATGCTTCACCCATCACGTGAGCCAATACGTACAGGCCTCGGACTGAGGTGACATTGCCTCACACTCACACTCAGTCTGCAGATCTCCAGCAAGAGACCGGTTGCTGCAGCGTGCTGTAAAAAGGAGCCTGCGGCTGTGCATATCCAGCCAACGGCCACACTGGCGGCCACCAAACTCAAAGTGCCAGGGCCATCCGACCATGCCCAGCCCTGAACATGCATAATAGTACACATTTGGAAGAATGTATGAACTAACAACAGAGATCTATAGAAGCGATACTCAGCAATAGTCCATAAAGGCTTTATTATACAAACTATCCAAAAATGGAAAAATATGTATCGAAAAACACACAAATATAAAACATGGCCTTGCGACTTTCAGTAGCATTTATGGATGTAAGGCTAGATGAGCATTGACCTTGGAATAAGATTATTAAAGAAAACTTTCATGGATGATGGTCCAAAAATATCATGTTTCCTTTTTGACTACAGTTGGGGTACTGTAGCTTCTAACTAAAATTGAGCTGCAGTACCGATGGATGCGATGTAGAATATATCCTTGGTGTGGCCTTCTCCAACAGTAGCAGAACTGGCTGCAGAACTATTCCTGTCTTCCTCTCTGCTTTCTTCCCTATTCCTATTCCCAAATATATTCGGTCTCCTTTTCTGTCCTTTCACTTCATACATTTTTCTTGTCCCTTCCCAAAGTATTATTTTCCATCTGTTCCCGTAACTTCTGCAGCAACACATTCATGTATTGTTTTTTCTCGCATACATTTCTTGTTGGCTCATCCACAGTACACATACAACACACATATGTAAGTTGTGCTCCTTTCTTTATGGACCAAGAGGATTACTGCTTTCCATCCCATCACTTTGTATCTACATCACCACCTTTGCACTTGCAGATCTCCTAATTTGCCACAGATCCAAAAAGCTGTAAATGCAAAGAGATCAGTCCATCTGAAGGTGGCACTGTGTTTTAGATGAAATTTAACTTTATTTAAGCAATAAAATGGCAAGCAGTATTCTTCTTCCACACACTAACACCCTACATTTACAATCACAATAGGAACATACACGCACTCACCTTAGTACACCCCTGGGACTGTCTCCCTTACAAAAGGGACACATTGGAGGTATGGCTAAACTGAGTCTTAGTCTGTGAGGACTATCTGATCTATTGATAGCAATGAATTTAAAATAAACCTGTATTTATTCACACCATATTTATAGGCAAACCCTCTCTACTACTTTTAGAGCTGTACAACACTCAATACAGCAAACATTCTGATCTCCTGGTAAAGAGGCTCACCAGGGGAGGAAAAAGGAGAGGGCAAATGAATTGAGGGTCTCAAAGAGACCCCTGTCTCTGTGACAATGTGGTTTTAAAACAATAATATGCGGCTACATTTCAAAGTGAATGTAAATCCCCAAGCATTCCTACGCACAGACTAAACCGAGCAGCAGCTTCACGAGCCGCTGTTGAAGGGGGGTGTTATTTGCTGCTACACCGGAAGTAGCTGTCCGCTGTCACTGCACATGGGAACCGGAGCTGGGATTCTTACCTGCATCGGGCAGCGGTGACCCGGGTGATGTATGCAGCACTTAGTAATTGAGCCTCTTAATACAATATATGTGTGTTGAAGTTGGGGAGCCATCATTTACACTAATAATGGAGGGGACAGGATCTTATTTCTCCAAGATCTCCGGTCCGTTTCAGGACATCGAGAAAAGCAGGTCTATTTTAGGGAGACCATAAGTCCCCATTTAAGGGACAGTCCAATGACTTACTAAGGTCCTCTTAGATTCTTTTTAAGGTCCATGCAAGAAAAGAGAGGCTTTAACAATAGACCTCTATGACTTTATCTGACCAGCCTAAGACAAGGGGAGAATGATTGCTAGTGACATAGATGCAACAGGAACCACTGGGGTTAATTCAGGGAGCCTATAGAATTCACAGTGATCATTAGACTTGTGTTATAGGTGCACCTATATATTAAATATATTCCCAATAATATACCTGTCTTCTAGGACAGCTAGAATATAGTTTTCCACAGCAGTGAATTGTTGGGTTAAAATTAACTTTATGGCTGGTAGCCAGGATCAAATGTCTAATCTGGCCGGTCGTCATGCCATTTAGCAGCCACATCCTCCTACCAAATATCACTTATTGTTTGCAGATTAAATAACAAGTCACGGGCATTTTATCTGCTTTGTGTTTAGAGGCACTCTAATAAGGGGCACTTTGTTTTGGGCCTTTCCTGGGCTAAACTAATTAGAAATGATCTAATGACAGCCTGGAGTATCCCTTGTCATCAGGAGTCCTCTGGCTGCAGTGGAGATCCAGGCGAGAGGAGAGTGCGGAATAGAGTTTCTTCGATCTTATGGGCTTACTATTTTGCAAGCTGGCTTTTGCTCACCTTGTATGGATCCTCAAAACTTCTGGGGTTACAAAAAACCGAGATCACACAGATGCATTTCGGTCTCCCTATAATATGGGACCAGATTTGTATGATTAGTATCTAATAAATAAGGTCAGTAGAATAACCGTAGTATTTTTAAGGACTTTCCAGTCTTTAACCCCTTCTTACTTCTACTATAGCAGGAATCAATAAGACTGGACTTTGACTGGAGTTATTATTATGTTTTCTGTTCATAGAAGCAGAGCCTCCATGGAGGAAGATGAAGACTGCCCAGAACTTGTGCCTATAACTGACATAGCACCATCTGGTGAGCCAGAGGCCAAGATACCCGTTACCATCATCACAGGCTACCTTGGTATGCAAAATTAACTCAACAGACCTTCGAATGAGCTTCGGGTTATCATTAGGTTTTGTAACTAGAATATCTGACAAGTATGTAATAATAATAACATGAATTATATGTAACTAAGTAGCAATTATGCATGTAGATAGCTTTCTTGAAAGTCTTAAGATTTCAACTTTGTGTACAGAAACAATATTAAATGTAGAAATTACCCAGCGTTATAATGCATGCAGGAGAGGGTGGAATAGTATCCCAGCATAAGAGGTTAATACAGTGAGGGAAATTAATAATGTATACATGCAATGGACGGGCATGAAGCTATGGGCAAAAAATGGGCAAACTAAATGGTTCAAATAGTTCTTACCTGCTGTCAAATGCTATGTTCTATGTTAGCTTCGACCCTTTATGTGTTAGCACTCTGCCCTCTAGTGGAGTCATAAAATATAGCATGTTAGGTGATTTATTTTGTGTATTATTGTGTCTTTGCTATGTTACCGTAAGATTACCACTTTGTGTACAGAAAAACTATAGAATGTGGAAACTGGCTGAATAACAAACAGATAAAATTATAGAGATACTCTAAAATGTCCTCTTAGCCTTTTGCAATGTTTTGACTTATAACTTTGACCCTTTGCTAGTGGAGACATTAAATACAGCAAGTTGATTAGTAATTTCGTTTTTGTGTTGCTTACTATTTGGGATGTTACTGTTGCTTTTATTGATCAACCTACTGTTCTTGTACCTTGATTTTAGCTTATTTTCAGATCTCTTTATATTGGGTTTAGCAGCACTTGGGTTGGGGGGGCAGAGTAAGATTTCATTGATTGGTACAAAAAGACATTGTGGACAGACTTGCCTGGAACTTATCATAGGGCATCTTGATTTTTTTCAAGCAAATCAGTTAGGCATTTACTTTGCATTCAAACTTTACTGTTAGTATAAGCAATGGGCGTTGTATTTTTTATATTATTACATACTTGCCAAATGCCCCCCCCCCCTTGACAGCAAGAACTGTGTTCTACTGGCTGGTAGTTCTAGCAAATGCATATGCTGATTACCCATTTAGGGCAGAAATAAGTTTTTATATGTATGCTGTAGGAGTCAGATGGTGACATTAGAGGGAGTGGTGTGACATCACAACTCCTCAGTGATAAAAGCACTTCTATGTCCTGCTCTGACAACGGCATGTATACGTTTAATTAAATATAGTAATAGGAACACTTATAGTTTTATGTATATGGTATATTTAATTAGATATTGTGTATATTTTAGGTGCAGGGAAAACCACTCTTTTGAACTACATTCTGACTGAACAACACAACAAAAGGATTGCAGTTATCATCAATGAGTTCGGGGAAGGTAAATAAAACGAAACTTTAATAGAGAACTATGGCATTTTCCTCCAAAGTAAATTATGCAAAAAAGTACATGTTCTAAAAGTGAAATAATCTGATCTAGTTTTCAAATAAATGTGGTTTGTTGATTTAAACCATTAAATGCACTGTATGACACTACAGTCTACAAAATGTGAATGCCATTTTATAAATAGTTAGTAATGTACAATACAGTCCAATTTGTCTTAATGTCAGTTAAACCTACAGAAGCATTTATTAGCTAGGATTAGGGATACTCTGATTCCCTATGTCGATGATATATATGTGTATTATATATATAATTTGTTTTATATATCGCCATCAAATTCTGTAGTGCTGTGTGTATGTATGTATGTATATATATATATATATATATATATATATATATATATATACCGTATTTGCTCGATTATAAGACGACCCTGATTATAAGACGACCCCCCAAAATCTGAATATTAACTTAGGAAAAAAAGAAAAAGCCTGAATATAAGACGACCCTAAAGGAAAAAAGTTTTACCAGTAAATGTTAATTCATGTAAACTATTTTTTTTAATAAAAGCTATGATTGAGAAAAATATTTTTTTTGTTTTTATTTCTTGTATTTTCCAACCTGTCCCCCAGTTACGCACATCTGCCCCCAGGCTTGCCACTCCAATATGGCACTGTGGCCCATGATATGCCTTTTAACCCTCTATATGCCACTGTGCCCCATGGTATGCCTTTTGACCCCCTATGTGCCACTCTGCCTCCAGAAATGCCTTATACCCCTATATGCCACTCTGCCTCCAGAAATGCCTTATACCCCTATATCCCATTCTGGCATTTAGGGGGTTAAAATGCATATTATGGGGCAGAGTGGCATATAGGGAGGTATAAGGCATTTCAGGAGGCAGAGTGGCATTAAGGGAGTTAAAAGGCATTGTATAGAGCACTCTGCCTCCAGAAATGCCTTATACCCCTATATGCCACTCTGGCATTTAGGGGGTTAAAATGCATATTATGGGGCAGAGTGGCATATAGGTGTATAAGGCATTTCAGGAGGCAGAGTGCTCTATTAAATGCCCCCTTAACGCCACTCCAGAAATGCCCTATGCCCCCATTTAACACACACACACACACACACACACACACACCCTATACCCCCATTTAACTAACACACACACACACACTCTCCCCTCCCCTCCCCTCTCAGCCCTCTCTTACCGGTGCTTCCAGCCGGGGCAGCGGGTTGACGTCGCCTTCTGCTGCAGCCGGAAGGAGGTGGAGTTGGCAGCGGGGGTTTGTCTGCGTCCGTCGCGTATACTTTCCCCGGCTGTCAGAGATCAGAGTTCCCCGCACCGGTGCGGGGAACTCTGATCTCTGACAGTCGGGGAAGGTTTGCGCGACGGACGCAGACAACCCCCGCTGCTAGCCACACCTCCTTCCGGCTGCAGCGGACGTTGTCTACGCGGATCGCGTAGACGTCAACCCGCTGCCCCGGCAATACAGCAGGAAGCACCGGTAAGTGTGTATGATGGGGGGGGGGGGTGAGACAGGAGGATCCAGGTCCCCTGCAGCGGTGCGGGGGATCTGGATCTTAGTCTCCTAATCAGACTCTATTTGAGGTCTGATTAGAAGACGACCCCGATTAGAAGACGAGGGGTATTTTTCAGAGCATTTGCTCTGAAAAAAACCTCGTCTTATAATCGAGCAAATACAGTATATATATAAAAAATGTACTGTATTTGCTTGATTATAAAACAAGCCTTCAAACAGGATCTTATTGATAGAAAAAGCCTGAATATAAGACGACCACCATATTGGGAAAAAACATTTATGTACAGTAGTGTGTGGGTAGGACTGTGGGTAGTAATGTGGGGCGGTAATTTAATTCAAAATTCATGTGTACAAAATCTTGTATTCTCACTTAGTCTCAGTCGGTGGCTCAGAGATGAGTAGCACATCTTTAGGAACAACATATCCCAGTCAACCTTAAGGCAGCCTGAGGATCATGGGATATGTAGTCCACAAAGATTTGACCCTACTGGAAGAGGAGCGCAGACTAATAGGCATGACTGTGGGAGATCATACTGCATTATGCAGCATACACTTCGTGAAGATGGTTCCTCAGTGACGGGGTCGCATGAGCGCTACATAACTCACGTGATCAGCGCCTACGTGTGTCCGCATATTGGCTTGCAATTTAAGAGTCTACCAAGTCATTGAATGCGCACAAGCGTGCGTATAATGTGTCTGGGGGCTATAGTAGGTGGCGGTGGGAGTGCTATATTAGAGGATCAGCGGCACAGATCATGCGCTAACGTGAGTCACTCTAGCATGGCAAACTCCATGACCTTAATATAATACCCCATGTTTTATGCTCTGCAGGTAGTGCTGTGGAAAAATCTTTGGCCATCAGTCAGGCTGGTGAGCTGTACGAGGAGTGGCTGGAATTGAGGAATGGCTGTCTGTGCTGCTCTGTGAAGTAAGGAATGTATTAGGCGCTGTAGCCAAGGCTTCTCCTGACCACTATGTTAACCAAAGACTGAAGAGTCCTTTATACTAATCAGTGAGCTGCATAGTTTCATGTAAACAATAGTATTGTGAAGTCATTTTTTAAATACAATGTGTATCCCAGGTACAAATGCATGAAAAAGCATTAATGTGTTCATGTTAATCTCTCATATCAGTAAGACCGTGTTTGCTTCATTGGTTATAAGTATGTCTCTTTCGTGTTCCGTTTCTATTTCTTTTGCTGCAGAGATAATGGCCTGAAAGCTATCGAGAATCTAATGCAGAAGAAAGGGAAGTTTGACTACATACTGCTGGAGACAACAGGACTGGCCGATCCAGGTACATCTATCAGTACTTTGTGCAGGATTAGCGGTTATGCGTAATGGCATGTATAGCATAACGTAGTAGTGAAAAAACAATACATATAACAAAACGTGTTCGTATGGTAGAAAAATGTGCTCTGGTGTAAGTTTCATACTTTGTGATGTAGTGTTTTCTGTTCTTTTGGAGGAAAACGGCCTTGTTAATACCAAATAATGTATAGTGTATAGATTAAAGTGCACCCAATTTATTTTACCCACATTATGTAGTAGGAGATGGGGGTGTATAAACCAAATCACAATTTACCATTGGAATTGCTGAGCTGGACCTGCATAATGCATAGTTAATTAGATGACATGCCTAAAGAAATCTGACCACGTAATGCATTGCACAGGGCCAGCTTGACCTTACTTGGAGAATACGTTTGGCCGGGTTGGCCTTTTTTAATGGATCATAAAGTTGGTTAGTTGGGTTGGAAAAACCCAAGATTAGTGAATGTACCCCCTGCTGCACTTCTGTATGAGTGAAATGAGAACATAGTTCTAATTAATGGGTAAAAATAACTCTCAAAAAGTGTTGACCTTATGGGTGTCCTAAAAGAAGCTTAGATTTGTTAAAACCATGCATTAGGAAAAAAACAGCTTTAAAATGCTGCGAATTGGGCCACATATGTCTGCCTTTTGGTGTGACTTTTCACTATAGGTAATTGAAATACGTATGTCATGATTTCAGCTGGTCAGCCATGCGAAAATCTCATTTTATCCCCCATGTAGACCTATTAAGACAATAAAGACTACAGTGTTAAGTTAATTGCACTTTTATTATGTGCTTTTGTCCTTAGAATTTAGGGAGCTCTTGTCACCTCGTCACGGGCAGGGAATCCTTATTGACACTCCACTTATTTCTCATTCAACAACTTGACACCCTCTTGCTCAAAGCTAAATCATTGTCGTTGCCAAAGTAATTTCCTTGAAAAGAGAGGACATTGATTCAGCCTCCGTTACTCGCAAACCCCCGCTCCAGCCAAATTGGAAACTGTTAAGCTTTTTGGAAAATAAATCAATAGATATCAGGAAGCTATCATGCCCGGTGGCTCTTGCTGCGTCTTGCATGGGTAAGCATTGAGAGTAGCTGACAGGTATTAGGATGTTGACACAAAGTGATTGCCGGAGGACCACATCTGATCTTATCAAAGAGACGGCAGCAGACGTTTCAGTGAGTCCTGTTATCGTTGCCTCCGCTCTTGTGTTTCATTCGTTCGGACAGCCTTATCATGTGTGAGCCGGTAAGGCCTTTGACGGCAAGTGCAAAAGTTCTGTTTGCTGTCGCTGTTGTCCCTCGCTGTCATGTTGCTGCGATGAAACGCGCTAATTCAGGTCATCCGAAAACAAATGGTTCGGTTCCCCTTTTCACAGACAGTTAAACAAGGCAGCTGCTGCAATGAGCTGTGCGGGCTGTGCTTATTGAATTATATTTAAAGGTCGAGCCCTTTGCAATTGTTAAGCCGTCTTTTCAAGATAGGAGGTGTGCATCCTGACATTGTTGTGTCATAGCTGTGAATGGAAGGAAAAAATATAGCAATTTATGGAAAGAAAGAAAAAGCAGAGATAACCTAAAGATGTTTAGAATGCGATACTTTCACAGTAGAAAGATAAAATATATACTAAAATGTGTCACAACTTCTTTAGGCTATCTTTACTTGAACCAATACAGTATTATCAAACACAAACCTTACTCACCGCTAGCGCAATACATGAAAGGTACTCGGCGCACTGATTGCCTGTATTTCTTGCATCGGAGGGAATACTCTCTAATTCTAAATCGGTGTAATTCTTATGAGCTGTATATTTCTTCCAGGTTCAGTGGCTTCCATGTTTTGGGTTGATGCTGAGTTGGGAAGCGACATATACTTAGATGGTAAGCAAGTGCCATAGGCGTACCGTATTTGCTCGATTATAAGACGACCCCCCAAAATCTGAATGTTAATTTATGAAAAAAAAAGAAAAAGCCTGAATATAAGACGACCCTATAGGAAAAAAGTTTTACCAGTAAATGTTAATTCATGTGAACAATTGTTTGTTAATAAAAGCTACGATTGAGGAAAATATTTTGTTTTTATTTCCAGTTATGCACATCTGCCCCCAGGCTTGCCACTCTGCCCCAGAAATGCCTTATACCCTCTAAATGCCACTGTGCCCCATGATATGCCTTTTAACCCTCTATATGCCACTGTGCCCCATGATATGCCTTTTGACCCCCTATGTGCCACTCTGCCTACAGAACTGCCTTATACCCCTATATGACACTCTGGCATTTAGGGGGTTAAAAGGCATATAATGGGGCAGAGTGGCATATAGGGAGGTTTAAGGCATTTCAGGAGGCAGAGTGGCGTATAGAGGGTTAAAAGGCATTTCTGGAGGCAGAGTGGCATTAAGGGGGTTAAAAGGCATTTCACAGAGCACTCTGCCTCCAGAAATGCCTTATGCCCCCCCATTTAACACTCCCTCCCCCTCCCTCCTCCAAACTTACCGGTGCTTCTGAGTCCCCGGTGCTTAGTACGGGCAGCGTGTAGAGCTCTACGCGATTCGCGTAGACAACTGAGCGGAAGTTGTCTACGCGAATCGCGTAGAGCTCTACACGCTGCCCGGACTAAGCACCGGGGACTCAGAAGCACCGGTAAGTTGCTTACCACATGACACAGGAGGATCCAGGTCCCCTGCATCTGAGTCCCCGCTGCTTAGTCCGGGCAGCATGTAGAGCTCTATGCGAATTGCGTAGAGCTCTACACGCTGCCCGGACTAAGCATCGGGGACTCAGAAGCACCGGTAAGTTGGGGGGGGGCATAAAACAGGAGGATCCAGGTCCCCTGCATCGCTGCGGGGGATCTGGATCTTAGTCTCATAGTCAGACCGGTTTGAGGTCTGATTATAAGACGACCCCGATTATAGGAGGGGTATTTTTCAGAGCATTTGCTCTGGAATAAACCTCGTCTTATAATCGAGCAAATACTGTATTTTGTGTTATGGGGGCAGTCAGATAATTGGAAATGGTGTCATAATTATGAGTGAATTATTGCACCAATCCTGCACACAATGACAATGAGTGAGCAGCAGTCTCAGGTAACTTTCCAATTAATACCTGGGGGGCGAGTGCTCAGTAAGGTCTTATAGCTGTACTCATCCCTACCCCATCGAGATTCACTAGAAATTGAGGATAAGTCTGAAAAATCTCGGTTCTATTGTGAGTGCAATGAATGACTTATATTATTATTGAGAATTATCCCAACAGTCTACACTATTATTATTTTATTTTTTCTTTCATTGAATCTTATATGAGTGCCCCCAAGTAGAAGTATTCTTAAATTTATGTAATGTAGTATTTTTCTGTAAAAATCACCTGTTGATTATCGGGTCCGTATTATATACGCTGCTCAACATCTTTGCGTTTTGCAGGCATTGTAACGGTTATCGATGCCAAGTACGCCATACAGGTAGGAAGTTCATTGTGTGTGTATGTACTTAATCTTGATTGATTATGAGATCCATATGAACATATAGAAAATATTTGTAACCACACATTTATAAAGAACATTTCTAAAAAAGTGCAATTTTTTGTAACCTCACATAATAGGTTTCAATGGTGTGTGTACCCCTGTGGCATTCTTCTTATCTTCTCCCATAACAGCATTGATATGAACCAATATGGCTTAACCTTCTAGTTAGTCCAACTACTTTATATATACGCCTTGTCCCGTTGATCCTTGGATCATCCTTAGATCATCCTTGTGCTTTGCTGAGAGTCAGAATAATGTTATGAATGGATTCTATGTATACACTTACTTGTAGTCCAGAAAAAAAGGCAATACAGGTGTCAAAATCCAAAAAGTGAGCCTTTTTAAGGGTCTCTGTGAGCCTTTTTTGTTATTCATCTCTGCCGCCAGGCTTTCAATTAGAGTTTATATTTTGAAAGTGTCCAGCAAGCTCGGTAAAAAGGAACGATCCCCGTGTCTGAAATAAGATGTGCTAACTTCTTCCGTTCAGTCGCATACGAGGCTGACCTCAATTGCCGAGCAGCTGGGCTTGTCTCGAGGCCTGACACCAGAAGAATAGGGATCAATTTAAAGGGTGTCATGCTCGAAAGGCCCTGATCGCCCTAGACCTGTCTGAGAGACACGGCTGTGTAAGCACCTAGCCAAATCGAAACTGAAGCGGTAATTGATATCATTGGTGATCATTCTAATGGGGTTGTCAACGGGAGACATATTCTTTCTTTTTTCCCCCCCAAAGATTGGACAGCTTGACATGACAGCTGCCATAGACTGAGACATTTAACAATGCATTTTTTTACATGGGTAAATGCTTTGGAATAGTTATCCAAAGATTTACAGAGAGGGGATTTTTAACACGGCTGTATAGAAAAATCCAGTCTCTCTTTTCCGGGCTTTATGGTGAAAGAAATGTCTTGTCAATTTTTTGTGGCACCATGAATGAAATCCTGTTACAGGGTTTAGACTATTTTTATTTGTGGTTTTCTAATAGTTGAAGCTCTGTTGTTAAAGCTGCTGTTCTGAATTTAACATTTCTGCTACTGAATGCAGAATTAGAAGCATCTTTCCTACTACTGTTGAATACCCAGAACTTTTCCAGAAATTATTCTTTACTTTCCCATTTACTTATTTATTTTTTTGGTTGCAGAAAACACTTAATAAATCAGGCACTGATATTTCTTGTCATAAAAACTGATTTTGCGTTTTCACATGATTACACATGAATAAAATGTCAGCTCTGCTAAGGTTTCTTTGATAATATACTGCAGTTGAGGTTTTGTGTAAAGGGAACACCACCTTTAATTTTTATGAAGAACAAAAAAAAAAATCTCTTGTTATTATAGTTACAAGCCCTATATGTGTAATGCATGTGTATATATATATATATATATATATAAGTCCAAGATTAACAATTGCACTCCAATTACCACTTGTTTCTGCCCGGTGCCAAGTAGCTGCAACAGCAATTCATATAATATCCAAAGATAGTTACCGGCACTCCAGGGACTTCTTTAAATAATCACTCGACAAAAGAGTTTCTCGAGTGATTATTTAAAGAAGTCCCTGGAGTGCTGGTAACTATCTTTGGATATTATATATATATATATATATATATATATATATATATATATATATACAGAGCCGGCCTTAGGCGTTGTGGCGCCCTGTGCGGACTACTCCTCTGGCGCCCCCCCCTCACTGCCCCCTCAAACTACCCCCCTCTCTGCCCCTTCAAACTACCCCCCCTGTCCCTTCAAACTAACCCCCTCGCCCCTTCAAACTACACCCCCCCTGCCCCTCCAAACTACACCCCTCCTCTGCCCCTTCAAACTACAACCCCCCCCCTCTGCCCCTTCAAACTACACCCCCCCACTTAACTTGTTGCCGGAGTCCTGCGGTGAGACCGGGAGGCATCCGTCTTCTCGCTCTGCCGCGCTGCCGGCATTTCATGTTGAGCGCCGGAATAGTCCGGCGCTCAACATGAGATGCTGGCACCGCGACGGAGTCAAGGAGAGTAAGGGGCGCCGAGCGGTTGCTGAGAACTTCACGAGCAACCGCTCGGCGCCCCTGCCCGGGACTTAGATTAAAGCATCGGGTTTTTTTTTGTTTTTTTTAAACTTTATTTAACATGAATGATGTTAAATAAAGTTAAAACAAAAACAAAAAAACCCCGATGTTTTAAGTTAAGTCCCGGGCAGGCGCCCCTGCTACCATGGCGCCCTGTGCGGTCGCACAGGTCGCACACCCCTAAGGCCGGCCCTGTATATATATATATATATATTGTGTGTGTGTGTGTGTATATATAATGTACACACAATCATGTTTCTCTTTTTATTAAAATCAGCATCTGACAGAAGAAAAAACAGAGGGTCTTATAAATGAGGCAGCCCGGTAAGAACTTTTTATATTATCTTCAATTAGCTCTTTTAGAAAGCTAAAACATATACAGTATATGGAATTTGGTTTAACTGGGAGTAAAGCAACGTAAAAAAAAACCCCATTACAATTATATCAGTAATATTAAGTAATGCACCTAATTAAACCTGAGTATTTTTCCAGTGGAGTCCAGTGCAAATACGTTCAATATATATCTATATGTTTAAATAGTGTAGCTATGGTTAGATAGACTTTCTTTTTTTTCACATGGATAGCTGTTGTGTGCACTGCACGAAGAACATTTGCTAGGGGTTGGAGGAGTTTTGCGTAAAGAAGAATTTTAGCCGTATTGTAAAAATATTAATAGGGACACTTTTAGAAAAATGATTTAATCTAACGTATCACGTTTCATTGTAAAACAGCGTGAATGCAGTTTTTTTCTCCCATTTAGGCAGGTTGCCCTAGCTGATGTCATCATCATCAACAAGGTTGATTTGGTGTCTGAGCAGGAACTGGAAGCCGTAATAGTCGCTGCTAGGTAAGTGCAGTGTATTTTTATGTCATCTCTAGAAAATGAATTATGTCTAACTTGGACCACTTACATCACTTTTTTACTATTAGTATCGGACAAAAATGTTGCATCAAGCTTCTTTTTTGTGTCTGAGTTGGAAACATCCTAATTGTTGCAACCATAGAACCAGGACACACAAATATTCTTCCTGTGTCTTTTTAACAATGACTAGTACTTAGTAGGGTTAACAATGAATTATACAGGGCAAACCAAAATCATCTTGCATGTGAAGCTCACTTGGGGTAGCCATTCATAATGCATAGTAAAGTCCGCATGTTGAACCTGTAACTGTCCTGCAAACTCCTACTTTAGTCAACTTTTTGGATTGGGTCTATAGCTAACAGATGGACCACAGTGGTCTACCTGAACACCCCATGAGGGCTACCCAGAAAAAGGAGAAGCCACCTAAACAAGAACCAACAGGAGACAATATGTAATATTAAACTGTCCCAGACATTTATCCTAATAAGTTAGATTTCAACCATCCCTCTTTTTTGTTGAGGTCAATCAACGGAGTTGTGAAAATTTTGAAGACCCAACGTTCAAGGTAATAAAAATGTTACTTTTTGCCATAATATGTATGACTTCACAGATGAAAGAGGAACACATATATATCATATAGTAATAATAATAATTGTCCAGAATTAAAGAGACTATAATACCACAGATGTTCCATGCGTCACAATTAAATTGTTTGTTACCTACATTAATGAATGAATGAGGAATTATTTGTCTGTAACAGACTTCTTAGTCATCAAATCATATTTATGAAGAATTGCGCTTCTTATAATGATCATGAGTATTCTAGTTCGGTAAATCTGCCAGGAAGTGTATATAATATGGTAAATATTTTGAAGCATTTCATAGTACTACCTTCTCAAAGTTCTGTGTAAAGTAGTGATTATTGTATAGTTTGTATAGATGGCAGCAGTCTTTTGCTGTTACGTTAATTCCAGTACACTGCTATTTTGTCTTTAAACTATTACTTCCTTCTAAAAGGGTCTTGCCTTTGAGGTGCCTCCACGATTTTCCATTGCGGCACATCATGCCGCGTTCACGTGGGATAATCTCATGTTGTGTCAGAGACTTTTGTATTCAATACCTAATTCAATACCTAATCAATGTTCTTGATGCTTCCCCACTGTATTGAAGAAGAGCAAGCAGCGTGCAAAGCAATTTTCTCGTTAAATAGGCGATGCTGAACAAAGGCATAAGAATTATACTAATGAATGGTGTGATCAGCAAACGAAATGTGTTTAGCTGCATAACATACTTTTTCTGTATACTTACTGAGGAGCAGCAGTATACTATACGGATACAGAAGAAGAAGAATAGAACTGATAGGGACCAAACAAGGTACCTAAGGAAAACGCAACGTTTGGTGACTCACCAAATGTATTAACCCCATGGCTCTAATACAGGTCCTCTTGGGAAAACTTGACTTGTCATTATTCAAAGATACATGTAATTGTGTCACCTGCTTTCAAGCAGGGACAGCAACATAACATACTAGTAGCAAACGCACCTATTTGGGAGTCTTATATATGATCGCAGCTGACTGGAATAGGAAGGAGTCGATTCTGTACCATGTGACCCTGAGAATCTGACCCTGAGACCCTGAGAATCCGGGTCAAACGCTGAGCGTTCCTATGGTGACATTGCTTAAATTGATTATACTTAAAATCTGTATTTGCAACTGTTATCTAGTCCAGTATGTTGACATATCCTCAGGTGCTTCCTATGTGACCGTTTTATAGTATATATTATTGTGAATCACAACTCATTCATGTTTAATTATTGGCTCTAGTGGGTTGGAAAACTCTGGCCTCTGCTGTCATCTAATCCCCTTTACGTCTTGACTTGAGATATGAATCCTCTTCCTGCTTTTGCAGTTTCATTTATTTTGTTCTCCTTCTGTTCTTTCTAGAGTTGATTTAAGAGAAATCTTAGATTTACATGCTTTTGACAGCACATTTGGGGAAAGGTAATTTATTTTTATTTTTTTAAATGTATTATATTAAAAAGCACCAATTTCTCCAAATATTGCTGTATCGGAATGTTAATGGCTGACCTGCATTTGTGTTCTTTTGCTGTTCCAACAGCAGTAAGTTTTATTTCTATATATTAAATATTAGTACTGACGAAGTCCAGGAAGTATTGTGACTACCCAGTGGTTCTGAGGAGTACTGTATTTGTGTTGTGTACACCACTACTTACTAATCTAAAAATTTGATTTTTGGGGGGGGGCGTGGATTTACTCTGAATGCAGATACTAAAAAAGCTAGGGCTTTCAAGATTAACCAGATGTGTGGGATTAGATGTGACAGCACTCCTGCCACAAACCCCATGCAGAGCCCTTTTCAATACAGCAGTTTGTCTACACATACACTTTCCCTCCCTTCTTTTAAGCCCACTGTTACCAATTTACCCCCCAACCGATTTTCCAAAACCTTTGCAGATGTTTAGAAATTCTCGCCGCCCTCCCCTGGAGATCAGTATATGCTACAATCGACAAGGATGTAATCTGTTTCACAATATTTGGTTGGCAAATCCCTACATGAACTGCTCGTTATTGTCTAGTTAAGAATCATATTTAACTAGTTCCGTTTTTAAGGGGGAATGCTTGTAGTGAATAAAAATCTTCTCTTTGGACTTACTTTGATGCCACGTGGCTTCTTTAGCATCACTTAAACTGAAGAGCTGAACGGTACTCAGAAGTCATTGGGATTATAGTTAGTCACAGGACTAGAGCAGTCATACAAAACAGATCAAATTGTGGTCTGACTGATGAGGAGCAGCACCTCCGTTCTCTTAGAAGAGGGCCACATAAATATAACGGTATTCAATATATTGTCGGTGGCCGGGCCCGGTATTAGACACTTCACACACTCGCATGCCCTTTCATCTCTAGAGAACCCTTTAATCTTGACCACACTACTAGTCGCCGCTAGAAATAGGCCTGGTTGAGGTGACTGAAGTGGTGTAACATAACACTGGGATCTCTGTAGTACTGCCCTATGCTATGCCTTCAAAAGCTTGCCAATAGTCTTAACTGGTTCCGGGTTTATGCATTATTTTATGATCAGTGGCCTCGTAAAGTAACAAGAACGCTGTGCTCTTTGAGCCATTTGGCTATTATTGTGCCAATAAACACCACCATATTTAAATATTTAAACTCTAAGGAAAAGCCACACACGATAATTTTACCATGCTTCATTTGGTGTTTCGAAAATTGTTGAAAATATTTTTGAACTGCGGAAATAAAGTTTCATTTATTGTAACGTGTCATATTGTATTGTGTTCATATCTGTCTGTTACAGTACTGATTCTTGTTTACATGTGCACATGGATGACTGATGTTTGCTTCAGTTTGCAGAACAAGTTTATTACTGACGCAACCCATCCGCATCTCGATAAGGTAATGATTTTGGTTTTGTATGCTGCTGAATTTGCAGTGTTGTCACGCATGTCATATTCCCTGCTCAAACACCACAGTGAGCCGATTCTTTACGGCAATGATAATGAGGCCCGTTCCTCCCCAGATATCCCAAATCACAGTGTCAGGCTGTGTGATTAAGACTTAGCCATTCTATTGTGTACCTCGAGGCATTATGATAAGGAATCAGGTTGGTTTTCTAGAACAGTAAAACGGTATATCATGTGAAAAGTAGATAATTTTTTTCAATAACTCAGCAAAGTGTTGTTAAAACTGTTTAAATCTGATACTAGTAATACAAAATGACGAGTTCCCCTTTAACCCCTTAACGACAATGCCCGTACATGTACGGGCTGCCGTTAAATAGCTGCATCGCCGCGTTTTCGCCGCGATCGGCGGCTTTGCAGCATCCACGGAAGCCTCACAAGTGAGGCTGACCGTGGATCCGGGGAGGGCTTTCCCCGCCGCCGCACCGATCATCAAAGATCGCGGCGGCGCCCGGCTAAAACAGCTTAGGAAGCGATCGGAATCGCTTCCTAAGCATAAACTGTGTTGCTGACATGCCTCGATATCAGTAACACTACCCCCCTACCCCGATAGCCTTGTGATTGTGGAGCAACCACAAGTGCCATCCTGTAAATGACGTTGCCGTCATTCACAGGATGGCATTAACAATAGAAAATTAGTTCACAGAGGGTCTATCCAGACCCTCTTGAGAACTCTCGAGCTCCTCCTGCAGGTTGAATGCAGGTACTGCATCCAACCATGCAAGGTCAATGGAGCTCAGCTCACTAATGAGAGTAAAAAAAAAAAAATATTGTTCAAAAATGTTTAAAAAAAATAATAAAAATATGGTAACATGTAAAAAGCGCCACTGTCACCAAAAAAAAAAAGTCCTAAAATTCTTTATCTTTACAAAAATTCCAGCATGGAAAGAGTTAAAATATTGGCATTACAAATGCCCATAGGGTGTCTCGTATTAAAAAAAATGCATGAGTGGATGGGGTAAATTGAATTGGCCGGGTTCAAAGATGTCTCAAATATGGGACATGGGGCAGTAGGATCACATGTCTAAATGGCATAAAAATACACACCTCACAAAGGCGGCCTTTTACCTCCCAAATAACTCAACAAACCAATGCATGTGGGGTATCACTGCGCTCAGGAGATGTTACTGAACACATATTGGGGTGTTGTTTGACACGGACATATACCAGGAGCGATAATTTTATACCTGAAGTTCAACATGTGTGAAAAAAATACAAAACAAATGTACTACCATAAAGTTTCACAAAGGCTGGTGGTAAAATTAGTGCATGGAAAGGGTTTAAATACCGGCATTTTTAAAAAATATATGATTTGATGGGGTAAATTGCAATGGCCGGCTTCAAAGATACCCGAAATGGCACATGGGGGGCAGAATTACCAGATTTGGAAAAAAAGGTTTTGAAATAGCAAAACGCTACTGGTACTTATTGCCCCATAACGTGCAGAAAACGGCAAAAAAACATTGGGTATTTCTAAACTTCGTTTTTGCAGATGAGTAAAAGTTTTTTGTTTCAAAAGTGAGAAAAAGTAATCCCCATATCTTATCATTTTGTTTTTTGTAGTAAATTAGATGATATGATAAAATTAATGGTATCTAAAGAAAGCCCTGTTTGTCCTGAAAAAAAACTATATAATATGTGTGGGAGAGCGCGAAATGAGAAAGAAGAAAATCACAGTAACACTGAAAAAACGTTAAAAGAGCCATTGTCCCGCAATATACTACGAGTAATAACCCCTATTGTCCTTAAGGGGTTAAGAAGTGGCTTTTATGATTAAATAGCTGTTACTGTGATTCTAATTAACTATCTTTTTCAGCTAAAGCAAGGCTTTAACCTTGGGTGCCGCAGAAAAGGGGAATAAGGAATTAAGCAACATCCACTAAGTACATTTAACAAAACACTCCCTTACATATTACACTATTTAAAAAAAAAATCCTAGTAAATTACAAGGGGTACAAGGTGTCTGGCTCTATTGTTTTACTTTTTTTTTTCTTTCATGTTTATTAAACATAACATATAGCCATTCTTACCTTACTGTAGCTGATCCCACACTGATCAGTATGTGTTGTCAGCCACCAGGGTCTGGTCAAACATTCCAGAGTCTCTGCTCTTCTGATCATTGCTGGGCTTTAGGTGTGACTGGCACTATTATTATTATTATCTTTTATGCACCAACAATGTACGCAGCACTTCTTACAATACATATATTCAAGGGTTATGACAAGACTAGAATTGATAGACTATTCTGCTCGCAAGCTTAAAATCTTGAAGGAATGGGGTGAGAACAAACATAACACTTATTCTGAGCGCCGTTACACTTAATCTGTCAGTGTATCGCCAGCGGTGCCAATAAACATCTTGTATGCATGGCATAGAAGATATAGATTTTAAGCTAGTTTGAACAGGGTCCTCCTTATATTTTGTTTCTGTTACAGTTATGCGATGGGCTGCTTGTTATTTCTTGTTTACCCATTGTACAGCGCTGCAGAATACGATGGCACTTTATAAGTCAATAAATAATAATAGATATCAGCACTAATGCAAAATCCTCAAGCTCTCAAGGTTCATTGCATAAATAACCGTACAAGCCACTTCCAGCGATCCCATACATTATACCCAATGTAACATTTTACCTAGTTACCTCTGTGTAATCAACCTATGCCAGCCAAACAGATATAACAAAGACTCATTGATCCTACTGCTGATCTGTTGGAGAGCAGTTACTTAATTACTTAAAGTCATTAGGTTACAGGAAGGTGCAGCTAAGAGTGATCTGCACTTTTTAATACAAGTCCTGTTTTCAATATGAATGTTTTGAACCCTTTACTCTTTTGTTTTGTACTTAAAGCAATATCCTGTTTTTCCAACTCTGCTTGTATCCAGACCCTGAATTAACATACAAGTAGAAGATCTACCAGCTAATCAGAGCCAAGCATTCTTTGGGAGAAACTGTTCATTGATACCTACCTAGTTCTAGAACTCCTATAGATAAAAGCAGATGGGGAGTACTTTGCCCAAGCAAACACAGGGAGTGCACCCCATGTTGTTACAAATGCTTCTATATATGCATTGTCTAGGCACGTAGTCTGATGCCAGCCATGTATCCGTTGAGAAGAAGAAATGTTAGCCAGAGAAGGTATAGGTCATGGTGTCTAGGGATGAGGCTGTTTAAAGGAATACTGAAAGGATATATAATTTGATGAATGGCTAAGATTTGTTTTGTATTAATGACTAGTATTCGTACTCATGGTGGAAGTGTCCACCCTATGAAATATTTCAGAACCTTTCATGAGTTACTTATAAATTGCAGTTGTGGTGCAAAGTGGGAGGAGTGAATTGTTCTTCTTCTTATGAGCAACTACCCAATAGGCAGTAAAGTATGGACTGAAGTTTGCCCTATTTCCTGGACATAAAAACTTTTATACACTGGGGATCACAGCTTTACTATATATATATATATATATATATATATTTGTATACCCCATATTTTGGTACAGTATACATAAAAATTTTACTGAATTAGAAAACACATAGTGATGCTAGAATACAAGTTTAAGGTGTTGCATGTGGGTATTAACAACAATGTCTTAATAGCCGTAAACCATTGGCCTAGGAGAAGGAGTTTATTATAGGTGATTTCATAAGTGGGTTTATTAACCTGCAAAATCAAGTAATATATTGCCATTCTTGAAAGCAAACTGCGGACATGCTTGGAAGGCCTAAAATAGCAATTAGTCCATCCCTGAGAAGTTTGTATACGTGATATCCAATGATAGCTTTTGTTCTTTCTGTACTTTTGGGGATGGAAGCCAACAAAGTTGCGTCCTGTCCCTTCTAGAACCCCATACAATATAATTACACTAAGAACAAGGCTATGTCTAAGGGTCCACTTGTTTTTAAATAAGTCCTGTGAAAGGCCAAGTGTTTACTATGAGTTTGGGAACATACAATTATCACACAGGGAACGCTTGCTGAGAAACAGCCAGTTGTCCTTTTTACATTGTAATGACTCTTTTTGAAAGTCAACACCTCGAAGGGCTAAACATGGACAAACAAAAAACAATGTAGGGGCAAAATAAATAATCTTCTGGAAATGGTCATTTTAGCATCACAATGTACCACCCAGCACTGAATCTGAATAGCATTACCATTTTTATGGTAAATTCTACCACTGTGCAAGAAATTCTATACCACTCTTTCTGGTTTCACCTCAGAAGAGTTTTTAGTCAAACGTGGGGGTGTGTCGGAAACATAAGGAAAGTTTTCAACTTCATTTATGTGTGCTGAAGTTGCTGAAATTATATTTTTTACCCAGAGAATATCACTTTTTGCGCATTTTAAAGTGTTTATAGTATATATTTGGTTTTCAGTAGTCAATTTACTTTTTTAAAAAAAAAATTTTTAATTGCTAAAATTAGAAGAATACCCATAAAGGACAGCAAATAGGCACTAAGTGCGACATATTATACATCTTGGGAAGATTATAGAAACATTTGTGCCTTCTTTATTATTATTACTTTATTATATTGTAATCTAGAGACTGATTTACACAAATCCATTAAAGGTAAAAGAAAAATAGGAAAAGAGAAAATGACAAGTTGAAAATAAAGAGCCCACTGGGAAACAATAGTCAGAGGAGCTATGAGTCTGAAAGCTAGCAACAGTGATGGTTGGGTAATAGACCTAGAAAGCATAATTTCATGGCCATGAGGACCACCTAACAATCCTGGGCTTCCAAGTTGCTGTGAAGTATTGAAGAAAGTCTCTAACATTGACTGAAAATGTCCTCATACTGACCACAACCATAATGTTTTTTATGGTACCTGGGTGGTAGGCGCTATATCCAGACAAAGTTCTATCAGACAATGTTCTGAACAGAAGGCTGGGAGCAAAGCATCTTCAGAGATTGTTTTTAGATATGAGTGGGCCTTCTCTGATGCAGGGCAAACCATGCCAGGACAAGCTAGACCCCATGTTTGGCTCATTGAGCCATCCAAAATTTAAGCTGTATAGTAAAGCCATAAGTACCAAAGACTGGTTGTTTTAACCACCTTGCCTATGGCTTGCAGCCTCCTCTTGGATGTGTCAAGTAGACTTGTGATCCAAAAAGGTGTGGAATGCACGGTAACTATGCACTGCAAGTAAATATGACACACAACATTGGTTGCAAATGTATCTATAAGTAGTTAAACTCACCTGAAATCTGCCTGTTCCTGTGTGAGCACTGCGTGTGCGCCTGAACATTGTGTGTGCATGCACACATGTACAATCACCAAGAATACCTTCTGTCCAGTGGAAAGGATTCTGAGCATTCTTGTGCAGCCCATTTGGCAGCCATGTTTGTAGCTATTTTCTCTATACTGGCTTAATGCCAGCAGTGAGATAAGGAGGTGGCGATTATAAATATGTTTTAATATTTAAATACCCTTTCATCCATACATTTCTTAGCCAGTTGGCTTGCACGTTCCATAGGTGAAAAGTTGCCACCTACAAAAGGATCTATTTAAGTCCACAATTGCTGGTTCATCTATATTCTCCACACCTTTTAGATTGATGCCAGATGGGAGCAGACATCTGCCTTTTCTGTCCTGAATCCATTATACTAGAGGATAAAACACTGGAAGCATAAACATTACACAGGCAGTACTGAACCCCACTTTAATTTTTTTTTTAATTTAGGACAATAGTTTTTACACACAAAACACAAAAAGAAATACGTCCAAGACACTTCTAAGTTTAAACTGTGGTTTGAGTCTCAGGACTCTTCAAACCATGTCACATAAAGAAATGTTCAGAAGAAATCCCAACATTAAAGACGTGGGTGCTGAAACTTTTCCCCCCGTTAACCACCGACCAAGGAAATCTGGTAGATTAAGAAGTGCTGGAATGGTTTTCCACATAATCTGAAGCTTGTGTATGGTTTTGATGCAGAAAATATGGATAACACCAGGGTCTGAGAAACCCTCTGCCACTACCAGATCCCTGCTAGAAGCTGCATCATAGTTCAATTATGTACTCCCATTTTACGCTACCACATTAAAGGTTTTTCTTTTTTTATAGTTCTTAACAATTATTATCAAATAATAAAACTAATTAGCAAATGCATAGAATATACATGTCCTTGTCTAGGACCTGCTTATCTTTACGTGCTAACTGATGTATAAAAGCCGTATATGTCAATACTAATGGTCGGTAAACTGTAACTAATGCTCAGGCACCTTTAGCAAAGGGTTGTTGTTAAAACCATTTGGGTCATCTGTGAAAGAAAAACAGTGGCATAAGTACATTGTGCTTCCTGTGTGCAAATGTGTATGTACTTAGTGTGAAATTGGGAATTTTAAAGTGTTTTCTTGACAGTGTTTACAGGGCTGTGATCTAGGATTAATTATTGAGGTGTTTATATCCTTTAAGATCCTGGGTGTTCAAAGTTTACTCACCTTGCGTTGGAGTTTCACAGCTTCCTCTCTCTCTCTTTTACTCTCGACAGATGTTTACACTCCCTGTACATCTTGGGAGAGCAGTAATCCTAACACTAGCCATGGAAAGCGCCGTCTATTCCATACCGTCAGCTGGCACAAATTGAAATAGATCCAACGATCCACCGTGGTTGAGGGTTATGGAACGATCTTTGAGGAGCATAGTCTTAAATGCAGAACTGTCATCAGTAAACAGTAGTTAATTTGGAACATTTACCTTTGTCTGGTTTTGTCTAGTTATCAGTGGCCCAGCACGTGATCTTATTATTACAGATACACATTCCTAGTGAAACAGGTTACAAAAAAGGACTAAGTGGCAGATTATTATTATTACTGATACTAAAAGGTTAAGTGGCAGATTATTATTATTACTGATACTAAAAGGTTAAGTGGCAGATTATTATTATTACTGATATGTGGCCCATTAGCTTCTCACTAGCCTTAAATGTAGTTTTAACTGCTACATTAACTAACATAAGGTTACCTGATATCCCATTATTTATCAGCACTTGGTTCATCCTTAATGCACTTTATATACAGTGATCTGAACTGCCATACCTTCTGTCTTCTATCCCTCTTATAATTCAACCTTCGCTCCAGCCTCCCATGTCATACAACTTGGAAGCTATCTTGGTGCAGCTCTGCGGAATATAGTGGTACTATATAAATCAATAAATAATATGAGATTATATTGGGGTTTTTTTCCAGGTAATTCTACTGTGCCCTATGTGTCAGCAGATACAAAGCTGGACTGGTGGCTGATGCACTTTCAGTCCGGCGTCCGCCAAATGATTTAGGTGCGGGCGACGACCGAATATGAGAGGCCGCACGTTAGGTTTTTATGCTCCCTGGCCAGCAGCCCAATGGGAATTTGCCTGGGCAGAAATGCACTTTAAGCCGCCCTGTGAAATATATATATATGTTTGTGGTTAGTGAAAATGGGGTCAGCGTATGTTATGTGTCGCTATGCAGATGATAAGAACAGTGTCCAGCTCTTGCAGTGTGGGGACTGGTTAACAGATTTTATGTTTCGATTAAAGGGATTTGCATGTTTCCAAGCTATAGCACTAAACAGGATTGTCTTTAATTGTCATACTTATTGGATTTAAATCATGATGTGCACAGCGTAAGCCTATTTCGGTGAAAGAAAGCCCGTAAGACTAATTCAGGCTAGAGGTGTTAGATAAAGCCCAGGTGAAAGGACAGTTGTGTTTTCCCGAGGAAATGATTATTGCTTATTTAACAGGCTACTTTGCGGACAGAATTGCTTCTCTCACTTGCTAATTGATTGAGTAGCTCATGTTATTTAGTTTGTCACTCGACAGATTAAAGAACATTATTGCCGCGGATGATGTGTAATGAGAGGTGGTATTTTCTCATGTGAGGACTGCTTAGAAACCCTAACAAGGACGTGATAGGCAGTTAGTTTGTGTTTGTGCAGACCAACGCCAAACTAAAAGCCTCATTGATCTTTTGCAGTTACTTAGTGGAACTACAGTTCTATTGCATAAAAAGATAAAATTGTGGTGTTCTCTGGAACAGTCAGCGGTGGGGCCTCTGGCGTTATTCCAGATGCCACCGTTTTTAAGTAGGCATGTGTAATATTACTAACATATATTCTAAAATATAACCGTTACGTCAAGGCTCATTAATCAGATTTGTCAATTTCCCTCTATATAGTAAACATAGACTTATAGTGACCACACACTCTCACACACACACACACTTACAAGCAACTTTCTTAAAAGTTAAACATAGCTGACCCAGTTCAGTTGATTCTGTTCTGTTTAGCTTTGTTTACAAGTGTTTTTCTTTTTTGTTTAAATGACACACAATAATGTTGTAGTAGGGGAAGATGAGAGTTGTAGACAAGTCCATCCGGTTTAAAACAATATGCTTCTGACTCTAAAATATAAATGGTATTGTTCTTTGAAAAATGTGAAACTACACTGGGTGTGTTGAGGGCTATATACAATAAGTTACTGCAAAGTAGTAGAGTCATTGTTATAACAATTCTGATTTCTCCACGTTTGCCACCTTGTACCAAAATTGCTGTTTATTCATGACCTCATATTTTATTTGCTGATAAACAGTTGTTCCTGCTGTTCGGTGTCATGTCCAGTATTAAGGCATGTTGCACAATCAGGTGTAATAGCAGCTCACAACATGCAGGTTATAGTCATGTAGCTCTTTTACATGGGGCAAGTGATTTATGCCCTAATCGTCTTATGGCTATATCTAATAAGAAACAAAAACCCCAAAGAATTGGTTTAAAGGAACTTTGATGTTCTAGTGAACTGCTTCTTCACCAGTGGTTAACATTTGGGAATCTAAATTGCAAATTGTAAGAACCTGTTGAAGAGCTAACTGAATGGACACATTGTTATTCCAACCTCTATATGATGACGTGTCAAATAGTGTCATGAATCCGAACAAACCTTATGGAGTGTGAGACTTGGAACAGTCTTTTATTCTTAAACCATGACGGGGAATTATAGCTAATATCCATATTTGCTCAAAAGCTTAGGGGGGAGTCTCCTCTCTGAAAATATTTTCCCAAATTGTAACTCTCCTGTTATGGTAAAGCAATGATATTTAGCTGATATATTAACTTTAATAGAAATGTAACATCAATGTGTGTACTACCTGAGCTAAATATTTGCCACTTAATTATTAATTAGCAGGGGAACAATGTAGTACTCTTTGTTTCTTAGAAAATGTGTTTCTGCTTGATTGAAATTGACCATTTGTCTTCACAGAGCATTGTCACAGTTACATTTGAAGTTGCCGGGAGTGTGAATGAAGAAAAACTCAACTTATTTATTCAGGTAGCATTTCATCATGTGTAATATAACAAATCCACAACCCTCAACAGGGATTAAAGAGGTAGTTTGATATTTTTTTTACCTTTTTCAGGATCTGCTTTGGGAAAAAAATGTGAAAGATGGGAAAGGCAACGCAATGGACATTATACGATTAAAGGTGTAGTATCCACACATTATTGATTCACAGGTCTAAGGCCTTGATAAGTGGCTCCTATGAGCCAAGGGACTATGTGCTTAACTATGCTTTCTTTTTAGGGACTGGTGTCTGTCAAAGATAACGCTCACCAAATGATCCTACAGGGAGTTCACGAGTTGTACGATCTTGAAGAGACCCCAGTGAGCTGGCAAGACTCGACCGAACGAATAAATAGAATGGTGTTTATAGGTAAAATCACTTGTATATATGAATAAAACTGAGCTATGCATTTTAACTTCCAAATATGACAAAATGTGTATACAGATTCAGAAGTGAAGTAAGGTAACATAAGTAAATGAACATCTCACTTTTGTCCCGCAGGTAGAAATTTGGATAAGGATATCCTCAAAGAGCTATTTTTAGCGGTGGTAACTTCCTGACTCGATTTTCATGGAAGCACCCGGTTGAGGGCTTTCTGCCCCATCAATGGAGTCCTGATAATAAACTGGTTCTTTGCCACTGTCATGTTTGTATGTATACAGATGTATGATACATTATTCTTGTTTAAATAAAATCCTAATGTAAGTTAATAATGTTTGGCCCTGGTAGTTATGACAAAATATACAATATTAATATTTTCTATGATGACAATAAAATAAGCAGTGGTGTTTAACACCACTGGACCCTAAAAGGGCATCTGATCAGTTTTTGCTGATAGACCTTAATGTATATTCTGGTTGACTACTGCTATGTGTACAAGCACTCTGTTGCTCGTATATTTATGTAAATAAATGAATGAGTGAGTGAATGAATGAGACCTCAACAGAAATCTTGCTTCCTAATATAGTTTTTTCCTCCCATCACCATATATATATATATCAGCATTCCTGTGAAAATAAATTGGGTCCAAGATAACCTACAGACACTTGCATTTCTGGAATTGTTTCTTTGGGTGCTGATATTACTTTTGAGTTATATGTTGACATCAGTTGGCATCAGACAATGCACCATAAGTCAGGACTGACTGTTTCATGTACCTACTATCTCCTAGCAGCTTTCTGTTAAGTTTAAGCAAAAATAAATACTACTGTGTGTTACAAAAGAAAGCTGATGACCCTACTGCAAGACCCTTGTCTACCCTTGCTCTGCACAATGTGAATATAAAGAATAATAATATATTCCACATTGAGAGGAACAACCTTTAATGTGAAGCTGAGGGGTTATACAGCCAAGGTCATCACCTTGTTGCCTATAACTTGAAACATTCGTAAGGCCTTCTTTATAATAAGTATTTTTGTTGCATACATGGCTCCTTACAGTAGCCCAGAGTTCTTGGTGCTTTCCATGCTGTGATATTTCCGACTTTGAAATTCATTGTATGAACTGTGGATGTAACATTTTAATAATGTAATTTGTTCAGATTTCTATTAAGCACAAAAGACATGCTTAAAATTATGGTGAAATTAGGCCACTTTAAAGTATCCATAAAGTATTGAATGTTTTCACTTACCTTTATGATAAACTAACTTAAAAGTATCTGTATTAAAAGCATTAAAGTTAGATAAGCATAAATCCTTGGTTTGGATTTTCCCTTGCCCTAGGAGAGTCCATGCATGTGGCAGTTACGCAAAATCATATAATTTTGATGAGCAAAACATCTCGTCAATTGCATGTAACCAAAGTGAAGATAAACAAGTTCAGGATGACAAGGTTTACAAATAATAAAAGGTAGTCTGATATAGCTGATGTGATGGATTTGCTCACTTACTGCTGAAACTGAAAATCCAAGCTAGCCAAAGCCAGGTAAGAATAGAGGAAAACATTAACTTGGTACAGCACAAATTTTATATGGATGGGGCTGCAGTGTTATAGATGATTTATATTTTGTATTGACATCAGTCACTCCTTCTGGCAAATGGAAGCTGAACGCCTTCATGAGAGTGGCAAAGAAGATAAATATTTCAAACCGCGCTACCTGTTCCCCCAAGCAGACTCGATGTCCTGTAGGATATACAAATACGTTTAGTAGTTGAATAAAAGTATGGGCCATTCAAATGTTACTATTGGTGTGTAAGAACCTACTTTAATTACTGCATTTCACTGGGGTTTGGAAAGCAAAGACATATATTGAAAAAGCAACTATAAATACAGAACTTCATTTTTTTACTTGTTAGAAAGCTAATGTTGCTTTTATCATGTGCCTATTACTGTGGAAAGGTTTTGTTCAGTAAACAGGTACCATTTGTAATGAACATTTTAGAGAATCATTAATTTTAACAAAAATACAAAATGCAAGACTCGCCTGCAGCAAAGGGTAAGAAGGCCTCTTTAGTTATGAAACGTCCATCTTTATCCAAGAAGTTGTAGGGGTTAAATTGATAAGGGGTCTCCCAGTGCTTGGTCTCATGCAGCACAGAATAAATATTTGGCAGAATCATTGTACCCTGTTGGGAGAATTGGATAAGTGAGTTATCAGCAGTACAGGACTCTAAATGCTTATATTCAGCTAAATTCAAGTTGATTGATAGTTGTGTATTTCACATTTTAGATCGATATATAGGAATTTTATTTAATTTCAAATAATAATAATAATAATATATAATATAATAATGTAATGTCCAAGGTGGTCTCTCTTGCCATTATCTCTTCCTCTCCTATATACACATGTGTACATTATGGCTGACCAATCCACTACATCGGGGGTTGGTAATAATAAAAGTTGAAGCACCGTGAATCGGTGGCAGTAAAAAGTCTGTAAAATATTAGAAAATCAAAATCATATTTTGTTTGTCTTTTGAAGCCTTCCTTGAGTAAACTAATAAATGGTTTAACTTTGTGAAAAATGTGATAACCTAGTTTAGATTTTCATGCAGTTTGATGCTTAATGTTCCATTATATCCATTATATTCATCATCATTATTATTATTATTATTTTATTGTTTTAGATAGTACCATCGTATTCCTTAGCGCTGTACAATGTGTAGACAGGACATAACAAGTAGTATTTAACGTAGCAATTTGACTTACAGAAACAACAGTTGAGGAAGGCCCTGCTCAAACGAGCTTACAATCTAGACATTAAATTATGACAATGTATTTTAAATATAACTATTCGTTACCTCTAAGCCATAGCAGGCTCTTAGCAGACAATAGGTTCAAGGTTATAAGAATAGTATGATTTAGTCTCCCTGGAAAGTGCTCGCTGTGCAATTGAGCTCACAGCTCATAATGATTAAAACTAGCATATGACCATATACAAAGCACACTGTACCTTCTTAAATGTATAGCCAACAAGTGTGATTTCCTTTAGGTTGCATCGTATCATCCCCACAGATGCAATATTAGCAAAGCGTTGAATTTCGTGAACCACGGCATTCGTGTAGGGAAGCCGCTTCCTGTCCTCATAGTTTATTACTGAAGATCCTTCAAGGACGGTATCAAGTTCTTTCCTTACATTGACTATAAAGGGAGATTGGTAGAAAAAAATGTAATATGCATTTTATATAAAAAAGCTCAGTAAGGAAAGACAAATATTTGTGTAAAAGTATGTGGCGAAATTAGAAGAACTATTCTGCCTTTTATTGTTTCAAAAAGGTCTGTAGTTTAGAGAAAATATTAAATAAAAGGCAATAAGCCAGAAATTTAGAAGGAACTGTTGTTATAAAATAGAACACTAAAAGCAGCATAAATATTTTCTTAATTATTAGTCATTATTTTAGCGCAATCTTAATATATTTAAGTTAAATTCAAGAAAAACGTGTGTATTGTGTAATTATTATTTTATTTCAAGCTAAGCAGCTATAAGGGTATGGGAAATAATTATATGTAATTTGGTTATGTACCTTGTATATCAGGGTGAGCCAACATGAATAACAGTGCCCATTGGAGGGCGGTCGCTGTAGTTTCAGTCCCTGCTGTAAACAGATCTACAGCTACCTGGATCATGTTGTCCTCATCAAATGTAGGGTCAGGCTCATCCTTTGTCTGTTGATCACAAGAAGATCCCCCAAACATTAAATTCCTAAACAGGCAATCGCATAAAATTAATATGATACCTTTAAACTATTTTTGACTCTTAAATGCATGTAATATCATTGCTATCTTTATAGTTTATTACTTTTTGCATTTCTTCAAATGTCACATGTAGGTAAAAAATATTTTTCTTCAATACTCAATAAATAATATAGTGATATATATATATATATATATATATATATATATATATATATATATGTGTGTGTGTGTGTGTGTATAAGACTTGCACAGCAAAATCGATATGGATGAAATTTTCCCTTCGTTTTAACGCAACAAATTTGGTTTCCCGGCCGTTCAGCTTGGATGAAATTCAGGGGCCTTTATTGATTCAGAACAACATTTGGAAGAAGCAGTTTCCTCCATAGTAGCAATAGAGCAGTAGGGATGGGGGAAGATACTGGCAGATGATAGGAACATGCAGCTCCGGGGACCAGGACTGAATCACAGGTTTGGCTGGTAGCAAAAATGGCCAACTGTCTTAATCAACTGAACTCTACTCAGGAACAGGGGAACAATGTCTGTTGCATTCGTTGTAATGCACGCCAGTAGTCACTACAGCTTCTCCAACCCACCACACAACAATAAATTTTCTGCACTAAATAAACTATTAACTTGCAGTATTGTATGTGAGTAATGAGCATCAATCTCAGCCTCTGCTAAGCTAACTGTCGCTGTCTCACACTCCAACTCCCATCTGTCTAGCGAAAAGTTAAAATGGCATCCCCTCCCATTGTAAAGGCTGATTGGCCAGAGCGAAAAAAGTAAGGAAAACGTCTGTTGGACCCATCAATCACAGGGATCACCAACAAGCACCAAAACGGTTTGTAATGGCGGCAGCTACATGTTGCAATGAATGGACATTGTCAGTTTTTGTCAGTTTCATCGGAGATTGCCCTCATTTTTCTTGATTCATACGAACGCATGAAACAGGCAATTTTTATTAAAAATAAAGTTCATACAAAAACAAATGCGCAAGCCTAGTGTGTATATGTGTGTATATGTATTTACCTTTGCTATCTGGTTAAGATAGTGGTCTATGAAATCATCAGCTTCCTCTGGGGTCCCGTTTTCTTGATGAAATCTGATCTCTTTTCTCACAAAATTTTCCATATATTTCTGATTTTCAAAGGTTTTCTTATGGGGGCCTGGGACATATTGCATAAGCCGTGGGAATGCATCATAAAGCTAGTAAACATTTAAAAAATATTTCTGTAAAACGATGCAACATTTACACCCTTCAAGCATGAAACAGGATTGTTATTTTGCTTAATGGTAGGGGATACAACAGTCACTTTCCCTACATGAAATTTCCTAACGAGATAGCGGAGAACCTAAGTCTACACAATATTGATGACTCCAGAGTCAGTTAACCTGCCACCATTGCTGGGAACACACCTGCTCTTTCACAGGGACGTAAGGTAATGTATAACATGATAGTGATGCTTAGCAATATATTTTTGCTTCTCCGTCGTCTTTAAAAATGGCTTTGGATTAATACAAATAATAATTATAATAATGATTAGCATACTTACTCTACCCCAGCTGGACCCTATATTTTCAATCAAATGGTTGTTGACTGCTACCAGTTTTTGAAAGGTCTTATCATCAAAAGAGAAACAATGCCCAAATACCACGGCAGAAATTACATTGGCAACTGCATGTATAATCATATATGAGGCATCCATTGGTTTACCTGAGAATATTAAAATACATAAATTGTGATTAAAAGGAGGGATTTACCTAAAATCTTAAATTAACATCTAGGCAGCCATGCATATTTCCAAGTAAAAAGTTTATTTGACCAGTAACCCTTCCTCTTGGTTGGCAGTAAGTAATATACATTTATAGAAATAAGTGGGCGCTGATGTAAATTAATTGTAAATAATTAAATGCTGCTCACTTAACCAATAGGTAGCAATACCTCTATCTATTTTTTTTACAAAGAAAACAATATAAAAAAATTACTGCAAATAAAGAATTTTTTTTTATAATTGGTTGAAGATCTAATATATTTTGTTGTACCAAAAAATATAAACAAAAAATATAGTGCTCACTGTCTCATAAATCAGTTCACCTTAGGGAAAAATCGCGACCCTTTCGGTGACATTCTCTACCTCTATTGGAGGTATCAGGGGAGAGGATTTTGTGCCAGGTTATGTTCGCGGGGATGCGGACGAAGAGAGAAGATAAAAGATAAAGGAGAGAGGATGAAAGGCAGAAGGTAGATTAGAGAAGAGGGACAAGAAGTTGTCGTCAGAGAATGAAAAACATTTAGAGAGCGTGACAGAGAGTGAACAAGTGTGTGAGGGAATGAGAGTGATTGTGCGCACCGGGCAACAAATTTAATTCCCAAATTAAAAATGCCCCCCAATTTTCATCGGAACCGAGCAAGGAGCATAATTTTTGGCCCGAAGACAAATAGGCCAAAAATGAACCAAAAAATATTTTTGGCCCATTTGTACATGTTTAATAAATATAGTATAATAATGAAACTGTACCAACCATTCTTTTCTCTAAACAACTCCACCAAACATTGAGCTTGTTCCTGTATCCTAGTCTCTAAGCCTCGTTTTCCAACACCCAGGTTCCTTAAGGTCATCAATCCAAAGCGTCTCTGTTGTTTCCAGTTGTGTCCATTGGATGCGACAATACCTGGATGTGAATACAATGTACCAAATGGTCATTCATGAGCTAGAGGATTTTAAAAGGATGCTCCAGTACAAAATTTAAAAACATTTTTAACTCTTATTGGAGTACCTTTGCATGGATTCCAGGGCATTTTACTGCCTGTATTCAAGTTCAATAGAAGCTCAACATATGCTAGCTGACATGTCCTACAGAGCATGTGGAAGCCGCATACTAAAAAGACAGACATCCAATTTTCTAACTTCACTAAATTTAGTAATACTGAAATTAATTCTGATATTCATTTTATTTAAATGGATGACTTTTGTTCTTTGTGGGGGGGGAAAAATCTAATTACACTGGAATCGCCATTGTATACGGCTACATCAATCATGCATTTTAAGTTATTTCTCTGTTCATTATTATAATGCTGAATAAGATTTCTTGGTATAAACACAATTTGCCAATAAATACCTTTTCCCTGTGTGATGTCACTTAGAAAGCTGGTCACAGGGCGTCCAGACAACTCTTCTGAGTGTGCAACAAGAGCATTTCTCACAGCTTCATAGCCATGCAGTACCACTACTGGAGTCTGTCCCATCCATATAGTGTAGATATTCCCATATATGTTAGCCAGCTAAAATTGGATGAATTAAGAACAAATATGCATTTTAACACATATTGGTGTTGAATATGTGGATGGTACAAAATGTTAATTGAAGAAGCCTTTCTCGAGATTTAAAGCAATTTTCCATTATTTTATTTTGTATAGGAGTTCTCTATGAATCAATATGTAGATCGTGTCTTCATCCCTTGACCTGCTGCAGAAATACTTTGAATTGCTTGGCAAAATGGTGATAGCTGGGTTAAACCTGGAGCCCAGTAGTACATTAAATAAATAAATATGTTGATGAGAACTGCAGTACAAAAGACAACTGAAGTGCCATCTTATTGGCAGGACAGCAAATAATATATTTTCAACTTGACTTGAAGGTTTCAAATTGAGGAATGGAGTCTTAATTAAGAGAAGCTTTGCAACAGCGATATAACATGAAGCCCCAAATATACCCACACCAGTTTGAAGAGGGGGAGGGGCATTTTCTCTTCTTTTTTAGTATTAGGCATACAATCAGGCAATATTGCATATGTAATTACATGTAGCGATAAGATATCTTTCATAATCCATAGTGGTAGGGACAATATTTTAAAAAAGCAATTCTAGTGTTAAAGTTGTATATGTTTTGCTATTATATACATATGATACCATGTATCTTGGAGTAATTTAAATTTTATTGTGCATACATACATACTTAGGCCTATTTATAAAAGATGGAGTCTTTAGGCAAAGGTGATAACTTTCATTGGGTCAACACAGACAAAAGATAAAAGAGTCACGCATGCTTTTGGGTATCTAAGAAGTTTTTTTCTTTACATGGACAGTATTATTTTTTAATAGATTGGTAATTCCAACCATACAACCATGTGCTCTACTAATAATTTTAATACAATATTCGCCACCAATTACTACCCCCTGCCAAGGCAGAAAAAAAGATCAATGGGGACGTCATGTTGCAAATGGATCAAGGAAGTCTTCTACAATCACAAAGAAAGTACCATTAGTGCATGTAAATGACACCTAAAATGGTCCTGGGCTCAGTAAAGTTGTGGATATGTTCCTCTTGGCAGTTCCTTGGTACAAGTTCAGTCCCAGATGCGGGAACTTTGCGCTTCCTGCAGGTCTAAGACAAGCGGAATGCTGGAATATGCATCGTACGCCAACATTCTTGCTCAGTGGGTCCAGCAGAGACTACGAGAGAGGAATAGGGACAGGTCTGTGTGCCACCCCTGTCCCTGCATAAGGGTTTCCTAGCCCTGGAACTAGCTGAATCTGAGAACCTTTTTTATGTCAGCTCAATGTCTGCTGAAATATAGATTCAGATCTGAAGTATACTTCAGCTTCAGAGTCACAGTTAAAGGCTACCTACTGAAATAGAAATCAGTCCTTCCAACCAATCCCCTTCTACAAATATTTTTACTTAATTTACTTATACTATAAGCTGCATATGTGACATTTTTATTTTAAATAGGGTTTGGGGGGCATTACCAAGATCCAACAGTAACCAGAGACAGCAGTCTTAATCACAAAACATCTGGTCACCCTGTAACATTACATTGCTACATAAATAAACAACTTCATAAAACGATAGATGTGGAGAGACAGATACCTTGCTAAGAGTGAGTGGATGGAGGTGGAAACTCAGTGTCCACAGATTTCCAATAAGAGGGAGTGGAGAAGGTCCAGGTGGTAGGCTTCTTGCTGCCCATTTCATTTTTAGATATTTTGTGATAAAAAGACAAACCAAAAAAGCCAACAAGAACTGGAGGATCCACATCTTCTTACAGATGACAGGACAATAATAAAGCAGAGTAGTTGTCTATATTTTGGTCTTTATTACAATTCGTATCAGATGTGTGATATTTATACTGTTCCATTGTCAATTATTACCAAAATAATACACATGTACCATTGCGATTTTAACACCATGAACTTTGTACTTGATGTACCTTGAAAAACCTAGGAAGACAAACAGACTTTGATATCAAAATGTTTATATGTTACTCTTATATTACATTAAAGAGGCCCCCTGGAGCAGTGGGAAAGAGGCACATGATCTGTAATCTCAGTGGGCATCTGTAATCTTGACTGGTAGTATAGCCTTCCACACTGGGTAAGTAACCACAACACTATTGAAGCAAAGTAGGGTTAAATGAAGAAAAGAGGTTTCCAATCTCCTTCCCACAGGGTATATAAGAAGTTGAGTCTTTTGCCCAGTTGCTTGCGCTGTGGAAGGACTCTCCCAGTGAGACAAATAGATGTACAATAGCTCTGAACATTCAAGATTCTAAAGAAAATATATTCAAACACATATGCTTACAAAATTACCAATGTCTTGACTCAGAAATGGAGCAGCTCCAAAGTTCCTAACCCAGAAAAAATGCTAGTTGTCAGACGGAGTGGGAGGAGGATCATAAGATCCAGGCCTTCAGTCCAGCTGAGTCCTAGTCATATCCGCTTACATAGAAGGCCACACAAAATGGAAGTGAAACATCACTCCTCTTTGGTGTCCAGAAATGATGACACAACCCAGTGGAATAAGTGTACCTCAGACAGCTCATCTGACAATTCAGACAGGCCACATATTTGCCCTGAAAGAGGCCAAGTCTCTGTGGCCAAGCAGTATCTGCGTTCACCTAGGTGAGACCAGGTGTTCATGCCCCTGGAATGACATCTCCAGGAGTATCCAACCAGTAAATACTAGTAAGTATAGTGTGGATATATATATATAGGTCTGGATGTATTTAATATGCAGTGGATTAGTCTGGGATGAAGTGGGTCAGGGGGCACACAGCCCCTGCCCTTGGGGCTATTGTAGTGTAGTAATTCCCTAACCCAGCATTAGTCAATAACAAATCAAACTGTTTTAACCAGAACAAGCTTCAGGTGAAGTGTCCATGCGAGGGCTAGGGTACTCATGTTCCTCATGGACAACCTGCCTAGGAGGTCTAAGGCTCATCAAATGGCGGGTTGTTTAATGTTTTGAAAATGTATATTCCTTGTTGGTTTGAGATTTAACTTATAAAGCTGTGGTCAACAGCTTGCACATTTTATTGTTATGGTGTCTATATTGGGGTTGGGGTTGCTAACAGGTGTATAAATCAAGCATATAGGCAGCCATCTCCATAGACAAACATTAGCAGTAGAACGTGCCATACTGAATTCCTCATTGACTTTAAACATGGCACTATCATAGGATGGAACCTTTGCCACAAGTCAGTTTGAAGGAGGAATAGTCTGTGGCTGTTTTTTAGGGTTTGGCCTAGGCCCCTTAGTTCCAGTGAAGGGTAATGTTAATGCTACAATACACAAAGGCATTTGAGACACTTGTATGCTTCCAACTTTGTAGCACCAGTTTGGAAAGGCCCTTTCCTGTTCAAGCATGACTCTGCCCCTGTACACAAAGCAAGCTCCATAAAGCCTAGTGTGGAGGAACTTGAGTGACCTGACCTTAACCCCATTGAACAGAATTGAGGTGAATTGGAACACCGATTGAGAGTCAGGTCTGTTCGTGCCTGACCTCACAAATGATCTTTTGGCTAAATGGGCAGAAACTCTTGTGGAAAGCCTTCCCATTAAGAGGGGAGGCTGTTGTGGCCGTAAAGGAGGGGAACACCATATGGAAAGGAATGTCCAATAAGCTCATATAGGTGTGAGGGTCCGGTATATAAAAATATACTATATAAAATACAATAATAAACAATAACAATTTTGTGTTAAACTGCATTTATTAATAGATGGAATGAACACACAACTTAAAGCGAAACCTAGCTAAAAGATGATAAAGGTTTGCTGTTGGCTTTAAATGTTGTGACTTGTAATTAAAGGCATGTGAGTTGAATTACAACTTTGGGATGGCAGAGGGATAATGAAGCACTTGGTGTTTTCCTCCCTCCATCAGCTGCCTTACACCTGACCCAGGGCAGTACTTCTGGCTGCCCTCTCTGTGGCCACTGTCCTTACTGCTGAATGCCGGGATATGACTTCATAACTCTGCACGCCATCTATTAAAAATTTGCAGTGCCGGGGAGTAACATGTTATGATAGTAGAGCTCTCGTGTACCCAGTCTATTGGGCAACCCTGCATAGGGAAGCCTGATTGCCAATAAGGCAATCTGCTGCCACCCTCCTGGACTTGCTGCTCTAAGCTTGGGCCTAGTCATAGTTATGTGTATAATTATATATATATATATATATATATATATATTTTAGGCCCCATGCCTCCCACAAATTTTATGATGACTTAACTATCCCACTGAGAACAAGGTGGGGGATGCATAGTTAGGCTTTATGCACCACCATAGATTTATTAATATGAGGTATATGGGGTAGGGGATGAGGGAAGGCAATTCTTTAATAGAGGTCCAGGCTAACTTCTATTTTTGTTATTTATTTTCTTGTAAAAATATATATTTTCCTTTTAAAATATTTGGGAAAATGGGGGTGTTCGTGGCTCAACATTTCAGCACTCATTCCCTTTCTGCTTTGGTAATGCGTGGTGAAATTTGCATTGAAACTCTGTTCCGTCTTTACTCATGCAAGTTTGTTGCTTTAAACTTGCATTTTCTGCAAAGCTGCATGCACTCGTTGATTAGGAAATAAGCCTGAATGACTTTTAAGGGCTTTAAAGAAGACGTTATGTATGACATAATTTGCAAAGAATACACGATCTTTAGAATATCCTGCTTTCACTTATACTATTATTTTTGTAGACAGCGGCAGTTTCATGATATACATTGTACACAAAATCTATACTGTTTCTCAAATTTATGTGTGAGATCAGGATCACAAAATGTACTCTGGTTCAACATGTGAGATGAATTTGTGATGTAATCCAGTTGAAACGTTTGTTTTGGTACCTAACGTGGTACAGCACAGATCTTGTATGGGTGAGGCTTCAATGTGATATTTGCAATGTAATTTGTGTTGACCGCTGACACTCCTTCTGGCAAATGGAAGTTAAATGACTTTACCAACATGGTGAAAAAGATAAAGAGCTCGAATCGAGCCAGCTGTTCCCCCAAACATACTCGATGTCCTGTTGGAAATATGAATTTGTTCAGTTCATTAATAATGTAGACAAGATACTTAATAGACAAAGTTAATGAGCAGTCATTTAGAAAAAAAAAGTCAAAAACAAGCCCTGTATGTTTTGATAATAATTTTACATCAAAATGTAATCAGATGGATGTTCTTTTGGCTTTTTTAATAGAAGAATATTTTTGATGCCTAGACAAAAAATACCCTCCTACTGCACCTCTCATGATGTTAATGTTAACACATGCATTTACCTTTACTGTTAGGACGCCGGGTAATGATTGTGGATGTAGCACAACAGCTAGACGGTTAACATTTTGTCTGTCTGTATCATGTGGCTTAAGGAGCATTGCTAATGAAAGTTCCCTTTGATATGAAACAGTAACCTATGCTTTTGATAACACTGTTTCTGTACTCCCTGTTCATGTGTGACTAATGAACGACCATTCATTTTGTATGCAAAATGAGTGTTTATCTTTAGATTATGTCAGATTTGTCTATATATGTTGTTAGCTCATAACAATAGAAAGCATTTCAAACTTAATATGGACAATTAAGCTTAGTTCTTATAAATCACAATATTGACTGCTTGGAACCATCAAATATTGATAACCAGTGTTATATGGAAGTATGTTATACACAAGTAGACTGCAGCACTTTTTACAAATATTTTAACTCAAACCTAATACGTACCAGCAGAGAATGGCAAGAAAGCCTCATTGGGTGAGAAGTTCCCATCTATATCCAAGAAGTGATTGGGGTTGAACGCATATGGGTTTTCCCAGTATTGAGGATCGTGCAGAACAGAGTCAAGATTAGCCAGAATCATGGTATCCTGTTGTGGTGGAAAGATTAAAAAATATAGGTAATATGTACAATATATTGATTTTATAAACTGCAAAGAAATGTGTGAAATGAGGTTGTTTGATGTATGATGTGTTTGCGTATGCATAGTGTTTAGAAAAAAAATCTTTATTGTATGCGGTAGTGAATTAAAAAACACAACTTTCCTAATGCTCTTCTACTTTGTCAAAACATTAGTTGAACTGTCCAGCATTTTAATCAAATATACCTTAGCAGATCTGTCATGTAACAGCAACACAGCAACTTCTAAGAAGCTTTTCCAGTTTCTATATTTCTGGAATGCTTTGGAAATTGTAATCCACAACCCATGATGATGACATGTATTTATCCCTTTAAACATTGTGTTTTGACATTTTATCATTTTGTTTTTAGTAAAGCTTCACATATTGCCCTAGCTTTTGACTATAGCATACATGCACAAATATATCTATCTAATCTAATCTATGGACAGAAGGAGTTTGGTCTGGTCACCCCAGTTATGGGCAAATATGTGGCTTCATTTAGGATAAAATACAAAGCCTACCCTAATTATTTTTTACTTTGACTTTACAAAAACAGATTGCCTATAATCATACTCAGAAATATGCTCACATCCTACCTTCTTCAAAGAATATCCATTGAGTGTCATGTCATTTATATTGGTCCGTGCAATGCCAACAGACGCAATGCTTCCAAGGCGTTGAACTTCATGAATCACTGCATTAGTGTAAGGAAGCTTCTTCCTGTCCTCATAATACACTACGGGCCCTTCAAGAACAGCATCCAACTCCTTTTGTATATTCACTGTAAAGTGAGCAAGAACCCTTTATGCTAACACTTTGAAGTGTGTATGTTTGCTTAATCTTTTGTTAACAACATGGAGGGCCACCAAAAAGATAATATAACCTTGGAATTATTACGTACCTTGTATATCAGGGTGAACCAACATGAATAACAGTGCCCACTGGAGGGTGGTGACTGTAGTTTCAGTCCCAGCTATAAACAATTCAACAACCACCTGAATCATGTTGGCCTCATCAAATGTAGTATCAGGTTCACCCTTTGTCTGTAAAAATAAGAAAAGCACTTCAACAAGATGTATTATGCAAGCTTCAACTTAAAGAGTCATTAAATACATGAACTAACATGGTAGCACAACTACAATTTTTCTTGTTTTCCATGAAAACTGCTAAGTGAACCGAAGTGTACAACAACAATCCAGCAATATAAAAGTTTACTTTTCTTATCTTATCCAGATAGTATTCAATCACATCACTGGGTTCTTCTGGTTTTTCATTTTCCTGATGATTTCTGATCTCGTTTCTTACAAAATTGTCGATATATTCCTTAGTTTCAAAGATTTTCTGGTGGGGACCAGGAACATGTCGCATGAGCCATGGAAATGCATCATAGAGCTGGAGACAGAAAAGGTTCTAATGTAAGAAGTTGCAGAGTGGGGAAGTGTCCAAGTAGAACATATCAAGAATGACAAAATTATCACTCACTCGTCCCCATTTCGAGGCCAGCCCTTCAGTCAAGTAATTGTTGCATGCAACTAATTTCTGGAAAGTGACATCATCAAAGGAGAAACGATGTCCAAAGGCAACAGCGGAAATCACATTTGCAACAGCATACGTAATTATGTAGGAGGCATCAATTGGTTTACCTGATGAAGTTAAATATAATTAGCCATTAAAACACAAATCTGTCATTGTACAAATCTAAACTATAACGTCTCATTTACCTAGTTTATAATATACTGGGGTTTCCAAAGGAACTTGTTCTTTTTTCTGTTCAGCTGGACCATAAAATAGTTCTAACACATACTTATGTAACTAGATTAGCATTTATGTTAAAATGTAATTTTGTAAAGGATTTACAAATTCTTATTTTGCTTGTACTGACCATTCGTGGCTCTAATGGAATCCACCAGACATTGAGCCTCCTCCTGTATTCGTGATTCAAGCCCACGTTTTCCAAGCCCTAGGTTTCTTAATGTCATTAATCCAAAACGTCTTTGCTGTTTCCAGTTGTGTCCATTGGATGATACGATACCTTGTTAGGGATTGAAAATAGTAACTTAAAATTCCATTATGAGATAGATGCAACTCTTTTGTGCATCGTTTGATGATAATGAAGCTAACTTTAGCTAATAAGAAGCTGGTCGAACAATAAACCAACATAAGTACAGTAACTTTTGTGTTTTATTGTTAGGTCAGCTGATGCCGCACACAGTACACTTCATAATTAAGCACATAATTAATTAGGCTTTTCCTACATGTATATATACACCTTTATCTTCATGGAGAAAAAAGAATAACATGTAGAATGAAAAATGCATAAAGCTCTTTCAAGCCAACTGAATATTTCCAGCCTTATTTTATAATAAAAACATAAAATTCCAAATCAAAGAATTTGAGGCTTCCTTGGATGTTCTGTTTTTCCCTTTACCCAGTGAATGGGGAAGGGGTGTCCTTACTGCATTCTGAATAACATTATCAGGAAAAATCAAATTACATCCTTACATACATAAGGGCGCTAGTATAAGTACGAAACGCATTAAACCTCAATTCACCGGTACCCACCTGTTCCTGTAAGCACAGATTTACTATATACATTTTTTTGGGGTGATGCTCAATATTTGTTGTCTTTATGTAAAAAAACATGCTCATGAGGAAGTTAACTGGAATTTAAGTTCTGTATGACAAAGTGTACTAATTTTCAAAATGTCTGTATGAAGAAGCAACTTCATAAACAATGCAAGAGGTCTGAGTAGGAGACATTATATTTCCAACATCTGCGTTCATGTACCCTACTCTGTATTTTATGAATGGGGTCTAATATGCAGGATTTAAAAAGTGGAGTTGTGGTTTACTTAATGCCAACTGATCAAGGACATTTCCCCAGTCTTGTTCTTCTGGAAGTGGTAGTATATAATTACAATAATGTAAATAAAAAAATGCAGAAATTCATCAGTTATTTTGCCCTTCAAAGGCATATATGGGTACAATTTGGCATAAGTCCAACCTTATATAGAATGTACAATAGAACCAAACTAAGCAAGTAGGCCCTAGAACTACATTTACTAGACTTGACAGGAGGTTGTGTAATCAAGTCGCAAAATGTACCATTGGACTGAGCTGTTGGCCAAGTAAGGGCCACATATATTATCTAATACCATGGTTCCAATTGGTAAATTCTAGTCTACAATGTTTGTTAACTTAATCCCTTCATTGTTTGCCAGCAATTAGAGTTTTATCATCAAGGCTTTTTATGGCACCATAGAAAAGTTTGAAAATGTTTATTAATATGTCTATTATCTTTTTGCTTAATGATAATGGTAATTAAAAAAAAATAAAAAATTATTTCATATGGCTGATAGGAGGGGGGGTGGTTAATAGTTTGATAGAGCTTGACCGGGTGTGCTGGGATTGAGAGCACCAAGAATGTAGTAGGGAGGTCAATAGAAGATAAAAGGGGCAGCCCTGTCTAGTGTCATTTAAATATTTTATGTTCAAGTACTTCTAAAAAATGTAATTTGTAAAGCATGACCAATTTGGCTATCATACACAAATAAACTTTGGTGTGAAGAAGACATCCTCATATTGAAGTTACTCACTGAACAGATAATAGGCAAACCTCCATCTTTACGTACATACAATTGTTGCTCAATGAAATCTCTTGTGCATTTTTTAATACAGGATAATTGAAATAATAGGAAAATCTCCAGTACCTTTTCCATTTGAAAAGTCCCTTAGAAAGCTGTCCGTAGGACGTCCAGACACCTCTTCAGAGTGAGAAACGAGAGCGTTTTTCACTGCTTGGCAGCCATGCAGTACCACCATGGGAGTGGGTCCTAGCCATATTGTGAAAATGTTCCCATAATGTTTTGCTATCTGAAAATATATACCGGTATTTTGTTTTTTGGTATTTTAATTCCAATATCAACAAAATGTATAAATTGCATATTTTTAGTAGTGTCTATCACATAATTTTACTACTATGTTTGTTCTTGAGTAATATATGTATATTTAACAAGGAAGTATTTCTGAACCAGGAATCCGTGTATTTTTTATTAGTCAAGGCAAAATGGACAGATTGTAAATAGTCTACTGTGTCCAATGGCCATCTGAGGCTTCCTTTAACAAGTGAGGACCACTTCTCAAAGTGGACATGCTCAATATGGAAATTATTGTAACACACACTATAAAGGTGTGAATGTTGCTCAATAAAACCCCTCCTCTAAAAATTACTGTATTGCCAGGGAAGACCTGTGTCCAATCACCTCATTAGTCTGTATTAGACCAAATGCTTTATACTGTACCTTGTTTAGAGTGTCTGGATTGAGGCTGAAGTTTAGGGTCCACAGGTTCCCAATAAGAGGGAGTGGGGAAGGTCCAGGTGGTAGGCTTCTAGCTTCCCATTTCATTTTTAGAAATTTGAAGATAAACAGGCAAACCAGGATGCCCAGGAACAGCTGTTGAAGGGTCCACATGTCTATGAAAATAGACCGAAGACACCACTTTATTCACACCGTTTCTTGCTCTGCTAAAAGTCTTTGAGAAGTTTGAAACGGTATCCCTGCAACATGCAGCATTTATACAGCTTCACACTTCCCCTACTGTTAATCATTAGCACAACCATGAACTTGTTTTACCTCGCATATTGTATGAGACATCTGGTAGTATATAACAACTCACTATACAAAATAACATGGATTTATGGATTCTATATGCTGGTGTCAAGACTATATCACGCTATACATTTATTTTTCTTCTTCTCTTGTATATGCACCCTATTTCGTGATGATCATTTATGTAGTCCGCGTACCAAATATGTTAACATTTTATTACATTGGATAACTATGCTATAATTTTTACAAGTGCCCATGGAAACTGGCAGCGTCAGTAGTCAGTTTTCTGCAGCTATTCCTGCTCACATGGTTCTGGAGAACATTTCTACTACCAATTAAAGCCAGTAAAACCAGGAGCAGAATACACATTTGGCACTTATGGTGTCTTTACAAGCATTTCATTGGGCCCTGCTCCACGCTCCCTAGCATGCAATCGCTCCAGCACCAAAAAATAGGTGTAGATCAAATAAACAACACATAAAACAGCACTTGCATGTAAAGATCAGCTGAATAAGACATACAAACCTTATATTTGCAGGTATACATAAATAATGTATGGAAACATAGCATAGCAGGTATAGATCAACACATTCACACACAAACCCAGCTTTGCATGTATAGATCAATTGAAATTCACATGTGAACTAAGCACTGAAGGCATAGAATAAGACAAAAAATTCAGTATTTTTTTTTTTTAAGGTATACAATAATAATGTATGGAAGCATAGCATTGCAGGTATAGATCAACAGAACACACAGGCCCAACATTGCAGGTATCGATCAACTGAAATTCACATGTAAACTGAGCACTGAGGGTATAGATCAAATAAACACATGGAAACAGCATTGCAGATATTGATCAACTGAATAAGACATACAAACCCTGTATTTGCAGGTATATAAATAATGTATGGAAACATAGCATAGCGGATATGGATCAACAGAATAACACACAAAGCCAGCTTTGCAGGTATAGATCAATTGGAATTCACATAAAAACTCAGCATAAAAGGTATAGATAAAACCCCCTAAATTATAGGTATAGATCACAGTTTGCACAACCCAAAGCCAGCCCTGGCGTCCACACTGCCCACATAGAACCTGACCAGCACCCAGATAACACACATAGGACTTGCCATCTTTGTCCCCAAACAGCCCAGCATGAGTCAACTTTGCCCCAAAATGCCCGTCCTATGCCATCTTTGTCCCATAAACACCCTGCCCTTGCCATCTTGGTCCCCAATGCTCAAACACCCTGCTTGTGCCATCTTTGCCTTTCCACAAATCAATTATATATCTACGATACACACAAACACTTTTACAGTCATTTATTCTCTCACTCATTGAACATACAACATACAACAAATCATTTACACATATTCATTAATGTATTCTCACAAATTCATCAATTTTCTCCCTCATTCAGACAATTCATCCACACATTAATTCATACTCTCCCTCATTCACACAATTCAACCACACACTAATTCATTCACTCACTCATTCTCACTGTTTATTTATTTCAATATTCTTATCTACCCACTCTCCCTCCCTTCTCACTTTCTACCAACTCTCCCTCCCTTCTCACTTTCTATCCCCCTCTCCCTCCCTTCACACTTTCTATCCCCCCTCTCCCTCCCTTCACACTCTCTATCCCCCTCTCCCTCCCTTCTCACTTTCTATCCCCCTCTCCCTCCCTTCTCACTTTCTATCCCCCTCTCCCTCCCTTCTCACTTTCTATCCCCCTCTCCTCGCTATCTACCCCCCTCTCATGCCCTTCTTATCACCTACTCTCTCCCCCCAGTTTGTAGTTCACTTACCTTCCAGAAGTCCTGCGGTGGGAGTGTGAGGCCTCTGTCTCCCTGCTCTGCTGCAGTGCGCGCTGCTTCACTGCTGACATGCTGGCACTGCGACCAAGCTAGAGGCCTCGCGGAGGAGTCTGAGGGGCGGTTGGTGAAAAATTCATGAGCGACAGCTCGGCGCCCCTCTCTCTCCTCCGTGTCAAAAGAAATAACTAAGACGGCGTTTACATTTCTGGACAATGCATTGAGGCTGCCCCGGACTTAAAGTCCCATTGCGGGACATGTTGTCACCCTATAGTGGCTGCATCTACATCATTTGGCAGACTCTGGCATTACCTGATATATGTGCTGGAACATAAGCTAACATATGCACACAATTATGCACTTTGATAAAGATTTCCCGCATACTTTAAAACCTGACTGTAAACTTAGTTAAATCTTGTTTTAAATTTTAATATCAGTACATAAACACACATCAACTAACATTTTTAAACCTTGTACTTGTATTGGGTTACTCAATATTTGATTTACACATAGTTTAGAACTCACCTATAAACTCTGTTCAACCCTGCTTATTACTCTAGAAAAAAATGTATAAACTCTGATAACCTTATTGCTGTAAATCGTGCTTTATCACGATTATGGGGTGCATCTTTCAGATGTGGGCATTGATATATGTACCCTGGCTGTACGGGAAGGGATAGAGAGAGCCGTGTCCGTCTTGAGGGAGTCAATAATATGCAAGGAATTACATACACTACCTGTCGGGTTCAATTTATGATTTATGATAAATTATGATTTATGGATACCCTCAAATTAAAGCTGAGAGACTGCACTGTCCATATTCATTAAATGTAACTTGAATTTATTTTGTTAAAGAGCTGAAATAAACAGGGCCGGACTGGCCCACCCCTTACGAAAAAATTACTGCAGAAGTGGCGGAAGTGGCTGGGGGTAATACACATGGCAGTGGGGCATTACATTAACCAATACAAAAGGGGTGGGGGCATCAATACATAAGGGAGGGGGTTGGCTGGGGCATCACAAATCAATACACAAGGGTGTGGGGGCATAAATGCACAAAGGGGGGCAATACACAAAATTGTGTGTGGGGGGGCATCAATCAATAGTAAAGGGGCCCTGGCTGGGGCATCAATACACAAGGGGCAAAAATACAAGTGTTACATTTTTAGTGTACTGATTACTCCCAATCCCATAAGATTCTATCTAATATTATCTGCTGAGCACTGATGTCATCTTTATCCAGCACACATGGATGCTGAGGAGTTAAGATTCTGTCCATTCTGTACTTATTTGGGCCTTTTAACACATTTGGTTCTTGGGATTTTAATAATAAATTTACTATAGATTTAAACAGAATGATTTATAGCTATTTGGATGGTAAATATCATGGCTCAGATAGGCGTGCGTAAGGGGTGCAGGCACAAGAGCTTGACCACGCGATACAATACATGGGGCTGGTGTCTATATAATTCCAGGGCTGCTTTTCATTCCCAGTCCGGCCCTGGAAATAACAAAACTTGTGTCAGTGTCCAAATATTTCCGGACCTAAGTGTATATGTGGAGGAACATAAGCTAACATATGCACACAGTTATGCACTTTGATAAGTAGCTCCTGCACACTTAGAAACCTGGATGTAAACTCAGTTAATCCCTGTTTTAAATTTCAACATCAGTACATAAACACGCATCAATTAACATTTTAAACCTTGTACCTTTATTGGGTTACTCAGTATTTGCTTAACATAGTTCAGAATTCACCTATAAACTCGGTTCAACCCTGCTTATTACTCAAGGAAAAAAATGTGTAAACTTTGCCAACCTCATAAGCCTTAGTTGTATTGGAAATAAACACCTCTACCTGTCAAACCTGCTTTGCTGTAAAAGACTGGAAGCTGTGTATTGAAATGAAATCTATCTTTAAAATATTGTGTGCCAATCAAACCTCTATTTACTTGTCATCTAACCAAATGACTTCAACTGTCACTCACAGTATTTATTTTTTAAATATTTTCTTGGAACTGGGTGGTTCCTCGTATGGTGTCATGTGACTTCACTAGGGTCTTTTTTATTGTAAAATTGTATTTATTTTTTAAACTATTTTAAATTTTTGACATTTTATTTTACTGATCACATAGTGATAAGTAAGCTGGGCTCCATTAACCTGCATGGTTGGCTGCAATACTGCAGTCAACCTGCTGGGGAAGCTCAGACCCTCTGGGAACTCTTTTACTTTGGGCCCTGTTACCTTTGTTCCTCTCATGACATGTGTCTCTCTTCTACCATCATTACCTCTTCCCATGCCCCCATTCGTGATTTCACCCTTGATGAACCCCTTTTCTGGTATTCCCTTCTTTGTTCTTTGTTCCTAGTATGCGACTTTCAAAAGCTCCCTGAAAGCCCAATTTTTCTGAGAAGCGTACAACCTTTCCTCCTAACACTCACAGCCATCACCATAATCAAAGAATTAATCAATCCTCCTAATTGGCCATAAAAAGAATTCCATAGCTGGGGCAAACTGTTCCTCAAAGGAGCCTCCCTGGGCTGTAGGTAAAAAGCATCATCAAAATTATTATTATTAAGAACCCAAGCTTTAAGAATAAACCTTGGTTCCAATTACCATCGGTTGCAAAGAAATATCCAAATATTGACGCAAATTAGCTGATAATGGCCCAATTCCAGACATGATAGGCCAGTCGGGCTGGTTAACTAACTCCTTATAAGGAGGATGTGGAATGGAAGTTAATACTTGGTACACATCATGAGTGAAAATATCCTGTACTTTAGCTTTCTGTACGAAGAAGAAAGTGATTTTTTCATGTTCTCACTGGATTTCCACATAGTTTTTTTTGTTGTAAGTCAAGGTACAAAATGAAGTCCCAACAAATTTAAACAGGCTGTTAAAGCGTACTTTCATGATCGGCCATGCCATGGCCCCGGCATAGGAGCGATTGTAATCAGATCTCTATTTTCAATACTATCTGCGTTAATTAAATAAAAGAAGGGATGCCACCTGTTGCCCATACCTAAAATCATGAATAAAATCCCTACTACAAATCATGAAGATTCTGTACCAACAAGACTCCACCTGTATCTGTGTGAGGGCTGTACCTGGTACACCAGTCCAGAAGATGAATGAGTCGGGAAAGAGGGGCAAGTTTCTGATTCCACACCAAATTCCCTGAACCCCTACACATAATGTACAGCTCTGTATATTTATCAGATTGACTTAGGAAGTCCCTGTACACATATATTTTTTCATCTGCCCCTGTTGTCAATGTCCTCTATATAACGACATAAGGAATGGATTTGTTGTGTATGGGTTTGCATAGTAGCATTTGACATACCTGGCGTTGTCTAGTTTTCAAACATCTATGGTTTAATAGTGTAAATTGAACTGACCAGCTTTAAATATGTCCCAAATAGAACATAAGAGGCAGTATGACCACATTTGAAAAAAATAAATTTGTAAATAGCAATATGCTACGGGTACTTATGGCCCCATAAGCCCCTTTAAGCAAAGAAAAAGTTTGGTTGTAAGTACATACCAAGCATTGTTGCAAGCGATTTCCAGTATGTTTTGGTTTTGCAATGAGCATAAACAGTGTACCCATGTAAACTATATATTGTTTTTTCAAGGAGAGAGAGGGCTTTCTTTTGATACCATAGGTAGATAATTAGCTGAAAAATTAGGATGAGAAATTTAGTAAAAACTAGCAACAATTTGAAAAAAAACCCTATTTTTTTATATATTTTCCCCTCTCTATCCTCACAATATTAGGTAAAGTGATGGAAAATCCCCTCCAAGTTTATCAATTCAGGTGTCCTGATTTCAGAAAAACCTAATGTATATACTTTTCTAGCACTTATAGGGAACATACTATAAGGTGTACATTATTCTTTACAAAGCCGTAGAATTTTTACATTAGGTATGATGGCATTGCAACTTTGATTCAATCACTGTCAAAGGTGGCCGCAGAAATTATTTCCTGCGCATATTTTCACCAACACTTCTGTGTTGCTTAGATTTTTTTGCACAGGGTATGTGTTACGGCAGAGAAACCCGGCCAAAATTGTTTAGCTGCATCTCCTCTTATTCTAGAGGGCCATATCCATCCCTTACATATAGTACCCTATAGGGTATGATTTTTTTTAAACCTATGGCTTAACGGGCTTCGGGGTTGTGAACGGGGGCAGGGGGGTTATACCTTTTAGATGTTGTGTTAGGGCAATGGGATGTAAGGGTTTTTTTCTTTTTTTATTATAATTTTTTTATAATTTATATTATTCTTTATTTTTTGTATTTTTTAAACATTTATGACTGTTATCAGTGCAGTATGGTTAGAGGTCAGTATGGTTAGCTCACTTTATTGTTTATTTTTTTATTATTTATCGTATTATTATAGTGATTTTTTTTATTGTTAAAAAAATCACTTACACATGGTTTCTTAGTTTTTCACTCTCTTCCCTCAAGTAAAACAGTTTATACTTCAAATGTTTCTGATATATAAGATTTATTATCTGTCCATTGAGTCTGAGCTACCACAGGCTTTATTATCTAGTCGATTGATTTTTTATTGCCTTTGCCAGGGTAGGGCTGGCAGCCTAAGGCCTGGGGGGCAAGTCTAGTCAAGTGGCCCATTGCACCACTGAATCAGCCCACTATCCATGCCCATCTTTTCCTGATTTTTTAACGCATATTGATGTAATGTGATGAGATTGGGAGTTCATCAGTACACTTAAAAAAAAAAAAGTCATCAAACACGGGATGCCTGAAGCCACAATTTAGTGTCAATAACTCTTTTTAATAAAATATGCAGATTGAGATAGAGTAAATAACACAAAACCTTTAATTTTCCTCTCACTGATTTCTGGGCCTAGAAAGTTTTGTCCTCTAAAGTGACTACAAATTCAGGATTGCGTTTTATCTCTGAATAAGTAAAAAATAAATAGTTCAATTTATTCCTACAGTAAGTAAAGTGCCAGGAAACAAAACCAAATAAACAAACCAAGACAGGCTCTGCCACACCAACACCCAAACACCAGGGCAGGCTCTGCCACACCGACACCAAAACACACACACCAGGACAGGCTCTGTCACACCAACACCCAAACACACACACCAGGACAGGCTCTGCCACCCGACACCCAAACACACACCAGGACAGGCTCTGCCACACCGACACCTGCATCAGTTAATCTACACAAAGCACAACAAATGCTTTCCACACTGGTTTGTTTTTTGTGTGCCCCCCCCTTGTGTATTGATGCCCCAGCCAAGCCCCCCTTTTGTTTAATGTATTCCCCACACCCTTGTGTATTGCCCCATGTGCATTTTTGCCCCCAAACCAGCCCCCTTTTTTGCATTTATGCCCTTGTGTATTGATTTAAGTAATGTCCCAGCAGCCCTGGTGTATTGATGCCCCCTTTTGTACTGGTTAATGTACCCATGTGTATTGCCCCCAGCCCCCTTTGTGTATTGATTTGTGTAATGCCCCAACACCCTGTTATGTACTTATATCCCCCAGCCACACCCTTTTTGTACTTAATTGTTGTCCCAAGGCAGCCCCCCTTTGAATATGGGTCCCCTTCCACCTATCACCCCAAGTATTTTTTTTTTAATACTTACTTTTTTGCCGTCTTCCTTCCCTGCAGACTGCTCTCCTGTGACGTGTTCTTCCAGCTGTCATAAGGAGCTGTTCCATGTGAGCCCCCCCCCCTTGAGCGGCACGTCTCATCTTCAAAGGGGCAGGACAAAGAGCCTCACTGAGGCACCGGGTGGCATGGTGCAGGCACGCTGGCTGCTTAATGATTTCAAAATGGCCAGCGTGTCTTACCGCCGCTTTAAAACTTGCAGCCGCATCGGCTGCAATGGCATCTCTGGGTGCCGGCCCACAGACTGGCCAGCCCACCGCGAGTGCTGCGGGCTTTTGCCCCCCCAGAGCGGCCTGTGTGACAATTGCCCCCCCTGCCCAGTACGACCAGGCCGTGGGTATATAATACACTTAAGCAAATTAAACATGTTTTTTTTAAACAAACATGATCAAGCTAGCCTAAGACCAGCATGAACATGCCCCAGTGTGTATTTTGTAGGGTTGGGCTGCCAGACTAGGTGTTTGTGGTTGTTCACAGTCCATCCCCTGTTGAATTACAGAAGACTGCTCACCAAACCATTTAGACATTGCCACAATTGCAGCTTTTTAGGTTGTTTTGTCCACAATTATTTTTATTTCACAGATATGCCCCTAACAACCTTATAAATTTAAATAAGAAAACATTGCATTAATATTATATAAAACATTTTATCTAAACTGATACACCTTGTAATTTAATGCTGTCAAAGGAATTTATGCATAGGTTGTAATTTTGGTTTAAAATAAACTCACATATGTAAACACCACGTGGGCTCTCATCTAAACGTTAATTGTTGATCTGATTTAAATTACTAAAACTGGTTCTGACTAGAAAATTTATATATATATATATATATATATATATATATATATATATATTGATGTGTCTCTGTTTTACCAGATACCTGTGAGACCTAGATGAATATTTCAATTATACCATATTAACAAAGGGTGCAAAAATCCTAATTGAACAAATAATTACAATGTTTAGCATTTACCAATTCCAAATTTAACAACCTCAGGAATACATTCATCTCTTTTTAGACATATACATAGAGTATTTGGAAATATCTAAAAATAAGGAGAAATTTTGCTCTTTTTATACCCAGATTTTTTTCTGTTTTCATTTAATTGCATGCTAATCAGACCTATTTTCATGTCTTCACAATGGATACATACAGAGGAGTAGCAAAGACCCCCATGGCCCCTGCAATGTGGGGGGCTTAATTCAACTTGGCAAAGAAGGAGGTCAGGGCAGAAAGCAGATCTGGACATTTGAGCCCCACCACCAAGCTGAAGGCTGCATTCTGGTGAGAGGTGGTGTCTGAGTGGGGTCATACCTTTCCAGCTTTATTTGTTATAAAATGGGGAAGGGGCAGCATGGGGCTGATTACCGCTTTATCAGTGGGTGTATCAAGGGTCAGAATTAAAACCCTCCATAGAGCCATACGTAATATATGAATTTTGGCTGGGTTAAAGTCGGTGGCCAGCGCTTTCAATTTCAAGGGGCCGGAATAGCGGATTACTCACACACAGTGGTGTTTACTTTTTGTACCGTCAAACGCTACAAGGACAGTCTAAAGCCTCATGCAGCCACACCATCATATAATGCATAATTCTTTGTAAGATCATTAACATTTATTAATTAGCTTCACAGCTGCAGCGCAACATTTCCTTGGTGATACTGTTTTTACAACACTTACTAACTTACAGTACTTTAGAAACATAGAAACTTCACCCATATAGTATAGACTCCTCATTAGTTCTTGGATTCAGGATTGCTTTATGCCTGTCCCATGCATGTTTAAATTCCCTCACTGCTTTTGTTTCTACCATATCATTGAAATCTAACTGTGCTTGTATGCACATGATGGATACAAGGGGGACCACATGAAAAATAAAAGGGGCTACTTATGGATACTAAATGCATTAAAGTGCATATGATCATACAATATGTAATTTTTACAGTTCAAAATATACTGTATTACAAAAATATTCACACACATGGTACAAAAGTTTGAGGTACATGAATGAAATACACTATGTAAGTGGAAACCTAACAGATATAACGTGATATAGGTTAGTCGTAATCGCTTATGTAGGTATAGGTCAGGTAAGCTAATTTTGGTTTCAAATCAGATGTGGTCTTATTGCATGGCTGAATTGGAAAAAATCTTAGTGAAAAAAAACCTCAACTTGTTGAAAAACGTTTTCACTGAATAGAATGGAGTCTATTAACTCTTTCAGGACCTAGAGATTAAACTCCAACCACAGTCACTGTTCTCAAACTTACTCCAGTTCAATGCATGAGATGGACTTCTTTATATCCAAAGTGATCCATGTTAAAAAAGATTGTTTTGGCAATATGAAAACCACCTTAACGTGGTACAGCACAAATCTTGTATTGGTGCGGCTTCGATGTTAACCTCGACTTATGTTCTGTTTTCACCTCTGTCGTATCTTCCGGCACTTGGAAGTTAAATGCCTTTACCAGTGTGGTGAGAAAAATAAGGAGTTCATATCGGGCCAGCTGTTCCCCCAAACATACTCTGTGTCCTGTGAATATGAATTGAGTTGCTTAATACATATTACTGAACCAATTAACTTATTGCCTGGAAACATGATTTATTAATGACTAATGTTGTATGGCTTAGTGTCATACATATGGTCTTACAATAAGTGTATTCGTAATTAGATTTTTAAAATTAGGTACAGGTCCCTAGTGGCATAATAAAACAGATAGCTTATCTTTCCTTCTTTTAGGGCAACACCTAGGCTATAAAAAGATGCTCCTCCACTAAGGCAGTGTCATAAATAAAATAAAAAAAGTCACCCATAAATCATAACACAAGTAACTTTAATCATCTATTAGACATAAGAATCTAAAGGGTTTGGAGGTCAAGAGGAAGGAACTTACCTTGGAGCCCTACCCTATATAGGGGAGGAATATTTTTTTAATATCCTAGGTACTGCCCTACCTGACGGAAGGGGAAGCCATTTCTCTCACTATGCCATTAGGGATGGCAAGAAATAACATTTTTGTTTACGACATACCTGCAGAGAATGGCAAAAAAGCCTCACTGGGAACAAAATTTCCATCTTTATCCAAAAAGTGGTTTGGGTTGAACGTATATGGAGTCTCCCAGTACTGAGGATCACGCAGCACAGAGTCAAGATTAGGAAGAATAATAGTGTCCTGTTGTGGTAAAAAAAGTGAGCTTTTCAAACAATACGGATATCTTCCAAAAGTGTTGTAAAAATCATAAAACCCAATATATAAAACCTATGAATGCAATCAACTCAGGGCTGCCTTGGTAATGGTGTCCTGAGGAAGCCTTCCCTAATACACCCTCCCACCCTAATGTTAGCTATCCCTGTGCTCAAAATCACCAGCTTTCAAGGGCTGGTAGCAAACAGTCCCGCTCCATGTGGTCACCCAGTGGTGGCACCACTGATGTTTAGTGTCCAAAGTGATGCCTTGACGATGGAAACAACCCTGGCCCTTATGTAAGTCTGGGTCCCGGGCTGCCCCTGTATTAAACACAGCCTTTAATATACTGCTACATGCATGTTAGACAAAACTAGAAATCTGCCATCTCCTTTTTGATGCCAGAGAATGAGTTAACACAAGTTACTTTTACCCAGAACTATAAAGAGTTGCTGTTTCACTTACAAACAACAGTAATCGAGAACCCTAGCAATTTTTGTGTCATTAACTACACAGAAACTTTACACAAATAAAGTTGCGGAGTGGGGTTTCTAATGCTGTATTTAATTATAAATGTTGCTGCAGTAGAGCAGCATCTTTTTTTAAAAAAAAAGACCATATCAGTATGTTGTTTCATTGTATTTCATGTATTCTAGAAAAGTCTAATCAACATGAATTCGGGATTGCTTAAATTTACCTAGCAAGACAAAGTGATGTTCATACAACAGTCCTGTGTTTGATTGTTACTAAAACCTGTATTCAGCTATACTGTATAAGAAAATATAAAATTACCTTCTTTAAAGGATATCCATTAATTGTTACGTTACTTATACTGCTTCGTGGAATGCCCACAGACGCAATGCTTCCATAACGTTGAACTTCGTGAACCACTGCATTCGTGTAAGGAAGTTTCTTCCTGTCCTCATAGCAGATTACTTGTCCATCAAGAACAGCATCTAGCTCTTTTTGCATCTTTCCTGTAAAGCGAGGACAAATCCATTATCTCAACTTTTCAAGAATAGGTTTGATTTGTTAACGATGAGAAGAGCCATGTAAAATTACATATGATATTAGAAGCACTACTTACGCTGTATGCCAGGATGACCCAAAATTAATAACAGTGCCCACTGCAGGGTGGTGACCGTAGTTTCTGTCCCAGCTACAAAGAGGTCATCAACCACCTGAATCATGTTGGCCTCATCAAATGTAGATCCAGGTTCACCACTTGTCTGTAAAAAGTTTTATTTTGCAATCAGAAAAACGATTTAAGCAAGTTATAGTATGCAAACAATTATTCCTGCAACACAATCATAAAGTTAATATACTAGCTAGGCATAAACTCTCACTAGTATATAAACCCAGGCCATTTTACATAGGCTGTAATGTACTAGCCTTATAGCATAACTGACAGTAACCCCACTAGCTTGTTTCCATTGGCATCTACCCAGTTCACCTCTAATACCAACTGTCCAAAAAGAAAACATACTTACTTTTCTTATCTGTGTCAGATAATGGTCGATCACATCACTGGGTTCCTCCGGTGTTCCATTTTCCTGATGAATTCTAATTTCATTTCTCACAAAATTATCCAACAGTCTCTTACATTCAAAGGATTTGTGGTGGGGACCAGGGACACGTTGCATGAGCCACGGGAATGCATCATACAGCTAGTAAAAACAGAAAAGGTTCTGCTGTAAGAAGTTGCAGAGTGATTGGAACATCCATGACGCATGAATTAAATATCACCCACTTTTGCCCATTTAGTGCCTATGCTTTCAGTCAAAAAGTTGTTGCCTGCAACTAATTTCTGGAAGGAGATGTCATCAAATGAGAAACGATGCCCAAAGACCACAGCGGAAATGACATTTGCAACAGCATGAGTAATTAGGTATGAGACATCCACTGGTTTACCTGAGAACATAAAATGTAATTGGTTATCATTTATTGAATAGATGAATAATACTTAAACAATCTCAACATTTCTGATACATATTGTTCAGAATGTACTGGTGTTTAAATTTTTTTCTAGACTTTGTGCCAGAGAAACTATTATTGGACCATAGGGCATAATAGGGCATCATCTATACATCTATTAGGAGATGTATAGATACGCTTTAGTGCTATGTGATGTAGTTGTTGTTGCTCCATCTGACCACACTTGCTGTTGTACATAATATCAAAATCATACTAACACATAACAATATAATCAGAAGGGTAATTTACAGAATCTTATCTTGCTTTTACCAACCATTCGTGGCTCTAATGGAATCCACCAGACATTGAGCCTCCTCCTGTATTCTTGATTCAAGCCCACGTTTTCCAAGCCCCAGGTTTCTTAATGTCATTAATCCAAAACGTCGTTGCTGTTTCCAGTTGTGTCCATTGGATGATGCGATACCTGGTTGAATGTAAAAATGGCAAATGGTCATTCCTTGATGCGGTAGATGGGACTCTTTTGTGCTCCTCATATGTACTGGTGAGACGGCAATGCACAATGTAGCAGTGAAACCACACTTCAATAATAAACAATATGGTAATTGCCAAGTAATGCCATGTGTATAGTGCCCTATGTTTATGGAGAATATTTTAACTGAATTCATTTTATTTTAAGTATTACCATACACAATTAAAATAGATTAATTATTTGTGCCCACTGTAAATTGCCTTTACACAGATTTAAATATTTAATTTTCTTTATATCACTTCTACCAGGTATAAAATGAGGAATTCACTGATAGAGGAAAATATCACTTTGCCTCTGTATAAGTCAATGGTAAGACCCTAACTTAAATATGCAGCGCAGGTCTGGGCACCTGTTCTTAAAAAAAGAATTTTCACTTAAAGCATCGAAAATTATTATTTACAGTAAGAACAAAAAAACCAATACACAAACCACAGAGGTATTGCTATGAAATTCAATAGATACCTTTAAATATGGGCTATATGCTTTTTGTTAGCAAAGAACATTACCCAGGGATGTAATTGATTATAAGGACAGGATATGTTAAAGCTTCTTGATCTAGTGAGAAATCAGATTGCCATTTTGTAGTCAAGAAGGAATTCCCCCCCCTTTATGAGGTACAATTGAATTGTAAATCACTTTATTGTGGAGGTTTTGATGGACTTTAGACTTTTTCACCTAAATTACCATGTTACAATATTACTATGTTATGTTACCAGGGGAAGGCTGTCAACATTCAGGCTAGGGGACAGGGAGGTTTCAGCTAAGAACAAGAATAAAGCTGTCTAGAACATCAGGCAACATTCAATATCCAGTCCAGAAATATTTGTTACTCTAGAATCTACATGTGGAATTGTAAGTGTAACACACAAAAAGCTTCAAGCAATGCCCAAAATATAATGCCCAGCCTTCCCTAGTCTATGAATTTATTTCCTATTGCATGACCTGTTGGACTATTGAAGACATATGAACTTTGGTTTGAGGAAGATATGTTCATAACCAAATGGTTAGCTTACAGAATCCGCCATTATTACCTTTTCCATTTGTAATATCCTGTATAAAGCTAGCCACAGGACGTCCAGACAACTCTTCAGAGTGAGAAACTAGAGCGTTCTTCACGGCTTGGTATCCATTTAGCACCACCATGGGAGTATGTCCTAGCCATATTGTGTAAGTGTTCCCATAATGCTTTGCCAACTGGAAAAAAATATATATATATACCATATATGGCTTTTTGGTTAAAAAAATATTTAAAAAACATTTTTTTTTAAAGAAATAAAAAAAAATGTGGGTACCGGCAAAAAACTATTTTTTAACTACAGCTTTTATAATTATTGATAATTATCTACATACTTTAATAATATTTGCTATTATTGCAAATGACATGGTGTGAGAGGTTGCTCTGATGGACCAGATTCTTCAAAAGTAAAATATAAGCGGAGTCAAAATTGTAATCATTGTAAATATATAAAATGTATCGTACAATTGTTGCTCAATGCAAACACTGACCCCCTATGCATTTTTCCAAAACCTTCTTTAAACAGTTTTCATGTTGTTATAAAATAACCACAAAACATTACATGAGAGTGATTGTTTATACTGTACCTTGCTTAGGGTGTCTGGATGGAAGCAGAAGTTTAGGGTCCACAGGTTCCCAATAAGAGGGAGTGGGGAAGGTCCAGGGGGTAGGCTTCTAGCTTCCCATTTCATTTTTAGGTATTTGAAGATGAACAGGCAAACCAGGATGCCCAGGAACAGCTGTTGAAGGGTCCACATCTTCTTGTAGGGAAATGGACAGGGAAGAGACCAGCTGCTCCACACAGAGTTCCTGCTTTGTTCCTGATCTACCTGTGTGTTATGTATGTAAACATCAGCATTTAAAGAGCATTGCACTCCGCACACTGTCAATCATTAGCACAATATTATACTGTAAAAGTACAACCTATGTCGACTTACACAGATATGTGGGTAATTATGCACGTCCCATTCCAACAGCAGGGCCAGAGGAGTTGATATGTCACTCCCACAGCTCCCTTCCAAGAAATAGCACACACTACATAACAGCCAGAAGGTGCAGCTCCCTTTCCCTTTTCTGTTTTTAGGTCAGGAGAGAGGATAGGAAGAACAATATCAGACATCAATAATAAAAAAAAAGGATAAATCCAGGAGCCAATTGACTTATGCAAATCATTCTCATTATGATAAAATAACCTACAGCACAAAAGAAAACAATATCACTAATGCTTTCTGAAACATTCTATGTGAATTCAGTTACACCCTATCATTAAACACTGTCAAAGTGAGTTCAAATTCTTGAAATCTGCCCATAAACCCTGTTTCTGAATGGAAAAAAAAACCCTCAAAGGCATGCAAATTCCGCTAGCCTCACCTGTCAATGTTGACTGTGCTCAGGAAATACCACTTTCTTTGGTTTCTGCAAACTGTCAACCCTTTTTATCACAGTGTTGGAGTGGTTAATGGTACCAGAGGCTGTTCTAGGTTATTGGCCGTCCAAGCAGCAAAAATTTAGCTTGTTGATCACTGATACAACTAGCTTTTCTTAAATGTCTTGTGGAATCCGAATGGATGTTCTTCACAGATCAAACCCCTGCTGTGTCCTCAAACACACATTAGCATAGTTTGCATACATTTTCTATAACTATGCTCCATCTGGTCTACATTTTCACATTTGACACACATTTATACATACCACACCTAGGCTTACATCCAACTTTTTTGATACATTAACATTTCCCTCTTTCAACTTTCACTGTAGTGCTCTACTAGTCAAACAAGTCCAGCAACTATTGAAGAGCCACTGCCCACATTGAAAAGATACCGCCTCACCCTTCATTTTTGGTAAATGCTGACCTACATCTTAAGTAGTTTAGGGCTGTGAGAATCTCTGGGATTTGTAGATCTTTACTAAACACAAAGTGGAAACCAACATCATTACATACCAAAAGAGCCACCGCTAACGACCATACAACATATTCATCATCTTCATTATCTTTTTATTTATATTATCTATATAGCAATAACAGTTCTGTAGCACTTTCGCCAAACTAGGGATGAATAAGCGGCCTGGTGTTTTAAGACAAACTCAAAAAACCCTCAAAAATAGCATGGACTTGTAGGGTTAATGTACGGTTAAGTTTAAGAATTGTAGTAGTGCACTGGTTTGGTTGAAGATCTATTATTAATAAATAATATCTAATTTTAAATGTAATGGGTGTTAAAAATAAGGAGGGTCATTTCTTATGATATTATTAAAGTTATTTATTATGTTTATTTATTCTACCTACCTACATTTGCATACCTATTTTACCCGAATCTGACGGGACAGGACTGGACACTAAGCCCTAGCGTAAGCTGGCAACACCGGCGGAAGTAGCAGGCGTTGCCACACCGCAAACAGGGGGGAGAAACTACCTTGACCATTAGGGACATTTGAGGCATGACTTTAGCCAGGAAGCAAACTAGCTGGCAAAAGACGCTGGCACCACCAGCAGCACTGGAAACGGAAAAGGTGAATGAGTGGGCCAAAAAACCTAGCACATCTGAATGAGTACAGAGACTGACTGCTGATCTGAAGAGTGCCACGTGATCCATGTAGAGTCTTTCTCTATGCCTTGTTTCTTCCTCCTGGTGTGGTGATCCCCTGATCCCCTTTATCTCCGGATTTTGCCTGATCATTAAAACAGAGCAGCCAAGGGGGCAATTGCTAGCCGTACTCTGACTCCAGTGATGTCATCATGATATCATCATCTTTAGTTACTCAAGTAATCACTGGCAACTACAAAGATCCCAAATGGTTCTCCTGAACAGCTGCAGCCAGCCCCACTGCCAGATTTATATAGATATAGATATACTGTATTTATAGACTAGTTTTAAAAAAATCCCTACATGTCCAAGAAAAACCAATACATGTTTTGGTTGGGCACACTAAACAAGAAAACATACTGTTGAAGAATAAGCTAATGTAAATGCTCAAAACACTCTTGTCTTCACATTTAAAAATAAAAACACCTTTGTCCTTACGGGGCAAATATTGTACCTAAACAGGATTATACAACATTCAACCTGCTTGTACACAGATTAGATTCGGCCTATAAAATCGGTTCAAAGAAAAAAAATCTTTGGGCGACTATGAACTCTGCTAACATAATCATGTTAAGTTGCAGTAGACAGTAGATAAACACTTCCACCTCCTACCACAAGATCACATCAGATTCATTCAGCTTTATGCTATGAAGTGAACTGAGTAATGTACTTTTAAACTATGCACTATGAAGAAGAAAAAAATCACGCCATTCCTTAATCACACTTCAATTTACTGTATTATTCATTTATTCTTGACATGACATTTACATTTAATTATTTGATTTACATAAAATAATTATTGTAGCCTTATTATTGAGTATGCTCCTGGTTGACACTTTACTACATATATATACACCAAACGGTCGAATTTTCACGGGACAGTCCAAATTTTCTATTCCAGGTGGCTGCTCACTTTCTGATCTCAGCTGACCATCCCAGTGAGCTGTAAAATCAAAAGAGGTCTTTGCTCCTTTCATTGTAGTTACCACTTCAGTGTATATGTACACGTATACCTTGGAACTCTCCTTGTTCCACCTGGAGACTTTGGTTGAAGCTCTGCATCTTCAGTTCTACAGGTAACCATGGAGAAACTGAGTCACAGGAGTAGGGTTATGGCATGCCCCAACTCTCCCCCCACTTCCCCTCCAAAAACTGGCAGCTTTCAGTGGAACCACCCACCGACAACAGCAGAACTGCCCACCGACATCAGTGGGACCTACATTACAAAAATGAGAGGGCTCTTGGTAGCCGGAGCTTGGATATCCCCAGGCATGTGTACAAGTAAATTATAAAGGTCACACTCAACAAGGCTCCTCGCGTTTACCATGCATTAGATTGGCCCATCATAGCACACGTTGCAGGATATGCTTACTGGTGATGTGCCTTCATATCGTAAGGTGACATAAGCAGTACTGTACTGGAGGCATAAGATTGGCCCTATCGGTTTAAATTGCAGCTGTCAATATATCACAGACATCCTACTGCATGCTACACTTTGACCGCATGTGGTCACACGGTAAAGGTTGACAATGGAGAAGTAAAACCATTAAATTCCACATCAACCTCCAACGTTCGTAAATAAACTTTTTAGACATGCTGTAAAAATAAAAAATAAAGTATGGCAGTCTGCATCCTATTCAGGTAACATTTATTATGTATTTTTATTGTATTCATTTTGGAATAAGCCCCCTCCCGTCTGTTGAATGAATTACCTTTATTTCAATACCTATTGTTTTTAAGATCTATTAATCTGGATTTTAGTTTTACCTCCTTCACTTCACTATTCATAAAATAAGACAAAGCCCCCAGTGAGCTTCTCCACCAAGAAGGGCTTCGCTAGCCCTGTATAATGTATAGTTCAATGTGTATGGAGACGGAAGATCTCTTGCTGATTTGACTATACATTATAGAGGGTCCTCCAACAGAAGCTCGTTCACTGGGATTCGGCCTTCATAATGTATAATGAATTCAAGGAGTTTTAACTACAACTATACTATAAACTCTTCTGTCAACTTTCCATGTAGTGAAGAAACTGATTGTGTTTATTCTTCCACGAAAAAAAAAAACAAAACATGATCCTCTTGCGTTTCTAATGGACAACCTTGCATACGGCATTCCATTTATATAAAGTTTACCCCATAACCATCTCAAAGTCCCACTAACCCCTGCTACAGGTCTGTTTACTGCCCCTACTGGTTAGTTCTACTCCTATAAAAACCAATTAATGGCAGCTGGCAACCCTTTAGTACCCAGACTGCTCTTAGGTTTCAGGTAGGTATATGTTTGTTGTTGTGGATTGATTGTTTTTTCTCATACTGTGCTAAATTAACAATTATTAGAGATTGCAGAGTGGCTCTACATGTGTAGCCTGCAAGCATGGACCATAAATGTATGCCTTCTACCCCCCAAAAAGTTATAATCAATCTGGCATGCAAATCTGTAAATTGTTTTTTTAGATTAGGGCCCAGTACAAACCTAAGAGATGGCCTGCCAGTCCTGTCCAGCTTTCAATGGGCAAAGTTGGTAAGGGCCCAGTCCTGACTAGTGGGTAAGAGTCATTATTGGCCTGCGACAGATCTGGAGGACTCCATACTGGTTGTACTTCCTTGATGGTGGCCCTGTATGAACTTAATTGCTTCTTACAGCTACCCTTTTAAACTCTTTTCTGCCCCATGCACCCCACCCCCAAGCATTTGCCTATTTCCCCAGCTCCTTGGTTTGCAGGTTTGGCTAAATACATTGCCTGCTTGCCACAGCACACATGTGCTATGTCAACTGCAAGTCAGTTTGTGCAACGTTTCAAAGGGTCAAATAAGACTCCCACCACCATGCATGCATGTGAAAGCACTTTCCTGTCACTGAATGGCTGCAGCATCTTCTGAAGGTTTTCTTTTTTCTGTACTATGTTAGTGACTTCTTTATTGTGGGGCTGTATCAGACACTAGACTCTCTTTAAAAACATAAGCATATGGTATTGACAATTAGAAGACTGGCCACAGCTAATGCTAGGGCTCACTGGTGGAAACTATACAAAGTGCACAGACCTGTGTTTGGCCAAACACATCTCCTGCATGACATTTAACTGGGAGCAAATGGGGAATCCCCCACGTATTTGCAAAATGGACAACATGAACATTAATGGGACAGCGCAGCCATCATATGCATTAGAATACATATGATAGCTGGGGTGTCCCTTTAAAAAGAATGCAATTTAATGACTAGCACAAAGATAAACTATAGGGGCTAGCAATGACCCCGTATGCCTTTTCAGTCTGCTCCTGTCTGTGTGTAATTAACCAATTTAGTGCTATTTAACATTTAATGCTGGAGTGCAAACCTTGGTTGCAATGTGGGGTACTGTTACTATTATGCCGTATTAAGGCAAGTTTTTTTCCAGCTTGAAACTTGCAAGTTCATATTGTTAATGTCGATACAGCTTAATAGTTTTTTTTATTTTTTTCTGTGCAGACATCCCCCCTTTTGTGTTATATTGTTGAAGTATTCCTGCTTACACCATGTTGACCTTCTTGCTCAAAGCCTTGTCAAATGTATCTGCCTGGAATGCAAGCAATGCTGGGGTTGGCCAGGACCAGCTGGCAGATAGGTGGTGGAGTCCTGGAGAAGATCATGCGCTTAAAATTGGAATCATCACTGCCCTTGGTTGTCTGATAATCTTGGGGAATTCATTTGTTCTCTTTGTCATTGCATCCTCCGTGTCTGGATGGTCTCGCAACAGCCGCTACATCCTAATTTCCTTGACTGGCACAGATGTCACATTGGCCTTGATTGTGGTTCCTCTCAATCTGTATGGAAGCTTAGCCCTGGAACCTGGGGAAGAAGATGAGGGTGAATCACCTATTGGACCCTACTGCCACATAGTGGCCTTCATCAATTCCTCAGTGTTTGCCTCTTCTATTTACTCTTTGGCTTCCATCAGCCTGGAGCGTTACATTGCAGTATTTTTTCCACTGCACTATAACAGGGTAATGAGCCGTCGTCGGGTCAAGATCCTTATTGCTGCAGCTTGGCTATTGCCACCCATTTTTCTCTTTCCAATCTCTATCCCTGGTGGGACAGTCATACGTGTCTATTTCTCTCGAGCCTCACTTATCTGTAATCCAGACTATGCCAGTAATATGGGTTACTCCCTGCTCCTAACAACTGTGATATTTTTTCCCTGCTCTGCTATCGTCACTTTTGCTAATCTAAGACTTTGGCTAGTGGCGAGAAGGCAGAGCAGGAGGATGAGTGTAGGCTGGGCTGGGAGAACCCAAACTTTAGACATACCAACAGTATGTAGCAGAGTAACTCAAAGCAGCATAAAAAGAACCACCGGAAATATGTGCACAGTCAAGGAGTTTAGAGACAAAGGTCCACGCAGGGGAGATCCAGCCTCCAGGGTATTGGTTCCTGTGGTCATTGTTTTCTACATGTGTTGGACTCCATGCATGGTGACTATCCTTTATAATGGTGAGACACCTTAGTATCATGATTTCATTTAATACAGTTTTTAATTATTGTTCCTGTATTAAATTGTTTACCGGTACATACATCTCCCAATGATAAGATGTACATTTATTCAGTAGAAAATGCCAACAACTGTGTATGCTCTTATGTGGCTATTATATCCTTGGTATGGCAGTGAAGATTTCAGTATACCCGAGGGCTGTAAATTGCTAAGTAAAAACAGAAAGTGACGGCACATTAGAACCATTCAGCCCAACCTCTGAATACTTTCCTTAGTCCCTGGCCTTATCTTATATCTAGCTTAGCCTTATGCCTATTCCATGCTTGCTTAAATGTCTTCACTTTATCATATGCCACTTTTGCTATTCAATATTCAATGCATCCACTACCCTTTCAGTAAAGTAATGTTTCCTGATGTTACATTTAAACATTTGCCCCCCCCCAGATTAAGTCTGCCCTATTGTTGTAGTATTACTCCTTTTAAATAAACTCTTCCTTTATCATGTTGACTTCCTTTAATGTATGCATTGATTCCATAAATACAACAGGTAAGACAATACATTCCCTGGCCTTATTTAAAAAATAAGTAACCGACTTTTATTTATTTTTTTCCACTCTTTTCTCAGCCATTACTCGGGAGAGGGTACAAGAATGGGTGGAGTTTGTGGCATTGTGGCTTCCAAGTGGCAATGGCTTCCTGAACTGCTTTGTGTACTTCTGGATCAACAAGAGCTTCCGACAAAAATTCCGGCAGTTGGGGCGTAAATTGTGCCTCTGGGGTTGTAGCCACTCCCAAAAGAAACCCCCAAAACATTCTGCCACCACTGTGTACCAACTAAACTGTATGAACAACAGTCCAGTGGCAGCCTTGCAGGAAAGGTCATGTAGCATGACCTCTACATGCATGCTTCTTCCACAGCCAGCAGGAGAAACTATTTTATGAAAGTAAGGTGAGATAATACAGTCACCCCTGAGGAACATGAAAGGTGTTGCAGGTGCATGATTTTATTGTATATGTGTTACCTTTATAAAAACAGTAAAGCACTTTAACTCTTGAGCGCCTGTGTTGTACCTCCAAACTGGCAGCAGTATAGTTAACCTGTGGAATCAAGCCAGCATGTACAAAAAAACAGCCATATCTAAGCTGGATTGCAAAACTGCTTCTAGGCTGTTTATCGGAACCTAAGTGTATACAGAGAGGGCTTGCAGCTTTGTTTAGTGCATTTCAACAGGATGTGTACAGGTTGTAATACATTGTCCTCCAGCTCCTAATAATATTTTAATGTATTTTGTCTTGGTCCTCGCGTTACATGACTTGAGACCTATGTCTGGGCTGCACATATGTCAGACAGGAAGTTGGAGATTGTTTTTTTTTTTTTTTTTTTAAATAAAAATAAAAAAAAATAATAATGGAAGCTGGTCTTTGGTAAGGGAGTTGTAGTCAAATGGGACTGAAACCAAAAAATATCTTGAATTCCATTATCTGTTGTAAAATGTTTTTTTTCTACAGATGCTTTGTGGGTCTATGACTATTTATGAGAGTGGCATAATCACGGGCTCACAACAAAGTGGACCTTGGGCATGTCCTACATCCTTTACATTAGTTTTACTTGTAGTACCACCAAAGAACTGCTCTCCTGGCATGCCATGGGACATGCGTGGTTCTCTAAATAAAATGTGAAGTTTCTTAAGTTGGCTCTTGCCTAGATGAATGTGAGAGCACTGATTCCTTCCCTGCATCAAAGGCTTTATATGATTTCCCTGCCTTGCAGTTGTCTCGCATATCCCCCTCCGCCTACTGAAAAAGCAATTAATTTAAACCAAATATGTGTGCTTTTTAAGATGGTGCTTATGTTTGTGCACATCTAGCACTGTGAACATATTAATGAGCAACAATGTCTTTGCACAAAAAATTACAATTTGTACTGGGGGCATCTGGCTGGAGAAAAATATTACATATTAATATATATTTAACTTAACCGTTCAAATTATTTTCCTGATTTGCTTTATATTTTATTTTGCTTTCAATCTCTCTTACGTTTTTATTGTATATGTCAAATTTTGTATATATAGTTATTATTAAAAGGAAAAAAGTAAGTTAACTGATGAAAATAAAGCTTCAGGCCTTGAATGGAAACATTGTTTTGTTTGTTTTTCTTTATTCATTGATTGGCAATGGGGGGCAGATACCTTATCTGGATGGAAACTGGAAGTCCATTCAGTAAAAGAGCATTGCCTGCATTTTCAATCTAACGATGAGCTTTAAAACCCCTTATAAAATGCCCCACATGCACATATTGGTGTCTGTCAATGATTTGTATAAGGGTTATTCGCTTCCTGTTTGAATCTAACAAGAAACTCGCTTGCTCAGTTTGGCTGGGTGGATGTCCTTTCAGGATAAAAATAAATACACACTGCCTTTGTGGGATTGGGGTGGGTGGGGTAGTGTTGGCTTTCTGGTCCTCTTGCGCGCCATATATGCTGCTTTTGTCTGAGCAATGGTAAACATGCTTTATGTGACCCCCTCATACTAGAGCCGTTGTGTGTTCCATATATAAAATGTACACACTACTGAGAAGGCCTGGCTCTTAATTGGCCTTCCAATTAATCCCATAGGTATAAAGTGGAGTTAAGGTCTGGACTCTGCGCCGGCCACTTAAGTTCCTTTACACCAAACTCGTCAAACCATGTCTCTATGGGTCTTGCGTTCTACACAGGGGCACAGTCAGAGCTGCCATCAGGAATCTTGGGGCCCGGTACATCCCATCGTTCCACCCACCACTCTACCTTAAGGTGCTCCCATAAGCACACCCTAGGAGAACAGGGCTGAGTCTAGGGTTAGTGGTGTCTGGGTGCAGTATTTCTTCAGGGCCTGCTTATAACTAACACCCGTACATACTAATGCACAAACTCACTATGTCAGCGGGACCTCCTACCCGCATCCCGCAAGGGGGGTTCTGGGTAGCTGGACCCAGAAAGTTCCCAAGTATGGTCATAAATTACAATATGTTAGCATAGCAGCATATATGAATATATTTATATCACAATGTCAAGAAAGAAATATAAACAGGCTGTACCCATGAGATCTCATGCAATGTTTCAGCATAAACATCTTGATCAAAGAAGATCTGGATAATCTAGTTAAAGGTGTTAAGTACCTGTTATTAATCATACACACATAAAGATGTCACGTCGATATTCTGGGTTCACTAAAGGACCCGCATGCACAAATATCTGTGGAAAAATACTATAAACAGATAAGACCCCAAAATAAATGTGCTGGATGTCCACAGCTTTTTGAAAAGTGCTAATTTTGGTGAGCGTGTGCTAATTAAAAACTTTAGTGCCTCCCTGAAAGGGGAATCACTCAAAGAGTAGTATTCTTTCCTATGAGACTTGCATATGAATCAGTTTGTGCTTTCCTTTAGCAAGAATCGGCAAGAACATTGTCAACTTTATAGCAGTTCTTAGGATAATGCCCAAATCTCAACAGTGTAGCATAAAAATGGGTGGTGGAGCAGGCTTCTACTTGTATCACAATCAAATATGCCCGCATCGACTGTTCATTTCCCATATCTGCTCCTCCAACCAGTATTCCTAGATAAATATGGTTGGTGATAAACATTAAAAATATAATTTATTAAAAAAATATGCTCCTATTAGAATCACGGTATACAAACAATACAATGTGATTAAACACTTGCCAACACATAAATGTATCACGTTGTCAATGCAATGCTGGTATTAATGCCAAGAAATCCAGACAGCTGTCTGGGGTGCCTGGACCAAAGAAGGGGGGGTAACAATTACCCCAATGTGTAGAAGTCACTCTGCGATATGACAGGGGTGCAATAAAACCCTTGACAATTTGTTTGGAACATGCACAAGATGTTTATATATACATTGGCCTTTTAAAAGCAAAAAAAAAGGACCCGGACTGTACTGGTTTGGGGAGACAAATGGGCTTATTGTCTGGGGTGCTCTTTGGTCAAGGACTGGTTCTGATCCTAATAAATGCTGTTGACTTTTTGGGACCTCCAGCAGTTTTGCATTTAGGCAGAGCAGCCCTACAATATAGACAAACTAGGCAGCTGTCTAACAACAAAGTAGATGCAGTATGGGAGCATCAGAATGATAGTTTACCTGCAAACAAGACATCGTAAGGCAGGCCTGCATTTAGTGTTCCACTATAGATGTGAAAAAGAAGCGATGATGGAGTTTCCTGTTGGCAGGACAGAAATAGAGAGTTAGGGAAAGGGTCTAATGAGTGAGATAAGACCAAGGGATAAACTGATAACAGGGAAACTGGAGATAAGGAGAACAAATGACAACTTAACTGGATAGAAATGAGGAGAGTGGAAAAAACAGAGAAATGGCTGTTTAATGTATACACAATATTTCATCTCAACTGACCTGCATCATATGGTTTGGGTAGTAAACCACAACTGTCCCTCCTTAATTCATATTCTGTGCTATTTTTAAGCCATATTTAATGCACAGTTCCAATTTATTGTCCCGTATGTGTTAATGGGCGTTGAGCTTATTAACACAGAGCTTTTATATGTGTTTTAAAGAAGTTCAGCATTCAACAGAGCATAGAACCTTTCATGTTTGTAAGAATCTATTTAAATGAACAATAGAAGGAATTGTAAATTAAATACATACAAATACACAAAAGCAATGTGTTGACTTTGTACATACCTCTCTTCAAATGGAAATGAATGTGTAAATGATTTGAATAATAAAAGTGACAGTCTCAACAGTATTTCTAATACACTACTGTAAAAGCATGGTTATGCTATATAGTCAGACTCCAAAAGTGATTTGAAGAAAAAAAATAGGAGGAATCTGGGTCTCTAAGCTAAACCCCAAGTGGTATCAAGGAAATAAGAGCATGTTCCTTATTGATTTAATAATTGTTGGATAAAAATGTTGTATGTATTATCTAGATCTAGAAAATGTGGTAAGATAAATAGGCACATTGATGGAACGTGTGAAGAACTTCACCAACCTCAGTCTTGGATATATGGAGAGCTAAGTGGTCCAACCTAACATGGTAGGAATTCAACACGGCAGACATGCAGAGTTCAGTTGGGTTCAGCTAAAAGCCCTGCTTAACAAATAGTGAACTTACTAGGTTATCCATGTACCTTGTATACACTTGAGCAGCCACAAGTTGTAGCTGCAATGATTTTTGATCAGTATCAGAATTACGCCCTCATAAGATTTTATGCTTGTACCAGTACTTTGTTAAAAGAGCATCATTGCCATTTTCCTGTGTGTCATGCCTATCACCACCTGGCTAGGAACTCACATGGGTCATTAGTGATGATTATTGACACATCACCATTGTGACTGACAGGTACCTTGTTATCACTAATAACCAATACAGAAACTCTATTTGCAAACTGCTTTGCTGGCTGTGAATGAAAAGAACAATTTCACTCTGCATGATTTGTAATAAACTTGCACCTACAGTAGTAACATAGTAACATAGTAACATAGTCACAGTTTGTTTTCGGTGTTGGGAAAACTCAATCTAACTTTAGCAATACTCATTCATCCCACATTCTCCAGTATGTTAAGCGAATAAACCTTAGCAGACTTGTTATTTTAGTCTATCCTCTGAAGGTTTAATAACACAAAAAACCCATAGAGCAATGTGAAATAACAGATCCTGCTTCCCCATTGTAAATAAGACCCCTAGTGGACAAATACTGTTACTGCCATAAATGTTTTAAATTTAGCAGTGTGCTGTTTGTAAAAAAGTAAAGTAATAAACATTATTATCTATTGTTTTATATAGCGCCATCAAATTCCGTAGCACTGTACAATGGGTGGACAGGACATAACAAGTAATATGTAACATAACAATTGACTTACAGAGACAACAGGTGAGGAGGGCCCTGCTCAAACGAGCTTACAATCTGTTATATCTCTGTGCTTCTATTTAACATTTCATAGAGTGAGGGCATATGTCACTGTAACACTGTACCTATTGAGAGGTTGATGTTCTAAATGGATCTTAAAGAACTTGTGTTTGATATAAGAAATATATTTAAAAGGTGTTGGGGTAGATGTCATGATTCCAATTTGGTATCAGATGTATGTTTCTGTATGTGTATTTGAGAGTTTTAGTTTTTGCTGTTATTACATTTTATATTGCATATGTATTATTTTATAGTGCATTGTTTATGTCTAAATACAGAAAGTAGGTGCTCCCACTGAGAAACTCTTTTTTTGCCATTACTCATACATAGCGTATTGTCATCCTACAACAATCAAACAGATACTTAGAATTTACAATGTACAGATCATAAACTACAACCTGGTGTAAGATTTACAAGTATTTATATAAATACAAAAATAATCATAAGTAGTGTAAATATGTTGCCTTGTTCTTTTGATGACATTGTAATTGTTGATCTAAAAACCTACCTTCATAAATAAGATCTACAGCATAAGTCAAGTCTTTAAAAAGTTTTTTGGTTTTTTTTGACCAGGCAATGCCACAATTTGCAAGCTGTAGTTAATTTTCTCAAGATGAGAATGTCTTTTCACAGATTAACACCTGCATTTTGTGAATCCTGAAACCTGTGTCACACAGGGCTTTCTTATGGGAAATTCACAGGAAGGCCCCATAAGGATATCCAGCATTGAAGGATTGTGGTAGTCATAGGGGGTTGTTTTGGTGGGGACCATTGGGAATGTAACTTTCTTTTGAATAAGAAAGCACTGTGTACTTTGTTTCTTACCTCTTTGTCAGCTACATTATCGTTTAAAAAGATAACAATGGTCTATCCAAACCAAACAAACAGTGCTTGATTCCTGTTTGTGTACAGTGTCCTAATGCAGTGCTTGTGTTAACTTTCTACAGTGAGCTTTTCATAATCTCAGCAAACAAACCACACAATTACAAGGAGCATCTGGCACTTTGAGTTTCTTGTAGTATACATTTTTTTATGATTTATATAGTGACGTCATATTTTACAGCTCTGTACAATGGGATATTACAAATATATACACTTTTTATCCATTAGGGGTTTTCTTTTAAAACTTTATCTAGTTTGTTGGAACATATATACATTGTCATGATATTTGACATTGTATTTCATAACCTTAACATGCTTATATGCATGTTAACTTGCAAGTCTTTAATACAAATAAAAAATATGTATAAAATAATAGCGTGTAATGATTTTTCCCTCTTTTTACACGCACTTTAATGCAAAACATTGAATGTTGAGCTTTATCAATGAGCAACACGTTTGTTCTATTGCTCGCAAGAATTTCATTTATTAGGCCAATTTGGTCGGAAGTTCATGGTTACACAATGGTTGTGTAAAACAGCTTGCATTGTACGTGTTTTACCATAAAGTATGGTAGACCTATAAAATTTGATAGTAACGAACAGAGTGGTCTGTGTCATCTTTCTATTGCCTAAATGAATGCTACAAACTTTTTTTTCCTAAATATTATTATATTTAATTATTTTATATACTGTAGATGTAACTAGAGAACCACTGCAAATGTTCATCTGTGCATGCACTACATTATATTTACTTTCTATAATTTATTGAAGTAATAACAGTGATCACATCATATACTCTAAATACATATACATTTTAAGAAGAAACAAACTGCTTGATTTGTTAGAGTCAAAATGTATCTAACATCAATTATAATAGGCCTTATAGGCATTATTCGGTTTGGCATACACAGGGTTAACATAGAAACAGCTGTGCTACTTTGCACATAGAAGAACCAAGTGCTAGACTTGTCACCACCTTGAAAGCCCACACAATGCATGCATGCATCCTTTTTGCTATGAAAAATACAGTTTAACACTGATTTGCCACCACTGCTGCTGGTGTTACTTCTTACCCTTAAAATTGACTATGCTCTAATTAAAACAAATGCCCCATAATGTAAAGAGTCACCCTGGACTTCTATAGCCACACACTGCAGGACAAGGTCTGACAAATAATATCAGAACTGCAATATGGCTTCTTGAATGCTGGTACCATAAGGTGTCTAATTTTATCCTAATAAAATAGCATGAGGTTTGACATGCCATATGATATATGAATACATTGATAGTACATCTGGAAAACTATATATTGTATTAAAATCTGAATGATACACTATGAGCTCACAGAGCTGGAGCACAGAAGAAAAATATAGTGAAGATAAGGATTATTAATTTACTCATATATTAAAGAATTAAAGAAAGATCACCTTCAAAATACATCATATATATTTCTGGGCACTGGTGCCTTTTTTTAATCAAGTTTTTTCTGACCAAGAATTAGAAGAGATTTCATGATTCATATTAAATGTTTCATATCTTCCACTATTATTAACTATTTTCACAAAAAACGTGGCTAGTTACATTAATAAAATGCAGAACTGTCAGGCTCAATTGTTCCCTATTAAGAAGTAAATAATAGTCATACTCATCCATCCACTGATTTGCAAATAAAACATGACTGTGCACAGTACAATACAGAAAGTGTAACTAAAATCATTGTTGGGGTCATGGTCTAATCTGCTGGCCCCTTATGGCACTGCCTATGGTTCACACATAGTCCATTAACTATTCTTTCTATACTCTCTCCTTTCTACTGAATTGCATAGGGATCACTTCTAATTGAGATCAGCAGGAATCCCATGCCTCTCTCAGGGTTCAGGCATAGAGAGTTTTGGAGTTGTCATTGCTATCTTGGTATGAAATCCCCCCTGTGGTGTTCTGTAAACCTGACCTGCTGAGCCATTTCCTATGCTTCCTTCATATGCAGAGCTGAGCAGCTAATGGTCTCTTATAACAACCTTTTATTTGCAGCTTGCAGGTGGGTGTCCTCTCTATTGACCATTTCCATTGCCAAAACCACCTGCACATCATCACAAGTTTACCAACACCCTGAGCAGCAGTTGGGGGGATGGTGGTCCCAGTCCCCTATTGTAATGTCAAGGCCTGATTTTGGTCCTGTGTTCACATGTAAAGCAGCTGCCTTATTCCCACCCATACAAACTTTTCAAAGTGTCAAGCAACTTTTCCCACCACTTATTATTGTTAGAAGAGATGATTTCCTCTTACATTCCCAAGATTGTAAAAACAATCATGGAAACATGAAAGTCAGCTTTATCCAGGGATATCGCTTAAACTGTTGCCCATTTTTCAAAATGCTCTCTCTAAAAATCCTGTTCAATTTAACACATACAACTATGTGAATGGTATAAGAAAGAGTGCTGTAATTTTAATAATCTAAACACTGGGTATCTGTAGCATTACATCTGCAAAACCTAGTTATTTGGATATAATTGTATCAAGAAGATGAGTTCTCAAGTAAAGAACAATGTATTTTATTTGATTTTCAATAATGTGACCTTTTGATTGCTGGATGTTCTCAGATTGTTTCCCTTGATACTTTTATTTAGATTAAAGTTATTATTAAAATCTATAAAATCATACCTTAGCCAAATGTATAAAATCCAGTGAACTGCCATAACTGCATATCCCTGACCAAAAGTCTGGATTTTTTAGATGTCTTTCTTCACCCTAAATTATAGCGCTGTAGGACACTATAAGAAGATGACAGTTTGAGTAATTGTATTACAGCTTTAATGTGTACCATCCATGTTTGGCTAGAATCCAGTGCTTATTACAATATTATCCTTGAACTACCAGATTACCCTCACCAAGTCCTTACAGACATAATTGTAAACCAGAGTTACAATGTGCCACAAGCCATTTAACCTATTCACTGCCGAAACCACTTACAAAAAAAACAAATGGCTTGATACTGCTGGAGTTGTGTTTTTTTTCCATAAAAGCAAGCAGAATGGTCTTAATAGTTTTTAATGTATATATATATATATATATATATATATATATATATATATATATATATATATATATATGAAAAAGTCAGTCTCTGAATTTACAAACTGCAGAACAGACAATAAATATTTAGTTGTCAAAATCACATTGCACCTTTAGCATCAACACACCTCTTGCTGTGAATTGCGCACATGACCACCCATCCAGGTGCAGGACCCTATCACAAAAGCATACGAAGATTATCTCCAATTCAAGTGCAGATGACTTGATTGGTAACTCACAGGGTCTTCAGAGGGCTGCAATCAAATCTCTGAGCCACAGAGGGCAGCAGTTATAAAAGGGACAGGATAGCAGGCACTTGCTATTAAGCCCCTCAGCAAACAGAGGAGAGAGTTTCTCCTACACAAGAGGGGTCAGCAGACTGCACACAGCCACCTCTAGACCACCAGCCACCATGAGCTACTTAATCAAGACCGGTGATACAGAAGAAAAGCTCTTGGCAAGGGTCTCCAGTGAAGAGGACGATGATGAGATTGACATTTTAGGAGATGGTGAAAGCTGTGACCTTCAGCAACATTTCTATCTCCATCCGGATACCCCTGATACAGAAACCAGGGGAATGACACCCACCAAAGGTTTTTGCATGGAGACAGAAAGCGATTCTGGTGAGAGTGAAAACGGTCCTTCTAAGGAGATCATGGATACTCCTGCAGGAGATAAAGCCAAAAAGACTTTGGTGAAGCCACCATACTCCTACATCGCCCTGATCACGATGGCTATCCTGCAGAGTCCAGGCAAGAAGTTGACTCTCAGTGGAATCTGTGATTTTATAAGCAACAAGTTCCCATACTACAAGGACAAGTTTCCAGCCTGGCAAAACTCCATTAGACACAATTTGTCTCTTAATGACTGCTTCGTCAAAATCCCTCGGGAACCAGGTAACCCTGGCAAGGGTAACTATTGGACTCTGGACCCCGCTTCAGAAGACATGTTTGACAACGGGAGCTTCCTAAGAAGGAGGAAAAGGTTTAAAAGGCATCACCCCGAATTTTTCAAGGACGGTGTGATTGTTTACCCCCCCTTCCAGTACTACCAGCCTTACAGACCAGTACAACCACCCACCATGGTTCAGCAAAGTCCCTTAACTTGCATGGCAGTACCTGACAGTGTGGGGATTCCTACCCACCGTCATGCATCCACATATCAGGAGATTCTCAAGAGAAAGTTGCCAATTTCTCCAGGGGAAGTGCAGAGAACCATCAAAAGCCGGGTCTTGGCCACACCAAAGGACACAACCCAGAAGAAATGCTCATTTAGCATCGACAGCATTATGCAAAAGCCAAAAGAGACAGAAGTGACTTTACCAAATATCCCAAATGTCCTCCAGCCCTGGAATTGCGGTACTTTATTTCAGAGATCAGCTTCAAACATTCTCCCTACTGTACTTAATACTTTGTCTTCTGGATCTCTAGTAAATTCTCATAGTACCAGACAATACTGCCAGATGGTGTTTCCAAGTGGCTTTTACTGAGGAACAAATGTGATCACACACTATAAATTAAGACTTTTAACCTCTATTTTTCTCAGTACTAATAGTATGGCCAGTTTATTAGTTCATATTTTTTTCAGACCAAAGGACTTTTTCTTCCTTCAGCTTTTGCATTGTATTGTCTGTGCATAAAGGACACACTGATCTCCCAGTGTTTTATTCCAAGAATGATCATAAACATGGACTTTTATTTGATGCAATTTTATTTGATGCAGCTGCATTGCTGTAATCTTATTACGTCAAAAGTATATATATATTCTGTAAATAGAAGATGCTGATATATTTATTATTGCCGACTTGAGTTGCAATTTATGCTGTGAGTCATAAAAACCTCATGGAGTATTAATTATTATGTGTATGAAAGTGTTTAAATATATTATGTTGAGAAAAAAAACTATCTCGTTTGTATTTATTCAACATGCATCACTGTGTCATTTAATTATAATTGTACGTTCTGCATTTAACAATGGTTTACAATTAGGTATATTCCAATTATTAGTTTTTTTCCTTAAAATGCAGCATAGATTAGACTGGAAAGCGAGGAAGCACAAAAACATATTAACAAGTTGGTAAAACCAAATATTTGAAGACTTGAATGTTTATGTGGCTAGCTATTTCTAGGCTCTGGCTTTTAAAAGGTGGAAACATTCTTATATTTCGTTTAAATATAGTTTAAATCTGGGTCCTAGGTATAGAACATTCAGATACAAATGTGTATTTAGAAACAAATGTACCAATTAATACCTCTAATTTATTATTGGGGAGAAATTGAATAGAGTACGGTATTGGAAACTTGTAATAGGACAATAGTATCTAAATAAAAAGGTATCCTATGTCTGAATTGAATTGAAGAAAATAACAATAATACCATCCATAAATAGTGTAGCTGTAGAAAAAGAATAGGGGTAACAAATATGGGATGCTGTTCTGTTTGGGGATTGAAGACCCTGTGACCCTGCCCATGTATGTTTGGGGTGTCCTGCTGGGCAGTAGACTAGATGTCCACTCATGAAGGGGTGAGGTCCATGAAGTCTCTTTGCTGCTGGATTGACCTTCTTCATATTCTATGCAATTGTGTTGTGGTACAAACAGCTCAAGTGCACAAGAAAGTGTTTGTTTTTTCAAGATGTTTATCTGAAATCAAACATGTTTTCACATATTTGCATTACTGAAGGCTTTGTCTTCGCTAGTGTTAAAGGGTGTTTTACACAGTACCTATCTGTATAATCACTGACACAGGGTTATAAGTGATATCAGCACACATGCATTACTTATATATGGCTAGAAAGTGCATCAGAAAAATATATTCCTAGTAATGAACATCATGATCTATCTATCTATCTATCTATCTATCTATCTATCTATCTGTCCTAGTCATATAAGCAAATTAATAATTATCTCATGCTTTTACCTGATATATGGAAAGATAAACGACAGATAAAATAGTGTATTTTTGAAAATGGTATTTATCATTAATTAAAAATGCTAAAATAAATATTAGTTTTAACGACTTTTATCGTGTTCCATTCTTTAGATTAATGATGTATGTATATATAATTATTATTTTATTATTATTTATTATTTTATATTATACATTACAAATGTTTTTACAATTTACGCCTTTATTTTTTAATCCCCCTAAATTAAGACATTTTAATTTGAAAATAATATATTTTTTTGAAAGGAATCAGGCAATTTTGCGCCATTGAAATATAGTTTTTTCCCCGTAAAAATAATAAAAAATAGAATCAAGGTATATGCTTATAGTTAACGTAATATTTTAATATATTAAAACGCATACACATTCTATAGCGCTGGGAAAAGGGAAAGGTTAAATGAAGCAAAATGTTTGAATTTACTATATCATATACATCTCCAATTTACTTAAGGAGAGAGTTATTTTAAAAAATGATGCATGTCATCTACAAACATTTCCAACACGATGACAATGCATTTTGAAGGTACCCAAAAGGTGCTATAGCTAGTTTAAATATGTATGTTAACCTGGGCATCTTGCATTTACTACATATCAACACTGGTATAAATAAAACAGTTGTTGGCAAACAGTAGTAATTAAAAGGTAGGTTTTTCGGTTCCTATTTAGATTAGTTCGCTTTTAGATCTATGTTTCAGCAATAATTGTAAGGATGCACATATACTGTGCACCTTGTGTTTCAAAACATGCATTTTATAATGTATACATATGTCTGTTCTTTTTCTTTGAAACATCTACTTCCATGCTCGAGATACTTACAAATATTGTAGCAAGATTTAAGCAATATCAGGCTAAAATTATTATTAAAATTATTTTGGAAAAGTATAATCCTCCATTTACAGGGTAAGGCATTTAGAAGAAGACTGTATTTTATTTAGAATTTAGAATTTCTATACAAATTTCTGCTAGGTATTTAGAAATTATTGTGACTTTTAGGTCTGTAGAACACCGTGATACACTCTTATGCAATGTTCTGAGCTCTTAGGAAAAATGGACGTCAAAAGGGAGGAAAAAGGGGTCACTTGGGCAGTATCATATATTTTCGGAGGCAACATCAAAGCATTGGGTTTCCCCTTGAATAAAATGCTTCTCCGTGAGATCTGATTACTATGCACTGTATGCCTTTTATAATGACAACAGGGTTAATAAGTCACTACTGACCCCTAGTGGTAGAAATAGATACTGTCGGCGTCGGGACCTCATAAAATTTGGTTTTGCACCTTTCTCTTTCATCGCTTTGTACTATAGCTTGCCTGAGAATATGCAGTATATATAGACATATATGCAGTGTATATATATATATATATATATATATATATATATATATACATATATACACAAAATGACCTTAATTATAATAAATTTAAAAAATCTACTAAATTAGTCTACAGAGTAAGAAATTTCTCTTCGCATTATGGTATTTCAGGTCCTTCTCGATATTTGATCTGGTAATATTAAGTGTCCTGAGCATTAAGGACTTAATCAAATGATATATATTATGTTCTTTTGAAACAATTCATGTATACTGCATGCACACATTGTACATGGCTAATGCAAATGAAATACACACACACACACATATATTTGTTTGCTTGTTTTGAGATTAGAAACACATCATCTGCCAGGGATTTTAATCCACTCCTAGCATTTACTGACAAACATTAGAAAGTATCTTAAATTCGTTATATGGGAACATTACACTGTCCCACAAAGTATATATATTTATTGAAAAAAAGCAACCTAGACTATTTCACTATTTTCTAAGTTTATTCTACAATTTTCCATACAGATATTTCTCCACCAAACACATTTCTTTTACATAGGATTTGCACCTTTGCTTACAACATAGGTCCCATTACCTTGAGTTATATAATTTGCATAGCTCCTAAATACAGTAATACCCCACATGCGTGGAGTTTTATTGTTTTATGTTTTGGAAGGGAACTAAGAGACAAAACGCACTACATTTAAAAAAAAAAAAAGTTTAATAGACGTGGGTAGAAAAGGGTTAAACTTTTTTATTTTACTTAGGGATTGTAGGAGGTGTTAGACTGTTAGGATACTTTTTAATGTTTTGCTAAAGCTTTTTTGCTTTTGTTTTTTTACTCCCATCCCATTTTTCCTTGTTCTTTTTTACTTTTTAAAACATGCAATCAGAGCAATGTGAAGACCGGCATCTTTATTGTAACTAGATGGCATCCTTTTGTGATGTTTTAAATTAATTTTTTAAACCATTATTTTCCCCACCATAATCTCAGTAGGTGCTGATCTATTTCCCTACATTGCTGATCATCCATAGTGTCATCAGATGTAGGGGGATTATTTACTCATAATCAATTATCTCTGCTTCCATCCAACTCAAGAAGGAGAGAAGCTGGATGTGCTCCCACCAATGTATTTAAATTATTAGTGTCATATTAAAGGTTTTTTAAGTAAATGTTTTAAAATATTCTAGTTTTTGTATCAGGAAAATAAAGGGAATTGAAATTTCCCACACATTAGGAACAGTTTGAGAAAGCAGAGTCATTGGGAAGATACTGTGCTACTATAGATGTGATTTCAAGCTGAGTTCAGACAAAGCCCTAGTGGGAACCAAACTTTTCCACATAAGCCGCAGATGAAACAGTGGTACTAATTTATGGGTCATATTTTTAAAATTCAAAACAACAGGACTACTTCTGTATAATGGTAAATATGAAGCAATCTGCATACTGTACATACCAACATGGTAACTCACTCTAACACATACATTCCCCTTCCTTCTCCTACTCATACCATACAAACTTATCATATCCTGCTCATACCATAGTACACTCATTTATTGGTCATTGTGTGTGTGTATGTAAAATAAGGATTTGGATTAAAAAAAATTTATTGTTCCAATGCAGGTGGCTATAATTTTCACAATGTTTGAGAGTGTCACAAATAAAGTCGCTCAGCACTCCAGTAGTTAAGAGAGGTGTATTTAATTCAGCAACAAGGGCAACGTTTCTTCATTGGTGAATGTTTGAGAGTGATCAGGAATAATTCTGAGATGGAATCAAGGGATATTTAATTAAAAGAAATACCAACAGTTTAGGATTCATGGATATAGAAAATCCCATCTTGACAGAGCATTAACACAGGCTGTACAGCATAGGCCTATGGTAAAGGTTGACCTTTGCATTCATATTCCATTCTGCTACCAAGAAGGTGTTTTCAGTGGTCTGAAAGAACTGGGTGGTTGTGTAAGAGCGGCCTTACACTACCATCTATTTTAAAAAAATCCTCCACCTATTTGTTACAAGAGAGAATGCAATCTACTTGACCTACTGGTCAGGAATGACCCAGTGAAGGATTATACACCACTTAGCTAAATAAACCCTGGGGGTTGATTTCGATGCACAACGTGTTACCTGTGGACACATGATTTCTGGTTCCCATTTTTCACATCCTTATAAACAAAAACAATACAGATCAGATACAGGATAACATGTACAACTGATCAGAGTATAAGAGTATGTGTCTATATGGACTTGCATACATTGACAAGACTGAATTGACATTGCAAGAAAGGATACGTGGACACAGATCAGCCATTAGAACTGCTTACTGTGATGGCTCCACGGACAAACCAGTTTCAAAACAATTTTTGGCGGCCCAACATCCTTTTGACCTCACTGAGGTTTATTGAAGTCCACCATATACCACCATTGAGAAGGGGAGCCAATGGAGAACATGTTTTGATTCAAAGAGAATCGTATTGGATACTTTTCTTGGACCTAGTGGCCCCTTGGGGAACTGTTATCCTGTTTCTTGGCTGTCAGATAGAGCTGTTGGCTAGTTAAAAATATACCTCATAGTCTATTCCAGCGCACGCCTCAAGTATTGATATCTATTTAGCAATAAGCGATTGCTAATACATCATTACATTAGTACTTTTTGGTATATGATATAAGCTGTAATACATTGTCGACTGAATTATATTTGATTTTATGTGCAATATATATATATGCTATATATGGCACTTTCAGAGGGTTTTCAGGAGTGGGAGGGATAACAGTTGGTGGGGTGGGATGACCTTATGAGTATTTATTGAGTATGAATACCCTTGAAGGTTTCTTGAAAAATGTCTCTGAGACTGAAACGTTTAATTTTTTGCCACATGCATTGGAACAATAACGCTTTTTTAATCAAAATTGCACTAATTCTTATCATGATACATTTGGGTTTATACGAAACGCCCATGGCACCAGGGAGCAATACGCAGTGGGAGTACGACAGATGCGATAGCGCTTACTATATATATATATATGTATATATATACATATATACCATATTTGCTCTGAAAAATAACCATTGTCTTATAGGTCGTCTTCTAATCAGATCTCAAATAGAGGTCTGACTACAAGACTAAGATCCAGATCCCCTGCAGCGCTTCAGGGGACCTGGATCCCCCTCTCCAGCAGCCAGTTGAGGTCTGTGCGATGCGCGCAGACAACCTCCGCTGCTGCCGGCACTTCTGCCGGGGTTTCTATGATGGAGCGCCAGCATCACATTACCTTCCGGTGCTCATTCATAGAAGCCCCTGCGGAAGTGCCGGCAGCAGCAGTGGTGGTTTTCTGCGGGCATCGCACAGACCTCTACCGGCTGCCCCCACTAGACACCAAGGAATCTGAAGCATGGGGAGAAGTCTAGGGAAGCACTGGTAAGTCGGGGGAGGGTAAGAGTGGCATATGGGGGGTATAAGGGCTTTCTGGAGGCAGAGTGGCATATAGGGGGTTAAAAATAATATAAGGGAGGCAGAGTGGCTTATAGGGGGTTAAAAGGAATATCAGGGAGGCAGAGTGGCTTATAGGGGGTTAAAAGGAATATCAGGGAGGCAGAGTGGTATATAGAGGTGTATAAGGCATATCTGGGGGCAGAGTGGCATTTTGGGGGTTAAAAGGCAAATCTGGGAGGCAGAGTGGCATATAGGGGGTATAATGCATATCTGGGGGCAGAGTGGCAAATAGGGGGTCAAGAGGCATATCAGGGAGGAGGAGTGGCATATAGGGGGTATAAGGCATTTCTGGGGGCAGAGTGGCATGTAAGGGGGGCAGGTTGGCAAATAAAAGGAAATAAAAACAAAGTGCATTTTTCTCAATCATAGTTTTTATTAAATATGAAAAAATAGTTTAATGAGTTAATATTTACAAGTAAAACGTTTTTCTTATGTGGTAGTCTTATATTCAGGCTTTTTCTTTTTTTCATAAATTAATATTAAAAATTTGGGGGATCATCTTATAATCAGGGTCGTCCTATAATCGAGCAAATATATATATATACACTGACTCTGGACTAAAGTACACATACTTACATACTTACACTCACACTACTCTCTCTCTATTACCTAAAATAGTCCTCTCCTACCTACAGCTGCATATAGGGGTCACCCTTGCAGGGTGCCTCAGTTCACAGGAGCCTGGGTGCCATGGACCTTCAGTGCCCGCTTCATGCTTTAAATATAATTTAGCCCCTTAATGTGCTTTGGCATAAAACATCTGAATATTCAAATGTTAGTGGTGATCAGATCAGGTGCAACCCTCGGCATCCCAGCTGAGCATCACACAAAAAAACACGTAGGTGGTAGGTTGAAATCCTTACTGGAAAGCACATAGAGAGAAGCAGTGTCTGCAGAGATAAATTATTTATTGATCCATCAATCAGTGTAACATTTGTAAACCAGTCATCCACCAAAAGAGGATAGAGAGAACTACCAAAGTAGAGGGGTGAAACTTCAGATGCACTGCTTAATCATTTGCAAATTAACCCCATGGCCCCCACTAATCATAAATACATTCAAAAGGATCACATGACCCAAAATTACATCATCACAATTAAGAAATATAACTTCTGCGAGTAATAAAAGAAAACAATATTAGACAAGTAAAGCAAATTACATAAATATTTAAATACAATTACATACTATATTTGTAATCATTATGCAGATATAATACCAATTTAAAAATCTGCATGATCCATGGTAGATCAAACGGTATATAAATGCCACCTTGTGGCCAAAAAACTGTACATAAATATCTTTCTGTAAACACTGCTAAATAAGCAGCAACCCATTTAGTAAGGCGACCAAAAAATAACAAAACCCAAAGTCTTTCAGAAGGTGGTAAATATATTAAATATCTTCTGTGGCATACATACATATAGACACAAATGCAATGCTGCAAAGTTGTTAACATGTTATATATAATGATATAGTGTTATATACATATATATATATATATATATATATATATATATATATATATATATACTGTATATATAATAAATGGAAAAAATGTTAATTCTGTCAAAAATACCCTAATGATGCCTAATGATTCTGTTCTGAATTAACGCCATTAGGTCAGCAGATGTCAAGTTCAAAGATCCAATATGCCACTCTTTTATTGATCAATTGGTGATCACCACCTCTTGGTGAAATGTTCACTCAATTTTTCAATTAACATACAAAGAAGTGGAGCACACAACCTAAAAAAGAATAAAAGGCAAACAAATTCAGATTCCCGGGTTGCTGCTAGAATCATAACGCTAAAAACCCCCCATAAAACAAAGCATACTTTATTCTTAGTTTGTTTAGTCTTAACGTTCATGGATGTAGTGCTGAATCAGTGGGACTGCTTTGCATTTTAACCAAAACTTCTCAATCATTTTAAGCCAACATAGTGTCTGGAACAACTAGAACATCTAATAAATTACAAATGAGATGCTACAATTTAAGAACATATGGATCTCATGGGTTTTATGTGTCATTGAAGTGTTAAATTGTTTACCGGATTTGAGATATGTGCAACATTTGTAGCAATTTGCACCACATTTATACACACTCTTTACATACAACCATGTCTGTCCACCACTTTTATTTTTATCCTCAAAATGTGACAGAGAAAGAAGACAACCCAATGTCTTAGTCGTTCTGGGAATACATTGTATGCCATTTCTGAGAATATTATCTTATGAATATTCTTATGCTTTTGGATATATTATCAGTCACTACTAAAGTCAATGGAAAATCTAATCATGTACTTTTTTACCTCTGATAAGAGGTCCTGCTGTTTCTTATTTTTTGAATCATACCACAGGGATCGCCTGTTTATCACGCTGTTAAATTGAACTAAATACAGCATTAGATACACAATAATACATTTAGAGCTCCCAGCAAAATTGTATTTGATTAAAGATTCTTTTCTGGGAAGAGCATTCAACAGAACTAGTAATTTTGTATCTAATGCTGTATTTAGTTCTAAAAGTGTTCAATTTAACAGAGTAGTTGGATACAAACACCAATGCTTTATTCTGTGTCCCCTTAAATTGTCATGTAGTCCCCCCTTGCAAATGCAAGGATAGACCCCAATTTGCATGCACAGAAAGTGCTTTCATTGATTTCAATGGATACATTTTCCTGCCACACAGGTGTTGTTGCACTGCAAGCTCTGGAACTACAGCTTCTCCTAAACTCCTCCTCCTCTTCATCCCCCCAGGGGAACTAACCCTAGGTTCACCTCTGGCATCCCAACATACACTGACACCCACACATACTGTACAAAAAGGCAGAGTCTCCAGGCACCTGAGGAATGGGGAGAGGCTGTCTCTGTGGCCCTTTTGCAGAAGTACTCCGAGAGGGCCACATAATGAAGATGGATTTGTGGAGAAAGAGAAGTGTTTCTGGACCATTCTTTCTTTGCGAATCTAGCTGCATTATTCTGGCATCTCGGAATACTTCCACAGAAGCATTGAGCCATGGAAACAGCTGCTCCACTGTTCCACCAATGGGGGAGAGGGTTTGTCAGGAGGCCCCACCTTTTTATGGAGAAGCTAGACATTGAGAGAGAGCATGAGAAACTGTGAATGAGAGCATGAATAACAGTGAGTGAGAATGACCAAAAAAGAAATGCTAATTAAAATTCTGAGCTCTCTGATTTGTTTTCGGTTGTGGTTTGTTAGGGTCTGTTCCCATTTTCGACCATTTTTGTAGAAAGTGACAAAATTGTCAAATTTCATTAAAATTTATACCAATCTGAACTGCAAAAGTTTTAGGCAGGTGTGATAAAAAGCTGTGAAATAACAATGTTTTAAAAAATAGGCATGTTAATAGTGTATTTTTACCAAAATGCAAAGTTAGTGAACAGAGGAAAAATCTAAATCAAGTAAATAATTTGTTTCTGACCACCCCTCAAAACAACATTGAAGAATAAGCATGCAGGGTATGAGGTGTGATTGAAAGAGAGAGGTGTGATGGAATAAAGAAAAATGAAATAAATCACATACGTAAATATTCATAATTCTGCTAATGTAAATTGTTATATAACTAGTTAAGTTAACAGTAGCAATAATGTAGCAGTCATTTTCTGTGTCCGGTGACCCAAGGCCATCTACCAACCTCTCTCCATCACCTAATTTCCTATAAAGCCATATGTTTCAGGATCCTATTTTTCCATATAATTTGTGCTGTAAAGGTCTACAGTTAAAAAATGAACCTGCATTTCTCAAATTCTGCCAGATGATGGTGGTGTTCCTTTACTTTACAGTTAAAACACACCCATGATGGCTAACTTTGATGTAGAGGTCACAGGAGATGGGTTTTACAGTTTTTTTTTTTTAAAATGACCTACTCTATTTCTGTTTAATAGTTTAATAGTTTTTAATTGACTTAGATCCTCCTATAATGGATATAAGTTAAATCCAGATACTTTGTGTTTCTTCTTTGAATGTTTATCTCTGATGCTTCAAGTTTCAAGTGCTTCTCAATCACTTATTTTAGTTAGATTATTAACCCAATCATGACCAAGGTTATTTTGGACCAATATGACCCACCAATGTCATCGGGTAGCCAGAGCACCAGATTGGCCACACCTGAAAACAAGGAGGCAGGATTTGAGCTGCCCACAGTTTTTTTTATGTATGGGGCCCAGTGCCTTCAAACTGAATTTTCTCAATGAACCTGCAGGGCAACAGGAAGACCCAGAGCAGTAATCTGAGCCACATTTAAGTATAATAAATTAAGTGGTCTAAAATGTAAGTATGTGGATGCCCAAAAGAGTGAATGGTTGGAATAAAGGAGGGCATGAGATTGGGGGAAATTAGAAGTTGGAGGATCACACTGGCCATGGTTTCCTTGACAGGGTATAATTTTTACATATAGCTGACCAGCACACATCAAGTGCTACTTTGCTCTATGTTAATGTATAAACAAAGGGAACAATAAAATATATAAGTTGCTTAGAGGCCCAAATCCCTGTAGTAACACCATTGAGTATGATGAGAGTTGTAGTCCACAATTGCTGTGTTGTCAGTGCAGCAATTTTACTTAAATGATTCACCACTGTTTGCATTACATCCAGAAATGGGTGAAACAAACAAACCTTATCTATCTGATAATACTAATTTGTAAGTAAATCTGATCAGCCTTCTACTAATAATTCTCATTCCACCATGGAGATCCTTGCCATTCCTAATACCAATATTTACTGGGTGTGCTAGAAATGCGTTATCTATAAAAATGAGATTATCCTGTTTTAAAGTTTGACACCCTTTTTCCCTGAAAAGTTATGATCAGGAAATGTGTTATGACTTGTACTTTATATACAATTATACTCAAAAGCATTGGGCATGTGAAATTAGTTTAGTCTATATATTTACAAAGCACATATTCACAAATGATTGAATCTAACTGGATCTGATTGCAGAAGAGATAGAAACACTAGGGACTATAAATTTGCTCCAACAGGGAGATCTGAGCTGACCCTATATAATGCATATGAATAACTGATGAGGTGGCTTTCACAGGTTTAACCACCAACACATGCTAGGCCAACTAAACCTAAGTTTAGAACAGCAGGTCCAGGGGGTGGTAGCTCCCAATGTGCCACTGCTAAATAGGCTGGTGGCTATAAATATATCTGATCATTTAATCTATGGAGGACTACCCCGAGCCTAACAAGACCCATGTGTATATGCAGACAAAAAAATGCTCCCTTGATGGGAGTGCTTTCCTGCCACTGATTGGCTACTTTAACCAGCCAAATACTGTGGCAAGCACTTTGCTGCAGCTCGAAACAGGCATAGACTGGCTATCTGGCACACAGGACAAATAGCCAATGGGATACTTGCTGATCCAGCAGTCGACCAGGTTAGGCAGTGTGCTGCTGCCGCCGCTAGATACACACAGCAGCAGACTGCAAAAGCATAATAGCATAAACTGCGCATGTAGCAGCCATGGCCACTTTGCAGCCAGTCCCAGTCCAGCCCTGCTCCTAAAGTTAAGTAATTTTTTTTTTTTACTTTAGTGGATGCATATTTAAGTACTTACAAAGTACCATAACATGCACTCTTTGTTGAGGATCCTGCATGGGACACTGGAGTGTCCCTTTAAATATGCTTTTCACACATGCACTGCAGCGCAGATCCCACATCCACTCAATGGGAATTCAACTCACATACTTGCAAATTGAATGGCCGCCTATCGCATGCACACTATCTGACCACTCAGTGTTCAGTGTATATCTTTCAACAGAGATAGCTTAGCAAACACTCCCTGTATTTAAAGTCATATTCCAACTGTCTGAGTAAAATTCCAAGGCAGATTAGAGCAGCTGCTGCGATGTCTTCAGAGTCACACTTACTACCCTGAAACACAATTGCGTTGCTCTATTAATTTATCCATGTATTCTATTTTACATTTGCTAGCAATAACTGCAGCTCGGCTTATTAGGTACTCCCCAACTATAACGACAAGGTGTGTGGGATCAGGTTGGAGTCGCAATGCAGGAGCAGGATTGGGCCCAGAGCATGGCTGAAGGCAGACTGATGGCGACGTATCCGATTCAGGACTGCTGCCCGCTATAACGTTAGTCTTCCGTTTAGGATCCATCTCTAGGAAAATCCAGAAACAGGCAGAATACAAACTGTAACTAGGGACACACGGAAAAAAAAAAGTCCTCAGGCAGGTCGCTGTGGCGGAATATCCCACTAGGCACACAACTGAATAGCCACAGACTGGTCAGACTTACGATTTATGATTAAACAATTATACTAAACAGGTGCTAATGATCATCAAATCAATATATAGGTTGAAACATAATCATTAACAGAAACTGATGTGTAGGAGGAATTAAACTTGATGAAAGCATTCTTATTTTACAGTACTTTTGCACAGTACTGTATGTATGACAGAAATGTCATGTAGAAAATATCAGGTGTACATGACTAAGCCAATCTTATCTGTTTCTCTATCTCTGTCCCTATATATATATATATATATATATATATATATATATATGGACATTAGCTGGTTTGTGTGCTATATTTATCTTCCCATAATTTGTTCCTGTTACTTTCTCAGCACTTCTCTGTACTCACAGAGTTAAAAGTGGGCTTGAATGGCATTCTCTCTTCTTCTCACACCTTACTGAAGCTGCCGTACTGTCTCTCTTTAATGCATCTTCACTGACAAATGACACGTTGAAGCTATTCCTGGCCCTCAGATTCTATTCTTATCTTCCAACGTCAAGATATGGCCATGCTAACGTAAGCCTTGTAAGACATGCATACTTAAAGCCACAGGTTGATAGATGTAACCAAGCCATAAAGCCTGTCATTTATGACTCATCCCCTCTAAGCGCTAACATTAACTTGAACGTCTGTATCATTAGTGCTGGTGCCAGAAGGCACAAGCTCTCCCATGTCCTTGCATTGCAATACAGATTAAACCTTGAATTGCAATAATGTAGCGTGGCGCTGTAGATTTTACTCCTTTTCCCTTACTTAAATCTCATGATGTCCACTGGCTGTCTGTGGGCCTTCTGAAAATCCCCATTCTGAACAGTTAACTTGGGATTGTTTCTGACTTTGTGTGTAAGTAGATCCCTTCATTGAAATAAGCAGCAATACCTTTCAGTTGATTAGTGAAAGTTATACCTGATGTTCAAAACAGGGATAGGCAAAGTGTCGGTACAAGGCAAGGTTTGTGAAGGTCCATAGAACGTCGTTAAATTATCCACCACAGACCCTAGTAAATGTCCATATGAGCGATGTTGGTGCTTATCCCTGGTCAAAAACTATCCCTGTAGTATTTTATTGTTAATACTTTACATTTAATGTATGTATATGTGTTTGTGTGTGTATATATATATATATATATATATATATAAAAGCATGGATGTGTACTTGTGTGTTTGAGCATGGATGTGTACTTGTGTATGTGTGTGTTTGAGCATGGATGTGTACCAGGGGCGGACTGGGCCGGGGGGCAGGGGGGCAATTGCCCCCCAGGCCGCCCTAAATCCGGGCCGGTGGGCCGGACGGACGAGCATTCAATGCGGCTGCGGCCGCAAAGTTAAAAACTAAGCGGCCGCGAGCAGGATTGAATGCGGCCGTCATGCGTACCTGGCGTGGGGGGGAGGGGGGCGGTCCGCCCCGGCTGCCGCTCATCTGAGGGGTGCCACCAGGCCGGCACGCCTTCAGAAACGATGCGCGCGGCACAACATTGAAGCCACGCCCACCGTCTTCCGCGCTCAGTGCACCGGAAGGACAGGAAGAAGAAGAAGAGGAGGAGGAGGAAAAGTGAGAGTGAAAGAAGAAAAGGTAGGAAAGAGTGGATTAGTAAGTGTGTGAGAGTGATGGGTGTTATGCTGAATGTAAGTGTGTGAGAGTGATGGGTGTTATGCTGAATGTAAGTGTGTGAGAGTGATGGGTGTTATGCTGAATGTAAGTGTGTGAGAGTTATGGGTGTTATGCTGAATGTAAGTGTGTGAGAGTGATGGGTGTTATGCTGAATGTAAGTGTGTGAGAGTGATGGGTGTTATGCTGAATGTAAGTGTGTGAGAGTTATGGGTGTTATGCTGAATGTAAGTGTGTGAGAGTGATGGGTGTTATGCTGAATGTAAGTGTGTGAGAGTGATGGGTGTTATGCTGAATGTAAGTGTGTGAGAGTGATGGGTGTTATGCTGAATGTTTGTGAATGAGGGTTTCAGATAGCATGGATGTGTAAGTGTTGGGGGATAGCTTGGCATAGAGTCCGTAATCACATTCCTTTCATGCCCAGATTCCAGCATGTAGTGGCTGCCTAGGCATGATAGGAGTGTGATTGCTGTTATAAATTATTTTTTGGTCCAACTTCGGTGTGTTAACACTTTTATTGGACAGAATAATTCAATGACAGTATTAATATATATATATATATATAATTGCAAACAGCAATCACACTCCTATCATGCTAAGTCAGCCAGCACATGCTAGAACCTGGGCATGATAGGATTGTGATTGTTGTTATATATGTGTGTTTGTGTGTATATATATGTTAATATTGTTGTTGATTTTTTTGTCTAATTTTGGTGTTACTTTTAATAAAGTATTTTAAAGTTTTTTTTTGTTTTTTTTTTCAGTTTTGGCCAAGTGAATGCTGAATTTTTAGTTTCAGTCCAGAATTTTCATTTCGTTGCATCCCTACTATATACTATGCCAGTCACTAAAGTGGTAAGCCTACACCACATCAATGTTTGGCTTAGTATATAGTGATAGGGGTTGTCAGTGTCTGGCTCAATGTATAGGCACACATTGACGGTGGTACCGCATAATCCCTAAGCATATAATGATAACAAATATGCTGTACCCCTGTCAATGTTTGCCTAACCATAGAAACTATGCAGTTTTAAAGTGTGTGTGTGTGGGGGGGGTGCCACATACAGGGTCTGCCACAGGTGCCAAATACTCTCGGTACCCCCCTGCATCATGCGGCTGTCAGACCCAATGGCCATGCCTCAGCTCCTCTTCCCACGTCTTAAAAGGGGTGTGATGAAGAGCTGAGGCATGCGGTGCGTGCACGCCGGCCACTTTAATTTCATTAGGCGCTGGTGGAGTGACTGCCGCACGACGGCCGCTTTCAATGTCGCTCGCAGCCGCTTTGATGGTGCAACGGGCCAGTTGACTAGACTTGCCCCCCAGGCCTTAGGCTGCCAGCCCTCCCCTGATGTGTACATGTGTGTATGTCATCATGTATGTGTGTTTTTGTGTGTGTCAGCATGGATGTGTAATTTTCTGTGGGAGCATGGAAGTGTAAGTGGGGTGAGATGGAGTGTGTGTTAGTAAGTAAGTGTGTGTAATTTGTGTGTTTACATATGTTGTATATTGGAACGGCGGGACAAGGGGCATCACTAGCTAGGGGCATGGGGGAAATTTTCGCACAAGGGCCCTGTGGTTTCTAGTTACACCTGAATTAAACTAGTAGTGAGGTAACCTGTGAGATAGAGTGCCCAGTACCCAGGGGTGATGATGCAGATGGTGTACTTGCCAACACACCCAATATTTCAATAAATCCTATATTTCCCCATATCCTGAATAGTCTCAGCCTAGATCTCTCCTACCAAATGCTTTTAATTTATATTTAATTCTCAAAGTCAATCAGGAGGAAAATCTGCCCCCCGTCATTACTGTTTGCATCAGATAGTGACTCTTTATATCTGCTTGCTGTGTGTATAATTAGATCTACTGCATGTGTCACCGATAGGCTCACTAAATCATTTTGCTTAGGTTCCTTTAAAACCTATTGGCCTGAGCTGTTATAATTTATTTCCGCAGTACCTCTAATCAGACCTTAGTATAGAGAGTTAAAGGCTTCTCATTGTATCATGGATTAAATGCCTTGAACTCAAACAATAACGCCTAAAGCCTTAAACTTTTAAATTGGCATGGCTGACTCACACAAGCTAGAACATTCACTTCCATTTGGCATTTAAACACTATCCCAACCTGAAGACCTGTGCCAAGTTTCAGCAGAATATCATGTAAAGGTAGATATATAAAATAAGATGTGGGTAAAAATAAGTACATCTACATCTACAGAAGAAAATATTGTGTCTTAAGTTTAAAAACACCCGTCTGAGAACATTGCATTTTCTGAAAACCTCAAAACAGCATCGTCGATTTGCTTTCTGTTGGATTTACAGTTAGATGTTCTGAAAAATCTTTTCAAAATGTTTTTCTGCACTGTAACGTTTTAAAGCCATATAGGGAAGTGTGAGCCATTTCAAGCCACACTAAGGCTCTTCCTATGATATATCAGCCACTGCAGGCACGTCAACTTCTTGGCAGCAGTGCCTGTTCTCTCAAACAGGATAAGTGTTCGTCACATTCTTTGGAGAGATATACTAAACGGATTGGAGAACGTGTAACAGTAGAGAAGCAGAACAAAGTGTAAGAGGAAAAATTAGGTTGCCATTTCCTATACGAAACCCAGCTGCAGAAATATTGACAAGAGTAGAAGGAGACCTTACTTTAATCCTTACAGGGATGATGTAAACAGTAAATGGGCAGTGAAAGCCTTTTTTCCCTTAACCCCTTGATGACAATTGCCGGTCCGGGCACGTCACCGAAAATCGTGACGATTATGACAATTGACGTGCCAGGACCGGCACGTCTTTAAACGGGTGAAAAAATCGATCCGTGATCGATTTTTTTCACTCAAACGGTGTTGCTCTAATGCCTCGACATCGTGGCATTGAGCAACACCAAAAAAAACATTCCCGGCCCCCCCCGATCGCTCCTAGGAGCAAATAAAAAAACATGTTTGAAAGACTGCACGTCTTTCAAACATGGCGGCGCCCGCCGCCGAAAAACGGGTTTAGGAAGCGATCGCGAGTCGCTTCCTTTGCTTAGCTGGTGTTGCTAAGATGCCTCAGTATCGAGGCATCTTTGCAACACCTGTTTAGCAAAGGAAGCGACTAGCGATCGCTTCCTAAATGCTCAACTTACCTTCCCGGTGCCGGCGTCTTCGAAACACATGCGGTGTTTCAAGATGGCGGCGCCCATCAAGCCGGGGGCGGAGCCTGCTGTCATCATCGGGGGGGGTGTTGCTGGATGTCATGGACATCCAGTGAATAACACCCCTAGTGGTCAGATCACTCATAAGAGTGATCATGATTTGATAAATCAAAGGCAATGTTTTCTAAACATTGCCTTTGATCAGTATTGGATCTGCCTCCCTCCTTCACTTGCTTCTAGTGAGGGAGAGAGACAGATCAGTGTGTTTTTAGGTATTCTCAATAATATATATATATATATATATATATTGATCCAAAGGCTCTTATAAGAGCCACCCATTTAATATTAACCCCTTCATTGCCATTGATCACTGCATAAACAGTGATCTTGCATAGTGGCAATTGTTTTTGGGGTTCTTTTTTTTAACATTTTTTTTTACTTTTTTTTTAGGGTTTTTTAAATTTTTTTTATTAGAGCCATTAACCCTTTCCTTCCCCACTATTTTTGATGCAATTGTTGCCATGCAGCGGTATATGGCTGAGGAGGCATGTTCCAAATTTGGCCCTTTTGCCCCCAAACAATCTGACAAACCCATGCATGTGGGGTATCAATGTACTCAGGAGATGTTGCTGAACACATATCGGGGTGTTGTGTGACAGCAACAACATACCAGGAGCTGTAATTTTACACCTGAAGTACAAAGTATGTTTAAAAAACAGCAAAAACAATTACTATCACAAACTTTGACAAGGGTTGGTGGTAGGATTAGTGCATGGAAAGGGTTAAACTATCAGCATCTAAAATACCCTGGGGTGTCTAGTTTTCAAAAATATATGGTTTGGTGGGGTAAATTTAATTTGCTGGCTTCAAAGATGCCCCAAATACCACATGGAGACAGAATTACCAGATTCAGAGAAAAATGGTTTTGAAATAGCAAAACGCTACTTGTACTTATTGCCCCATAACGTGTAGAAGAAAGCAAAAAAACATAAAAACATTGGGTATTTCTAAACTCGGGACAAATAGTAGAATCTATTTAGCAGGGTTTTTCAGTAGTTTTTTATGATGAATAAAAGATTTTTCAAATAAAAGTGAGAAATTTTTTTTTTTTTTTCTTCAATTTTTCGTCATATTTTATTATTTTTATTATAGAAAATTACATCATATATAAAAAATTATGGTGTCTGAAGAAAGCCCTTCTTGTCCTGAAAAAAACAATATATAACTTGTGTGGGTTTAGTAAATGGGTTAAGAGAAAATTACAGCTAAACACAAACACCGCAGAAACGATAAAACAGCCATTGTCACGAAGGGTACAAAAAATAGAATCAGCCTTTGTCACGAAGGGGTTAAGGATTGATGAAGTAAACAATGTGATTTCACCAAACCATTCCATGTTTTTACCATCTTATTTGTGGCAACTTAGAGGGGCTAGTAGCAGAGATCCCAACCTGCGAAAAGTCATTTCAGGGACATGGCTTCACCGGCCACTTCACCACCCCCAGCCACCAAACATGTATGAACAGGCACGGGAGTGATCCTTCGGCCCTTGGTACCTGTGCCCGGTACCTGTAGCGCGTCCTGATTGGTCTCTCTGATGTCTGATATAGTTTGCAGGCATCAGGGAGCCGCTATTAAAATACGTGACTTCCGGGAGAGTTGGGATGTCTGAAGTAGCATTGCAGACAGTGGCGGAACTACCGGGGTCGCAGGGGTCGCGGGACAAGTGCGGCCCGCGAGACCTCGAGGTGCGGCCCGCGTAAGATCGGCAGCAAGGGCAACCGATCTTACACGAGCCGCACCTCAAGCCCTGCTACTTACTTGTGGGAGGGTCTTCTGGACAGCACAGAGGAAGCGGAGTTCACGTGACATCCTACTTCCTCTGTGCTTTAGCAGAGAAGGCAGAGGGAGGCCGCGCCCCCTGCTGAAGTCTGTGAGCGGCATCGAGGAGCTGCAGTGCAGGTAAGGGGGTGGGGAGGGTGTTTGAATGAGTGTGTGTGATTGAGGGAATGAATCTGTGAATTAATGATTATATGAATAAATGAGTGTGTGTGTGATAGCATGGATGTGTAAGTGCTGGAACCTAGGCATGATGTGACTGTGATTGCTGTTAGCAATCACACTCCTATCATGCCAAGTCAGCCAGTATATGCTGAAACCTGGCCAGCTGCCCCCCTTGTGTAGTGATGCTGCCAGCAGTATGTGGTCTGCACATCACTTACAGCCACCCTGTACCAGCATGTACTGGCTGACTTGGCATGATAGGAGTGTGATTGCTAACAGCGAGCACAGTCCCATCATGCCTAGGTACCAGCATTTACTGGTTGCCTGGTTATGATAGGAGTGTGATTGCTGTTAGCAATCACACTCCTATCATGCCAAGTCATATTGCTAATTTTGTCCAATTGTGTGTTACCTACTTTTATTAAACATGTGAGTTTTTATTATTATTTTTAAAGGTGGGGGTCATTTTCAGTTTTGGCTAAGTGAACCCTGAATGTTTTGGTCCAGAATTTTCATTTTAGTTCATCCCTAGAATAAATCTAGGGAATCCTGAATTTGTAGTCGCAAAACTTTCAAGGCCCAGAAATCAGTGAGAGGAAGAGTAAAGGTTTTGTGTTATTTACTTTATTTTAATCTGCATATTTTATTAAAGGCCATATTTTTTGTCACAGTGAAAAATTAGTGCGGCCCTCGCACGTATACAATTCTGATGAAGTGGCCCACTGCAGAAAAAACTTGGACACCCCTGGATTATGCCCTTTGTACATGCGCCCCTTTTTCTTTGTTTTTTTTTACAGATATGATTCAATATGTAAATTGAATTTGTTGAATTAGTTGAAAAAAAATGTTGGGTAAAAATCATGGGGTTTTTTTGGGGGGGGGGGGGCCTTAACAGATTCTCGCACCCGGGCCCTGAGGCGTCTAGTTACGCCCCTGATTGCAGAGTGTACAAATCTCAGGAGTTGAAATTTGTAATAGTTCCATTCATCCGCAACATTTCTCCATTGTCTTTCTCAGTATTGGATTTATTATACTTTATATGGCTTTAATGTATTTTCTGCTATTGGTTATAGCAATATCTGGAATGATTCAACCTTTGGCTGGGAGAAGTGCGCTTTGATCATGCCCACTCTCCTGGCGTTGTTTTCTGTCCACTGCTGAATATCTCATGTATATAGGTCTAGCAGGGGCTAGCCTTCCCCCCATCTCAGGCAGACCCATAGGAAAGAGATGCAGTGGGACATTTGTAATCAGAATAATCCAATTGTGCGGATTATGATGGAACTATATATATATATATATATATATATATATATCAATAAAAAATAATACCGTGTATTCCATTTGATTCAATCACTTATTGTTGCTTAGTTTATTCACTTCATACTAATCAGGGAAAATGTATGTATCTATTAGCCTGTTTATAATCCCACTATAGCTAAAGATGACAATAAAAAAGATCAGAAGATATTATTCTATTAGTGGGGAAGGCTGGTATTATTTGGTATATGGAGCAAGTACAGCTAAATGGGCCCCGGGGCCCACAACTCTCAGCCCCTCATCCAATCATCTAATGATCCGCAGGCTAGCCCACCCTGCTCTACGCTCTGGTAATAATGTAGTGCAGCATTTTGTATTCCTTCATCAATGGCTACCTTGACTGTTTGTGCAGCTAATGGTCAGAATTAGGTACATATGTAGGATCTTCTGCGATGTGCTGTCCTCGATTTCTCACTCTGTATCTTCAATAGAACTGTGAAGAAGCTATGCCGGGGAGGTAGTGTTTGCTGTGTGGGCAGCGACGTATTCTGGCCTAAGCCAACTAGGGTGGCAGCTCTAAGGAAATAATGCTTTAACAAACAAATGTCACAAATGCACTGGGCCTTAGTACATGAAAAAACATTGGTCATGAAATAGGTATGTTATACAAGCTGCTGAAAATTATTCCTGAAGATCAGAATTTAAATAGCTTATGCATAGCTTTCGGGAATATTTATAGTTCTGGCTAATTATATAACAGGAAACGTGAAAACTCACACGTTCACTATATGTGTTGTTACTTTAGAATGATTGTCCTAATGATGCCCCGTGGGGGCCATCATGGCCAGAGTGGACCCTGACTGGCGCCCGAGTAGGGCCAGGCTTTTTGGCACCAGTTTTGGTTGGTTGGGGATGGGGTTTTAGGGGAAAGTTACTTAAGGGGTTGTGACACGAGTTTTAGGGACATTTTGGAGTCACCTTACCTTTGTGTTGTTTGTTCCGCCCTCCCTCCCTGTTTTTTGGGGTATGTTGGAGTACTCATGCTGTCACAACCGGGTGGGTAGCTTACCAGGCATCTAGGGGGTGTGAATCCTCTGGGGGAGAGCATTTGATATGAGGTTCCCGGTAGGTGGTGCTGGGAGCCTCAGGTTTGGGCATCTTGGTATGTCTGTCCCTGTGTGGTGGTTTGCCTGGTAGGCTTTATGGTCTTTGTTAATTGTTTATGTGTATGGATGTTATTTATTATAGTTATGTGGTCATTTGGTAGTCTTTGCCCTGTTAACGCAACGAGGTGTTGGGCCTAAGGTTGCGTGGCATTGACTTGGTTAATAATAAAATTGGCTGTGGCCTTTTCAACCCAAGTTTCATGTGTCTGTCGTTATTGGGTTAAAATAAATTGGGTGGGGGTCTGACCCGGAGATCGATGGTACTTCAGTCAAGGAGCACTCCAGGTATACCAAAGGTGGATTTTAATGCACAATAGTGGAGTGTCAGCTAATCCTTATAATTCACCTTATTTTTCACCTTAATTCACCTTACTTTTCACCCATGTTTTCTTATGCATTTGCTCTGTTTCCCTGCACCCGCAGCTAAATACATTGCAGGAAATGCATTCATCATTGGTGAGGCAGTTGGGGGCAGTAGCCTGTCCCTTTAAACACATTCACACACCAGAGTCATGCAGTTCCACTGGTGTGAGGAAGAAGGGCTGTTTGGAATCTACAAATAGGTCACAGCTGTTCATCATGAACCGATAAGACTATCAGAAGGTCACTAGAAGAAGTAACCCTAAGGTGAAAGCAGTGGAACAATTGCTAAATATTTGTGACCTTATAATAAACTCATCTAGGAAGTCATAGTTATGTGCACTAATGCATTTTTTATAACTATAGTGTGGTTTATTGCTTTTTACCATGGGTGTAGGTGCATACACAGGGTCTGGCATTGACACAAGCATGTTGCTGCGTTTAGATGTCCCAATAAATGGACACTTTCCTCAAGATAAATCTGGCCATATAGAGATGGTTTCACTGCCTTAGTGCTACCCTCTAATAATAGATTACACTGGTGACTACGGGGAAGATGGGATGATAACCGCATTGGATGTCTAAAATCCTTCAATGCAACTTGGTATGCTACATAGATTTCTTATGTTAAACACAGAATCATAGAATTTGACGAATTTTTGGAACGATTCATTACATCTAGCCTGCCTATTCGTCCTGATGCAAAATCTCAAACTTGAGTTGGCCCTTGGTTTTGTCTTACATTTCAAATAGCCTTATGCTTGTGATGAAATTCCCTATTAACATTACTTTGGGAGGCTGTTCCACTTATCTCCGACCCTCTCAGTGAAACAAAACTTCCTTATGTTACATCTAAAGCACATTGGTAGAATAGTACAGCAACCTATTTTTAACCCCCTCTATATGACGGGACGTCCATCTGGTGATTAGCCTGTTGAATACTCCGTATTATCTTTAAACTGAGCCAACTTTGTGAGTAACATTTTGATTTTTTACAATTTTTACACTATTACACTTTTGATTTTTTTCTTTTAGTTTTTTATGTGAGATACCCTTTTCTTTGAGAGCCATATACCATGGAGATTCTGAGCCAATAAGAGGAATAAGAGAGTGGTCTAGATTGCACTTTATACTATAGTGCACTTCATTGAGGATCTTGAACTTTTGGTGCTGTTTATAGAACCTTTTGCACTAATCGAGCTTGACCTTTTATCTGGGACAAATGTATTTACTTATTTGTATATTTTCTACTTATTTATTGTTATTTATTCTTTTTTAATTTATTCCCTATATCTGAATTATTTATCTATTATTTTATGAATTGACGATTATCAATTATCCTTTTTTTTTTTTTTTACATTTTTTTTTTTTACTGCATTTATTATCACTTTACTCATTCCAACATAGGTCACTTGACTCATTTCTAGCACAGGGCGCTTTTAATACTCATTTCAGCACAATACACTTTTTTCTGTTATTTTTTCCAGATTTGGTGGAATTCTATTGTCCATATCGCAGCTAACACTGGAGCTCATCATAGTTCTTCTTTTCACACAACCTACTTGCAACGTATTATAAGAATAATACAATGCTGCCAACCTATTAAAGTATGCTCGGTTACACTGATATATTTATTAAATTGATTAATAATGTGACATTTCTGGTTGACAACAATATTAAAGGTAACATTACGTGTTGAAAAACCAAGATATTGTGCATGCTCAAAGTTTTAGAATGGGATGCATCCTTCCTAAACATTGACAGGACTTGATACCCATGAACAGATGTTACTGCACACAAAACAGCATCCAGTTACACAGCTAAAGGACAATTCTCTGACGGCTTTTTTTTTTCACTGGGCTATTTTTGTCTTATGCTTCTGTTGATTGCAAATATTTAGCCCTCCCAGTTTTTTGGCAAACCCCTGTTCTTGTTCAAAGACTAACATTTGTTAAGCATTGTACAGGCACAGGATTCAAGAGAGGGAGGGAGAGCTGTGGAGCGTAGGAAAGGGTTTGGGAGGAGACACTCATTTGCAGAGCTATAGTTTCAGAACCTCATTACTGAGGAGTTGTATTCTCACGTCTGGAGGAAAGACGCAGAAATTGAGGGGGAAAAAATTACTGGAGGAGAAAAAAAACGTAATCATTTTCAAAGGGGATTTCCATAGAAGTTCAATAACAGCAGATGTTTCCATACTGACAACTGCAGCCAATTCCAGAGTTTGAATGCACTGTGGGATAGAAAGAAGAGGAAATACCTGATTGTAGACTGAGATTTCCAAGACTATCAATAGTTCATTGCTAACAGGATTGTGGAACTTGAAGGATAATCAAGGGACAAGGGATTGTTTTCTATTTCTTGTGCTCTATAGCTATTATTTTGTGCAATTCTACTGTTCTCTTGATTCAGTGGATCGGACAGCGTAACCAAAATTGGAAGGGAAAGTAGCCATGGAGGTGAATCCCATTCCTGTGCTAACTATCCAAACTGTCCCTTATGATGATCAGAAACCTGGAAGCAATGGCTTCAGGAAACCCACTGCAGTGTTTGAGAGCAAGAGGAACTACCTGCAGAATTTCATTCAAAGTGTGCTTTCCTCAATAGACCTGCGGGACCGGCAGGGATGTACCATGGTGGTGGGAAGTGATGGCAGATACTTCAGCAAGACGGCAATGGAGATCATTGTGCAGATGGCAGCAGCCAATGGGGTAAGGAGCATTGCCAGAGGGTGGACATATGAGGAATCCAGGACATGAGCCATATTAAATTGGTACACAGGATAGCCTCTTGAATCTGATTATTGGAGCCCACCACAGTGCACATTTTTAGCAATCGCCTCACATACAAACAAAGAATATTATAGGAACCATTTGGCCCATCCAGTCTGCTTGTTTTTCTTTATGTAAAACTCAATCCTTAATCATTCCTTATCGGGGTAGCCGTATGTCTATCCCATGCATGTTTTAATTGACTCACTGTATTAACCTCTACCACGCCTACTGGGATGCTGTTCCAGTTATCTTCCACCTTCTCAGTAAAGTAAAACTTCCTACATCTAGGACTCTGAACCTCTAGTATCAAATCGTGTTCTAACATTTTCCCTTGTTTCAAAGAAGCTTCCCTGCTATACTTTGTTAAATCAATTAATGTATTTAAATATTCCTAACACACCTTATCTCTCTTCCCTCCTCCAAGCTATACATTTACATGAGTAGTATAGGCACCTTATTTATCAGAGGATTCCTATTACTTTTACTGAGGAGAAATTAAGAACCCTAAGACATATGACTTTTAGAAAGTAAATAGAAGTGGGTAGTTGCTACCTGGGCTGCTGTGATTTGGGCCATTACCCGGTCTTGCTTTTTTACTTTTAGGGTTTCTAGAGAAAGGGCTTTAGGCAGAGTTTACACCCTAACTGTATCTTTTCTTTTGTACTTCTATGCAGTCAATTTAATCAAATATCTATCAGAATGGGCACATCAGGTGTTGTTGTTGTGTTAGCCATTGTTAGCCAAATTTACGTGGGACAGCACAATATTATTGGGTATCTAGGTTGGGCTTGCCTGCTGGATTGAATGGTGCCAGCCCTTCCCTGAAAATCTGAATTGTATAGACTTAGATGTTCCGTGTATACAACGCTCTGACTTAAGCTGAAGAGCATGAATATCCAGCTTGTTTGCAGTGAAACACAGTGAGGTTCTTACTTTCTTGGTTGTCCCATAATGCAACAGTTAATGAAAACCATATTAAAATCAATTTAGAGAACCTTTGCATCATAAGGGAACATATAGCCTTGGTATAATCAATTATTTACATTATGGAGTTTTGCCATTCATTAACATGGTAGTAATAAGCATTATTTGAGCTGCATTCATGGCTACACTAGGGATGACTAGGCGGTTCTGACACTTTAGGGCCACTGGCCTCCTCTATGCTTTAATGCCCAGGCAGCATGCAGACAGGCATATCTAGCTGGTGGGTGGAGTGGCAGATCGATTGAGTAAGCAGCGCAATCGGCCAGTGGTCCACTGGGCTTTGCTTGGTGTGCCACTCCCACCTGGCATTTATCAATGCAATACCACAGCAATTCTAGTGCAAGGTTCTACATTCAGAACGGGAATTAAAACATTTTTTGCTAACTGCTCCAAATATAGCTGTGCTGCCCAATAAAAGCCGGCGAGGTTCCACTTATCTATCACTTTCATGTAGTCAGAATATATTCCTCATCACTATTTTACATTTCCATGTACCTTAACTCCTTACTGGGTACATAATCAACATTTATATTGAATAATAAGCTTTCTAAGTAAAGGAAAGGCATCATTTACTTGTTTACCTTGTTTAAATATCTAGTATACCCTTATCATGAAGTGTTTATTTTTTACTTATTAAAACGAGAGATGACAGCAGGTGCATTTGAACCTAGAAACCCATAAGTCTTTCACTACATTCTATAATGTATAAATTACTCACAGACCTTATGTTTTTATCCCAAAATGTGATCTGATAGCTGTCAGGTTACAGAAATGAGAAGTTTGAAAAGCCTTTTTTTGAGGACCAGAAATGTGTACATATTTTACATATTATGCTGGTAACTTGATGCCACAACACAGTTTGAATCACAGTTCTATTAGCAATGTACCTGCTGTCTTGATGTATATCACAACAAGGTGTATACTCTTACATATGTAGATATTTCACTTTACTTGGGGATTGCTTTGCTCCCTTTCACCAAACTTTTGTGTCTATTTAAGTATGAACAAAGAGTATCCTATAAATGTATTTAAGCATAGATGTGTCGGTGTTGAATAAATATTATCTTAGTTCTCTTGGAAATAGGGCATCTTTAATTTGTAGTCTAATGCAGTGGTACTCAAACTGAGGTGGACTGCTAGAATAGAACGGACACTCCAAAGTGGTCCTCAGAACAATACAAGAGTGTGTGTAGGGGATACATAATGGAACATAGAAGGTACTAGAATGTTATGACTTGTCTTAAATTTAGGATAGCCATGAGATTGGAGGTGGTTGTTAGTGTCCAAAAAGTACCTTCACGAATATGGACCAATGTGATGTTCCCCCCCGTTAGCTGTTTGAAAATGCCTGCTATGGCTAGGCCTCAGAATACTCACATAAATGCTGTGTGAATTCTTTCACAAAGTGAATCACTCAATTTATAAGTCAGTTTATCAGCTTATTCAAATGATAAAACCGCCTATGCTTAAGGAAAAAAAATAAAATTTGCTGTAAGGGGGAGCATTTCGGAGGACATAAAAACTGAGCTGGAGGCCCTTTAATTGTGCTCATTGCTTCTTTTGTTACATACATCTTCATTATTTCTTTCAGAAATGGAAAGCTAATTTAAGATCTCAATGGCAAGGAAGGAGTTTATTTCCTAAACAATGGAAAAAATAATGTGATAGGTTTCATTAGATTATTATCTGCAAATGTAATTTACTGCCTGAGAATGGAACTTTGACTATGTAAAGTCTGATGTAGTTCCTTGAGATAACTGCTGCTGATGACCTATTCATATTGTCATTCATCTTTTAGGTTTGTCTGTCTATATTCAATTACATTTATTTCTTACAATAATTCGTTCACACTAACAGCAGCCCCTTCCCCATTTTTATGCATATTTTTAAAAGGTAAAATATCTAAATTAAATGTTGGAGTTATTTTTCTTGGATTCTGTAGCCATTTCTTTTGGTCTTGCTGTCTGATATATTTGGCATAAAATAAACAAAACACATTTCTTGTGTTACAGCTTCATCTTGGCATTTAGGGCTATATATGCATACCTGGAAACTCTCTGGGTCTGAGTCTCCAGATGAAGTCTTGCTTTCCTGTTTCCCTGGGTCAACTTTTTCTTTTTGTGGGCAAGGGAGTGGCATTGGCTTCACCTACTGGACAATCCAACTTATTAACACCCCTTCCCAATAGATGGTTTCAATTTCTTCAAAAATATAGAAAACATGGAACATATTGAGAACATGGAAGCAGGCAGACATTTTCCATCCAATCACTACTGAATATGTTACTATCATAGACTGGCCCAAACATGTCACATGGATTTATTGGGTGAAGTATGGTAAAGATAGATTAGGATAGTTTCTAAAACAGAGTTGGGTCATAATTATGTCAATGCATGAACATGTTATTGTATAGCTGATGGAGAATTCTACTCAGAATCTATTGCCAGTTATGGTGTCTGTGAAATACTTTATTTGCTATAATTGACACATATATGACTTGAACATTACCAACAAACGCCAAAATATTTTACCCATGAAGTAGGTGAAATGTTTTATTGTTTTTTTTTATTTGCGTATGTGTTCTACCACTGTTTGTTTAATCACAAAAAGACACACAAACTATTTCAGTTTATGTGGCAACAATCTATTAGCGCGTACTTATTATCTTAATATTATTGTAATTTTGTATATTGTTCTTTTACCATTAATTTTTACTTTTCCTCTGTTGTAATAATGCAGCAGAATCAGCCGGTGCTCTATAATAAAATGTAATGTAACTTAATTCTACAAGATTAAGGTATGTTCTGGTAAGTGTTTGGACTAACAATTATGTTTCCAGTGCTCCATTTAGTGTTAAATTCACACAGCATCTTTAACATACAATCACAGGAGGAGGTAAGCAATGCAAACGAGATGTAATTTTACCAGGGCAGAGAGCTTCTGGAAGTATGAGTCACATACTAGAATAAGGTCTACCTAAGAATAAAGGATTGGAATGGTTTGAAATGCTAGAATGCATGGCCCTGCTGTTTTCAATGACTGCTACCTCTATCATGTGTTGGCCCATGGCCGTTGATTTCAGCTTCATGTTACTTTCACTTATCCAGGCCTATTTAAGAGCTGGCATGCCAGCCTGACAGCTGTGTCTAAGCATTTGAGTTATGTCCATAAATGGCTGGCTTTCCACAAGTTTCATAATTATCCAGAGGGACAAGAAAAAACAACCAGTTTCTTTTATGATATGATATTTTTTATTTCTTTTTATTTAATTATTGAATTTTATTGGAAACAGGGCTTGAACACTTGCGTGTAGCTCTAATATACAGTCCACGGCAATCTCTCAGGGACACAGCATGTTCAAAGAAAACATAGAGGGAACATATCATGTAATTTGGCAGCTGCAGAGGTATAACCACAACAATGCAGAGCTTCATTTAATGCTGTCCTAGGCAGCTGCTCCCTTTTAAATAACAGCCATAGAAGGCTATGTTTTTCGGACTGATGTTGTTTACATGCAGTGAGATCTGTTGCAGAAGCACAGCAATGGCAGATGGTTCTTACACAGCTAAACAGTTCCATTGCATTGAAGCAAGCACCTCTCTCTATCCAGGTAGAGCTGCTAGAATGAGAGCTAATGCTTTCCATTGGGCTATACTTTTAAAATTCTCCATGGTGTCTTATGAAGTAAATCAGTTTCTTACAGAAAGGGGGCTTCTGTGTAAGCAATATCCACAAAAAAGCAAGAGCGCACAGGCATGGGCGTAGGAACCCCTAAAAATCTGGGGGGGATAGCATTTTTACTGGTAGGGTATACCTGACCATTTCACCAACAGGGACTTTGATGACATCACATTCTAAATACATAGACATTAATATGTAGTTGGTCCCCCTTTGCAGCTATAACGGCTTCCACTCTTCTGGGAACGATTTCCACAAGATTTTGGAGAGTTTCCGTGGGGAATTTTTGCAACCATGCCTTTATGGACCTTGTTTTGTACACTGGGGCACAAAGTTAGAAGCATAGTGTTGTCCAAAATGTCTTGGTATAACACCTTCAGCTCATAAAACGTTCTACTAGATGAATGAGAGAAAATTCCCACATAAAAAATATGTGAAACATTTATATAGAAACATAAAAATCTTACAACCACAGATGGACCGCACTGGACACGGCCACAGAGACTACTATGATGTATTCAAGGAACCATCTAAGACTCCTAACACGTCATGCACACAGGAACATATCCAGACACTTAAACACTTGAATAACATACATACACATGCACACAGTAACAAACACACACACACGCAATAATACACCCCAAAACAATCCCACCCTAATATACCTAGACACATGCCCACTGTAACACACCTGGAAACATACTAACATACCCATAAAAACAGATGTGCACAATAACATACCCACAAACATACGCTATCACACCCAGACACACATTCAAACACATCCTTCACTTACTCTGCCTACCCCTAGATTTAACACGTGGCGCTTTGTATTAGTGATGCCCTAGACCAAGTAGCACCCCGCAATATTCTCTTGTGTCCAAATGCTACATACAGTAACACACACACTCATTTTAACCAGAAATAGGCCTGGATTTACAGGGAATCATTCTCTTTCCTTTAAGTACGACATGCCTGCTCATACACACATATGCACTGCTCTTACGCATGCCTGCCCACAAAAACACATATATATACGCTGCAATTGCCTGCACATACACACTTGCCAGTACTCACACATATGCACTACCCTTATACACGCCTGCCCAAACATACATAAACTGCTCACACACACATGCCTCCCCATAAATATACACTGCCCTTGCACATACTTACACAGACGTATACACTATAAGACAAATACACTCCTTATATACACATATACAGTGCCCATACAGACGTACACATATACAGTGCCCATACAGATATACACAGCCCATACAGACGTACACATATACACTGCCTATACAGACGTACACATATACACTGCACATACACTGCCCTTATATGCGCGTGCCCATACACGCACATATACACACCTGCCCTATACACACACACATATGCCTGCCCAAGTGCCCATACACATTCATAAACATTGCCCATATACATGCCTCACCATTTGTATATGCACACACACATATCTACCATCAGACCCCCCCCTCGTTTTGCACATCAGACCCCCCCTTAATTTTGTACATCAGACCCCCCTTCGTTTTGCACATCAGACCCCCCTCATTTTGCACATCAGACCCCCCCTCGTTTTGCACATCAGACCCCCCCCTTCGTTTTGCACATCAGACCCCCCTCGTTTTGCACATCAGACCCCCCCTCGTTTTGCACATCAGACCCCCCTCGTTTTCCACTTCAACCCCCCCTCGTTTTCCACTTCAAACACCCCCCCCCTCGTTCTTCACATCTCTTACCTTTCTCTTCTTCCTTTCTGCTTTCTCTTCATCCTCTCCTTCTGGTTTGCCACTCACTCTCAGTGCAGTGCGGCTGCGCACAGCTGTTTATGCTGAGCGCCGGGGCTGGGATATAAACGTCATATCCCATCGCCCGACGCTCAGTGACAGAGAGCACACTGATCTCCCCAACCAGTCCTGCACGCGGCAGCTGCTGATCGGGCACCTGTGCACCACTTACAGCCCTGGGGGGGATTTCTCTATTATCGGTCCCCCCCACATGATTTCCTGGAGGGGATCCGTCCCCCCCGGGTTCCTATGCCCGTGCGCACAGGAGAATAACCTGAATGTTCTGCCATCACATGCTATGTTTCTGTGTTATAGAAGGCAGTTTCCACAATGCAATCAAAGTACAAATGCCATAACTTGTACGTAAACATTTGAACCACTTTGAATGTGCTCTTAGCTTAAGATAAATGTGTGTTCTCCATCTGTGTCCAATTTAGTGTAATTCAGGGGCAGTCAACCGGATATTGTAGTTTTAGTTTGATTACCGTTTCAGAGCTACCCTAGTGTAATGGTGACCTAAAGCTAGAAACCAGAAGGCATTTCCATCTGTTGGTAGACACCAGTTTATGCCCAAATAAAAAAAATAGCCACATGCCAGTTTAAGCATGGAGTATCTAAGGTTGTCACAGAAGATTGAAGTCTTTATTTTTATGGCCACTGATCATACACTGCCATGGACCTCCTGCCTACAAAGCTGTTTTTTTTATAGGCTATTACTTTTTGTTTGTCCCTACTGCCAGTGGTGTTAAGACTCCAAAAGAGTATGTATGGGTTCTGGAACCTAATTTCATCCTGCCCTCTTAAACAAGTGGCCACTGGCTCTGATATGTTGTTCTTTTTCCTGGTGTATTCAGATTGGGCGATTGGTTATTGGCCAGAATGGATTGTTGTCCACGCCTGCTGTGTCTTGCATCATCCGGAAGATCAAAGCTATTGGAGGAATTGTCCTCACAGCCAGTCACAACCCAGGAGGACCTGGAGGAGACTTTGGAATCAAATTTAATGTTGCCAATGGAGGTAATTATATAATCCCTAACTACAAAATTCTGTATATATCTATACTGATTTACTTCTAAACATATGTGATGCTGATACAACTGCACTCCAGAATGAGCCAAGTCATAACTGTTGGCCAACATTACCTAATCCACAGTCCTTAATCATTAAAATACTGTTGCAAAGATATATTTCTTGATAAGCATATGTTGACTATTTCTCACAATCCTCACAGTCTCTATTCATCATCTGCTGTTTGCACACATTTTAGATGTGTGCAAAATATGTGTGACAGAATGACCTGTCATACAGGGGCCCAAGGTACTCAGAGATGGCTCCAGCCTGGCTGCCAAACAGGCAGGAACTCCATTGTTAAACTAATCCCATTAACAGGATGGCTACCAGGGGGATATTCAGTAGCTAAAGGGAGATTAAAGGTTGGGTTGTCTACATGTACCTGTTTATCAATGTTAATTTATGTTAATGAAGTTCTGTGGCTATATCAGTCTATGTTTTACAACAATAAACTGTTCATTCCTGCTGTACTCAGTTCAAGGTAGTTGTGCCTACTTATTGGGTACACATAGCAGGGTTCCAAGGTGCACATGCTGGCTGGTGCTGGAAGTGTTTCCGGGGACAAGAGGAGGATACATGTGGGTGATCTCTGGGAGTTACTACAGCTCTCTTGGTGAACCCGTTACAATATGTATTAGGGATTACATATGATTTAAAGGGACAGTCATCTGATTTTTTTCTCTGTTTCTTTTACATTACAACTTGACTTGTACAGGACTTCAAAGGCCCTGCTCTTCCACATGTTTCTGTCAGCATTTTCTCCGTAAAGCAATTTGCTGACAAACACATGTGTGGGACTACTCAATATAGGCCTCATTTCCTCTTATGGAAAGGAAAGTCCTCACAGCACATAAGCCTTTTCAGTAAACTAGAATGCTATAGGTTCACTGATAAAGTTGCTAAAGACCAATTCCTTCAGCTAAATGTAAACGGTGGAAAATAACCATTTACTAGGTATTAAAAAATGCATTGAATGCAATGGATGTAGAGAACCATACATGTACATGCCAGTAGTCAGTATATTCTTCCTCAGCCTCTCTCGCAGCCCTTAATCTGTTTAGATAGGATCTTAGCAAGTTCTTTGCATTCCATGTCTTTCATTACTTCCTGGAAACGTCCAAGCAAAGTTTCCCATGAAAATCTGTTGACTCCTCGTAATTATTGAGTTTAGATGTTTCTGCCATACTCATTGCTAACAGGTGTATAAAATCAAGCAGATAGGCAGCCATCTCCATAGACAAACATTGCCAGTAGAATGGGTACTGAAGAGCACAGTGACTTTAAACATGGACTGTCATAGGATGCCACCTTTGCTACAAGTCAGTTACTAAAACTTCTGCTGTGCTAGATCTGCCCTGGTCCACTGTAAATAATATTATTGTAAAGTACAAACATCTAGGAGCAGGGCTGGTCTTATTACTAGGCAGCCCAGGCAGCTTAATTGGGTTCCTTAATCAGGGGGCGATACAGAACCCATGTAGAGTCTTAGTACCAGGTGGCTCTGGTAAATTCCAGGGAAGGGGGATATCTGGATGTTCTCCAGAGGAGGACTCAACTTGCCACAGAGGGAGAAACTGGGACAGTTGAGGAGATCATGGATCTTCCTCTAACTGGCCCAAAATGAATGAAGCCAAAGGTCTGTTGCTACAGGCCTTTGCTTCAGTGCTCCCTTTGCGATACTACCTGCAATTGATGCTTTGCATCAAGATATGACATCATATCCTGAAGCTCAGCACTAAAGCAGCAAGCACCACAAGGGAGCGCTGTAATGAAGGTCTTTTCGAACAGACCTCATGTCCCCACCACAATATCACAATGAAAAGGGAAGAAGGAAAGGGAGAGAGAGTAAGTTAAGAAGAGATGGGAAGAAAGGGGCTAGAGAGAGAGAAAGGCGAGTAGGAAAGAGGAGAGGTAGTAAGGAGAAAATGAGCAATGAGGGAGATAAAGGGAAATGGGAGAGAAAAGGAGGAGAAGAGAGATGGGGATACAGGAGAGAAGGGTAAAAAGAAAGTTAAGAAAAAATGAAAACGGGAGGAGATAATGAGAAAAAGAGAATTGGGGAGAGATAAAGAGGAGGAGAGAGATAAAGAGAAAGGGGAGAGATAAGGACAAAATGGATAGCAAACTAGAAAGGGGATAGAGAGTGTGTGTGATGTGAAAGTGTTTGTATGTTAGGGAAAAATTGTCTAATAGCAAGTAAGTGTTTCTCTGGGGAGCATTTGTAAGGGCATGTGTGTATTTTTACAGTTCAGCAATTACTGTTACTGTCTTGGGCATAAAGTAAATAGAATTGTTATGACCATTTAGTATTGTTTCAAATTGAAAAAATGATAGTATGCTTTGCATAGCATTAGCTTACAGGGTGAGCTGTCTAAAATAATTACCCTTGTTCCCACAAAATCCTTTTTGCGGTGAAAGACACAGAAGTTTTTTTTTAACACTTATTGAAATTGATCATCACATTCACACAACTAGCAATGTCTCAACCCCTAGCACTCCAAATGTTGAATGACAACATAGTAATTTCAAAAACATTACATGCTTCTGTCCATATTACTTAATTCAATGTATGTTTTTCAGGGCCTGCTCCAGATGCTGTTACTGACAAAATTTTTCAGATCAGTAAAACTATAGAAGAATATGCCATTTGTCCAGACCTGCGAATTGACCTATCAAGAGTCGGAAGGCAAGAGTTTGATTTAGAGAATAAGTTCAAACCTTTTCGAGGTATTAACATTTTGTATAGCATCTCTATGTTGTTTTGTCATATAATAGAGATAGCCAATACAGCTATTACTGGAAGATCTCCATTAAACCCTACTTAGCCAAGTGTTGTCTTTTTGCAAGCTGAGGTTTATAGGTTTTGTCACTCTGATAAATATCCACTTTCAACTAACCCTCTAGACATCAGCAAAGTGGTGAATTGCTGGATGAATTGAGTATGCGTCCAGTGAACGGGACATACATTATTTTAGTAATTGTGTCAAATGATGATGTCAGTATAAATCTATAATTAGCTTTTTTAATCACCAAGCAGATGTTTGTATTGCCATAATGGAGTCTTTAGCCAAAGTTGATTTTGAAAAAGTTAAAAAGTTAAAAAAACCTCTCAGGATCCCAGGGCTCTTTTCTTGGCCCAATAAAAGTTATCAGCTTTGAATAAAGACTTCTGGTATAATACAGATATATCAATTTTTCATACACCATAAATAGGTTTGAACACATAGTGGCCTGCTGATCACAGCAAACATGCAACTATAAGAGAACTGAATGTCAATTGTATCTAAGGTTGTCTAGGAGGCTTGACCATTGGAACTAGAACCACACTAACTCTATTTATAGGGCCCTGTAAGGAATCTCAGCTGAGAAGGAGACTGAAAGCCAGACTTCAAACAAAACTAATTTTTCATTTTCTTATAAAAAAACCAAACAAACAAACAAACAAAAACAGTATTGGTAAGCAGTCCAATGAACTAGAAGGGTGCTCAATTTCCAACCCTTACATAGCCACGAGCTGCTGAATCGCCTGACATTTATAGTTGGTTAATGAGGAGCTGCTGCAGCTTTTTTACCTAACGTGGTTACATCTAGGTTTTAACCCTGTAACAGCTACTAATTCTGTTATCAGGCCCCTAAGGAAAAAAAATTTGGGACGTTTTGCATAACTACAACACTGAGCCTTACAAAGAACCTACAACCTTCCAGTTTGGTGTAATTCACTGTCCGATCTAGAGTCTGATTTGCAGATGGGATTAATTAGATCCTCTAAATAAATCTAGATTTTTTGGAATATCTGCCATTAGCTTACTTATTGGTGTATTGCAGTACAGACATGATGTAAAGTATTATTTTTGGTTATCAAGAAACAAATTATATAAAAAATATATAAATAAAACTATATTTTACATGAATAAGGTAGTTGTTAATTACCATTGATTTAGAAATCAATATGTTCATATATATTGTTTTACAGTGGAAGTTGTGGACTCAGTAGACATTTACCTCAATCTGCTCAGAACCATCTTTGACTTTAATGCAATAAAGTGTTTGTTGACTGGGCCCAACCAACTAAAAATAAGGATTGACGCTATGAACGGAGGTACGTACAAAGCTTTTTATCATTTAAATCAGATTGGTCCTATATATACTTATAAATGTGTTGACTCCGTAACTTTATAGCATCCCTTCCCGCTGTTGTTTAAGAAGTATACTCGCTTTCCATGTTTGTTAAAACAATGGTTGCAGGCCTAACGGCAGTATGAGGGCTATATATTTCACTGGCTTCTTCTAGTTAGCGTTAAAAGCCAAGGGATACAGCAGTCTCCAATTCACCCTCACATTGACTATAACTATTTCGGTCTCCAAAACTTCTAAAACTCCATAGAGGGTCTAAAGTTGTAAAAACTACAAAGGAGCAACCCCTCTTCCTCCAGGATCCCCATGTTAAAGAAGTACAACACACCCATGCCCATGTTTCAATTCTCTACCTGTTTAATGCATTAATATTTAAGGTAGGGGGAGTATATCAATGTTGGCCCCTCCAGGAGCTGGGCCTTGTACATACAAAGTCTCGATAATAATCTGACAAAACACAGAAATAGTTATTGCAGTCTTTATACATGTAAGATATGAAATAGGCAAGTTGGAGAGTAACAGGAAATGCAGGGAAAGGGACTTTAGGTATAGAATTAGAGAAAGGGCGAAGAAAAGACCCAGAAAGCATCATGTAAGACTTTGTGGGTAAACATATCATCAGTAATAGAGTAACAGATTGATGTGAAATGTATAGAAAGCAGATATTATTTGCCTACACTTAGCCCCATTTTCTGACTACATTTTGTGCATGGGAATAAAATCTAAAGTGCAAGCAAGGTAAATGTGCTCTTGATTAAAGGATGTCCTCGGCAAATCTCATGCACAGTGCAGTGGGAGATACTTTGAAAGCTCTGGCTATGGGATCTTGGCTCCACCGTGTCCAAACTATAAAAATAGTAGGTTGTGTTAACTCAAAGGAATTCAGTTATGACATGTTACTTGTATTAAGTCTTATGTAGCAGTGTGTTGCAAACTATGATCATTGGTATCATTCTTTCATCATAATTCTGTTGCCTTCCAGTTATGGGGCCTTATGTGAGACGAATTCTATGCGATGAGCTAGGAGCACCTGCCAATTCAGCAGTAAACTGCGTTCCACTGGAAGACTTTGGAGGACAGTATCCAGACCCCAACCTAACATATGCCAGTGGTCTTTTGGAGGCCATGAAGGGAGGGGAGCATGGTTTTGGAGCTGCATTTGATGCGGATGGAGTATGTATGCCGTATATATAATCACTGTAGTTCACACAGCAATCTTTAGTTGCTGATACAAGAGAATCATTTTATTTAGGGCATTATAGTAATCAAATCCATTATATTATTAAGTGGTCTGTCTACAGCATGTGATATTAATACTGATAAATGGTATTAACAATGCATATAATTAATAATTATTATTGGTAACATTGAAATAATAACTGTTTAATAGTTTAATAACTATTTATATAGATGGTACTGTTGTCCCCAATACGGCCCTGATGAAAGTACAAAAAAAGAAAAAAGAAGGAAAGAGCAGTAATGGGTATTTCAAGAAGTGCTCTTGGAAACCTGGAGAGGATCTGAAGTTCAAAGAAACATAATTTTATGGCAGATGAGATCCATTTAGCCTACCTGCCCATTTTTCCATTTTTCCAAGACTTAAACCTTAATCATTCCTTGATCTTTTCTTAGAATTAGGATTGCCACATGGCTATCCAATGCATGTTTATATTCCCTTTCTGTATTTACCTCAACCTGTTTCATTTATCTGCCACCCTCTCAGTAAAGTAGAATTTCTTTTCATAATTAGATATGTCAACATAATTAAGTCTCCTAAACTAAATATTGGCCAGCTTAGTTCTTAGTTACAACCAAATTATACTTTGTCTAGTAAATTATATTTAATAGTTAAAATGTTTGCATGTTTGTTTTAGGACAGGTACATGATTCTAGGAGAAAATGGCTTCTTTGTGAATCCTTCAGACTCGTTAGCAGTAATTGCTGCCAATCTCTCCTGTATACCATACTTCCGTCAAATGGGCGTGCGAGGTTTTGGGAGGAGTATGCCTACAAGCCTGGCACTGGACAAGTAAGTAGACCGTTTCTTTTCTTGCCTACAAGACGTATCTATTGTTTTTATGATTATTGTAGTGCTAATGTGATTTCTTGCTGTTTTTTTTGCAGTAGCAAGATATTTAGTAAGTATATTTTCTAAATTCAGATGTGTAAATGTATAGCAATGCTTTGTGATATAAGTGAACCTAGCCTCCTAGGACATTTCCGCAAAAAAGCAGAGCTTCCAGGCACGCTCTCTACCCTGATTGGAGGAATGGTGAAGAGGCTGTCCCTGTGGCTCCTCCCTTTTGCATAAATGCACCAAGAGGCCAGAATAATTCAGATAGATTCTCTGAGAAAAACATTGTCCAATAGTCCCGCTCTTGGCCGCTATTAATACAAGATAACACACGTGCCCGGGTGCTGTTCAGCCAATATACAAAAGTCCACGAAATTAAACGCACTCATGGGACTCCCAAGTCCAAAAAATCCCCAAAATCCAATCATTATTCTTCCGTGCTTTGGCCTCTAACCGAGACCCTTCATCATGATATATAAATACTTGCTGCTTTCCGTCTTCATTTTCTCATTCCTTTTTTGCATACTTTTTTGGTGTGATGGAAAAGTGAGTATGAAAGTGCTTAAAGACATCCTGAGCACAGCTAGCTCCCACATTTAACCGACAGCAGCACACTAACATATGGCTAGGTAGTTGTGTACATTGAACTTTTCTGGGAGGTGCTCATACCAGCCAGAGTTCGGTCACAGAGACAACCAGTCATTAGGCCATAGGACACAGTCACTACTGTGTCCTAAGGCCTAATGACTGGTTGTCATATTATTTATTTGCATAGATCTATTTATTAGGATTTAATTTGTGTTAAATCTGTGAATGGTTATTCTGCTAGACATCCAGTTTTGGATTATAGCAACACTTACCCTACTACTACAGTGTTCTGATCATTATTTGGCTCTGGGAAATGTCACTCATATGATAAAAGAATATGGGGGAGAACGTGTGGAATAATTTGTCTAAGGACGAAAGCCTATGATATCAGCCCCCCCACAATAATTTAGTTGACATGTGCTTACAAACATATTATAGTCTACAGTATCTTCTCACCTCTGACCTACTGCAATACTAAGTTATATTTATTAGCACTACTCTATCCTTACTGGCCCATTGAGTAGTGGAGCACTGGGGAACCTGATCCCCCAATAAATTGATCTGCCCCTGTTAGGAGCAGAGGAGGTGGGGCAGAATATGCCTTTGGCTACAATTTAACATTGGACAGATATAGACAACAAAACTTGAAAGACATTGTAAGATTCTTTAGTTAACTTCACGACCATTTCAGTGATAAGATACCCCAAGAAAAGAATATTATACTACTTATCCTAATATTCAAGCTGATGGACAGGTAGAATTTTTTACTGATTATCCCTTTTTGCTTTTGCACTCCTTTGCAAATAGCTACCACAACTACCGGATTATAGTTTTAGAAATCGCTCCTCCTATTTGCAAAAAACACCCTATTTTATTTGCCCTCTCTGTGCTACAGTACAGGCAACCTGAACGAGCTGAACACCACACAAGTGGAGATAAAAGTTATGTATTGGTTAAGAGAAAGAGGACTTAATGCAAAATAATTACAGTGAACTTCTTTGTGTGTTACTTATGAGATTACTTTAAATTGGGAACTAAAAGTTTATGCTTAATGCTCCCTTGTACTTCCAACAGATCATAATAAGTGACCTCACAAGATCCAACTGCGATAAGAGAAAGTATAATGGTCTCCATATGTTTTTTTTTTTGTTCAGTTTGGAAAATTGCCATTCCCTTTTTTCCTGTTTTGAAGATAAAAAGGAGCAATTGAATCTAGGGAGGCAGTTAATGGTATTAGAAAAAATATTTCACAAAATGTAAAGTAATTGCCAAATGAGGGTACGTAATAGATTACCAGAGATTGTGGAGTTAACAGATGGTTGACTATACACTTTAATCTGTCTTTTTTTTTTTAAGTAAACAACTTGGCTATAAATGTTTTGCAACGACAATTATTGTCTAAAAACAATCCTTTGAATTTAAAAAAATGTACCAACCTATGTATAAAATAGAAAGTATATGCCTATATCAGAATGTTGGGTAAGGAATCGAAAGGTGACATACCTTGTGTCTGCATGTCTTCACCCATAATTCCTTAAATGCATTGGAAACTTTGCACTTCTTGAAATTCAGAGCCGGCAATTTTAGACATGCTCCTATTGACCCAAGGACAGCATTTTATTGGTTTTGCTTTGTACTATGGAGTGCTCTTGCCATTTTTTTCTTCCCATAAGCATCCAGAATCTGAGACCCATTAAAAACATGTGATATGGTTTTATTTAGTAATTCAATTTTATTTACAGTTTTCAAATTTTTTTTAAAGGAGAACTAATTGCTGTGTAGAATAACTGAGGATGTATAGCTAATGGATAGATGTCCTAAGGAATACAGTTGTCTGGGCAAATGATCAATGCAATGTAATATAGACATGCTACTTCAGGTGCCATGCACTCAAAAAACATTTTTATTTTGTTCAGTACCACGGACAGGTCAAATATGTTTTGTTCACCTACACATCCAGTGCTTTCTATAGTCGGCTCCAACTTCAATGCGCTTGGGACTATTTTTTTTTAATGGTGTATAATGCCATATTTGCTAAAATTGATTGATTTGACATACTTCTCTAGTATGAATTTCTGAATTAGATTCTAGCTTTATTACATGCCACTTTCCTAGAAGTTGGTGGAGAAAGAGTTTTCGACGTGGACTTTCAGTATTATCCATTCAGTTATCCATTGGGTCTAAAAGGGGATCCTTTCAAAGGACATCAATACTATAACAGTCATGGCAAACATTTTAGTGCGTTGGAGGAAATACCAGTTTTACTACATTTAAGGATTACTTGTTGCTTCAGAGACATGTTTTATGTGTTTATATGTAATTTAACATTCTTGGGACTTTGCCTGCAGAGCTGGGCAAAGAACTTTCAGATACATATACATTATAGGAGATGTATATGTATAGTGCTCTTGATGTACATGATTTCAGTGGGCAGAAACCACCAGTTTGACTGGATAGGAGTTACTGTAGAAGCAGGCAAGAAAAGCCAGCTTTTCCTAGAAATTCCTGCAAATTCTAAAAACATTATCTAATTGTCCATATAAATTGCAGCATTTCCCTCTGTTAAACCTATGTTTTCCTGCTGTGCCGCAGAGTAGATTGTATTGTTCGTATACAATGAGCACGCCCTTGAATGTAGGCAAGAGGAAGAGAGCATTGTGGTAACAAATGGAGCACTCAGATTAAGGGATAATTTAGATAACATGTCTCAAAGGTCAGCTAATGAAATACTGGGTGGATGAAATATGCAGAATGCTCCAGTGTACACTCTGAGGAGCCAGCTGTTGACAGGAAACATCTGCTTTAACAGGTTCCAAAATCCACAGCACTGATGGATTGCAACTGAATGTCCCAAATCTGGATGTAAACTACATGGTTGTGACAAACTGTAGCAGTCAATAGCAATGAATTCTCTGCTAGAGAGTAATAGTTGCTTGGTCTTCTGGTGCTCACAAGATGAAACTGTACTCGCTTGCTGTAATGTACCATGACTGGACTGCCAAAACATAAGAAAAGAATTGCTTGATTAACACTCAATGTACTGCTTTTAGGGCTGATTAAAATTGAAGCAAAAGGTGCAGGCTCTGGCCACTGGTGGCAAGGAACCCCGCACTTGCTGCTTTCTTGTTGTTGAACCATTTCTGTACTTGTTGCTCTGCACAGCAAGTGTGCCTGGTTCAGGGGCCCACTTGGTCCACTGGATCCAGCTCTTACAGCATGGGTATTTGCAGAGACATAGGTAGGCTCTTTTACTGGACCATGATGGGTGATGACACAAGGAGCTTCTTGCTACCTGTCATGTAGCAATCAGTAAGAGTGGAAGGTATATGTCTCTCTGAAAAAGAAAGGCTTAGACTGTGTTAGGATCCCTCAGACTGGCAGCCTGCAGTCATTCGGGCAGGGATACTGTGCAGATAAGAGTTGATGTCCCCCTAGATTTGTCTGTGGTTCTCTTCATGTACCCTGAAATATGATTCCTGAAGATAAAACTGATTATATTTAATACCAGTCTAACTTGTGTTGTTACTGTCTATTGTGCAAATAAAAATTAAAGAATGTTCCATAATTGTAGAAAACACATGTATGGCTTACTAATATATTGCCATTGTTGCATGTTTATTAAGTCTATTAAGAGTTAAGGGGGTGAATGAGAAGGTGAGGAACTGCTTGGGCAAAGATGATTTTATTATAGTGACGGTCATGTGGAGAATCAGTGGCATAGAGATCTCAAAGGTGGTGAGAACTGATTTTTTTTCCCCCAGAGTCCAGGCTGTTGGTTTAAGAAGGACAGGTTGCATGTCTATTTAAATAGGTGGGCTTTTTAGTAAGCATTTAAATATAGAAAAAAAAATATTGCACAGGTGAAATCCTGGAGATGTGAGTGGTAAGGGAGAGGACAGAAGCAAGTGCCAGAAGAAGAGATTAAGGCACGGTGAGAAAGCAAAGACTTTACCCAAGAGAGGGCTGTTTCACAGATTTCATACAAGGAAAGAAGCCATACAAGGAGAACGGTGTGATCAACAGTGTCAAAAGCTGCAAGATCTAAAAGGATCACGGTAGTTTTGTAGTACAGAGATACACTATACTTTTGTAAAAAGGCCAACTTTGATTGCAGGGTTAACGCATTCTCTTCATCTTGACAGTAAATTATGTTTTTTATTAACTGGTTAGCTGGTACTTTTTGTATTTTTCATCCAAAGTCACCCTTCACATAAATTCCATTCAACAACAGCATGACAACAGTAAATATGGGAAAATTCCACAGCTGTAAAGGAAACAGCCTTCTCATTTATAGCTATAATACAGTGTTTTAGTTTTAGCACAAATGATGAGCTTTTAATCTACCAAATATATTAACTTTATGGATACTGTATATCCAAAACTACATTTCATTTAAAAATTCAAAGTTGATGACACATGGCCCAGGCATGAATGGAATCGACTTGACCTCAGCAAAATTCCCACCATGTCCGGCTACTGAAAGAAGTCTTACCATTTATTAGGTACAATAATTTACCATGCATGCATAAGGATTATCGGCTCATAAGGCAATACCAAGTGCTGGATACCTTTAGAATGGTCCTGTTATGTTTATAGCATTCATAACAAAAGTAGTGTTAAGCAACCAAAGGACAGTGTAAGTTTGTACTGATCCTAATGTAAATGTGGAATAGAACACAATCTTAAATCTCCAGAAATACAATGTAAACTTAGAAGGCCTAGATTATAATAGTTTTGTGGTCTGCAGTATTTCATCATGTTACAAAAAGCACATTGTGGATATTGAAATGTACAAACATTTTGTCTGATTACAAGAACTCACAGAAATATATCAGATGAGTAATGGTTTTAGATCTTCTAGATGTTGAAATATGGGCATCTTGATTAATTACTGTACACCAAAGGATACATTTCTTGTGTAATGATATACTGTAGCAGCAATGGGCATGTGTTTAGGTAACACTAACGCAATAGCAATACAGGCACACATTTATGGCTAGAATCCCCCCAAAAATGTAGTTCTATCTACAAGAGTATTCCTACTGCTGGAAACAACCTAAAATGAAGTAGTAAGCAGGACTACCTGTTTCTCCAATCCATTGTTATGGTCTCATCTGTGTATCACTGAGCCATTTGTTACTGGCTGATATATGTTCAATAATATAATTGAACAAGCCTCAGTTATGGATTAGGAATAACTTTCTTTTATTATGTTTTTATTTTTTGCTTTTATGTACTGTTCACTTTACATTATATTTAAATATTTGCCGTAAACAATCACACAGTTTCTATGTCACTGAATTGAGAAACATAAGCCTTTGGGACAGATCATCGCAGCTTTTTGTTACCTTGTATCATTGTCTGAAACTTCTAGATTCAGTAAAATAATAATATATAAAACATTATTTATTAATTTTTTTAAAGTCATAACATCTCTAAGGCCTTGTATGTTACATTTTGTGCGTAAGTTCCTTCGTCTTCCATCATGAGTTGGCAGTCTTGTAAAATACCTATATCAGAAAAGGAACCCTTAATATGATTTTATTAAGTGCGAGTTATAAACTACTTGCAGCAAATGACATCAGCATGCTCACAGAGCTTCTTTCTCTTTTATGGTATTTTCGATTGAAGGCCTGTGGAAATGAAATATAACATCATTGGTTTCTCTCTTCCTGAATATACTGGTTAGTCCGAGAGTTTACCAAACACAACAAGTAGTAGGTTGTGGTCCTCAGGTACAATATGTACTTACAACTGTTCCCTACCAAAGATCACTAACTCACAAAATTAAGCAGGTGCTGAAGTAACATTCAGTTAGAAGAACCTCAAGGGGCACATTAACCACATTGGAAGATCAGTTGTTGAAACAGTTGAAGGGGACTGCAGACACACTGGGTTCATACTAAATTCTTGGTACACAGTATGATCTGTAGTAGGCAAGGACTCTTATAAGGCTTTTGTAGGACTATACGATTATAAGAACTGAGCTGATGTTTTTGAGACTACTCAAAGAAGCTTCATTTTTACAATATGGTATATTGGAGCAGACTATGGGTAGGTCTACATTGGATGTGAAAATCAATAGAACATTAAGTGAATATTTAATAATAATTTTAGTGTGTGATCGTAACAGATTCTCATTGGGATAATAAGTTAATTTTCCATTCTATTAGGAGCCTGTGACCTATGAATAAATATAGATATACTGTAATTTGCAGTACAATATGCAAAAAACATGATGTATCCTAAGAAACACATCTAGCAGAGCCCTGTGGATTTCACATCTGCCATTCCTTGGCTGGTCTGTACAATAGATTGCAGACAGATGTTTGTACAAAATATAATGGGAGAGAATAGATTTTTGTGGATCATGCATGATAAATGTATTCTAATATTTTCCATTTTCAATATATATACCGGTATATATCTATATATGAGAGCACTAGACAGAATACTGGCTGATAGTATGTTAAGAAAAAGCTCTGGGCATAAAAAAACACACACATTAATGTATACAAATACAGTTAAAATGCATGTTTTCTTATATAAATAAACACTTGCTTTCTTCTGAGATAGTAATTTAAAGTCTACAAGAAAACTGCTTCCCCCATGCTGTCCGAAATGCAATGCATGCCATTTTATTTTTTTCTGAAGGTGTGAAAGCTCTTACATACATATTTGTGAATGTTATAAAGTGCTCTGCTATATAGGATACATAAATAATTATCACAGCAATAGCTTTCATTAACGTTTACACTCAAATTGTTCTAATATAGTGCTTTCTATAATCAAATGAGAATTTGTAAGGGCACAAAATGAACAGAAACTTGCCTTATGGCACACACAGTATATCCCCAGTTTCTTTTTATAGTGCCAGTTCATGTTACACACTAACCAGAAAATTAAAATCACTTAATTATATTATAAATCAATGTAATGGTGGCCAAACAAGGCAAATATTTTCTGCCTCCACCTGGCACCTGATCATAAGAAAAGGTGCCCAAATCAGGACACTGTTGCTCATAAACCCGTTTGGAGGCAGGTGGGGCAGGGTTGGAGATGGGCAAGTGTTGGATTAGAGGTGGCGATAGGGGAAGGATCATAGACTTACCTTCCTGCCTTGTGATTCTGTGATGCAGAAGGAGACCACAAGGGACTGTGATCCTCTGATCTCACTAACAGACCCATGGTTCCACTGCCTGCAAAAGCAGTCAAAAATATTGACTGTCCCACAGAAAATGGAATGGTTGGCAGGTATGCATTAGAGCCACTACTACAGAATAGTGATGGACTTGAGGGTTATAATTTGCAAAGTCTTAGGATCAGCTCATTCGGGAAGTTGCCTGGTATGACTAACTCTTATTTACACTCTATTATCAGAGCCAGCTTTTATGTCAAAGCCATGTGGACATAGAACCACCCTTGTTTTCCAACTGTGAGAATTTAAACATGCATTGGATAGCATAAATCTATCCTGACAGGACAAGACCAAAGTCTACTTAAGGTCTGAATGTCTACACAAAGTATAAAAAACATTTTATTATTAGTATCTTTTATTTATATAGTGCCAACAATTTACATAGTGCTTCTTACAGAACATATATTCATGAGGTATGGCAGAAGAAGACAAACCGACAACCGGTAACATTTTATAGAGTGTATTTTTATGTTTTCAGTTATTAGGTTGTTGGTGTTTCTCGGTTCGTTAACAAGTGCAGTAAAATTAAAAAAGAATTTCCACCAGAACATAAAAAGTGCTTGTAGGTGAAGATGGAAGGAAGAAACATGGCATAACATGTCTTAATGGGCACTTTTAGTCTGATTCCTTCTCCTGTCAAGTCACGGCAACACCAGGACCTAAGATCTCTCAAAATCTCTGGAAATCTACATTAGGGCACAGGGCTCACTTGACAGGTTCACCTTAACTCCGGAGCATCCTACTTCCCCTTTCTGCTGCTGTATGTCAATTTAATCTAGCTCCTGGCAGTGTTCCTGGGCTTCCTTCACCCTGGCCAGGGTTATGAATCCTGTGCTTACATTTAACTGTTTTTCCTTTAGGTTGGAATACGTAGTAGGAAATGTTCTAGCACTAGTTCTCTATCTAAATAGATGAGGTGAAGTCAGCAGCAAGATATCCAGCTGTGGGGGCATTCCTACTCCCATGGTGTTTTGACAGACTAATTTTGTGGGTGCTGGCTGAACATCAAGTGAGTTTTAGTTCAGCAAGAGGTGAAGAACTGTGTATAGCCAGTATAGAGTTGCAATGCTTGTTGAAATAATATTCAAATCATTGACCTTTGTTAATGTACACTACATGGACAAAAGTATTGGGACACGTGACCATTATATCAACAGGGACTTTTATGACATATATTTAGTATGTAGACATTAGTATGTAGTTGTTCCCCCATTTGCAGCTATAATAGCTTTCAATTTTCTGAGAAGGCTTTCCACAAGATTGTGTTTCTGTGGGAATTGTAGCCCATTCATCCAGTAGAGCATTTGTGAGGCACTGATGTTAGACAAGACGGCCCGGCTCCCAATCTCCTTTCCAGTTCATCCCAAAGGCGTTTGATGGAGTTGAGATCAGGGCTCTGTGCAGGCCAGTTAAGTTCTTCCACACCAAACTTATCCAACCATGTCTTTATGGACCTTACTTTGTTCACTGGGGCACAGTCATGGTAGGACAGAAAATGGCCTTCCTCAAAGTTGGATGCATAGCATTGACCAAATGTCTTGGAATGATGAAGGGGACATAGCAAGACAAGAGGAGTCAAACTTCACATCACCTTAGCTTTTTGCGTTTTGGAATTTCAGATGGCTACCAAAAAAAAGACTTCTTGGTTTACTTGTAAAAAAATATTCTTTCAAATTGTCCCAGTTGTTAATCCACTAAGCCATTGGTCTATAAACTCACAACAAATTGAACAGAGCTTTGCCATGTACAAAAGCAAATCAAAGTTAATTAAATTCTATAGAAACTCTGATTCCTTAAAAATTTCATGAGCATAGCACACTTCGTGTTGAACGTTGTACGGTCCAGGCCACCAAGAGATCCTGTACTTTAGAAGTGTTGACATGTTTACTTTAATGAATATCAAAGTTCTGAGTTGTCTTTTAAAATAAGAGGAAATTGGCTTTTTTACACAAATGTATTTTTATTATTACTATTCTCTTTTTGAAATACTGGTGAAATAACATAATTAATATTAGCATCAGTGTTAAGCCTTTGGGTGGCATGTGTTGGAGCACATTCACCCCTGTCAGAGGCAGGGTATCTTTTCAGTATTTTGCTATAGTTACATTTAGGTGAAAATCATATACACAGGCTACACGTTACCTAGAGAAACCTATGTATTTTTTTTGGGGGGGGGCAAAATTAAGCTATTAACAGATGCATAGTTTAAGGTAAACTGTGCATACAACTTACAACCTCTCACTCAGTCCCAAAGTGATACGTGGCTGTCCTCATTAACAGAAGTCTTGCATAGGAAGGATGGCTGCTGGCTTACTTGGTTGATGTTTTCTTTTTGACTATATGGGTTGGGCTCAATACTGGAGATTTTATCTGTCACTAGTAACTGAAAGCAATCCAATAGATTGCAATGAAAATAAATAAATAAAAGTAATACATATTACCGTAGCAAATTAATCCGGGCAAATGCAGCTGTTTTTACGTGTTTTCCACTGCAATCTATTTGATTATTGCTATTCGGTTACTTGTGCAACATTGATTTATTTCCTCCATTGAATCCGGACACTCATGTGTTTTCTTTTAATTTTACCATATTTTTGTAAGTTGCATAAAAAGTCCCTTACAATCTAATTGCTAGGTACAGTTAACTCTGATTTCGTTCACTTGAGATCTGGACAGAATACATCATCTTACGGGAGACAATAAGCATTTTATAACATATTATGCTATTTTCTTTTTTTTTAATAAAACATTCAATTTTTGCATATTTGTTTTATATTTCTTTTTCAGGCAGCTGCCAATGAGTAAGTTGTTTGTGTTCTAGTTCTGTTACCTTAGCCTACCCGACTTGACAAAAACCCTAACTCCTCATCAAACTGTCCATGGTAAATGAAAGAATTTCTCACCCCTAATCACCCAGCCAAACATCCTGACTGATGAAATTCTATAGAAAAACAGACTTATTTGCCATAAAGAATCAGCTCAGTATGGGATTTTAATAATTCTCCTAAAATGCATGAATAATAACAGTGAGCATCATGTTCATATAGTTTCATTTCTGGATGTGGGTTTTGTTCCTCGTTCATAGATGTGCTGAGGTGCAGTGGCAACTGATCTGGATATAAATTTCAGGCATTCAGCTCTACATGCCATGCATCATGTTCATTTGTGCAGCTGGCATGTAGAGATTGGAAGGGGCACAAGAGACGCATACAGTAAATACCACCACCCTCTAAATATAGCACTGAATCTAGTCTGGGTGAATTCAGCCTTACATCACATTCTCCTGTTTGCAAAAAATAGAACTACTATAATTTTATGTTTTGCGTTTTCTAACTTTTAATCTTTAGTAGTATATTGCACTGTATTTAATGTTTTTAAAATATTTTTGTTGTGGATAAGTTGGAACCTATTGCTTTTCTTGAACAGTTATTTCGCTTCTCAATAGTTATTGATTTCTCCCTCCACAGCTGCCTGTGGAGCTGTTTCTTGTGATAAAAAAGAAAGCACACCATGATTGATAAAGTATAATAAAAGATTCTACTAAAAATGCATATTATATTTTAAATATTTTGAATGTAAAGATTAATATTTTGCTTGTATTTTGAGGATTCTATATTTAATTCTTCATTTGCCCATACATATGCTAAATATTCAATTCCTTATTCGTTAGCAAAGCAGACACATTTGTCTCAAAAACCAACACTCTAAAAGGACACAAAAATATACAATAATAGGAATGGTTTGTATGTTTTTAATTATCATTTAATTATTCTGCTGGACATAAAAGTCATATGAATACTGAAGAAGAAAGATAACATGCAGTACTGGTTGATGAAAGAAGTCTTTCTGACACACAATGTCTTCACTTTTCCTGCTTTCTGTTTATCGAAATTGTTAAAAAATATCTTAAAACTTAGAAACAGTGACACCTGTACTCCTCGATATGAATGACTTCAATAAAAAGTGGTACAATACATGTCATTAAGTGTACCTAAGTATGCTTCCTGCTTTCAGTAGAGACGAAATTAGAAGTGAACTAAAGAATTCCTGTACCTATTTGAATTCATTCCATTCAAAGGGTTGTTTAAAAAAAAAAATAATAATAATTGGGGGTCTAGATTGTTTATTTAATCTAGGATAGGGGGTTCGCGCTTCTTTAATGAAATTGTTAAACATTTTATATTTCAGAGTGGCAAAGTCTATGAAAGTTCCTGTCTATGAAACACCAACTGGTTGGAAGTATTTTGCAAATCTAATGGACTCTGGCAGGTGTTCACTTTGTGGAGAGGAAAGCTTTGGTACAGGTAAAATAAATAGGTCGATATATATATATGTACTATATGATTAGTTCAACGTAACTATATTTTCTCACGTATGGATGCTTTTGTTAAGTTTTGTTCAGTGAGTGTTGGCTAACTATGCTAGGTGTACAGTTTATTCTGATGCCATGCAGAGAGTTATGTATTACCTTTTCAGTCACACCAGCGTCTGGTCCACATTCTGCTTCTTTTACGTGTGCCGAAGTAAAGCACTTGACCTGTGCTTTATAACGGATCCTGATCCCATGCCCAAATAAAAACAGAGACACATTGTTGGATTTGTGAAAGGCCACAGCATTTTTTTTTTATTGTAAACTATACTGTGACACGCTTAAACAGTAAATACCAAACCAGAAAAGACAGTTTGGTACCCTAAAAACACCACTCTTCTGAACACACAATCACCATGACATAAAGTTTCCTCAGACATAGCCACCCAAACAATGTTCAAATTTAACCATTCAGTTACAGTTATTCAAACAGGTAAGTAAGCTAAGGGAGAGACTTTGTTACCCCTGAAACGTAAAAACAATTTGCCAATGTTCTCCCAAGCCATACATCTACATTAGCAAGTGGATCACCTGTTACAGACATTAATTCTCCGGTGGTGTATTTAAGTCACGTAACCTTGCGTTACGTGACCGCGCTACGCCACTGGTCTGGTTCACTTTGGCAAAAGGGCGGAGCTTCCGGCCACACCCTCTCCTCCTGATTGGAGAAACAGCGAGAGGCTGTCTAGTAATGCTCATAGAGTCATGGAGAAAGAGGTGCATGGGACGGATAGGGGGGATTAGCAGAAAAAAGTGAGTGTGCTAGCAGTGGGGGACAGAGTGTGCCAGTGAGGAGTGGGCAGAATGTCCATTTGGAATTTTTGGGAGGTATGGGACTAAATGGGACAAGATACAGCTCTGCCAGGAACCTAGCCCATTTAGGAACATTAAACAAAACAATCCATCAAAATGCTGCCTTCTTATTGTGGAACTCCAGTTAAATCATCTGTTCCTCTTGCTGTCTGCTTCCGCCCACATGGGAAGGGATGAACGAGAACCTAAAAATCTGAAAAGCCACTGGAAATCAGGATGGGATGGAGGAAAATGATTAAATTCATTTTTAATAAACAAATGAAAATTAAATAATAATAAAAAAGACTTAGTGCCACAGAGGGGAGCTTGGCCTCTCAGTCACCTTCCTCCAGGCAGATCATGTCACTCCTCTATCTAGCCTGTCTCCCACTTTCTGGCAGTTTCCAGGTGTAACTATAGGAGAGGGGAGCTTACGGTAATAAAACAGTATTTTAACAAGAGAAATCTTTGAATCTTAAAATGCCTAGTCTTATGCCTCTTGTCTAAGATACTGTCCGTTAAATTCCAACATCTCTATTGAAAATCTTGGTCAGTGCATTCCAAGTTGCATCAACTTTTGGAACGGGCTATTAGATAAATAGCGGACAGTGGCCATGTAGTATATGCATATATTCACATTTAGAATCTTTTTACTCTCCAAGGACCCAAATGAAAAACTGTATTTTGTACTCACCCCAGACTTTGCCAATGAAGTACAATTTCAGACCCAGTAAGCCAGGGGGTCACATCCCAAACACTCTTCTTAAGGATTGCCCCTTTTTTAATTACATTTCCTTTCATTTTGGGTCTCGGTCACCCATATGGGCGAGGTAAGCCTGATCTGCAGATGGAGAGTTTTTCTCATAAACATTTGATAGGCTCGCATGCGCTTTACATAAAGCAAATGTTAAGCTTTGCACATTCCTGGTTGAGCTTCTTTCAAAACACATTTTGCATTCAGCAAAAATATAATGTTCTACCAAGTAATGGAACCTTTTAAAGTCATATATGTGAGTATTAAGTGATTCTCTTATATAAATACTATTTCTTAATTTAGCTGTAGTTTCTCTTTAATCTACGTGTACACTAAAGGGCCTTTTCAGAACGACTATTGAATTAAAGGCTTCTTCAAAAAAGAACCTAAAGGGTTTTTGACCATTTACAGGGTTAAAAGCCTCCACAGAGGAAACAGTCTGTGCAGACATAAGACACACAGCCATGTCACTGTTTGAGGAAAACCAGACATGAACAAGACTTTTCTGCAATGGACCAGCATGGTGCACTTTACACCTCTTTGTCTTGTTTAGTTCTGTGTGGTCTCCTATCTTGGCTTTGTTTTCTTTGCTCAGTTTATTCAACAAGAGGATAATTTAAAGGGGAACTATCCTATTTCTACTCTTTCCTAATTCTTATATAATATATACCTGCTATCTTGTTGCCGTGACTTTATAGAAGAACTGCACAATGGTAGTCTCTTGCTTTAGAGCCTATCAGGTAGTTTGTTAGAAAAAATGCAACTTCTTAGATGAGCTAACAGGATTTCAAAGGTATTTGTTTAGAGACCATGGAAAAGAAGGAAAACTTGCATGATATGCCCTGGCTATGGTTTGTGAACGGGATATTTGGGAAATATAAATGAAATAGCTTAAACATTGAAGTAGAAATAATAATGTTTTTCTACAAAATAGTGATGTGATCATTTGTAATTTTGAAAAAAAACCCAAAATGCTTTCCTTCATTTTTAAACTTTGTCATTTATGTTATAGTGATGATATATGTATTGTCCCATACATTATTTGGTGGGTTGAATATATCCAGAAAACATGACCCAGGGTCAAACACTGTTGAGAAACCATTGGGCTTTTCAATTATTATTAGTGGTATTTATTGTTTTATATAGCGCCATCATAATCCACAGCGCTGTAATGGATAAGACCATACCAAAAACCACCAACAAACATGAGCAGACACAATATGCATAGGTGCCAACAGCCCTAATCGTCCCATACCTCCCAAAAATTCCAAATGGACATTCTGCCTGCTTCTAACAGGTGCACTCCCCGCTCCCCCACTGCTAGCACACTCACTTTTTCCACCCCTATAACACCCCATCATGCCCCTATCCTACTTTTACTCTTGTTTGAAAAATTTCACAGAACGTGATGTGACATCACGGTATGTGGGCAGATCCATGTGTGCATTACCGTCTTGATATTGTAATGCATATGGACATGTATGATATTGTATATCTCAGATGCACAAGGTCTGACATTGAGGCTGAACAGATTTCTGGCTTAGCTTTGACTTATAAATATGCGTATGTCTAAAGGGAGTTGATAAAGAGAAACTGGCAGCTTGCTAGACCAGTATTTGTTAACCACATCATTTCAGTACAATAAATCTGTGAAATATTACATCCTATCTGAAAGAATGAGGGAAGATGGGGGCACTAGGTTCACTGTACACCTGTACATTAATCATACTAGAGAACCAGGCTCCCTGGTTCTCAATGGGACAGTTACAAAGGAGATCTATGGGCTCTCCAACCAGCCCATTTACATTATGGATGATTTTGCCTAGCCAGCTCAGCCCCGGTAGTATGCTGTAACAGACGCAGAGTGTTCTAAAATGGAGCGCCAGTGGAGGGGATGCAAGGAATGGAGGTAGTGCCTGGGGCAGCTGGGGCAATGCCTAGCCTACCCTAAAAACACCACTCTACTGAGCACACAATCACCATGACATAAATAATCTACTAATAATTATTACTTATGTCAAGGAGTTATTAAAAACCATCTGCATGCCTACGAAAGACAGCATAGCAAAGATTTTACAGCATCACATTTTTTACTGGCCAGTAAATAAAAGCAATTCTTCTGCTATAAAAGGCCAGACAGCCTTGAAATTGTCTCATAGAGAAGTTCCCAGAAATGCTTTTTGGCAGTATCTCTTAGCCCTGAAGTCATGTTTTCAAAAACTCTTCCATTTCTGTAAGAGAGCATTGAGTATATCTTTGCAAATTGCTTACAGTGATCAGTGCCAGTTTTTAATCAGAGTGAAAGATGTTAAGATACACAGTTCTTTTGCAAATTGAGGCTTGTTATATAATACAATATATATATTACAATTGTGTAAATTAGAATATTTTAGATTTTGTTTTCTAGTACACTAAATAAACCTATATGAATTCATATAGATTCAAGAATCTCCAAAACAATTGCACAGATTGAGAAATAAAAAGGGCATACAAAGTTTTAAAGTACGTTAACTTTCTAAAATTGTAGATTTTGAGTTTCTAAATGAATCCATGTAATGGTAATAAAATAAACAATAGGAAGCTTACTAGATAATGCAATTTATTCCACCTTCCTCTTCAAGGGGATAATAATGCATACATTTTTTTTACAGGGAAACACTGTTTGCTGGCCATCAAAGTAGCCATACCCCTGGTGTTAAGCATATATAGTAGGACATTTGTGAAGGGCTAAGCACAACCAAATGCTGTGCATGCCAACTTGCTCGTGGTCACCACATACTGTTTGGGACTGTTCTGACCACATATTCACAAAAATGCTTATGAACATGCCAGCAACAAGTCCATGAAAGGAAATTATCCAGTAACAGTATGAATGCGGCTTAAAGTCCATCTTTTTGTTGAGTTCCTGCTCTCTCACATAAAAGGCCAAACATTTAGTGGTCCCCAGTATTTGAATTAGAGTATTTCATGAGGTCTGTCGCTCCCTTTTTGGACCACTACTTCAGTCTCTTTCCTCTCTTTTGATAGGGTCATTCACATTATCAAGGATGATGCCACATAGGACATTACAGCCTACAAAAGATAACGAGAGTTACACTGGAAGGCACACATATGGGAATATGGGGGAATCATAAAGTTTGTACACAGATAAAACATTTGTCTGGCCCTATCTTTGGTGTGATCAGCCCCCAAAAACACTGACATGCCTTTTGGATTTAAGAGCTGCCTGATAGTCTACTTGTTAAATGTCTGTAGTGAAATTCTGCCTCACATGCCAAAAATGAATGGAATGTTTAAAAAACCCCCAGTATGTTTTCTATTGTTAATAAAGACAAACCAGGCAGATCTTCATCCAGAGGACCCATGAGAGTAGATATATTAAAAAAATGTTATTTTTGGAGATGAACCAACAGGACTTGTGGAAGAGAGGTCTAATTAAATACATACAATGTTTCTTTCAGTTTGGAAAAGAGAAGCCCCTCCGCCCAAATATTTTTAACATTTCAGTCTGTCTTCTGTACATTTTATAAGCCAGACACCCAGGTATCTAGATTCCAGTGACTTGAACTTGTTGATGTTCACAGGGCTGTTTACTACCTTTAATTAATAGTTAATAAAAGCTATTATATTATTTCCCCACACCCTTCTATGTCAATATATCTGGGTAAATACCTCCTACATAGTAGGTATTTTGAGTAGTTATGTCCAGTGTTTTGGAAAGGTTCAAAAATGTCTAAGTCTGAGTTCCATTTTGTTTGCTGTTTACCCATCCAAATAAGATCTGACACAGTTTCATGAGTTTTTTAACGCATGAGTTATAGAAGTAGTTTTGTAACTGACCAAGCCTGGAATTTTCCATATAGCAGTTTAGACAAGTGCACTTTTTTTTGGAATTGTTGACTTTGTACTTTGCTACTGATTATGGAAGGCCAATCCCAGTGAGCTTCTGCTGCAAAAACATCATTCCTCCATTCCTTCTGCTTTGATACATCAAAGGAATGTCACATCAGCATTCAAACTATTCCATTATACATTATAATTCCATTATACAGGGTCAACTCATCCCTTCTTGTAGGAGACACTTGCCCAGGTTGGCCTGTCATAATACATAAAGAAATTGAATGTAAGTTGAAAATCCTGCTATAGTGAAAATCCTGCCATTTGTGTACATTTCTTACCGTAATGTATTCACAGATCAGCATGTAAATAAACATTTGGCTAGTTTAGTACTTGAGTTGATAGCAAGTGTTTAGAGCTTTATGCAGCATTTTTCTTTATGTCTGGTTTGTCCCTGTAGGTTCAGATCATCTCAGAGAGAAGGATGGACTCTGGTCTGTTTTAGTTTGGCTTTCAATAATGGCAGCTCGAAAGCAAGGTGTAGAAGAGATTGTACGCGATCACTGGACAAAATTTGGACGCCATTATTACTGCAGGTAACTGGACTGATTCAGGCATGTCCAAGTAAACATGACTTGCCTTATTTTATTTTTATTTATTAAAACACACAGCATCTTAAAGGGGAAAAATCACACAATTTGTATGCTACAGATTAAAAATGTTTTCACAAATATTGTTCTATTTTTTTTAAAACAGTTATAGATTTTAAATAATTAATTGTTTTCAAACAGCTGCTTTAGCCACTTGTATGTGTTATAGTTGTATTATTATTATTATTATTATTATTAATAATAAAATAAAAATTATGCAGCACTGCACAATTGAATTGGGACAGTTAACACATACATAAGAAATATACATTAATACATACAGACACATCAGTAATCTTGGCCTAATCTACAAGATAAAAACACTAACTGCTTATCATACTTGATGTGATAATTGAATATACAACACTATAATTTCTGCTCAGGGGACTTCCCTTTCGAACAAGAGTTTCCTGTAGTCTGGTAATTATAAACTGATTAACTTTAGAATACATTGAAATTTAGGAAGATTTAGTATGTCTGGAGATTGTTGAACTAAACTGATATTTAGTGAGTGGATGAAAAATCTGTATACAGTGGGACAGAGATTTTGAATGTCTCTTAAAAGCCCACAAATTTTAAAATTAAGGAGATAAATACTACTGAAAGGCATAGCAAAACTATTTATCACAATTGCCATGTTTTAATAGTGGATCATTTCCTTTATGGCATAGCCACTTAACTATTAATAAGCAGCTATGTAATCTGCCGCCTAATGCAAAATTTTCTTATCTTGTTCACCGTACATCTGTTCCTTGTTATTACCGTATTTGCTCGATTATAAGACAAGGTTTTTTTCAGAGCAAATGCTTTGAAAAATACCCCTTGTCATATAATCAGGGTTGTCTTATAATCACACCTCAAATAGAGGTCTGACTATGAGACTAAGGTCCAGATCCCCCGCAGTGCTGCAGGGGACCTGGATCCTCCTGTCTAATGCCACCCATTTAAACCCCCCCCCAAGCTTACCTGTGCTTCTGACTCCCTGATGTGTAGTCGGGGCAGCAGGCAGACGTCTACGCGATTTGCGTAGGCAACTTCCGCTACAGCCGGAAGGAGGTGCGGTTAGCAGCGGGGGTTGTCTGCGTCCATTGTGCAGACCTTCCCCGGCTGTCAGAGAGGAGAGTTCCCGCACCGCTGCGGGGAATTCTCTCTTACAGCCGGAGGGTGTATGCGCGATGGACGCAGACAACCCCCGCTGCTAACCGCACCTCCTTCCGGCTGCAGCGGTTCAAGCTAGAACAATATCAGTGTCTTTTTAAGAACATTAAAAGGGCCCATTCCAAACCCATGTGATGACATGGGTCTCAATCGAAAACGTTTGTAAGTAACAAAGGCCTTCTATATTAAAGAACAAAGCTAGCCTAAATGAATGAGGACCTTGGTGAGTTTTGTGTCCATGCAAAACATTTGCCTCTTTTTTTTCTAGGCCATTAAAAGTAAACACGCAGACTAATTTCTTTAGATACTTTGCAGGCCATAGGTTCTCTGGGACCTCTACACAATCACTCCCAAAAGAAAATGATCTTGCTCATCATAATACTCAAATAGTCTGGATTTCTAATCAAATATAATTATCTTCAGAGGTGCCATTAATGATAATGAGATAATGTGCAGAATATAATAAAAATAGTCACTTTTTGGGGTTGTAAATTCACAAAACAAGGTTTCATAAAACTATTTAATACAAAATGAATTTAATGTTGTATTAGTGGTGGTGTATGTTCTATTTATAATCATTAACCCCTTAATTGAAGTTTCTATTTTTTATTGAGTTGTATTGTAACTTGGTAATTTCTTGTAACAGGTTTGATTATGATGGGCTGGAGCCCAGGGCTGCATTTTTCATAATGAAAGATCTAGAAGGCGTAATAACAGAGAAGTCTTTTAGCAGTCAGCAATTTGCTGTTGGAAGCCACGTGTACAGCGTTGAAAAAACTGACAGCTTTGAATATGTGGACCCTGTGGATGGAACAGTGGCAAAGAAGCAGGTGAGATAACTGCTTACACAAAGGGTTCTATGCACTAGAGCATGAGTTGGTCCTCTTCCATTAGTTGAAGATGAGGATAGTGGATTATCACTGGATGAAAAACTAAGATCAGTCTTTTCCTCCCACATTTTGCATTCTTTGTCTGCCAAAGGGGTGGACAAGGAATTTTTGATGTGGTTCTTGGGATATGAAATTATTTTTCTGTGGTTATGATAACCCTGAATTGTGTTTTTACAACATCTTAGTTGTTGTGGTTTTGAGCATAGCAACGTATATAGCCACATCCCCCGATCTATGGGCACTATAGACACTTCATTGAAAGAGGAGTAACACGGCGAGGGAACTCAAGTAGCTTCAAAGCATGTGGCACAGTAAAATTGCAGCAAAAATACATTTTGTCCTTTGAAATGTGAACTGTATGCACATTGATACTTTTCCGGGAAAGCTGTGAGATGGAACCAATCGCTATATCCAATTATCTGCATGCTAAATAATAAAGAAACACTTTTTCTACATGGAAAGGTAGTGGGATGATAAATTCCGTATTCATTGTAAAAACATAAGATCAGTGGCAGTTGGTAATTGTTTCCAAATGACATTTTGGCTTGGTTTTTGTGGAGCCTGCCGTTTTATGTCTGTTCCTAAGGTATTCCCAACTGTGGTCTAGCACTTCACTGTGTTCTACCGACGTGTCAGCTGTCATATCATGCTTTGTTACAAGTGTTTGTCTGTGTGTGGGCATCTCCGTAAATAGTTCATTTGTCAGCACGAAAACATCAACAGAATTCCTCTTGAAGTATTTTAAGTGTCTCACACGCCTGCTTTTATAGCATAGTTTTTATTGGTTTCTACATATTTTTAACATATACAGAAACAATTGATTTGGCAGCCAAGATACAATGCAAGGCAGTACGTAGAAGGAAAACATAAAAGAAAAATTCTGCACCACATGTCATTTTCCTTTGCAATAGGTGCCAGATATTGTGCATTATTAGGTGGCTTGGGACCCCTTTCTAGGTATTTCTGAACTGTTTTGTTGCATCAATCTCTTTTGATAAAACTTTAAATCTTAACTCTAGCGGGTGATGTAAGAGGAAGGAGAACTGCCGTCGCAAGTGTCAATAGGGAAGTAAAGCGAAGGAACGAGAAGCCAGATGACCATGTTAGAGCAACAAGTTGGGAGATCCTTCATTAGTAAAGAATTCAATTTTCCAGTTCAGATACCAACTTGTACATATGTTATAAGATCCTTTGAAGGGTTATGTGGTGTATATGGCTGTAAGTGGTTCCTGGTACTGAAATGGCCCTATGTGTTCCAACTGAAAGTACAAGTACAGTTTGACCAGTAAGGATGGTGCTATTGTTAAACTGGTCCTTTTTCTACCCTTGTCATTTTTTCAGTAATAACATAATGCAAGTTGGCAATCGAGGTGTATTAAGTCAAGTCAAACTGTGCCTGTTGTGTTCACTTTAGTAAATAGACAAGCTGCCCTTTTTTTGTAGGGTCTCTAACCAAATATGAAGGCTACCAAAATACTACTGTATTAATAAAAATGAATTAATTCTCTCATTGTATATTTAAAAATAGGTATTATATACACCATGTTAGTAACTATATCCTACCATCTTGTAAATAATAGTTTGGGGTATAATTATATCTGAGAATCAGAGTGGGATAAGGCACTTTTCGCAAAACATGCCCCATTCAGTCCCTCATTCTGTCCCCCATTCAGTCCCCCATTCTATCACTGTTTAATAGCCAATTTGCAGTCTCAAACACTGATGCGCTTATCCTGAGGATTAATAAATTGGCAGTCTGTGCTTTATCAAGTTTTTTTTTTATACAAGTACACTTTCCTGACAGGAGTACAAGATTTGGCAGGGAGTACCGTGTGGTGTATAGGGAGTGATGACTTTACACATCTTGATGTGCCAAGAAAACAGTTGATAGCTGCAAGAATCAAACCTCAAGAGAACTGAAGCAGACTATGTTTCAGGCTATAACCCCTTATTTTAGGCTAAACATGCCACCGAGCTGTAAATATATATTTTTTTTATCTCATACTGTAAAATTCAGGCATTGCTGATGCTCAAATCTTGTTTTGGTTGTGGTATACACTATATGTGATTTTTAAGTGATTGATCAAGTCTCTTTATTATTGAATGCAGCAACACTGTCACCAAATAAAACCTTGTGATTAATATGACGTTAGTTATATTCCTTAATAATATCCTTTAATGCCAGGAAATGTATTTGCATAGATTCTATTTCATCGTTCTTTAAAAAAGACAAATGTGTTAATAACAATACTAACAATGTGTAGGCAATTTTTTTATGCTCTGTTGTAGAGATTGTATTTTGGTATCGGAGCCACTTTAGTCTTCTAACTGGCTTCTGTTTCACCAGTCTGAATTAAAATCATTAAAAAAAATCTACATACTATACGTAAAGTCAAAATGGGCAGCAAGCATATAGATGGAGATTAAAAAAAAGGCTTTTAAGAAACCCAAAGTTTTTTATCCATTTTTTATTGTTAGCAAGGCTCTGCTTTTGTGTGAAAAATGCTAATCCACCCAACCAATGGACATTCATGACAATGGCATAAAAAACACCTCCACGATTTCATTGCTGAGTCTTATTCTATCTGCTCATTATATTATTAATTGCTGAGATTTACCATTTACTTATATTATGTGCTGTCTCTGTGAATCACTAGGGTATAGCCAGTTAGGTCCAAGAGAAGTTTTTAGCCAATAGTGATACCTTTTTATTGAGTCATAAATCTTTTGGGACCTTCATCAGATAGAATGGGAGATTTGAGAGAAGGGATAGAAAGAGACACTGGTTGAGGGGATTAACATGAATTGATAATCCACAGTAAATGTGCATCTGTGAGACCCCATTATACTCATGCATATTAATAATACCATGAACATCTACAACTCATTTTATTTGTTATATACAGTTCTATAAATGGGATATAGAATTCTCTAAGTCCCTGGGTTTTAGGTATCTCTTTACATCACGTGGAACATTTAATGGTTTATATGGTACCAGTAAAACAATCCAAAATACAGGCACAGTTGGGAGTCTTACAGCTTTGCATTGCTGAGTTACTTTATTCTTCAGACACCAGTCCCTCAGAGGAAAGTTTAAAAATACCCTGGATGAGAAGAAAATCAGAGAAACAGAAAGCTCTCATAGTGTGTGCTTTAATCTTACTGTACTGTGCCACATACACAAGATCTTTTTGTTCTCTCCAGCAATGACAAGGACAGCTGCCTCTTGACACAATGCAGGCTTCCCCATCCCCTTGCAGAGGATTTGTTTGACGCTATGTTACCTATCAGTGCTCCTAGCGCCTCTGCTAAAATAAGACGCCTGCTTCATTCTGCAAGGCATTTTATTGTGTTAATCTGATTCTGATAAACTGTTCTGTTGAAATGTTGCATATACCAATGGAGTATAAAATCGACTGGTTTTTAAATAGAAATGGTAAAAGTGTTGTTTTTATTTTTTTTTTACTTCACTGTTTTACTGTGTTTCAAAATATGCTCAGAAATTTAAGAAACATCAACGTTGTTATAGTCGGAATAGCGCCAGTATCTCCTGCCTGTTTCCATTGACCAGTGGCGTCGCTACAGGGCCAGTGGCGTCGCTTCCTTGCCCCCCCCTGTTGCCCCCCTGCCGAATTTGGAGTCAGCCAGGACAGTCCCGCAATGGGACTTTAACCCCTTGACTGCTAACGACGTCGCTAGCAGTCCCAGTCAGGTGCTAACGACGGCACCATGCCGTCACTAGCACTACCCTACCTTGATGGAGGTCTCAGGCATCTAAGCAGCTACAGATATACTGCTGGAAAGGTAATTACTTCACCTTTCCAACGATATATAGATTGTAAAAAGAATATAAAAAATTTTAAAAAAAAGTTTAAAAAAGGATTTAAACATAAAGTAGTTTAATTTAACCCCTTAAGGACCGGGCTCATTTTTCGTTTTGTACCCTGTGGGACCGAGGCTGTTTTGACACTTTTGTGGTGCTTGTGTTCAGCTGTAATTTTCTCCTCACCCATTTAGTGTACCCACATAAGTTATATATTGTTTTTTTCAGGACAAGATGGGCTTTCTTCAGATACCATTATTTTGATCGTATCATCTTATTTACTATAAAAAAAATTAAAAAAACATGGTGAAAAATTGAAAAAAATACACATTTTATGACTTTTATTTGAAAAATCTTTTACTCACCTAAAAAAGCAAGTAAAAAACTAGCTAAATAGATTCTACTACTTGTCCTGAGTTTAGAAATACCCAATGTTTTTATGTTTTTTTGCTGTTTTTTGTAAGTTATAGGGCAATAAGTACAAGCAGCGTTTTATGATTTCCAAATCTTTTTTAACAAATCTGGTCAGTCTGCCTCCATCTCCTCTTTGGAACATCTTTGAAGCCGGTTAACTCAATTTAACCCATTCAAACCATATATTTTTGAAAACTAGACACCCCAGGGTATTCCAAATGCTGTTATTTTAACCCTTTCCATGCACCAATTATACAACTACACTTTGTCAAACTTTGTAATAGTAATTTTTTTTATTTTTTTTTCCACACAAATTGTACTTTAGTTATAGATATACAGGTGCTGGTATATGTCACTGTCAAACAACACCCCAATATGTGTTCAGCAACATCTCCTGAGTACAGCGATACCCCACATGCATGGGTTCGTCAGATTGTTTGGCTGGTACAAGGCTACTTTTGGGGCATGCGTAATTCAGGTGGTCATTTGGTCATTGTGCCTCCCTCTCCTCTTTGGAATATCTTTGAAGCCGGTTAACTCAATTTAACCCATTCAAACCATATATTTTTGAAAACTAGACACCCCAGGGTATTCCAAATGCTGTTATTTTAACCCTTTCCATGCATCAATTATAGAACTACACTTTGTCAAACTTTGTAATAGTAATTTTTTTTATTTTTTTTTCACACAAATTGTACTTTAGTTATAGATATACAGGTCCTGGTATATGCCACTGTCAAACAACACGCCAATGTGTGTTCAGGAACATCTCCTGAGTGCAGTGATACCCGACATGCATGGGTTTGTCGGGTTGTTTCAGATTTAAAATGCCACATTTGGGAAGTGCGCTTTTTTTCTCCATTTTGGTCAGTCTGTACCTATGCCCTAGCTTTGAGCTAGGCCACTCCAATTTACCCCATCAGCCATTTTTTTTATATATTAGACACCCCTTGGGTATTTGAAGTGCTTTTATTTTAACTCTTTGTTGAGATTTTTGAGAAATTTTAGCACTTGCTCAAAATAATAAACTTTATTTTTTAATTTAATTTTATTTTTTTAATACTTTTTTTATATTTTTTTTTACACATTTTGCTGGTACTGGATGGTTCATCTAGTGACATCACTGCATAATTATTTTTAAATGTTAGCACATTTTTTTTTATTTTTTTTTTCCATTTTTTATTTTTTTAAATTTTTTTTGAATATTTTACTAATCACATAGTGATTAGAAAGCTGGGCTCCATTGACTTGCATGGTTGAATGCAGTACCTGTATTCAACCAGCAAGTGGAGCCAGTTCTCTAGAGGGTCTGGAGACCCTCTAGCGAACTTTTTCGTCTTTATTGTTTTATTTCCCGGGCCGCCGCCATCTTGCTTGATGGCGAAGATCACCGGCAGCGGCGGCTGTGACCGCTCTCCGGAGCGGTCACAGCCCACCCAGAGGTAAGTGTTTGGTGTCGCTGGATGCCTCCTGATCGAGGCATTCCAGCGACACCATTTAAGTTTAGGAGGCGATCGTTGATCGCCTCCTAAACGCTTTTAAAACTGGCGTCCGCCGCCATACAATGTATGGCGGCTGTTGACGCTCCGGGGAGGGGCCAGACATGGCCCCCGATGCCGATCTCGGCCTTGCTGAATGCCTCGACATCGAGGCATTGCAGCAAGGCCGTTTAAGCGAAGAAAGTGATCCTTGATCACTTTCTAAGCTTATTTAATTTTTTGACGGTTCAGGACCGTCAAAGGTCATTTAGTGACCTTCTTGTTATGACGGTCCTGAACCGGCAAAGGTCGCGAAGGGGTTAAAAAAAAAAAAGTTTAAGTATTCTAGCTAAATGATCCACTGTAGTAGCCAATGTTACCACAGCGATCATATAGCTATTAAAAGTCACATTCCCTTTTTAAAAATGGCCAATACTAATTTTTAATCCCATGATCCCTTTGATCATTGGGTTAAAATTAGCCAACGGTAGAGGGAGGCAATTTTTTAAATCCTGATGAACTGCAGATATTAATAAAATCAGCCATTAAGCCTGTGCGGTACGTGAGTAACCATCTTATCCCTGGAACGCCTTGCATTTTTACTGCAAAACTTATTATATATGTTTTTTCAGTGGTATTATTTAATGGTGGAAATTATTAATGCCCCCCCAGTTTGACTGTGGTATCTTGTGTGCCCCCCCTATATATTGTTTCTAGAGTCGCCACTGCCATTGACTGAGCTATAACTATTTTATTTTTTTATTTTAGTCTGTTACTGTATATATATATATATATATATATATATATATATATATAATATGCTATATTCTAAACAGTATAAAATATAGGAACAGTGACATTTCGGCCAAGGGTGGCACAAAAGCATTGGGCTACCAGGCACCCTAGTGTGCCTCTGCTCAATGGACTGGTTACAAGGGGGGCTCTGATCTCCCCAACTGGCCCATTTACATTATGGACTGAGCATTTTGTTATATCATGAAAAGACAAAAATAATATAAACATTAAATTATCCTCACGGTCATTGGTAAGTGTTTATTAACCCCCAACAGAGAGATTTTGACATCCAAGAATACTCGTCAATGCCGTTAAATGCAATCCAGTATACCTTTGTCAGATTATCTACTAACAGACAAGTTGCAGAGCACTAAATGATCAACCTTTAAGTTTCTCCCACACCAGCCCTTCACAATGCATAGAAAATTCTTCACAACATGGCGGCTTACCTACTGTCAACATTTATTGAATCAGCCCAAATGAGTAATTCCTAAACTGAGTTTATTCCCGTTCGTAGGGTAATAATAATCTAGATAATTTTGGACTTGTGTGACCTATGAGTCATAACAAGATATCTCAACAATATAAAATATAATATTGCTTGCTTCATTCTATCTTGGTTAGGGCCCAATTCTGTTACGGCCTTTTTTGTTGTGCTTGATGAAAGGGGAGAGTGGCATCCAGTGGTATACATGTGCAATGACGCTGGGTACACTGTTTACATCAAAATGCGTTCAGGGACAGAAAATAACTTTGCCCAGACCTTTGGTTTTTAAAGCTTTTAAAAATGATAATAAACGTGTGCCCTGCTGACATAAGTTCCTGAATTAATAAAATGATGTGGTTTGCTAATGATTTTGCTAGCATCAATGCTTCTCAGCGGTATAAAGGAGTAAGTTACTCACCCCCAGCCCGCTCCAGTGATGGTTAGTGTGAGATTTCAAGGATACTCTTAAATGTTATACATACTTAGTATGTTTCTAGTATTAGGTGTTTCTTGTCAAGGGACATTATTATATCCCATATTGCCCTACCAACAAAGTATTAGTAAGTACTTTTATTTATATGCATTCTGTATGTTCTGCAAAATTAAATGTATTATTATTATTATTATTATTATTATGCATTCAATTTAATAAGAAAGTACTAAAAGCAACCAATCACTGGCAGTAAAAAATTGGGAGCAGTTTCTGCGCATGCATGCTAGGATCTAGTTGGAGCTAAAGATCTACTTAAAATCTCACGTGACTGGAGCAGGATAGTGGGGAGTATAGCATGTATGTGTAATGGTAAGCAGGAGATGTGTTCGGCCAACGCATTTTTCTGCAAGCCAAGGAGCTGGGGAAGGTGCAGGACAGGCTGTGTAACAACGGTGACTTTAGTACACATTAGTATGTTTATGTGTATTTACTGTTCTTTAAATGCTACAGATAGATGTGCATTTAACAATAACATTTTGCAGCGCTGATATGTTATGTTACTATAAGAACAATAACCTTCCATTGTTATCTCTCAGGGCCTCCGGATTATATTTGCAGACGGATCAAGGATCATTTTTAGACTTAGTGCGTCAGGTACCATGGGAACGACCTTACGGATCTACGCAGAAAGCTATGAGAAGGATCCCAGCAAACATAATAAAGAGACGCAGGTATATTAAATCAATTAACTTATCAATATAAATTCAAATCTTGAGAAAATGTCAATGTTGATACATAATTCAGATCCCAAGTTTTCCCAGTTTGTACTTTGTATTCAAACTCATCACAAGTTGCAGTGAAGTTTGTACATACATGTGTTCATGTGCACGGATGGATCTTTCTTTTAAGTAGATGGTTTGTGGTGCCATAGGCTGGTTGGAGAGATCTGAATTATTTAATTTGGCATTAAACCTGAACCAATCGGAGTACGTTCATGTAATAAAAAAGAATTAATTCAAAATGGGCAATGGTTCGAATTCTAGGTGGAAAGGTGTTAATAATAACATAAGGTAAGTCATTTTGTTCTATTTCTTACCATTAGGACTGTATATTAAAGCTGTTATTATATCCATGGACTATTTTTAAAGGTTTGATGGGGCTCATAGTGTCCGATGCATGCATGCAAGTGATTTGCAAACACAAAACATTACATAGTTACATAGTTCATAAGGTTGAAGAAAGATCTAAGTCCATCAAGTTCAACCCTTCTACCTAACCTTCCTATTCTTTGATCCAAAAGAAGGCAAAAACCCCTTAATTAAGCTACTTCAAATTCTGCCATCAAGGGGGAAAAAATCTTCTGGACTCCAAAAGTCAATTGGATTTCTCATGTGTATTGATGCACAGTTTTATTAAAAAAGAAGAAGAAACAAAGATTGTTTCTAGAAAAATGTATTCACCTTGAACAACCTAAACAGAATAGATCGAGTTGTATTTCAGTGATTAGTATGAACATGGCGGTTTATGACTGCAATAATGTTTCGCTACGAATGTTACCATACAAGCCATCTGTGAAATGACTGCAATGTTCTGTGAAATGATGAATTAGATAAAAATGTTTTGTACAGCTGAAAAATACAAGCACATGCTAGTGAAATTGTTATAGCTGACGCCACGTATAGCATGATTAGGGAGATAAAGTTATTTATTAAAAAGCCCAGCTGCCGTTGTTGAGTGAATGATTTGTGGTACTCATGAAACCAAGAAGCGTGACTTTCGTTGGGAACATTACAATCTGCATTTATGAACATGAAATGTATTATTATGGAAGTACATCTTAGAAAGCTAAAGTTGTATTGGTCTAGTGTTAATAAAGGACATTTTGTGGGGTGGAATACATTAATCTGGATACATTTGATTAAGATTGAGCCCTTCCTTTTAAATACTAAACACATGCTAATATATACCTTCAGTAATTTTTAATTACAGGACGGCCCTGGTACTTTAAGGCCAGTAGCCGCCTTCTGATTATGGCAGTATATACGATATCTTTTTATTCTCCTGAAGCCTCCTGTGGCCGCAGGCTACATCACCTGATTTACCACTGCAGAGGCAGAGCCTGTGCTAGATTTTTTGTCCCAGCTTTCTAATTCCGTGCTATTCTCTTACATGTGTTGGACTACATCCCCTTGTCGCCTCTGTGTTTAACTACTTCCACTTCTTTAACCTCTTATTTTAACTTTGTTGCTCATGAATTCCCCTGCTTTATCAAAGCTGCTTTTTTGCTGATTTAACTTACTCCAGCTTTTGAAGATTGTTACCCCCAATCAAAAAAAAAAAAAAATGCTAATTGTTCTCCTGCAATCTACCTGGAAGTAGAAAGGGTATTTTACATAACACATATCATATAAAAAGCTGGGTGAAATAATTCCCCCAATGATATTCAAGAAAACCTTCTCTTCCATTATAAGTTTCCCCAGGAGGAGCAGTACGGGGCACCATCCTCTTATGATGATTATGGCAGGTCTCTTCTGTCCATAATAATGTGATATGACAAATGCAAAGACTGATATAAAAGGGAAGGATTATGACTGCATAGTAGAAGCCATGAAATAGCTGAACTGTGATGTACTATACAGAATTAAAAGGAATCTTCTAGGTATGACATCTAACTGATATAATGATTAATAAAAATGTGTAACCACACACTAGAAGGTGGAAGTTTGGTCTGCTAATTATGGTAGCCAAATAAGTAAAGTAACAGTGCCAGTGTACTGACCCTTTGATCTTTTATTGAAACAAGTCATTAACCATGTGTGAACTACAAAGGGGTAACTATCACCTTTTAATACAGTATAGGCCATGCCCCATATAAGTCCCATGATCTCACCATTTTAGGTATCATTTTTGTAATGTCCAGTCTAGTATCATAGCAACGTAAATTGTGCTTAGCGGAACAATGTGAATTTAACTGCTGTACAAATATCCCCAATACCTGCTCGTGGATATGTGCAGATAACCTGCAACTTCTGAGGAAGGCACCAGTTAGGGCTTTTAATGTAAAACAAGTTTGCTTCACTGATCTCATGACAACCATTGCAAAACTGTCAACTACCAATCACGTTTGGGTGCTGTCATTCTTAAATCTTCTAGTGCTAAAGCACTGAGCAAATCAATTGTACCCTTAAAGACATCGTAAAAGGAAAACAGAGTTCTTTAAATATCCGCAAAAAAATGTCATGAATTCAAAATGGAGTTTACTTAAATAGCTAAAAAAACAACCATAAACGTTTTGCTTGTATAAAATCTTTAACAGTTCAGAACTTTCTTGCTCTATTAGTCATTAGAATTACCCTTTCACTAGATTATAAAATTAATAGATTCTGCCTTGAAAAGGTGATTCTGTGTTTGGCAAACCTAGTAGTGTTAGACAGCATTATGTTCCAACCGACATACATACTACATTTTGCTAGACGTGCCAGGTAGATAGCACTGTGTCTACCATCCTGATCTACAGTTGACCTGGAATCCACTTATTTACAGATTTATTTCTGTACTTCCTCATGAAGGCAGCCTGGTTAATTGAATTTTGGGTAGTAGATTCATAGTACTATGCAGAGCAAACTATTGTTAGGGTCCTTCCTTGATCATTCAATAAAGTCATAACTCGTTATGCTCCCCATTTTATGGATTTATTTTTAAATTGTTAACATCAGTCCTAAACTGAAGTCACAAAGTGGATGCTGCAGATGTATCAAAATACCTGGGCATGTGAGTCTTGTGGGATTTTCACAACAATAATTAATTTTGTCCTTTTTATTCACTTTTTAACACTGTAGTGCTAGTAGATATTGTGTTGGCTGGTTTTAAATGAAAGCCCTAAAAAATGTAAAGAAATGGATAAATCACAAAGGAGAGGGTTGAAATACCACAGAAGTACAACCAAGAGTATTGAACAGCTTGACAACGTACAGAGAAATGCCCAAGTGAATGCATTCTGACTGTCATTGAATAAGCTGCAGGCATATGTCTAGTATTAACATTTACTTGTGAACAACGTTCACGCTGGAATACTTCTGCAATTTATGTAATATACTCCCAGCTCCTTGAAAAAGAATGGTAGCAGGTAACCTATTCTTGGCAATGGTCACAAGTAAAGCATCATAAGTACATAAAAAGATAATGTTTTGACCAGGCTTAAAATAAATATAAAATACACCAGGCATTCAAAGGGTAAATATTAGTACCACTATAAGTAGGAGTATAGGAGTGCACAGAAAACATCAGCCCCTTCCCAAATAAAGGACTGTAGGAGAAAGAACACAAATATGTTTTGTAATACCACACTCATATGATGAATTTTGGTGATGTATCATGGGACTATGTTTTTGATGAATTGTATCTATTAACCAAAATAATTCAAGAAATAATCAAATGGGTAATTCACATTCATTGGCCATCATATTATAGACATTTTGAATGTACCAGTTTTTGCATAGTCTTCATGTATTTGGTTAGTTATTTTTTTTACAGTATACCTTCTGCAGAAAACATACTTTGTTGTTATAATAATATGACGAGGCAGCAGCACCTTCAAATCTGTAATTATGAAATAGGTGATCAGATCTTTTGCACGTGTTCTTACTGAGCCTAAGGATCTTGTATGTTATTTGTGTATCTAGATGAACAGTTCATCGTTGATCTTGGTCTTCTGAAAATGTTGGCATTTTCATTACTGTGAACAATGTCTATTAGACGTTGGTTATAGCACACTACAAAGGCTGTTATTGGATGTAGAAGGTATGTGTTGAAAACACGTGAGAAACATGCAAAAGAACACTGTCAAGGGGTAACCACCTTTTAGGTCATTTAATAACCAGAGTTATTTATAGGTAGAACCTTGGACTTGGCCATCAGCACATTTTATTGTTTTGTCCCTCTCTGTGACGCGAAAAGGTTAATAAATGAACACTTGTCTCTAGAAAAGTAAATCTTAAAGAGATAATGTATTGTTTATACACAAGAGAGATTCCTATTAAGGAATCTAGATGGAGGCCTCCATCTTCCTGCATTCTATGTTAACCTGAGCCACATGTTTATCCCCTTTTAGGGAACTTTAATGGACCAGGGCCATTTTTGTTTTGTTTTATTCAACTATCATTTCTCGCTGATTAGTTTAGTTTACTATTGAAATCATATTTATATACATATATATATATATATATATATATATATATATACCATCATTTAGTATGAATAAAATCTAAAATAGTTGGAAAATCTCCAGACTGTAAATTGTTTTTTATTCTCAAAGCATAAACATTCTGTTGCATAAGGACATATTAAGATCCAAGCCTCCCATAGTTTTTAAATCATTACAACAGGGCATGGGTGTGAGGGAGATACTTTAGCCTATACTCCTGCATTTCTAATTGATTACTATTTGACCCATGTTTACAGGTAGGAAAGAAGGGGAATTCATTGTTTCCCTCTCTTTGAACTTGTTTGATTCCTTATTTATTATTTTTTCTCTTATCCACTGTTTAATAAAACTATTAAGGAGGAAATTTCTTTTTAGCTAACTTTATCAGGAGTTTCATGAGAGGACATGTGAGTCTTACACAGATTTGAATCTAAGAGTTCTTAATAATCATCCCCCCAAAAAAACAAATAGAGAACAAGAGGGGGGAAAAGGATTTCCCTGGCCCTCACTTGTACCATAGTGTTTATGCAAAAGTATAGTCAAGTGCCAAGTCCGCTGACCAAACACAATGAAATTTATGCCCTTAATAAACATTTCTAGGTTCACATGGGTACCTAATCATTGTAGCTAGAAGGTACTAGTTGCTGATCTTTGCTGACATTAACCTCTAGAGTGCCAGGTCTGTAGGTGATATATAGCAGGCGAGGTGGATTCAGATGGCCATATATGTATCTCCTTCATAGACACTCTGAGCCCTGTACTGAGTGATTGCAAAAAGTGATTGCTCATATCACTTTGTAGTAGTGTAGTTTAGCTGCCTTTTAGCTGCAAAGCCTTCTCCTCCCTGGCAGGAGAAGTTTTTAAAAGTATTCATGAAACCTTAGTTAAGAACATTCTGAATCTGAGCAATAGCTTCTCTCTGTGTAAAGTAAAGTGAATAATTTTGTTTCCTTCACTTTTACTATTTGCTTTGGGCTCTTTGGGGAAATAGTTGGATAAAAAAATGGGTTTTGTGTTTGCTGTTTTTTTTAACTTTTATATTATGTGATGCATGGTTTGGCCCAAACTAAGTATTTTTCAATATATAAACGTCTGGCTCTTCCTGCTTTGTGCAGCCTGAATCTCCAGTGTATACACAAGAGAGAGTCCTATTAAGGTATCTGAGGAGAGAGATCTCCATGTTTTTGAATTCTATTTTTACCTGAACCACATGGTTAACCCTATTAGGTCCATGGCTATGTTTATGTTACAGGACCGGGGCTATTTTTGTGTATTTTCTATGCCTTTTTTCAACTATAATTTCTCACTATTTAGTTTAGTTTACATTTGAAAACATAATTATATCTGTCTGTTTGTCTATCTATGTACCATCATTTAGTATGAATATAATTTTAAAATATGCCTTATACTCCCTATATGCCACTGTGCCCCCTGATATGCCTAATAACCCCCTATATGCTACTTTGCCCCCCAGATATGGCACTCTGCCCCACCCAGATATGCCAGTCTGCCCTAATTTTTTTTATTGAACATATGTTCGTTAATCCATATTGATAAACGCTATGCCTCAAAGTGGATTTTTTTTTTTATTATTATTTACTTATTCTTGTCTGTGTCATGTACATCTGAATTGTCATAGCGCTTTCTGTACATTTTTAACACTTTAATAAAAAGTGACTCTGGAAAAAAAACCTCACAAAACCAATTGATAGCCTTTTTTCTAAAGATAATACAGTTCACCATTGCAGAACATAAAAAGAGGTTGCTATGGTACAAAGTAAATATTGAGCAGAGGCAAGGTGAAAGTGTTGTACTTTTTAATCTAGACATATCTGTATGGGTTTATCTTTTATACCAGAAATGTGCATTGTAGAGATCTAAGAGATCTAATGTTAACTATTTGCCTTTAGTTTAGAGATGTCTGTGTATTCTAGTAACTAGTTTTATTGCAGACTTTAACTATATCTGAGGTCTGAATTGATTTTCCAATAAAGTTTATTACAGCTTTCCTGCAATATACCAAAGGTTTAGGACCATTTTTTCTATAATGCTCAATAAAAATTGCTGAGAAACCACTTGAGTCTATGAGCAATTCACGTGTTCCTGATGTTCTATAATGGGAATTCCAAGAGAAAACAAAACACCACATTTAAAAAAGCGCACAAGTATTCAAAGAGTTCCTCAATTTCTCATTCTTTTTACTGCATTGCCATGTTAGAGTACCTGTTCACAGTTATGGGCATGCTGGACGAAATCTAGAATTGTGGCAGATGCTGCCAAACAAATAACTTATTAGGGATTATAGCAACTTCATCTGTGACTGAACTATTACGATTTTTTTAGCCAACTAAATTGCTCCAGGAGATGCATGACAGATACAATTTACAAATAGCTGGAGAGTTAGCTGTTGTACTTTTGGCTGCTACATATTGATTTTAATGGGAGAGCTTTCTTGTGTGGTGAGAATGGATGCACCACAGAGAAGGTGGGTGGCTGCAGCTATGCATCTGCAGCATCTCTCTAAGAAAAGTACTATATGTAAGTACAGTATCTACGCTTTCCTATATTTCTGTGCTAATCATTTTGTTATTACACATGGTCCTGATAAAACCTTCGGTGTACTTTATAGTCTGTGAGTTTGGAGAAGAGTCTTTAAGCCCTTTGATTTCACTCTGCATTATGAAAGACCACCGACAATTGATTTCTACTTTATTGAGGTTTGGTAACCTATTACATAACCTATTACATAAACTCTTCTACTCCATCAATATCTATCCATTGTGGGAGTATAAGCTGCAAATAAAGCAGGTCCTTTTGAACATATAAAATAAAAGATGTTTCAAGGTAATTCACAACATTATATCTTATGAATGGTCTAAAACCTGTAATGTCTTCTTTCTCCACAGGTTATGTTGGGTCCTCTCATAGCCATTGCCTTGAAGCTGTCTCAGATCCATGAGAGGACAGGTCGGAAAGGACCCACTGTCATTACCTGAGCTCCCCATGCACAAAGTCACCTTGGGCCAAAGTCAAGAGTGTCAAGGAGAGATTATCTTCCATTAACTAGCCAGTGCCTTATATTTGCTGTATATGCTTCATTTCTTTTCTTTTTTGAATGATAAATTAGGTAAATTTGTGTACCTGGTCCTCATAGATTATATAAATGCAATCACTATGGGAAGACTAGCAAATATCTTTGTCAGTAATCTGATATTCCTTGTTTGGTAACACTTCGTAAATATTTTTCTAATGGCTCCAAGATAATGTTTGTTGTTTTGTGTTTCTACCTACTAATCTCTATTTACATCACATTAATTAATTTATGCCATTTTGCAAGACACAACAGACAGCATATATTACTTATCTCTCTGTATGTTCTTGAAGGGAATTCAAAACACTGTACTTTTTATTGTCATATTTTATGTATGTATCATGGCAGGGGTTCCCGTGTAACCAACACAAACAATAACACACATACACACACTTTCTCCAATACCATACTATAACACCCACACACTCATTTAAACAGACACTTGCTTTGCAGAGCTTGAGCCTGTTTTCAAAGCAGCTTGGACAGCGTGCTTTGTGTTTCTGTGACCCCACTGACGCCCATCTCCAGAAGTTGGTCCGTCTGAGCTGTTTCTAGACTTTGGATCACACCCCCAGGCTAGCCTGTCCTGTATCATTATTGTCATGCTATGGAAATCAAGATATTCGAGCATCATACAATGCATCTATTGCCATAACAACAGGAATGCTTATGATTTAAACCAGAACCGAAATGGAGTTGGAAATTCAACCTTTCAAGCGACAGGATATGTTAAGTGGTTCTCTTTGGCCCTCAAAGTGTTAATGATTGCATCACAGTGTTTTACTTGCATGAGTGCACAGATGCACATTTAAAAATGTTAGTTGTGATCACACAATGTAACATATTGTCCTACGTTCTTGAGCAGTTAATAAACAGCTTGTGTTTGTTGAAAACTCAGAAATGACCATGCTTTATTTCTGAACGACAGATAATAATAGATTGTGCCTAGAAAACAGAATACTAGTAGAGAGCAAATGTAACTAGAATACAAATCCATGGAATTTACCAATATATCTGGTGAATATACATTATATAAGATAATGCACTAATCATCACTGACACTGCCATCAAGTGTTTCATAACTAACTATACAATCCTGTTCTCTGGAGAACAATAACGACGTGGTTGTTGTGTTAGTGGTTTGTCACTTTAGCTGGTGCAATAAAAAAATGGAAATATACACTATTTTAGTGTGAGGTGGACGATAAATCATATAAATGGCAGTAAATATGTTAGTGTTACAATACATTTAAATCATGTGTATAACTAAACATTGTTTTGATCAAAACTGTAACTTATGTTGTCATTGTGGGATTTTACACAAGACAACACTATACTCATGCGTGAATTCAAGTTCACTTCACCTGGGATATTATCAAATATGGTTTCTGCTGTTCAAGGCTACCTTTTATGACAATCATTGTGAAAACAGCATATGTAATTTAGATTATTACTGTTACAAGGTGTAAGGGCCATTCTTCAACTTTTTTTTGCATCAACACTAAAACTTGTGAAAACGTGTCTAATAAAAGTAATGCCAGCTGTGCACGTGCCTTATTTTACAATACATGCATATTCTATCTTCCCAGTTTTGTGACCACATCTTAGTTAAAGTGATCATTTGATGTATTGCTACATAAACTTCTACTGTATGAGAGGGCTCTAAATAATGTAATTGATGTGTCTTCATGACAGCACAGAAAGTCACAAAAGCTTTACTCATGCTAAATCCACCCTATAGAATGGTTTTAAAATGCTTTCCTGGCTATCAAATTTTTAAAGAGTTTCTGGAAAACCAACTTCTTCAATGATGCTCATAATGTCATTCAATAAATCCCCCAGCCATAAAGGTACTGTACTCCACCTCCTTAACGATCAGTAAAGATGCTATATTGCACATCCCCATGCCATTAGTAAAGGTATGGTGCACCACTTCTCCCAGCTCTCAGTAAATGTACTCAATTTCTCCTAGCTATCAGTAAAAGTACTGTCTGGATTCACTAGCCATCTGTAGATGTAATGTGGTCCAAATCCCTCCAAGTTGCCAAACAGTGCCTCATACTGCATATAGTAGTACTGAGTTCTGTATCATTGCAATGTATTTCTTCCAAACTCTAAACCTGTACAGTGCCCTCAACATTATGTCTGTCCCTAGTTGCTTCTCCGACATTCAGATTATTACAGTGTGTCCCATCCAAGAGCTCGTCCCTTCCATCTACCTGCTGGGTCTGTGGACAAAACAGTGAATCTATAGTCACGTTACATTACACCACTGTGTCTTCTGCACGGTCCAGTGGGCAGTAAAGTCCTTACACAAAAATATTTTTGCTACATATTGTCTGGATTTAGTGCTATGCACAGGTTGTAGTTATTTACTTTGTATGAAGTTGCTTTTGCAAAGTTTGTTACATTACTTTTTCTGATACTAGTAAACAAAATCAATAATGTATATGTAACGAAAATAAGTGTACAAAAAAAATAGATTGCTATCTACGTAACAAAAAAAAATTCAGGCACCACCATTACATTTCAATAAACTATGTTTTAATAAAAGACCAAAAACATATTTACATAATTAGAATGGTAACAATACAAACATTCTATTCCATTTATAAACACGTATACACATTATACAAAACATATGAATTTTAGGAAACCTTAATATAAAGACTGTCTGTATATCTGTATTGTCTTTGTAAATACAGATAAAAGATATGGACCAATGTACAAGGACATTTAGATAATACAATGTAGTCTCAAACTATATCTCACTTGAATAATGTATTAGTATACTAAGATTGGAACATTTTTTGTACCAGAACATTACAAACAGAGAATTCAGTTCTATTCGAATTTGCCTTAATGCTATGTCAAACAATGTTGCAATACTATCATGCCTCGATATGATAGCAAGCTTTCATATCTGTTAAGTCGTAACAAAAAAACATGTGCCACATGAGCACTACAGTAAAACCACAAAGTAGTCATTTTCACAGTATTCACTCCTAGCCACCAATAAAATCCCACATCTTAAAAATTCTCCTTTTGTTTTCTCATTGGAAGATCAATCATTCAACAGAAATTCAGAGCTTTGTTCCTGGCCATTTCTTGGCAGGGCCATCTTTAATGGCCAGGAGTGCACAATGTTTGGATCTGCCAGTATGAACGCAAGCACATCAACTCAAAACTCCTTAAACTACTTTTTTTAAAGCCATCGAGGACAGAAAGTGTGCACTCTTGATCTAGATTCTGCTTTATCTCATAATAGATCACCTAAATGTCGCTGTACCCTGCAAAGCTGCGTTTTTGCTCTCTGCATCTGTCGACATGCTTATACACAGACAACACTGCATTTACGTGGAACATATTTAGCAACAATAGCATTGAGAAGCTTCTTAACAGAAAGTATTAATATATTCACGATAACCAGTCTACATGGACTGTCCTACACCATTTCATTCATGACATTCTAACATTACATTCTACTCTCCCAAACTTAGTGTGGCACAAACAAGTATATTGGTATGCTTCTACAAACTGCTCCCTCATCTGCAAATCCCACAGTTCAGTGTGTTAAATGATGTTAACAATCTGCTTCTCCATTTAGGTTATCACAGATTCACAGACAATCTGTGTTACCCTTCAATTATACCACTCCCTGTGCACCGAACTAGACTCTGGAACATCTGGAGTAGCCTTCCCACACCAGAGTGCAAAAAAGCACTGCTCTTGTCGAGCAGAGAGCCTGAATTATACCTGACATACTAGTCTTTAAAGCACTGCTTCTACAATTAGTCACTCATTTCTACATTATTAACGTGTACCACACCAGAATCATCTTCTGTGATGCATCCTGTGTCCGTGTTAGATGGTTGCACAGAAACTTCATATGAAGGAGGAAGCTCTTGGTTGTTGTAAGTTTCATCCACAATGTCCACAGAACTCTCTGTATATAGCGGCGGGGGGATGTTGAGTCCCACTTCAACCACACTTATGGGTTCTGCATTTCCAGGCTGCATTTGGATTTCTTGAATTACACTGTCATAAGATGGCGGATAAAAATCTGGCCTGAAATGATAGAATGAGTAGGTAAAATTTTAGTAAGGTAAAGTAAAATGTGTAAAGTCACATAAGCATTTGTGAATAAAAGTCTTTTCTTTGGGTGGAATTTATACATACAGAGCATTCATGTATATATATATATATATATATATATATATATATATATATATATATATATATATATATATAAAATACATGCACACGTACATACCAGGGAACAAAATTATTTGTAAATGTAACATAATTTTAAATATTCATCACAAGTAAAGAAGGGTGGGTACTTTGTGTTATCCGTTGTCAACCAGCGTGTGTATGTATACCATGAACTATGGATCAAAACGCTCTAACAAATTAATGTGTATACAACAATATAAGAAGTCTTCCAGACTAATTAACGTGGAACCTCCTGCATGTGTTTTTTGTGTTCTGTGCTCACAAATGAAATGACTTTCCACAATGTATCTTTGACTAATTAACATACCTGTCTACTGTCTCGACTTGTGCTTCTTGTTGACTATGGATTCGCCTGATCATATTGTGGAACAGATTTTTGTGATTGGCCTCATGATATGTGCTCCAGAAAATCCCAACCAGGAGCAATATAAATCCTACTGGCAACAGAGAATAAGCCACAATGATCTCTCTTTTACAGTTACAGACATAGCTCGAAGATATGTAGAAAGCTCCAAGGCAGACCAGAGTGAAGCCAATAATCAGTAATGAGAAGCGAATCACTGTGTACATGCTAGCCTTTATCTTCATGTTTAACAGCTGGGAGAGTTGGCTATGGTGTGACGGAGAATAACTGTCCCCGTTGATTCAGTAGATTTATATGGTAGGAAAAGAGGAGGCCTTTGGCCAATGATTGATAACAGTCAATGACAGGATATTCATTAACCATAGGAAAGTGCTATTTAGAGGCAATATTCACTGGGATTAGCCTTTAATCATATAGTTAACAGAGAGGCAAACTTTATGTACACAGCCTTTTCCCTAATTTATTTTATAAATATTTAATTACTAAATCTTACATAACCCTCTACTACACTAAACGTCAGTCCTAAGAAAGTAAAAGGTGATTCGAAAAGGGAACACCAGTGCAACTGGTTCTTTTCTGCCAACCATAGCTATGAATCTATATATTTGTTCTGAAATCAGAGTTAGTATTGCCTTATAAGAGGGAGGACACATACTATAGATCATCAGCTTGTTGATTTATTGTAGTTAGTTTTTAAAAGACTAAAACATATAACCTTTGAGGCTACTTAAGTATGCCAAATTCAATGACCAGGAAACTGAAATGACTACTGTGCGTGTTTCACACCACCAAAATCTTGGTAGCATTTTGGTGCATTGGTCATTATATAACTGCAATGTCTGTACATTACGATTGTGTTGAAATGTTTATGGAATTGCTCAGTGGATTGGTGAGGTTGTTTAATTGCAGGAAGGCAGTTGCAATGGGTTATGTCAATGATTGCTAATTAACAGGCTTCAGATAACCAGAGGATGTTTATTCCGATACCCACAACATATTATGGTACAATAAACTCAGATGTATTGGTCTATCTGTTCAGCCGCAGGGCTTGATAAGATTATTGAACCCAGGCCGCTGGATTTATTAGATGAACCAGCTCTTCCTTTAAAACATTTAGAGAATTCTTTCCTGAATCCTAAAACAAACTTTCTCTATTCAGGATTCAAGATTTCCCAAATAAAATATAAATGCAACAGTTGCAAGATGAAAACTTAAAGGGACAATCAGCCCAAATTGCTTTGGGGATTAGTGAAGCAAATTATACAATGTTCCTTCCTCCCTGGAAACCAGGGTCTGCTCTGCCTGTCAGTGGGGTAACCCATTAAGCTGCATCAAATGGGGTCCAACTATGGAGAACTACATGAAGCTGAAGGTGCACTTTAATACTAAATAAAAAAGCAATAATATCTACTACTAAGAATAATAATTTTATAGCCATACATTTTGTGTGCATTGCAACACGGTATCCTGTTGAATCAACTTCACAGATTTACTACAGCCTGGTTGCTTCACTATGTTACGTGCTACACCTGAATTTCACAACCTTTTATGAACAATGTGCATTTGCAAATAAGCATACTCAGTACAACATTGTAGAATAGGTTGGTGGACATCTTTCAAATAATAAAACAATATGGTACCAGCAGGATCTCTGTAGGATCTCCTGCATTCTAGCCGTTCTTCTTCCATAGTTATAAATAAGCACATAAACACGCTTCAGACATACTGGAATATGATTTTTTGAAAAATACTTCTTCCCCGAGTCTCCAGAAAATGTATGAAATTGCAAAGTTAGAGGTGTTGAGGGGAATGCACATATAAAAGTGACTTTTGGTGCATCTACAGTATTTTACGTCACAGACATGTTTGCATACAGCATTAGCACTAACTCTCCACTCACAGAATTCTCGAATAGATTTTTTTGGTCATGCCCTGTCATCGTAAGCCACTCAACTATGTTTTTACATTGATTACATAAGCTGTTTAAAACCATCTGTTATTGTAGACTAGATATGATAAAGGAACTTGGTGTAATGACAAAGCTTTGTTTTTGTCTGAGAAGATGAGATAGTGATAATCACAGTTACTCTTTGACAGTCACATAATCCAAACTCCACACAGACAAGAGTCTTCTGACTGTTGTTTCACTTCTAAACATGCTTAGCATGGCAAAGTACAAGAGGAAATTGAGAGCAATTTGCCATCCATAAAACCACTCCTACAGTGCAGATGAAAACATTATTACAGTAACATCCAGGGGACAGAAGTATTATAATATTACCAGCCATTCTCTTAACTCAGTTAAGACAACATGTTATGCTGCACTCCATCGTCCAGGGCTTCTTCCTCAACTTCCCATTTTGCAGGATAGTCCTTACTAGGCCCTTCAGATGACACTTTAGCTTGGTCTCCTAGAAGCAGCAACACATTCCAAAGAGGAATAGTATGTCTAACAAACAAGAAGAATACACCTGTCACAGACTAATAAAAGAGTTGAAGGGTTAGATAAACGGAGATCATCTTATGGATTTAATGTGCATTTCCAGCCACTTGGCACTTAATGTACTCATTGTGCAAGCATGCCTATGATTTAGCACCTGGAGGTGTATGTAATAAGGATTTTAATCTGCACAATGTAGTTTGGGGTAGCCGTATTAGTCCAGTGTATAAGAATGCAAAAAACCAGAATGTTGCAGAATCTTGTAATACCTTTTTTATTGGACTAACAGTATTTAAAATAATAGACGAGCTTTCGGGAGTCCTCCCTTTATCAAGTCAAAAGCATTTCTGACCAAGCAAGTGAAAAACACAGTTTAAAACTGACCAGTACATGTTCTGATACAGGGTTAAAACAGGGGTTAAAACAACATGGTAGAGAATTTGCAGACAAAAAACTAAGAGGGTCGTAAATAGTAAATAGTGGCATATACTGCACAGATAAGGCTAGAGGGGGAGCAGGGGTGAGCATGTAGGAGAGAGAGAAGAAGAGAGAAAAAAAAAAAAAAAAAAAAAAAAAAAAGCACAGGTTATAGGAAGTTTTGATAGTGTGTTAAGAAGCTCAAATCCACATTAAGTCCTCTGTTTTTACAATCATAAAAATGTATCATTTTGGCTTCAAATGTCTTTCTTTCTTGGGTGTTTTTGAAATGACCTCTCAGTGTTTTGATTTTAAGGTCATGTATGGAGTGACCTGTTTGGGTGAAGTGGTGCCCAACTGGAGTGCAAAGGTTTTCTTCATCATGATGGTTGATGGAGTATCTGTGCAGATTCATCCTTTTATTGAGTTGCTGGCAGGTTTCACCGATGTAACACCCTATAGTACATTTGGTGCATTGAATCATGTATACAACATTTTGTGAAGTGCATGAGTACGATCCTTTAATATTGTATGTCTTGTTGTTGTGGGTGGCTGTGTTGCTGGTACAGATGTGTTGGCAAAGTTTGCATCTGGCTTTGTTGCATGGTTTGCTTCCATTATCTGTGTGTGTAGTTTCAGTATGTAGTTTGCTACTCACCAGCTTTTGTTTGAGATTAGCTGGTTGTCTGAAGGCCAAGATGGGGGGTTCAGGGAAAATTTCTTTTAACACCACATCCTCTGCTAGCATTGGCTGCAGATCCTTGATGATTTTTCGGATTTCTTCTAGGGCAGGATTGTATGTGGCTACTAGAGGTATGCGTGAGGATGTTTGTTTGTCTGTGTATTGCAACAGGTGTTCACGTGGTGTTTGTAGAGCAGAGTTAATTTTCTTATTGATGATCCTAGGTTTGTATCCCTTTTGTTTGAGTGTCTCAGACAGTGTTTTTAGATGCATGTCTCTGTCATCAGTGTTGGAGCAGATGCGGTGGTACCTGGTGGCTTGGCTATGGATGATGCCTTGCTTTGTGTGGGATGGATGGAAGCTGGATTTGTGCAGGTAGTTGGATCGGTCTGTGGGTTTTCTGTATAGGGATGTATGTAGTGTGTCCTTGTTTATTGTGACAGTTGTATCCAAGAAGTTTACACTTTCTGTGGAGAAGTCCATTTTGAGTTTGATAGATGGGTGAAATCTATTAAATGCGTTATGGAACTCTCTGAGGTTTTCTTTTCCGTCCGTCCAGACAATGAAAATATCATCAATGTAGCGATAATATTTGTAGGGTTTGTGAAGTTGTGTTTCCAAGAATCGTTGTTCCAGGTCAGCCATAAATAGATTGGCATATTGTGGTGCCATTCTCGTCCCCATGGCAGTGCCCATGGTTTGCAGATATATATTGTTGTTGAAACTGAAGTAGTTGTGTGTGAGGATGAATTCTATGAGTTTAGTAATGGTTTGAGGACTGTATTTCTGGTTATGAGTATGTTCTGAGAGGAACAGAGAGCAGGCCTCAATTCCATCTACGTGTGGGATGTTGGTGTATAGAGATTCCACATCCATGGTTACAAGTATAGAATTGGCAGGCAAGTTTGTAATTTGACTGAGTTTGTTAAGGAAGTCAGTGGTGTCTTGTATGAAGCTCCTAGTGTTTTTAACAAAGGGTTTTAAAATATTTTCCACTAAGCCTGAAATTGGTTCGGTTAGTGTGTCCATACCTGTTATTATAGGTCTGCCTGGGTTCCCTGGTTTGTGGATTTTCGGAAGCATGTAGAATGTCCCTATGTTGGGATTGGTGGGTATGAACGTTTCCAATCCTTTTTGCTGTTCCTCTGGGACAGATCTGATCAACTTCCTCAGTTTGGCAGTGTATTCCTTGGTGGGGTCTTTGATCAGTTTCTTATAGTATGTGCTGTCTGATAATTGTCTGTTTCCCTCTTCTATATAATCTTGGGTGTTCATAATAACGACTGCTCCTCCCTTGTCCGCTGGTTTGATTGTGATGGTTTGATTATTCCTTAAATCCTTGATTGCATCTCTTTCTATTGGTGAAAGATTAGCTCTGATTTTATTATGGTGCTGCTTTGTGACTAAGGATGCAGTTCTTAGCCGGAAACTTTCAATGTAACTGTCCAATTTGCTGTTGCGTCCTGGTGCTGGAGTGAATTGAGAGTTCTTTTTCTTGATATTGTAATCCGGCGTTGTGGTTGTTTTCTCTTTATTGTGAAAGAACTCTTTTAATCGTAGTCTCCTAAAAAATTCTTCCAGGTCTGAGTACAGTTCAATGTCATCTAATTTTGTACTTGGACAAAATGATAATCCTTTGGAGAGGACAGATATCTCAGGTGTGGACAGTTCGTAATCTGAAATATTTATAATTCCTGAGCTGTTTGTGTTGTAGTCCGGGTTAGTAATGAGACCATCGGCTGTTTCAGGTGCTCTGGGTGCTTTAGTGGTGATCCTGGTCTCTCCCTCCGTATGGCGTTTGCTGACATTTTGGGAAAGCCTGTTAAGTTTGTTGTTTTTCTTCATGAAAAGCTCTCTCTTTTGTTTGGCGTTGAAATATTGCATTTCTTTTTCCACTTTTACAGTCGTGTGTATGTTCATTCCCCGTAGTTTCTGAAGCAGGGATTGTTTTTCATTTTGAATGCTTGTTTTTTTCTTATATAGTAGGTGGATAAGGTGATTCCTAAGTTTCTCACTGGTGCGTTTGCAGAGGTTTTCAGCATATTGTGAGTTATGCGTTGTAGCGACTGGATTTTTGATCCTCAGTCCATTGGGGATGAGCCTTCTTTTCTTACAGTGAGATAAGAAGTATATGTCACTGTTGAGCTTTGTTTCCTTTGTGGTGATTTTGAAGAATTGCTTTGTTAAACGGCTATATGCGGTATCTTCCATAGTACTGTAGTTTGGGGTAGCCGTATTAGTCCAGTGTATAAGAATGCAAAAAACCAGAATGTTGCAGAATCTTGTAATACCTTTTTTATTGGACTAACAGTATTTAAAATAATAGACGAGCTTTCGGGAGTCCTCCCTTTATCAAGTCAAAAGCATTTCTGACCAAGCAAGTGAAAAACACAGTTTAAAACTGACCAGTACATGTTCTGATACAGGGTTAAAACAGGGGTTAAAACAACATGGTAGAGAATTTGCAGACAAAAAACTAAGAGGGTCGTAAATAGTAAATAGTGGCATATACTGCACAGATAAGGCTAGAGGGGGAGCAGGGGTGAGCATGTAGGAGAGAGAGAAGAAGAGAGAAAAAAAAAAAAAAAAAAAAAAAAAAAGCACAGGTTATAGGAAGTTTTGATAGTGTGTTAAGAAGCTCAAATCCACATTAAGTCCTCTGTTTTTACAATCATAAAAATGTATCATTTTGGCTTCAAATGTCTTTCTTTCTTGGGTGTTTTTGAAATGACCTCTCAGTGTTTTGATTTTAAGGTCATGTATGGAGTGACCTGTTTGGGTGAAGTGGTGCCCAACTGGAGTGCAAAGGTTTTCTTCATCATGATGGTTGATGGAGTATCTGTGCAAACCATGCAACAAAGCCAGATGCAAACTTTGCCAACACATCTGTACCAGCAACACAGCCACCCACAACAACAAGACATACAATATTAAAGGATCGTACTCATGCACTTCACAAAATGTTGTATACATGATTCAATGCACCAAATGTACTATAGGGTGTTACATCGGTGAAACCTGCCAGCAACTCAATAAAAGGATGAATCTGCACAGATACTCCATCAACCATCATGATGAAGAAAACCTTTGCACTCCAGTTGGGCACCACTTCACCCAAACAGGTCACTCCATACATGACCTTAAAATCAAAACACTGAGAGGTCATTTCAAAAACACCCAAGAAAGAAAGACATTTGAAGCCAAAATGATACATTTTTATGATTGTAAAAACAGAGGACTTAATGTGGATTTGAGCTTCTTAACACACTATCAAAACTTCCTATAACCTGTGCTTTTTTTTTTTTTTTTTTTTTTTTTTTCTCTCTTCTTCTCTCTCTCCTACATGCTCACCCCTGCTCCCCCTCTAGCCTTATCTGTGCAGTATATGCCACTATTTACTATTTACGACCCTCTTAGTTTTTTGTCTGCAAATTCTCTACCATGTTGTTTTAACCCCTGTTTTAACCCTGTATCAGAACATGTACTGGTCAGTTTTAAACTGTGTTTTTCACTTGCTTGGTCAGAAATGCTTTTGACTTGATAAAGGGAGGACTCCCGAAAGCTCGTCTATTATTTTAAATACTGTTAGTCCAATAAAAAAGGTATTACAAGATTCTGCAACATTCTGGTTTTTTGCATTCTTATACACTGGACTAATACGGCTACCCCAAACTACAGTACTATGGAAGATACCGCATATAGCCGTTTAACAAAGCAATTCTTCAAAATCACCACAAAGGAAACAAAGCTCAACAGTGACATATACTTCTTATCTCACTGTAAGAAAAGAAGGCTCATCCCCAATGGACTGAGGATCAAAAATCCAGTCGCTACAACGCATAACTCACAATATGCTGAAAACCTCTGCAAACGCACCAGTGAGAAACTTAGGAATCACCTTATCCACCTACTATATAAGAAAAAAACAAGCATTCAAAATGAAAAACAATCCCTGCTTCAGAAACTACGGGGAATGAACATACACACGACTGTAAAAGTGGAAAAAGAAATGCAATATTTCAACGCCAAACAAAAGAGAGAGCTTTTCATGAAGAAAAACAACAAACTTAACAGGCTTTCCCAAAATGTCAGCAAACGCCATACGGAGGGAGAGACCAGGATCACCACTAAAGCACCCAGAGCACCTGAAACAGCCGATGGTCTCATTACTAACCCGGACTACAACACAAACAGCTCAGGAATTATAAATATTTCAGATTACGAACTGTCCACACCTGAGATATCTGTCCTCTCCAAAGGATTATCATTTTGTCCAAGTACAAAATTAGATGACATTGAACTGTACTCAGACCTGGAAGAATTTTTTAGGAGACTACGATTAAAAGAGTTCTTTCACAATAAAGAGAAAACAACCACAACGCCGGATTACAATATCAAGAAAAAGAACTCTCAATTCACTCCAGCACCAGGACGCAACAGCAAATTGGACAGTTACATTGAAAGTTTCCGGCTAAGAACTGCATCCTTAGTCACAAAGCAGCACCATAATAAAATCAGAGCTAATCTTTCACCAATAGAAAGAGATGCAATCAAGGATTTAAGGAATAATCAAACCATCACAATCAAACCAGCGGACAAGGGAGGAGCAGTCGTCATTATGAACACCCAAGATTATATAGAAGAGGGAAACAGACAATTATCAGACAGCACATACTATAAGAAACTGATCAAAGACCCCACCAAGGAATACACTGCCAAACTGAGGAAGTTGATCAGATCTGTCCCAGAGGAACAGCAAAAAGGATTGGAAACGTTCATACCCACCAATCCCAACATAGGGACATTCTACATGCTTCCGAAAATCCACAAACCAGGGAACCCAGGCAGACCTATAATAACAGGTATGGACACACTAACCGAACCAATTTCAGGCTTAGTGGAAAATATTTTAAAACCCTTTGTTAAAAACACTAGGAGCTTCATACAAGACACCACTGACTTCCTTAACAAACTCAGTCAAATTACAAACTTGCCTGCCAATTCTATACTTGTAACCATGGATGTGGAATCTCTATACACCAACATCCCACACGTAGATGGAATTGAGGCCTGCTCTCTGTTCCTCTCAGAACATACTCATAACCAGAAATACAGTCCTCAAACCATTACTAAACTCATAGAATTCATCCTCACACACAACTACTTCAGTTTCAACAACAATATATATCTGCAAACCATGGGCACTGCCATGGGGACGAGAATGGCACCACAATATGCCAATCTATTTATGGCTGACCTGGAACAACGATTCTTGGAAACACAACTTCACAAACCCTACAAATATTATCGCTACATTGATGATATTTTCATTGTCTGGACGGACGGAAAAGAAAACCTCAGAGAGTTCCATAACGCATTTAATAGATTTCACCCATCTATCAAACTCAAAATGGACTTCTCCACAGAAAGTGTAAACTTCTTGGATACAACTGTCACAATAAACAAGGACACACTACATACATCCCTATACAGAAAACCCACAGACCGATCCAACTACCTGCACAAATCCAGCTTCCATCCATCCCACACAAAGCAAGGCATCATCCATAGCCAAGCCACCAGGTACCACCGCATCTGCTCCAACACTGATGACAGAGACATGCATCTAAAAACACTGTCTGAGACACTCAAACAAAAGGGATACAAACCTAGGATCATCAATAAGAAAATTAACTCTGCTCTACAAACACCACGTGAACACCTGTTGCAATACACAGACAAACAAACATCCTCACGCATACCTCTAGTAGCCACATACAATCCTGCCCTAGAAGAAATCCGAAAAATCATCAAGGATCTGCAGCCAATGCTAGCAGAGGATGTGGTGTTAAAAGAAATTTTCCCTGAACCCCCCATCTTGGCCTTCAGACAACCAGCTAATCTCAAACAAAAGCTGGTGAGTAGCAAACTACATACTGAAACTACACACACAGATAATGGAAGCAAACCATGCAACAAAGCCAGATGCAAACTTTGCCAACACATCTGTACCAGCAACACAGCCACCCACAACAACAAGACATACAATATTAAAGGATCGTACTCATGCACTTCACAAAATGTTGTATACATGATTCAATGCACCAAATGTACTATAGGGTGTTACATCGGTGAAACCTGCCAGCAACTCAATAAAAGGATGAATCTGCACAGATACTCCATCAACCATCATGATGAAGAAAACCTTTGCACTCCAGTTGGGCACCACTTCACCCAAACAGGTCACTCCATACATGACCTTAAAATCAAAACACTGAGAGGTCATTTCAAAAACACCCAAGAAAGAAAGACATTTGAAGCCAAAATGATACATTTTTATGATTGTAAAAACAGAGGACTTAATGTGGATTTGAGCTTCTTAACACACTATCAAAACTTCCTATAACCTGTGCTTTTTTTTTTTTTTTTTTTTTTCTCTCTTCTTCTCTCTCTCCTACATGCTCACCCCTGCTCCCCCTCTAGCCTTATCTGTGCAGTATATGCCACTATTTACTATTTACGACCCTCTTAGTTTTTTGTCTGCAAATTCTCTACCATGTTGTTTTAACCCCTGTTTTAACCCTGTATCAGAACATGTACTGGTCAGTTTTAAACTGTGTTTTTCACTTGCTTGGTCAGAAATGCTTTTGACTTGATAAAGGGAGGACTCCCGAAAGCTCGTCTATTATTTTAAATACTGTTAGTCCAATAAAAAAGGTATTACAAGATTCTGCAACATTCTGGTTTTTTGCAATCTGCACAATGGAAATCTATGGAACGTGCCTCTCAGTGTCTTATTACTCTTCTTTGACATGTTTGTAAGACGTTATAGAGACAGTAATTAAAAAAAGAAATGGTGTTAAAAGCCACTCATCCAGGTCCTTAAACAATCTGCAGTTGTAGGATAATATTTAGCATAGTGCTCGTTGACACACAATATGAATGGATGAGATGCATGTTAAAGAGCCGTGTCATAGGAAGATCTTTCCCTTCTTGTGGCTTTGATGAAACACCACAAACCTCTTCTAGCTAGGCATGGTTGGATGAGTTTGGTGTGGGAGAACTTGGATGAATGACCAAAAATGCCTGCAGAAACGCTTGTGTAAAGCCTTCCCAGAAGAGTGGAAGCTGCATATTAATGTCTATGTATTTAGAATGCAACATCATGAATGTCCTTGTATAAATCTTGTTGAAATGTAAGGACAAAAGGTGTAAGGACAAAATGTAAGGACAAAAATTGAGAATATTGTACAGATTTTTTTTTTTAAACTCTCTCCGAATGTCATGCAAAATTATTAAAATCATTGCCCGAAAATGAATGCACCAAAAACAAAATAAAAAATGTGTCCGAAACTATTTTGCTCAACGTGAACAAGTCTAATAAATGCTGCATACAATGATGCAAGCAATATTGAATCTGACAGGCTAAACAATTAAAGGATACAATTGCCAGGACTGGAGAGCATCCTTAGAAACTTCTCAAAGGGGTGCATATCCAAAATAATATTCCATGATTTAATTTAGCCAACCCGTTCTTTAACTTCTTTGTTTTGAGCATAATTTAATTATCTCCTCACTAAGTAAGTTTATAACTTGCACTGCATTAGACAAGATAATGAGTGGAATGCCACTAGATATGGCCACTGAGTATTTAAGTAATTTGGACTTTGTGATGGTCCTACTACTGTTAAATACTTCATTGCATGTGCTTTCAGTGACCTTCTAGACTTGTACCTTGATAGTGTACTTATACATCTTTATCTGTACATAGCATTCATAATCATAAATTATTATCTCATCTATGAGTGCATCTATAAGTGCATGAGTTGTAAGGTAAACTTGAAAACACCTCTTTTGCGTGTAATATTCTCCATTAACAATAATTTGCTTTTACTCCTCCGCCAGTAAAAAAAAACATTTCAAAACAAAACAAATAAAAGAAAAGTAAAAACATTTTTAAAAAGTGTACCAAACATCTTATAAGAGGGCTGGACTGACTATGACAAAGTGGCCCTGGCACATTAAGGCAGACGGCTTACTGATTGATCTAAGTGCGTCTGAGAGCTGGATATACGCAACCACTTTTTACATTTTTATGCTCACGTGGCTACAGCCACACACATCGTAGCATCTGCTGAAGAGGCAGATTCAGTGAGTATTCCATCGGGCATTAACCTGGTATGCCCGCCATGAACCCTTCAATCTAGAAGTATTAAAGTATAAAGAAATTGCGGCACTAACCCAAAAGTCTTAAAAATAATTCAAATATTTTGCAAAAATGTGTAATAGTTTACTACTACTAATTAATATTGTTAACTATGGTTAAACATAAATATGGTTAAAATATAGTGGAAGTGCACTTGTCATGAAGGAGTAAAAAGGTTTAATAAATCGGAAACAGGTGAAGAATTGGGTGTCCCAATTTTCCCGATTAAAATTACACTAGTTAAACAGTGAATTCGGCAGTATTTGCAATGTTAATAATCCACAATGCTACTACCTGTAGATAAAATATAACTCATTCTTCTATCCTCTTTTATACTTATCTTCTTCTTCTCACAAGGGGCAGTTAATGGTTGGTTAGTCAGTGAAAGACCAACAGCTATACTAAATAACGTTATAACCAATGCCAGATTATTCTAGAGCTTTCTAAAAATAAGTATACTGGTATTACTCAGGAACACTAATAGTATTTGTAGTAAATCTAAAAAGGGAAATAGTACACTCTAACGGACCTTGTCTGTGAACGGACCGGTCACCTGGAAATGGCATCACCCCAAAATAGTGACTCTTTGTCGGGTGGGCATTGCTGGCCATAGAACTGTATTGTGGCGCCGGGCTGTCTTGTGATTTATGAGATTATATTTCTAATATTTGTGTATAAATATCTGTGCTATCCTCAATAAACTGAGTTCTGTTTAACCCCTACACTAAATCTCGGCTAGTGCTTGGGGGAAAGCAATTGAGCTTTCAGAGGCAAGGAAGATCTCTTCGGCGGAGCTACTCAGTCAGAGTACCAGTCTCCGTCACAACATGCACTGTTAAAATATACAGTATAAACTCAAATTCAAAATTATTTAATTTCAAAAGACAATTCTACAACATTGCATAGAACCTTTTTTGTCTCTGTGATATAAAGGAGACAGCAAACTAGAAAACTAATAATCACCCATCACAGTTCTTGCTCAGTAATTCTTAAAATATGTACATGAAAATATGCTGTACTAATCCAGATAAACTAAACAGAATAAGGAAAAAAAAACAAGAAACTTCCTATCATATTTTAGCAAATATCCCAATAGACTGCCAGTGCGAATGTAACAGCCTCCCAGTAGAAGTGGTAGATGCTAATACATTGATAGAAAACATTGACTAAACATGTATGGTATAGGTAAAAACCTTCCTGAATCTGAAGCAAAAACTGATTAAAGTCCTTACATCAGGAAAAATGAGTAGACTAGTTGGGCCAAATGGTTCTTATCTGCTGTCAAATTGTATATTTTTATGTTCAATGCTAGGAAACATTTACAAGTAGAATTCTAAGTAATCCACTGACTGTATTTATGAATAGATCAGTAAAGCTAACATAGTAAGCTATACAAACAGTTTTTATAGGTGTATAGCAAACACAAAGTTCTCTGGAAAACATTATAATAATTTATGGAATGTAATTGAAGTTAATTATTGCACAGAAAGACTATATGGAAGCAACACAAATATTAACGTAAAAAGCCAAGTGAAATAACAGATATAAAATCTTTTACAAGATAAGCTGATTTGGCATTGCATAAATTAAGCTAAACAGATCTGTTGTATCAGATAGGTAATGGTTAAACAGTAATTACTATGTATGAAAGCATGGAAGAATGTATACTTGTAAGGCTAAATACCGTATTTGCTCGATTATAAGACAAGGTCTTATATTCGAGGTCGTCCTCTAATCAGACCACAAATAGAGACTAAGATCAAGATCCCCGCAGCGCTGCAGGGGACCTGGATCCTCCTCTCTGGCACCCTTTGCTGCTGCTGGCGCTTCCTCTGGGGGCTTCTATGATGGAGCACCGGCATCACATGACCTTCCGGTGCTCCATCATAGAAGCCCTGGCAGAAATTCCTGCAGCAATGGAGGTTACCTGTGCGCATCCCGCAGCCACGTTTTCGGGATGCACACAGACAACCTCTGCTGCTGCCGGCACTTCCGCCAGGGCTTCTATGGTGGAGTACCAGAAGGTCGTGTGATGCCGGCACTCAGTCATAGAAGCCTGGCGGAAGTACTGGCCACCAGCAGTGGAGGTTTGCATCGCACAGACCTCCACCGGCTGCCCCACTAGACACCAGGGAGTCTGGACACCGGGCACAAGTAAAGAGATGCACTGGTAAGTTGGGGGGGGTTAAGAGGGGCATGGGGCGAGGTTCAATGGTTTTCTGGAGGCAGAGAGGCATATAGGGGGTTAAAAGACATATCAGGAAGGCAGAGTGGCATATAGGGGGTATAAGGCATACCTGGGGGGGAGAGTGGCAAATAGTGGGTGAAAATGCATGTCAGGGAAGCAGAGTGGCATTTATGGGTGTATAAGGCATATCTGGGAGGCAGAGTGGCAAATAGGGAGTTAAAAAGCATATCTGGGGGGCAGAGTGGCTTATTAGGGAGGCAGAGTGGCATATATGGGTGTATAAGGCATTTCTGGGGGGCAGAGTGGTATATAAGGGAGTATAAGGCATATCTGGGGGACAGATGTGCATAACTGGGGCAGAATGGCAAATAAAAGGAAATAAAAACAAAATGTTTTTTTTTTTCAATCATAGTTTTTATTAAATATGTGAATTAATATTTACTAGTAAAACTTTTTTTCCTATAGGGTAGTCTTATATTCAGGCTTTTTCTTTTTTCCTAAATTAATATTCAAATGTTTTAGCTAGTTACTGACCTTATTTCACAAATATAGCAATAAGTTAGGAAGTGGTATGAAAGGGTAGGTAAGGAGTAGGAGAGTATCGTTTGCATTGAATTTAAGATGGGCTGAATTTAGGGTAGGCATTGCAGACCCTGTATATCTCTAGACTGTCTGATGATACTCACTAAGGGCTCTAACACTAAATATGTGAGAAAGGAGGTGGTTAGCAGCCTTGTCCCGTATCATTCAAGGTGTGGAATGCATGTGACATAAATCCTGCATTCAACATCCTAGAAGGATCTCTCTAAGAAGATCCCAGTGAATTCTAACCAATTCTCCGCATCCAGTGAAGGCAATACATTTGGCTTTAAACAAGGTCTACTTGAACAAGACAACAGAACCTGAAACTGATGGAATGCTACTCCAACAGCAGACCTGATGAATATATGGAGACCTACATCCACAGTAACTGAGAAACAGCTAGTGACCCAGTGAAGAGGAAGCTACTCTCACAAATTGTGGAGAAGGACTAGAATGCCAACAGATGCCTCATGACAATCCCTACTACCATGATAACAAATGAACAGGTATACACTAGAGCTGCTGTAATCTGGAAATGCTTGGCCAAATGCTCTGATGTAATGGGTTCACCAAGAGAACTGTAGTAACTCCCAGAGATCACCCAGATGTATCCTCCTGTTGTCTACGAAATCACTTCACTTAAGGGAAACAATGACTATGGAAGGGGCTTCCTATGGTGTCACATTTTTACAAGTGACCACCCACACTTCCCCCACAAGAGGAACCATTGCCCAAACGCCCAGGCTGAATGTGGGCAAGTGCCAATTAGACTGCAACTCTCAGGGAGGGGCTGTGTCTGGCCCAGCAATGTAGTTCTGTCACACCCTATTCCCCAAAGAACTCTCCAAGGAGTACTCCCAATTGCAGTGCAACAACACAGTGGCAGCTGAAATGCAAAGTGACTGCAGAACCTGAGAGTAGACCACAGCAATCTCCCAGAACACAAACCCGTCACCATCACAGTAGCAGACATCCAACAGTGGCCGGATTAAAGTAAAAGGATGGGAGATGTTTATGATGGGTGGGGTGGAACTACCAGCAGGGCACATAGCATGCATACATACCAACTACAGGTACCTTGTTATCCCACAGCCATATCGGAACCACTATGATGAGGCAAGGAAGACAGCAACATTCATGTACTACCAAACAAACAAACAAGAGCCAGCTCAATGGGAAGAACAAGATCCACGTCCCCAACACATATGCCCTCCCAGTCATCAGATATCCTGCTGGCATAGTGAGCAGGCGAAAGGAGGACATGGAGGCCGTCGACGTGAAGACCCAGAAGCGGCTCACAATGTGCGGAGGTTTCCACCCTAATTCCAACACCCAGAGACTGTACACCAGCCGAGACAAAAGGCGCAGTTGGGGTCAGACGGGGACAGACGGGGTCTGTTAAGTGTCAAATAGTATTGTCTAAAATGTCTTGGTATGCTAAAGAGGACATACCAAGATGTTTTATACTGCTGGAGTGGGGAGTTAAAGGTCTGTATTAACTAACTTGTGGCAAAGTTGGCATCCTGTGATGTTTAAAGTCACTGAGCTTTTCAGGATGAGACATTCTACTGCCAATGTTTGTCTATGGAGATTGAATACCTATGTGCTATAAACCTGTTAGCAATAGGTGTGGCTGAAGCACGTGAACTCAATAATTAGGAGTTAAAGAGATAAAGTCTAGTGGTTAGAGAGCATAAGTCGTGGTTGAGTAGACTGCAGGTTAGGATTAGACTCTTTTACAATATCACGTGATATCAGGGTTTACTATGGTATTAGATAAGTATGAATTTCTGTGAGTCTAGCTGAAAGTATATATTATAACTTGTGCATTTGGAAGTTCGTGCATTAGTTTTTTTTTCTTTTGATTTTGGGCACATTCTCAGCACTTTTCTTAATAAGGGTCAAGCCAACTAACAAGCGCTTACTAAATAAGACGTTTTACATTCGTAATAGTACTGGACAATTATTGACAGTTTCAACATTTGGTTAGTAATTCGGATGTACTCAAAAAGAACATAGCAATTATTAACACACTGGTGTGTTGCTTCACATTTTTTCGATATTTTAGTTTTGCGCACAATATTTGAGTTTCGATCTGGTCTGTTATTTAACCCCCTTAGGACGTGCTAATAGGTCTAAAGGGATGTGGCAAATAACTTTTGCATCAACGGAGATACTCCTCCTCCAGTAAACAGAAGATCAGTATAGTCTCTGTCAGCAAGAGTCAGCATCACTGTCCCTGTCCTAACAGACAAAATGTAAGAGCATTTTCAGCTAACAGTGTCAATGCTGACACTACTAGAAACACTGAAAATGTTAAAAGAGTTCCCTGAGGCTCTGTCTAGACTATGCTGGATAGAGACATATCACTGCATGTGACAGGGCCAGGCTAGCTGGCTCATGTGTCATATGAAGTTTAGCTGGGTCACGGAGCACTTTTCTGTCCGGTTCCGTATACCGTGACCCGGTAATATATTATATTGTGTATTATTGTGTAACCGGCCCAGAGACTGATGTGGCTTCAGCTCCAGCCTTCAAAGAGACAATCCTATAATCTGGCTGGGGCTCTTAATCAGCCAGCACAGCCCTGTCTGCCCAGACGGCACCCGCACTACAGGGGGGATAACACAGGTGGGGGAACCCATTGTATTCTGTAATCCCCTCACCTGATACATCTCCTGTATACTAATGGGATTTGTGATGGGATGTGGCTGATGGGATTGGGGATTGGGTTCGGTACACATTGCATTGAGATTGTATATAAATTCTGTGTGTTTGTAATAAAGAGAGTTCTTCTTCTGGTTTTACTCAGAATGGTGGTCTGACTGACCTGTGGATAGCTGAGTGCTATCCGTATGAGGGACTGACTGGTGATTCCTCAGCCCTCAAACAGGGGTACCCAGCCTTGGGTACGGTGACCCTGTAACATTGGTTGGCAGCGGTGGGATGAACCGCACGACTTGGGTGAAATCCAAACCACCAACTGGGATTGCAGACGAGAGACACCAAAAGTGCTCCGTGACCCAGCTAAACTTCATATGACACATGAGCCAGCTAGCCTGGCCCTGTCACACTGCATGATTAGCTGTGGTCGTGGTCAAAGTGAGAAGAAGGTAATACATAGGTCTTAGAAGTCTAATCTCTGGCCTAAACTGATAGTTAAACATTATCTATTACATACATATATTACAAATATATTTGTTAAATAGATTGCTCCTTTTTAATGGTGTACATATTGACAAAGAATGAGGCGTTCGACAATTGCTAAACATATCTGAAAAAAAACCCCAGTATCATGATTTCTTCGTTTTGATTACCAGAACGTACTAGGTCTGTAAATTTCTACTTATGTATGCAATTTCTCTGAACAAAAAAAACAAACCGTGAGATCAAACTCATTTCAGAGATAAATTATTACCTAGATATTCTGCATCATTAGGTTATGAGAACAGGAAACAGTATCCAAGTGTAACATTTATGAGGTGTCTGTGCCAAATCCCGTTTCCTGTGAAACTTCGTTTGTTAAATGTTCTGGCATATAGGCAAAAATGTTTGAACTTGAGTCCTTAGGTAAATGCAAAAAAATAACACCACATATTATAATCAAAATGTTGAATAGATGCAATATTCATTACTTGAATACTTGAGGTGACATTTATGGGGAATGGATTTATCCGTGATGTCCCTTATTTCTATATAACATTGATACAGCGCTGTAGACATTGTAGACTCCATCTTGCTGTCAAATCATACATAGGGCCTACTGTCATGGGCATATTCTGGTCTAGGGCAGCAGTTCCACTGCGCCACAGGCTGGTTGGGGAGATCAGAGATCCCTCATGCAACTGGCCCATATGAACAACCTAGCATCCATAAAATGCAGCGTCATTGGCTATGGAGGTAAGAAGGCCAGGTCTTGAGCAGCACTCAGCCAAAATATGCCACTGCCTGTTGCACTTCTGATAAATGGCTAACCATGGCAATCTATAACACAGGTCACAGCTAACCTTAGCTGTCCCTTGGGACTCCTCAACACCAACCAGGGACATAGTATGGATGCTAGGGCAATGAAGATGGAGATCTTATAAGCCAATGGCACAGATCTCTTCAAGAGCATTCCTATGCAGTCTGCGAATCACTTTATATTGTATATGACGTCATAGCCCAGGGCTCGGGATCAGACAACAAATGGAAAGTTATGAATTATAATCGGAGGAGTCTATCACTCTGCAGCAGGTATAAATGGTCTAAGAGGCCTAGCTGATGGAGGGCCCAAAGTTGGGGCACTATGGGAGACTTGACCAGGCCCCATTATTATTAAATGCTACCCTGTGGCTAGCTAACTGTATTTACTGAAAACACAGATTGATCCCTGCAATAAAATACATATATTCTTGGTGCTAAATGGGTTGAAAATGCAGTGGCACTTTGATGAAAATTTTCCTTTGCATCCTTTCACTCACACTCTCTCTCTTAATGTTTCCCTTCCTTCTCTGTCGATTACTTGCTCTTCCGCAACCATTTACACTCCCGCATATTCTTGCTCTCCATTTTCTATCTTCTCTCTTTCATCATCTTTATTTTATCTTCTGCCTTCTATCAATATCCGCACCTCCGCAAACATAACCTGGTGAGAAATTCCCTCAAAAATGCGGGGCTTCCATTGACGTCCTCTCCCTGATCCACCGAAAACGAATGGGCCAAAAATAAACTGAAAAAGTTTTTGCCCCATTTGCAACATGTTTGGTCTTCAGTCTTTAGAAATGATAGGAAACATGTACAAAATCATTTTTCATAATTCACAATCCATTTAACTGTTAAGGTGTTGCCTAGAGCTTTAAACTATGAATACAATTTTCGTTATAGGACTTTGACAAATACTGGAGTTGATGAATGTAACCATGATACTTGTAGGAATACAGAATGCAGAAAGGCAATATGCTGTTGGTAGAAAATTTCACAAAGCAAGCAATAGACTAAAATAAGTTCCATAATTTTTATCTGTATCGAAAATTGCATGTGAGAAGGACTTATATGTGCCTACCTCTCCTTAGGAAGGATTATGGAGTTACTTAATAGTTTTAATGGTATTCAGATCATTATTAGAATCATCTAGAAGAAGTGAGCTTCTGTAAAGCAAAAAAAAAAGCTTCTGTAAAGCAAAAAAGTACAAAATGCACCAAAGGAGGTTAATAAACTGTAGGTCAACAAATGTGTTAGAACAATGATTGTGTAATGGAATCTCATAAATCCCTTATAGAAATCCTATTGAGAAATAATATATTCAGCTATCTACTTTTAACTCAATATACAGTGAAGGAAAAAAGTATTTGATCCCCTGCTGATTTTGCCCACTGAAAAAGACATGATCAGTCTATAATTTTAATGGTGGGTTTATTTGAACAGTGAATAACAACAAAAAGTCCAGAATGACGCATTTCAAATAAGTTATAAATTGATTTGCATTTTACACGGTGAAATAAGTATTTGACCCCTTTGCAAAACATGACTTAGTACTTGGTGACAAAACCCTTGTTGGCAATCACAGCAGTCAGACGTTTCTTGTAGTTGGCCGGCAGGTTTGCACACATCTCAGGAGGGATTTTGTCCCACTCCTCTTTGTAGATCCTCTCCAAGTCATTGAAGTTTCGAGGCTGACGTTTTTTCAACTTGAACCGTCAGCTCCCTCCACAGATTTTCTATGGGATTAAGGTCTGGAGATTGCTTAGACCGCTCCAGGACCTTAATGTGATTCTTCTTGAGCCACTCCTTTGTTGCCCTGGCCGTGTGTTTTGAGTCATTGTCATGCTGGAATACCCATCCACGACCCATTTTCAATGCCCTGGCTGAGAGAAGGAGGTTCTCACCCAAGATTTGACGGTGCATGGCCCCATCGTCCCTGTGGTGAAGTTGTCCTGTCCCCTTACCAGAAACACCCCCAAAGCATAAGGTTTCCACTTACATGTTTGACGGTGGGCACGCTGTTCTCGGGGTCATGGGCAGCATTTCTCCTCCTCCAAAATGGCGAGTTGATGCCAAATAGTAAGACCTCTATTTGAGGTTGAATTATAAGACAACCTCGAATATAAGACGAGGGGTATTTTTTTTAGAGCAAATACGGTACTTTTTCTTGCCATTTGTAACACCTGTTTTCTAAGAATAAACAACTAGATAAAAAATAAGCCACCGTTCTCTTTGTCCATTTTTTTGGAAAGTAGTCATCAAAGCATGGTTACAGAGCTCAGAGTCTTTATCAGCACCATAAAGGAAAATAGACTTGTCAGTTGACACAGCTAAAAATCTCCACTCCTTTACACATACAGGGCTCAAATTTGCTTATCTGGCTCTACAAGTTCATTTTATATTGGGTACTGCCATAGGCCAACGTCTGCCCAGGGGCAGTGGATTGTGAAATTGCCAGTATTTGCTTGGAAGTATGTACATATACTCCTGTGCACCAGTGGCATCTGAGTATTTAGAGGATTTGGACCCCATAGACTTTAAACATAGAAACATAGAGAGTGATGGCAGGTAAGAACCATTTGGCTCATCTAGTTTGCCCAACCTCTGAATAATTTCCTTAGTCCCTGGTTTTATTTTATACCTAGTTTAGCATATCCCATGCTTGCTTAATCTCCTTCACTGTATTAACCTTTACCACCTGTGCTAGAAGACTATTCTATGTATCCACACACATTTCCTGATATTACGATTTAACCTTTTGCCCCTATGGCTTAACACTATGTCCTCTTGTTGAGGTAGTATTTCTTATTTTAAATAAACGCTTTTCCTTTAAAATGTTGATTCCCTTAAAGTATTTAAATGTTTCTATCATATCCACATGATACATCTTTCTTCTAAGCTATATATGTTAATATATCTTAACAATACTCCAAGTGAGGTCTCACCAGTGATCTGTACAACGGCATGAGCTCTTCCATCTTTCTACTGCTAATACCTCTCGCTATACAACCAAGCATTCTACTAACTTTACCTGCTGTTCTACTGCATTGTCTGTCTACCTTCAAATCCTGATTAAAATTAAATAAATCAATTAAACGTTTTGCTAGTACACCACTACTCTTTTATTAACTTGGTTGTATGCCAGATCAGGCCCCATCAACCTATCTCAAGATTGTAAGCTTGCGAGCAGGGCTCTCTCCACCTAATTGGTTTGTCTTAGTCTGTCAATTGTAATCTTGTCATACCTCTTAAATATATGTATTCTATTAAGTGCTGTGTAAATTGTTGATCCTATATAAATAAAAGATAATAATAATTTGTCTTTCTTCTATAAAAAATAAAAAATATTCATTGAGGCCGCCTGCTAGACCATTATCCTCTTCTACATACCCTTCTTGTTTGACGTTGATCTAACTAATTCTTGTTTTACTTTTTTTCTCATTTATGTAGCTAAAAATGTTTAAATGTTCTCTTCTGTGCTTCGGAAGCTTGTATAACTGATTTGCCTCTTTCTGCCTAATCTTATGTGTCTCTCTTACTCTGGTTTTTTGTTTTTTTTTATAATTCCGAAATGCAAACTTTTGTGTTTTTCTACTATTTTGGCCACTTCTGTGCAATACCATGGTGATTTCTTCAATGTTTTGCTCTTAGTGACAAGTCTAACTGACAAGTCCACGGATATTTTTGGATATCCCTGTGTGATTTGCTGGTGTTGGCTGGCGCAACTTTTTGTTTTTGTGATCTTTTGTTATATGTGACTGAACTGGCTGTGGACCTAAAATTATGCACCTGATAAGAGACTTAAAATTAATCTGACGAAATCTACAGGGCTTTAACTGCACTCATTGACACAACCTCCAGTGACTGCACACTTGGACATTAGGTGGGCCCCTATAGACATTAAATAGTAGAGGGTCAAGCTACCCAAACAACCTTCTTGTCTTCATAGTCCCAACGTACCCCATTATCAACATCTTATTTCTCAGGATTTAGCAGCGTTTATCATGCACTTACTGTTTTAAATATATATATATATATATATATATATAAACAAAAGATATAGAATGTAACGCACTCACTTGACTGGAAGCAGTTGCAATATGCCCCGGGTGTATATATTGTAAGGTCCCTCATTTTATAATGAATAATTGAGTATAATACAATAAAGGGACTTGAGAATTGTAAATAAAATGTTTATTGAATGCATATTGTGACAGAAACGACCTGTACCCCGACTGAATACACCCGCAAGACAATCCTTCCTTCTCCCCATGGCCACCGGTAACACAAAACTTCAACCGTCAGGCAGGACTAGCAATGGAGACAGCAAGAATCATAGCTCTTCGGGACCTCCACGGCACTGTAGTATACAGAAGTATAGCAATAAAGTGCTTTACTGCCCTGACAAGGACAGAACTGAGCCTTACCCCAATAACAAGATGAGACTCACATTGAGATAAAACAGGAACTAACTTTATTGAGGAAGCAATCACCACCAACCTCCAAGAGCTTTTCAATAAGGTGGTGGTGAGCTACAACCAGCATGCATCACACCATATGTAAAACAATATGCAGATCATATGCAAATGAGTTATAACAGCATTCAAAAAGCACATGAAAACAATCCTGCCATCAGAACCAATAATACTGGTCAGACAGGCAGGAGGAAGGGTGAAACTGGGATCCTGTTGGGGGTAGTGATGGGAAGTTCGGATCATTAAAGTGAATCGGATCATTTCGATTCGTTCACTGAAATGATCCGATGACTCCGTGCAGGCACACTAACGATTGGCCCCGCCCCTTTCATTATGAATCCTCCCCCCTGCCTCCAGTGATGTCAATGAAGGCAGAGAGTCGTTCAAAGATTCGGATCTTACAGGGATCCGAATCTTACAGTGATCCGGATCACTGTAAGATCCGGATCATTGTAAGATCCGGATCATTGTAAGATCCGGATCATTGTAAGATCCGGATCTTTGAACGACTCTCTGCCTTCATTGGCATTGTAATCATTCAGAGAATATCACCATACTGTTATAAATAATACATTAATAATCACTGCCCCCAGGATTTACATTCCCCTTTACCTGCAACTGCACCTTAAGCTAACTTTATTAAATTAATTAAATTAACCCTCACCATTAAATTAACCCTAAACACCCCATCAACCATGACTGCCCTAAAATTAACCCTTAACACCCCATCAACCATGACTGCCCCTAAAATTAACCCTTAACACCCTATTAACCATAACTGCCCCCAAATTAACCCTAAACACCCCATTAAGCATAACTGCCCCTAAATTAACCCTAAACACCCCGTTAAGCATAACTGCCCCCAAATTAACCCTAAACACCCCATTAAGCATAACTGCCCCAAATTAACCCTAAACACCTCATTAAGCATAAATGCCCCTAAATTAACACTAAAAACCCCATTAAGCATAACTGCCCCCAAATTAACCCTAAACACCTCATTAAGCATAACTGCCCCTAAATTAACACTAAAGACCCATTAAGCATAACTGCCCCCAAATTAACCCTAAACACCTCATTAAGCATAACTGCCCCTAAATTAACACTAAAGACCCCATTAAGCATAACTGCCCCAAATTATCCTTAAACACCCCATTAAGCATAACTGCCCCTAAATTAACACTAAAGACCCCATTAAGCATAACTGCCCCTAAATTATCCTTAAACACCCCATTAAGCATAACTGCCCCCAAATTAACACTAAAGACCCCATCAACCATACCAATTTATTAGGTAATTTATCTGGAGTACATGCAATTAATTTAGGGGCAGTTATGGTTAATGGAGTATTTAGGGTTAATTTCAGGGGCCGTTGTGGTTAATGGGGTCTTTAGGGTTAATTTCAGGGGCCGTTATGGTTAATGGGATCTTTACGGTTAATTTCAGGGGCAGTTATGGTTGATGGGGTATAAGGGTTAATTTTATGCTGATGATTGAGGGTTAATTTAATTAATTTAATAAAGTTAACTGTAGGTGCAGTTATAGGTAAAGGGGGGCAAACTCAGGGGAATCTAAATCCTGGGGGCAGTGTGAACATTATTAATGTATTTATTTATAAAAGTATGGTATCAGTGATTTTCTCTGAATGATTCGAATCTCTGTAAGATTCGGATCCTTGTAAGATCCGGATCCCTGTAAGATTCGAATCATTCGACTCTTCGGTTCATTCGACTCTTCGGTTCATTCGACTCTTCGGTTCATTCGACTCTTCGGTTCATTCGACTCTTCGGTTCATTCGACTCTTCGGTTCATTCGACTCTTTGAACGAATCTCTGACTCTATGAGTCATCGTTCCTGTGAGAATTAATGAGCTGTAACCTGACCCCAGAGTGCTCTGCAGATGACTCACAGCTCTAGGATCAGGTTACAGCTGCATGATGATTCACAGACTGAACCGCTACAAACGAATCGTTCAGTCTAGTGAACCGACTCATCCGGATCACTAAAAAGAACCGGATCAAATGAACGATTCGTTCATGATCCGGACATCACTAGTTGGGGGTGAAACTGTTGCCACCCTGTACCCCTAATCAGATACAGGGTGACTTAAACATAAATCCAAGCAAAGGATCCAGATATTGCACTGTAATTAGTGTCCACTGCCACCTGCTGGAAGTATGTAATGCAATCCAGGTGTCCACTGTCTATCATGGGAAATACAGCCTCCAGGCGCCGCCGAAGTCCCAAGTCACGGAGGCTTCCGTGACACATATGTACATATATATATATATATATATATATATATATATATATATACATTTATTAAAGTTATTAATTTTAACCCAAAAATTGAATCCTTAAAGCACAGTACATGAAAGTAAGTATAACGCTTGTCAGTAAACATAATCATTCACAATATACCCGTAGGATACAGTCTCTCAGTAGTCGTAGTCCCCTCTAACTTCCTTTTACCTATCTTATATACCCATTGTCTTGGGTAAAAGTTGGCATTGCCACTCAACATGACCTTGAACATGTCAGTCAATGCTGTTTACTCAAAAGACACCTGCAAGTCCTTGATCATGTCACTCACTGTTGTTTACTACAAATGGCAAGACACCTGTAAGACCTTGAACATATACTGTATCTTAAGTAAAAAAAAACAAACTAAACACAAAGCGAAAATGTAGTTAACCATCATACTTATATGTCTGTAATATATATAAGTATGCTTATAGCATAAACGGTAGTGTGAGTACACTAAATCCTAATATATATTGCATCAATCATAAACAGTTTATTATCAGTTTATAAGTACAAGATATTCACAGGACCGCCTTTAATATTGATTGGACCCTGGGTCCCCCACCCCACACTCCCTGGCATTCAATCACACCCCCCAATATACCTTAAATGAAAGTGTGAGTTGTGATCAGCTCGTCTCTAGGTGCTCAGGCACCATGTGCAGGCCACCCCGTGGTGCCCCCCCCTAATCACCCTTTTCTACCCTCCTTCACTGTACTTCAGTAGTTCAGGTATAGATCAAACATACAACACATAGAAACACAGTATTGCGGGTATAGATCAACTGAATACAACATACAAACATTGTATTTGCAGTTATTAATAAATAACACATGAAACATAACATTGCAGGTACAGCGCAACTAAATAACACACAAAGCCAGCCTTGCAGGTATAGATCAACTGAAAAATCACAAGCAAACTCAGTATTGAACGTATGAATCAAATAAATAATACATGAAAACCCTAAATAGCAGATGTATTGTAGACCACAGGTCACACACCCTAAAGGCCAGTCCTGGCACCCAGACTGCACACATAGGACTTGACGAGCACCCAGATTGCATTTAAAGGACCTGCCCTAAACCCAGATTGGATGCATAAGACTTGTCATCTTTGTCAGCTGCCCCTTTTTGCCCTGTGGTAAAGACACCCCTGGACACTAATATTGTTTAGGCATTCTGGTGCAGATCCCAGAGAAGATAATAGCTGATCCACTGCTTATCAACCACAATAAAAACTTGGAAACAGATGAGACTGAGAATTTGAGTTTCAATTGGAGATGGCCTACTTTTGTTCCTTGGGTGGGCAGCCATGTCTTTTAGGAAGGTCAGGTCCAAGAGTCTTTTTGATTTGGGTGGGGGTTTTTTTGCACAAACCTACTAAGTCTATCCTCTCACTTCAGGATTGTATAAACCATTTCCCTAATTTCTCAATTTCCCTTTTTTAATATATTCAGGCGTATAGTTATCTAAACGAAGTATAACAACAGTTTACTGACAGGGACTAATCCAATAGTCTAGATTATGTTATACAGAAAACTGTCCACAAAGCACATTCCATCAAATTACTTTACACTCTCCTTCAAGGTGAGTCAGACACCTCACTGCTTCCTGGTTTATATACCTGGAGCAAACACATAGCTAATATTGACCGCTCAGATGTAATTAATGCAATATCATGCATATTCAGAGTATTGCCTTTTGCACCTAAACTTGGGAACTACCCGTATCTTTAATTTTTGCGGCAGTTTAGAAATGGTATTCAAAAAATGACTAATTGTCTCAAATGCAATTCTCCTGATGTGAACCTATACCAGGGTTTCTGGTTGTGCCAAAACACAAAAGGTGAGGCCGCCTTGGGTAGCCCACTGCAGGTAGTCTTGTCTATTTAAGCAGAGGATGGAGACAGAATTACACATCGGCAGCCAGGAAAACGGTGCTACACCATTGGATACAAGTGGATCCACCAAACCTAGCATTATTCAGGATTAAGTTTGATTCTCTTCCTTTTGGATTAGCTAGAAACATCAATGGCCAAGGAAAAGAGAACAACAATCTTCTTTGGGATTTGGCAGCCCTATATCTTAACTTTAGACGAGGCCATACAGCAACAAATTACCTACAACTCCATACTGTTGTTACGAGATGGGACGTCAATCCCAATCTCTTAATTCTAGGTACAATTTAACAGTTGCACAGACTTTTGATGAGATTGGACAACATTAATATCAACAATGTTTTTGCTTAATAGGAAGTATAAAACTTCTGTCTGGGTGGACACCCTGTGTCTGGGGGGATTGGTTGTATTGGGGAAGTTATGTTTTTTACTTTTGATTGGAGGGCAATTCAGTACAAGGTGGATTTCGTGTTTCAATGTATATAACTTGAACTGTCTAATATCAAAAACAATGCTTGTAATGCATGCTTGAGTGTTGCATAGAATATGTGATCAATACTTTACTGTTTTAATGATATGTTACCTTATCATCTCTAATAAACAGTTTTAAAAAATACAATCAATGCTCACTATCACATTTTGTGATACCTAAGCAGCAGGGTTACTAAACCTCATGTCACTGTGCTATAATCATTGTTATACGTCATGGGTATCCTTAACACCTACCATGGACTAGTGTCCAAACTTCAATGCCCTTTTAGGGGTATTGGAAGCCATAGGGAAGTAATCAGATGCAACTGTAAAGAGGATATTAAATAAGAATGGCGGAAATAAAAGTAGGGGTGATAGTGGACTAAATTAAATCAGTGAATAAAAATGGTTAAATGAAGGTGGGGAAATAAAAAGACATATTTCTTTAACTTTTTTCTGTTCTTCTCTGGGAATAGTTACATGGTTTACCAATTTATGGAGTGCAATTTCTCTGAATTTATTTTACCCTGCGCATTGAAATTCTGCATGACCGAACAGTCCTACATTGTTTGATTTCCAAACTATTTACATAACATGTGAATATGATCTAACTAAAAAAAGGACAAACATATTATTGATTGGCTGTATTTATCATCTTCCCATGCCATGATGAGTAAAAGCAACTTATCAGTTGCTGAAGTTTAAAAACATAATGCAAACATGACTTTAATAGACTGTTGTGGATAAAGGCATGTCCAGTATAATGGCCTTCTGTTTACTTCTATTAAAATATATACACATAATTGTATACACATAACGTGGGTTTCTAATACACATTAAGTGGCCAGAAATACCTTAAGACACACATGCAATTGATGAGTACCGATTGATCAGGTGTCTAAATTATTTATGGTGCATGAGGAACGTTCAGGAATTCAGGCAAATTAAGATGGGAACACCTCTGTGTTGTAGACGGCATTCATTGCACTCAGACGTCAAGGCGTGTACTCAACTTATCTGTACTGATTGACCGGGTGCTTCTCTGAAAGAAACAAAATATACAGTGTTTACTGGCTGATAATTTATAATGTGTTATGTTTGCTGCCAAGGAATGGTCATTCAAACAGTTGATTAATGTGTGTAAAATGATTTGGGCAACAGCATGATGTCACACTCTACAATAATTACATCATGTTGTCAAATGCACAATTTCCCCAGTAATGATCCTGAATATTGAGTCCAGAAAAAAACAGGAGGACAGGAGGACACACAACATGGTTGAAGTTTTCATGTCCTTCCTCCAAAAGAAAACCTCTTGGTGTAGGGTCACAAAATATCAAAAGATGCCTTTCAATTATTCCCTGATTTTGTGGCAGAGAGGCTGCCTACCGCTAACCGAAGCAGAAATCCTAGGCCTATTTGGCCTAAGCTAGAACTTACTTAAAGTTGGCTTTTTCAGGTGACCTGGTCATACTTTTGGGGTCATCCCTCCAATGTAACCTACCTGTATGTCCCTAAAAACCCTACTGTAGACCAGATATTTTTTTTTCATTTAAATAGAAATGTTTTGTTTTGTATATATTTGTGTTTGTTTTCTTGTTCGCCCGAATACGAATGCACAAGTCTAGTTATAAACATTAAACTGAAATAGATTGAATTCCTGATCTATTTAGATTATATTGTATATTATGATGTTCTATTTTGAGCTTTGTCATTGTTCAATAAGCTATACATTCTTTAAAGTAACCATTAAATATTTTGTTTGTCTTATGGGTGGGACATTTCATGCATGTCCAATTGGCGGTTCTTTTTAAAATGGAGACCAGCTACCTTTCAGGCATGTCTTATTTGTGAGAAACTGACACATTAGTTGCAAAACATTTAGGAGACAATAGATTTTACTGGTCAATTTATACAATGTAAAATTGTAGGTAATATTCACTCAGTCTAATAAACAACAGTGAGTTTTTGAAGAGTCTGTCACCCTCTGCTGACCAAAGAAATTGTATATATTGGATACTATTTGGATAAAGTCTAGTGCCTAAAGAAACATAGTATAAAAAAGATGAGTATAAGATTGTACTAATTTGTCTTATAATTAAATAATATTTTTTATATATTCACAAGATGACCCCGCTATTTTCTCTTTCTTTTTTTTTTTGCCTATTTGAGCATTTTAAATCTCTCTGCATTCCTCATTGCCTGTGGATGTGCTGTTGTACAATGGGCCGTTACAAGGGAGATCTCTGATCTCCTCAATTAACCTATTTACACAATGGATCACTATGCTGAGGTGGCATAGCCTCCATAACATGCAGTACCAGGCACTACACACCTTGAAAAAATGACACGTCAGTATATGACACGCTGTTCCAGGGCTCAGCAGCAAGGACAGTGGTTGCACAAAATACATCACTTATCTTCTATTTCCATGGCCAGATGCCTATCAACACTTACATACCTGGAGTAATGGTATAACTTCTAGTATATAGCACTGCAACCTGTGCTCTTAGCTCCCTTGTCTCTGGGATTTGCACTATTATTTATGTATTTACTAGTTTCAGAACAATGAATACGCATTTTCTTTTCCTTTGTGCACCACACAGTTGTCAATTTTGATTGAAAATAAAATATATGTTAAAATCCAACAACAACACCATTTTCCTGAATAACCAACCAAAAAGTTGTGGGTTAGAGCCTTATTTAAAGATTTAATTCAACCAGGCACATCAAACATATTTGTGCCAGCCAGGGCTGGACCGGGGATAATGAGACTTATTACTCATACTGGTTTGGGAAAAACCTTGCACCAAACTATAACCTTAAACGGTGTATAGGACCTAGCTATGTCCTGTCTAAAATATAAGTAAGGTGGTCCTCACCCTCGCTATATCATTCAACAGCAAAACAACAACATTTGGGGTAAATCTGAACCCACTATGATCCTCTAAAACCCCTCCAAAGAACTCTGGCCATGTTAAGGGAGGGGCTCAGATTTCTAACACAAGCCTTGCCACCCAATATGCAAACAAATGCCCCAAGATCCAAACCATAACTAGATAAGAACCTGGAACAATAAATTACCGGTATAATTGAAAATGAACATAAATATTGGATTCCTATCTACAAATCACGTTAGCAGAAATGGCTCAGTGGCAGCTCCAATTCTGAAGGCCTGCAGGGAGAAATTCCAGATTACCATTACACTGAGGCAGACATTTACAGAAAATGGCAAATCAGTAAGTGCGGACCCATGAACTAAGACCCAGAATGTAATCGTTCAGATGTAGAGCCCAACCCCAGCAGACCAAAAGCCCTGGGTTATGGCCATGTCATGCATGCTTCAATTTTGTAACTGTATCAATCTTTAAAGAGAAGGCCTCTTATACAGGAACCAGGAATCCTAGAGTATTCCTTGGACCACGGCTGAACAAATCCTAGGAGACAATCTCTATTTCCTAACTCAACCAAAAACATTGCCAGTACCCAAAATAGCTGGGGATTGGGGAAAACCTTAAGTGTATATGCAGGGTTCTGCAGAATCCTCCCATGCATTTGCAAAAAGCAGAACACAAAAAATGAACCAATCTGCTATCCTATGATGGGTGTAATGTTCCATTAAATGACAACAGAATAAGCTAATTAGGATAGTCTGTTATAATTATTTCCGTTTGGGCCTGGGGTCTAGTCCAGTTTTAATGCAGAACTGGATAGGGTATTGATTTAGATACCACCTAGAACCTCAAACATGACCCAACGTCAGATTTTTTTGTCTTCCTGTGCTTTACATAGGAATCAATATTCAGTATACATGCAGAATTTACAGAACCTTGTTTAAATTAGTCTCAATAGCCATATAGTGTTTTATTTCTTTGCACACAGTAGGCACTCCATGATCCCTATTGATCGTGTCATATGTGGTTTATGGATCTGCTATACAGTATATAGAGCTTCAAATATAAAAGTGCAATAATTAGTTTGAGCACTAGATGGGGGTAACTCTACAGGATAAAACAGTGAACAGATTACGTTTACATTAAATATATATATATACTATTTAGAGACCAGTTTAATGTTTAATGTATGCTATTATTTACCCAATTTAAACAGCACATCCCTCTACATCCCTCTACACCTAGAATGTAAGTTCCCGCGGGAACAGGGCCCTCCATTCTTCTTGTATCTGTATGTCAATTGCTTGTCATTTTGTACTTGTCGTTATCTGTAAAATTTTTACCTTGTACAGCGCTGCGGAATCTGTTGGCGCTTTATAAATAAAGTATAATAACAATATTAATACATGTTAAAAAAGGTGTTTCCTTTATATGCCAAATAGCAATACGCTCCCACCATCCCTTAGCGCTTTTTAAAAAAATATATAAATGATAGCACATGCAGTACACAACATATTGCACAATTGGGGGCCCCAGGACAATTTTCGCACCAGGGCCCTGTGGTTTCTAGTTACACCCCTGATACTGGAAATACTGTATTTTGAAGTCTTGTTTTTGCTTGAAATGTACATTTATGAAAGCAATCTTCAGTATTGTTGCTGACCATGTCCATCTCTTTATGACCACAGTGTACCCATCTTCTGATGGCTACTTCCAGCATGATAATGCACCATGTCACAAAGCTCACATCATCTCAAACTGGTTTCTTGAACATGACAATGAGTTCACTGTACTCCAATGGCCTCCACAGCAACTAGATCTCAATCCAATAGAGCACCTTTGGGATGTGGTGGAACGGGAGATTTGTATTATGGATGTGCAGCCGACAAATCTGCAGCAACTGTGTGATGCCATCATGTCCATATGCACCAAAAATCTACCACGAAGAATTAACACAGTTCTGAAGGCAAAAGGGGGTCCAATCCGGTACTAGCAAGGTGTACCTAATAATGTGGCCAATGAGTGTATATGTCCCAATCAAGGGAAAATAATCTATGGAGGGAAAAGATGTTGGCTCTCAGCTGAAACCCTTGTGGGAAGTCAGAACTATTTAAATTTTGTTCCAGAAAACATGTGTGTTGGCAAGAGTGTGTACATCCGTGCAAAGTGAGAGTGTATGTGGAAAATGTGTGCTACTGCTTATGTTACTGGGGGGGCAAGGGGCCGTAGGGGTTAAATATAGCATCCCTCTGAGTGCCAAATACTCCACTGACCAGGAGGCCAGGTTCACGAAGATTAGGAAGAAGAAAGAAGACACAGGGAGAAACAGACTAAGATAGAATAATAAATATGTTGAACGTAAAGCTGCATAAGCTTGAACGTAAATAAAATCTCTAAAACACATAGTCCCGTATATGGCTAAAATAATTTTGGGTTGGTCAAAGCTTCATCGTAGAAACAAAAATGTAATACCGATATGTTTTTTATGATCAGTAGTTGAAGGCAAAATGATCAACTGGTCCGCTTCCAGGTACTGAACCAAAGAAAGCCATTTGAGCTCATTAGCGGCTCCAGTGCCTCTTAACGCAATAGAAACTCCTTTCTGATGGCTAGCAAGGAGTTAGCTGGATCTAACACGATCATGAGGAGATTGCCCACAAAGCATACATGGGAACTTCTGGGCTCCGGCTACCTGGACGCGGCCAGGACTGCACACTGACATTGGTGGGAGGTCCCGCTGATGTCAGTGGGAGGTCCGGGTGGCGTCGGTAGGAGGTCCGGCTGATGTCGGTGGGAGGTCCCGCTGATGGCAGCGGGAAACACCCCCATTTAAAGGAAAAATGGGCAGGGAGCAGGGCGTATCAAGACCCCGCCACCCGGAGAACTGGAGAAGCAGTGCTCACCCGGCAAGTTCCCAGGTATGCCACAAAGGCAGCAAGCTTGTGTTGGACTGGCCCAACCCTAGCCCCTGTCTGGTGCTGTTAGACTGGCGGAGACGTACCATGTATAACAAACTGGTTTTCTACGGCCACAAAGCTGATTTCATCCGTATGTACCCTAAACATGTACAATAGGAGTGGCTTATTGCCGTCACTTACTTTTTTCTATTAAATAGTTAACCCTGGTGAGTGAATTTACCAGTTGCTTGCATCTTAATGCATTGTGCTGTACTCAGCATTGCTCCATTGAATCAGGCCCACTGCCTTTCAATAAAATAATTCTATAAAATGTCTACATGTAAATACTTTCTGTCCAACTTAGACTATAGTTGTACTGTTTTCAGGCTTCCTATAATGGGAACTCAGATGATTTTCTTGGTCTAAAATGAGAGCTTTGCAGGCAGATACTGTACGTCCTTGCTTTGTACATTTTTCTTATGACTCAATAATACAACCTTGGATGTGTTCCAGAATTCAAGCTAGGAAACAAATGTTGATTCTATAATTGTGGTGCATTTATCTATCATATTAGATGTAGATTGTTCTATCTTTGTTAGATGTTTTGATGTCATTACAGTAGACTATAATATGTCTTGTTTATCATCTAACTGGGTGGGACTTGTTAAGTGAAATCAGCATCTGCTCAATATTGTTTTTTGGGTTTAGTACAGTCTAAGGTTTTCAAAATAAATGGAGAAACATGAGAACTTACATAAGCAAATGGAAAATAAAAATAAGTATTGAAGAAAACAGCAAATATGTTTTGGTATCAAATGCAAGTTATGGCCCACAAATCGTAAATATTGAAAAAGACAGGATCACAAACGTCCCACCATACCAGTTTGGAAAGGTTTTATTTTTTCTTTTCCAGACAGTATAGGATGCATATTAAAGTACTCACAAAATAGTTTAATTTGCATTAAATATTGATGAGGCTGATTGGGCATTAGACTGTTGTTTTGAGCTGTTTTCCTTTAAAGGATGCAAAATTGTGTGGTCTTCATAATTAAAGGTATCGGGTTGTATTTGTGTTGCCTAAAGGAGACAAGAGAGGAATAAAGAATAAACTAAGAGCAGATATTTATCAATTCCAATGGAATTTATAGGTTTTTAAGCTAGAATGTAGAAAGAATGAAGGAAGTTCCAGGAAATACGTTGTGGACCAATATGCGGAAAATACGGTATGCTTATACAAAATGTAAGTGTTTACCTGGCTGAAAGCATCACTTATGGGAAATTCCTGATGTCCAGAAAAACATCTTATGTTCATGAAGAACAGGTGGTTATAATATATATTATATAACATAGGATTCTTCTTAGAAATACCAGGATAGAACTCTTATCAGGACCGGCGCCACCTATAGGCAAAGAAGGCGCCCGCCTAGGTCATTCAGTAAGCGCGGCCGCGGTCACTATGAGGAGAGGTGGGGTATAAGTGGGTGTGGCAAAATGGGAGGGGCTTGTGGGGTGGAGCCAGGGGGCGGCAAAATTATGTTTTGCCTAGGGTGGCAAAAATCCTTGCACCAGCCCTGACTCTAAATCAATTTTCTAAATTGGAATGACACATGGGCACATTAGAAATATTGTGCATTTCACCTCTGGATAGTCACAGTGTAATAAAGTCTAACAACTATTTACAAAAAACAATCTCTCACTTTATACTCCAAACATGGGATGGGACCAATCATTTCATAAGTATTTTAATATAAACAATTGTCATATCTGATTTAAGAACACACTTGCTCAAAAAAACATCTAGCTTCCTGTAGGCATGATGCAACCAAAAGGTAAGCACGGACATGCTATGTAGCGGACATTTGTGACCAGACATTCTGAAGAACATAGAGTCTTCTGCCCCACTATGCCCTCTGTGAACCAGACAGGATTATCTCCACAGGGTGCCCAGCCAGGGCTCCTGCCTGGCGATCGGAGGAAGATATCAGAGGTGGGGGTCTGTTTGTGGAGGCTAATCCCTTTATCTCCCCTATCGTTCCTGGGAGACCTGAATCCCCCAGCTAAAGGGGGCAGTTCTATCACTCAGATTTCTCATTCTGTGTGTTGATGTGATTATGTGAATATATATATATCTGTGTACACTAAAGCATTCTTAATGTTATACCCTACACTGAGTCTCGGCTAGTGACTGGGAAACCGGGGAAAGAGTGTGTTGTCCCAGGCTGAGGGAGCACAAGTGAGCGGATGTAGTCGGCCGGACTATTCAGCTCCGTGACATGGCCATAAAAGGTTAATCAAATTTACTTAAATTAATGTAGTTGTCCATTTTAAGGCTTCATTTATAAAGTACCTGGCCCCATCTGATGGTCATTAATACTTCTACTTCATTTTTTCTTTGCAATGTAAATTAGCTCTTTTTTATCTCACAAAACAAGACACTGCGATTCTCAGAATACCCCACCCTTCTGCTCCAAGAACAGGATGAGAAGGATAATGATATGAAGTTAGCTGCCCAAATTCTCATTTCAATAACCTCTGCATTTTTACAGTAAATTATATACTAAGCCTTATGTAGCACAACACAGAAGAGGCAATAAAACAACCCAAGAGAAGTTGTCTACGTGCATGTGAGGTGGCAAATTTACAACAGCAAACTAGTACAAAAAATCCATCTTACAAATTTCCTAAGCAAACTTGTATTTGTACTTTGAAAATAAAAGAGGTGACGACACACACACTTAATTGCAGCTGAGTTGATCACATTTGAAAAAAAAAACAAGAGGCTCTAGTAGCCTCTTTCAGAGAAATGATATGACAAGAAGTGAAAGCCTCTACAATTAGAGGGCCAGAGGTTTAGATGCGCTTATACACTGAGCGGGATGTGGATACTTGGAATGGTATGTTACTATAAATGATAGAGGTTAATACAGTCATGATATTTTCAGACTGCATAAGCCTGAGGGCCATGGTTCGCCATTACATTAGACTATATGGGCCAAATGTGCAGTCAAATTTGTTTCTATATACATATAGGACAAATTATGAATCAGACACAGAACACTCAATACATGTTACAAGATCGTTGTATTCAGGGGCGTATTCATGGGTGTAACTAGACTTGCGCATTCGTCTTCGGGCGAACATGAAAACGAGCACGAAGAGGCCGTTTTTTTGTTCGTTCCGAAGACACGCCGAAGAGAATACAGTGCCGGCAAAACGTAGGAGAAGACGAAGACTCACAACCACGAAGAATCGAAGATTCTTCGTGATCGTCTTAGTTTTTGCCGCGCAGCCGCCAAAATTTCAAACAGGAGTGAGCTGATCTCGTCTGTCCAATCAGCTCACTCTTGTGACGTCACGCTAAGGGTCTCGTCCAATGCCTGTGCTGCTGTTTTTTGAATTCTGAAGGCGCCTTTATAAGACCAGAGCTTGCCTGAGAGATCCATTCATTTTTCGCTGTGACTGCTTTGGCAACACTGCTGTGCTGCATCCGAGCGTTACAGAGAGAGATTGTTCTGTTCTGTGTGAGACTGGTAAGCCTTAGCCTGCCATTTCTCACAGTGTACTTCATCCTCACTTCAGTGCTACTTAATATAATTAATAATAATAATTTGATTAATTTATTTTTTTTTATTTAATTTGTCATCAACTGTAGTGTAAGTGCTGTTGAGTTGACAGTGCACCCAGTGCCTCAGTGGCACTGGGGTGCCCTTGCCCTGGGCTGGCACTAGTGCCTATTGCCTGTCCTGCTTAAATAAATTAAATAGAATTTATAAATAATAATTTAATAGAATCTATAATTTAATAGTTCATTATTATATATATATATATTTGTCAGTCATATATATATATATATATTCTATAGTATACTAGTGTAGAGTGTACTGTAGACATTCATCTACTAGTGTCTAATTTAAAATCAGTAATATTAATTAATATAATTAATAATTGAATTCATTATAAAATTATATATATATTTGTCAGTTATAGTTAGTAATAGTATACTAGTGTAGAGTGTACTGTAGACATTCAAGACATCTACTAGTGTCTAATCTAAAATCAGTAATATCAATAATTCTATAATTCTTTCTTGTCTTAATAGTTAATTAAATTAGCTATAAATAAAAGTAATAATATAAAATAATTACTACTAGCGTGTAGTTCAGCTAATCTTATTAGTACTGGTGCTGCAGCTCTATAGTTTGTGCTTTGTTTTAGCAACAGCAAGAGACCAAGTCAATTTTTCTTAATTAATCTTTCATTTTATTTCATTTGTTTTGCTCACCTCAGTCCATCAGTGAAGTGAACTTGTTGGGCTAGTGAGTGCAGCCGCATAAGTGCTGTGTTTTTTTTTGATCAGCAAGCAGTGACGTTAACTGTTTTGCAAAGATTTTCTCATTTATTTTACATTTTATTTCAATTTTATTAAAAGTACCCTTAGTGTTTTGCTCACCTCAGTCCATCAGTGAAGTGAACTTGTTGGGCTAGTGAGTGCAGCCAGCAGTGAAGCTAACTGTTTTGCTGTGACATTTTATTTTATTTCTAATTCTTTTCAAGAAAAATTGACTGTGACGAGCTGTACTAAGCAAAGCTTCAAGCTACTAGCTGTAGTACTAAAATAATTCTAATCTTCTTTAATCTTAATCTATAATATATTATAAATAATATATAACAATATAAATTCTAATTCATAATCTATAATATAAGTAATTCTAATTCTAAATTCTAATTCATAATCTATATTCTTCTATCTATAATACATAATATATAAGTAAATTATTTCTAATCTATTAATATTATATAATTTAATATTAATTAATAAATCATATACTGAATCTGATTTAACCTCACTTTAGCTTAGTGGGTTTGAGAGCGTCTGCCTAGAGGTAGACTTATAGTAAGGAAATATAGCTTTAGGCAGGGCCGGACTGGGACTGAAAAGCAGCCCTGGAAAAATTTGGAGACCAGCCCCATATAGTTTATCTCACGGTGAAGCTCTTATACCCACACGCACCCCTTATACACACCCGAGTCACACTATGTGCAATTCTTTTTATCTCATTATTTGTATTAAAATGCCAGAAAGCAAAAGTGTTAAAAGGCCCTAATAAATGAAATACATTACACATAATAGGATCAAAACATTTACTACTGCGAACATTGTTAGATGAAAGAGTTCCATTTTATTTAGTGGAACAAAACACTGATCACATTATTCTTCACGATATTCTGGTAAGAAACTTTTATTTCTTTATTAATTCATGTAGACTATTTTTTTCCATATTTAATAAAAGCTATGATTGAGACATATTTGGTTTTTATTTCCTTTCATTTGACAACCTACCCCCGAGTTATGCACCTCTGCCCCCAGGCTTGCCACCCTGATATGCCTTCTAACCCCCTATATGCCACTCTGCCTCCAGAAATGCCTTATACCCCCTATATGCCACTCTGTCCCATGATATGCCTTCTAACCCCCTATATGCCACTCTGCCATATAGGGGGTTAAAAGGCATATCATGGGGCACTCTGCCTCCAGAAAAGCCTTATGCCCCACTATATGCCACTCTGCCTCCCTGATATGCTTTATACCCTCTCTTTATACCCTCACTCTGCATCCAGAAATGCCTTATACCCCTATATGCCACTCTGTCCCATGATATGCCTTCTAACCCCCTATATGCCACTCTGCCATATAGGGGGTTAAAAGGCATATCATGGGACAGAGTGGCATATAGGGGGGTATAAGGCATTTCTGGAGGCAGAGTGGCATAAAGGGGGTTAAAAGGCATATCATGGGGCACTCTGCCTACAGAAAAGCCTTATGCCCCCTATATGCCACTCTGCCTCCCCAATATGCTTTATACCCTCCTATATGCCCCTCTGCCCCATGACATCCCTTTTAACTCCCTTTATGCCACTCTGCCTCCAGATATGCCGTTGACCCCCTATATGTCACTCTGCATCCAAAAATGCCTTATACCCCTATATGCCACTCTGGCATATAGGGAGTTAAAAGGCATATCATGGGACAGAGTGGCATATAGGGGGGTATAAGGCATTTCTGGAGGCAGAGTTGCATAAATGGGGTTAAAAGGCATATCATGGGGCACTCTGCCTCCAGAAAAGCCTTATACCCCCCTATATGCCACTCTGCCTCCCTGATATGCCTCAACCCTCCTATATGCCACTCTGTCCCATGATATGCCTTCTAACCCCCTATATGCCACTCTGCCATATAGGAGGTTAAAAGGCATATCATGGGACATTTTTGTTTACTTTATATGGCAAGCCGATCCAGCTTGCCATATTAAATAAAAAATAATATATGCAAACAGGGAAAAGAAAAAATGTCGGTGCGCTAAGCTAGTCTCAGGCTCAAATAATACAAATATGTAATACGAGGCCTACCAAACAGGTGTAAGCATGCAGCAAGAAACAGTGTATTGGCTGTACAATGTATACAAAAAACAAAAACTGTCTGCGCTTCTTACCCTAATAAAGTTGGCAACAAATATATAAACATAATATAAATGAGAGGTTTTGGTTATATGAATTGGCCAAAGCATAATTAAGCTCACCCGCCACGTCAAGGCACACTCTCAATAGGGTGAGAACCTACTCTCACTTCCTACATAGTGGACACACAAAGCAGTTTATACTGCTACCAAAACCTTATTAATGTGTTGGGGGAGGTGCAATTAAACCTCCTCCCCATTAACCCCTGGACAGCAGGCCTCGTATTACATATTTGTATTATTTGAGCCTGAGACTAGCTTAGCGCACCGACATTTTTTCTTTTCCCTGTTTGCACGTATTTGAGGTTGTTGGCTCCTCATCAGTCTGGTTGCAGCTTGCTGTCCAGGGGTTAATGGGGAGGAGGTTTAATTGCACCTCCCCCAACACATTAATAAGGTTTTGGTAGCAGTATAAACTGCTTTGTGTGTCCACTATGTAGGAAGTGAGAGTAGGTTCTCACCCTATTGAGAGTGTGCCTTGACGTGGCGGGTGAGCTTAATTATGCTTTGGCCAATTCATATAACCAAAACCTCTCATTTATATTATGTTTATATATTTGTTGCCAACTTTATTAGGGTAAGAAGCGCAGACAGTTTTTGTTTTTTGTAAAAAATAATATATGCCACTCTGTCCCATGATATGCCTTCTAACCCCCTATATGCCACTCTGCCATATAGGGGGTTAAAAGGCATATCATGGGACAGAGTGGCATATAGGGGGTATAAGGCATTTCTGGAGGCAGCGTGGCATGAAGGGGGTTAAAAGGCATATCATGGGGCACTCTGCCTCCAGAAAAGCCTTATGCCCCCTATATGCCACTCTGCCTCCCCGATATGCTTTATACCCTCCTATATGCTCCTCTGCCCCATGATATACCTTTTAACCCCCTTTATCCCACTCTGCCTCCAGATATGCCTTTTGACCCCCTATATGTCACTCTGCATCCAGAAATGCCTTATACCCCTATATGCAACTCTGGCATATAGGGGGTTAAAAGGCATATCATGGGACAGAGTGGCATATAGGGGGGTATAAGGCATTTCTGGAGGCAGAGTGGCATATAGGGGGACACACTTACATACACACACATGCCGATTTTTTTTTGTTTTTAACAAATACAAAAAACATTATACAGTACAAAAAATACATTATTTTACTCACCTTCTACTTCTCTTGACTTCCTGGTAGCTGCACACTGTTCTCCTCTATGCTGACAGGATGTCACTGACGTGCGAGGGGGCGGAGCTTCCACCTCACGCTGCTCCCATCACTATGCAGCCATCAGACTGCTGGGAATGTAATCTGAACGGCCGGTGCGTGCTGATGCCGCCGGCCGGAGCTACTTTAACACTTTTTTTTTAATTTATATGGTAAGCTGGATCGGCTTGCCATATAAAGTAAAAAAAAAGTATTAAAGCAGAGCCGGCCGGCGGCATCAGCACGCACCGGCCGTTCAGATTACATTCCCAGCAATCTGATGGCCGCATAGTGATGGGAGCAGCGTGAGGGGTGAAAGGTCAGTGCGAGGGGGCGGAGCTTTCACCCCTCACACTGCTCCCATCACTAGACGGCCATCGCACACGGCTGCTGGGTGCTGATGCCGGCCGGCCGGCCGCATCAGCACCCAGCGGCCGCTTTGATTAGATTTCGGGAAGCCTGGGGGGCAATTGCCCCCCTGCCCAGCCCGCCCCTGGCACCGAGGGAGGCGTTCATTGCCATTTGCAGCCGCTCTGCGGCTGTCTTCATGGTAAGTCTGCCGGCCGCCCAGCCCACGGACCTTCCGGCCCACCGGGAAATTTCCCGGTATCCCGGTGGGCCAGTCCGGCCCTGGCTTTAGGCTAGCATAGTAGTAGGCTAAGCTCTTAGGCCCGTGTAAATTCAAATTAAAGATAAAATACTGCTAGTTATTAAATAGTTAATCTTGAGTTAATAATTTAAATAACTTTAGCACTTTGGCAGATTGCACACAGCACAGTGCAGTAGTGCATAGTTTTACTTTTTAAGCAGTAGCACTGAAGAGAACTTCCTCTAATTTTTTGTCTTTAATTCGTTTTTCCTTTTTTGTTATTTTTATTTTTTTTTATTTTTTTTATAGTTTTTTAAACACTACACTACACTACACACACAACACAAAATTTGAAATGGATCCTCCTTTTGGGACTAAGGAGGGACAAGCTCCATCTACCACCGCCACCACCAGCACCACCACCAGCACCACCACCAGTTCTAAGATGCAGCCTTTGCGTCAGTCTAGTCGGCCAAGTAGGCCAAGCTCTCGCTTATCATTTGGGGAAGCATTGCTTGAAGGATCATCAAGTAAAGGAAAGGCACCAAAAGCAGGCAGTAGTAGTGCGGCTAGGCCCACAAGCTCTATGTTTTTTTACGGAAAGCCTAAAGCACCAGAAGCACGTTCAAAGTTAAAGGGTAGCACAAGTAGTACCAGCCCAGTGACTAAAAAGAAGTGCCTTTTGCCCCAAGCAGCATCTTCCCCATCCACCAGCAGCATGCAAGGTACCAAGCAGAGCCAAATTAGCAGCAAGACTCAGAGGGGTCCCAAACCAAAGTGATCTCATTCCTTTGTAGGGAAAACCACCACCACCACCACCCCCACCTCTACCGCCTCTACCACCACTAGTGCTGCGCCTACTGTTCCCACTGGTACCGCCACGCCATGTCCTCCTAGTACCTCTAGCAAGCCACCAAGTCCAAAATTTTTGTAAAGACAGTTAGAGAGAGGGCTACACATAGTGGAGGACCTAGCGAGGTAGCAGAGGAGCCTGAGACTGAGAGGCCAAGTGCAGAGTCTATTCTTCCTGCTCGCACTACTACTAGTCACGAGTCTCACGACGATATCAGTCTTAGCTCCAGCCTAGCAGGAATTCCATTCGATCTGGCTAATGAAGAGCTAGACTATGAGCCAGAGGAAGTAGAGGAGATGAGTGGTCAGGAATCAGATTCCTCAGGGAGCAGTGTCCAAATGACTAGTGCACAATTTTCCCCTGAGCCTCCACCTTCTCCGCTACGATCATCACCACCACCACCAGCAGCAGCAGCAAAACCTAGCAAATCTTAAGCAATTAGCAGTCCCACTATGGCCAGTACTGTTACCACCAGTCCCACCACCACTAGTTCTGCCTCTGTTCATCCACCCCGAGCAGTAGGAGCAGCACCCAAGGCACACTCCAAGGCTATGCGCGCCCCAATTTGGGAGCACTTTGAAAATGTTGAAGAAGGGCGCTATGGAAAGTGCAAACATTGTGGGAAGCTAATAAGCAGAGGGAAAGTGTCTGGCCATTTTACCAGTGCTAGCATGAAGCATCACCTCAGCACTCAACACAACGCTGTGCTATTGGGGAAAGATGCAGAGGGAAAACTTAGTGCAGGCAGCATAGCTGGTGGCCGTGGAAAAACCCCAACAGCTTCTTCTTCTGAGCCAATAGCAGCAGCAGCAGCAGCAGCAGCAGCAACTAGTGCTGGCAGCCAGAGACCAAGGCAGGTTGGAGCACTGCATGTCCAGCCCACCCTGGAACAATTTGTGGCATTCCAATCCAAAAGGTCAATGCCCAAACAGCAGGCCAATAAAGTAACGCGACTGATTGGTCAGTTCATTGCTGTTGGAGGGGCATCCTTCTCTATGATCGAAGGGGAGCCTTTCAAACAATTGATGGCGGCTGTGGCTCCACAATATACAGTTCCGTCACGTTCCACTTTCAGCAGGAACATTGTCCCCTCATTGTATTGGTCCTGTGTTGCAGCAGTGAAAGAGGAGCTTTCCAAGGCTGCTGGTCAGTCTGTTCATTTCACTACAGATTTGTGGAGTGCACCTAGCGGCCAGCATGCCTTTCTTTCTTTGACAGCACACTGGTGGCAGCCCGGTGTGTCTAAGGAAGCTGCTGCAGCAGGCTACCGATCTTTCCTTCTCCATGCAGAAGTGATGGATGAAAAGCACACTTCCCAAAACATTCTGCATGCGATGAGGAAAATGTTTAGCCTTTGGGTGGGAGCAGAGGCGGGCACCAATGTTGAAGTTGAAGACGGAGGTGCCAATATGGTGAAAGCGCTGCGAGATGGTCATATTGTTGGTGTGCGCTGTGCAGCCCACATCATCCATCTTGTAGTGAAGGCAGCAATGTCAGAAGGAACTAATGTGGCAGCAGTAGTTCTGTCCCGCTGCAGAAAGATCGCTGGGCACTTTCACCATAGTGTTAAGGCTAGCCAACTTTTGAGGGAAGAGCAAGAGAGGTCAGGTCTTCCCGTACACTGCCTACGTCAGGATGTCAGTACACGGTGGAACTCCAAGTTAGACATGCTCGAGAGGATTTTGGAGCAGCAGAGGGCAATCCATAATCTTGCCTCAGAGCACAATATTGGGATTACCTCTCCATTGAATAGGGAGGATTGGACAGTGATCGCCCAGCTAGTGGCAGTCCTTAAACCATTCAGGGATGCCACAGAAAATTTAAGATCAAACACTGCCAGTCTGGCCCAGGTAATCCCAGTGTTCTCCCATCTAGGCAGCAAGATGGATGTGTTCCTTGGAAACCGTGAGGCTGTTCAAGGTGGCACTCTACATCCTGACATAGCAGCCATAGTCAGGAAGCTGAAGGATCTGCTAAAAGTACACCTTCGCAAACGAATGGAAGAGAGTCCCGAAATGATGCTAGCGTGCCTTTGCGATCCAAGAATTAAGGGAAAGCTAGCTTTGAAATTTAATGTTCTCAGTAGCTACCGGGAGCAATTGGTCAACAAGGTGCGTGACTGGCAGCGTAAAATGGGAATGCTGTCCGAGGAGGGAGAGGTGCAGGAGGAGGAAGAGATGATGTGGTCTGCTACTCCTAGCAGCAGCATCAGCAGCAGTGCCACAAGCAGCACAACACAGCTGAGTGGAGCAGCTGCGTTTTGGGAAGAGGCACTTGGGAGTATAGTTGGACCATCTGACAGAGCTAGCAGCAGAAAGGAGAGTAGTGCTGCTGAAATGGTCAAACTTTACCTCTGTGAAGTTCCTTCTGCGCCTAATGTTGATCCTCTTAGCTACTGGGATGAAAAGAAGAGTGTGTGGCCTGCACTCTCATGGGTTGCGCAGCAGCTACTATCATGTCCGCCAACCACTGTTCAAAGTGAGCACGTGTTTTCTATGACTGGAAACATACTGAGTCCACAGCGCTCACGCATGGCACCTCATCTGATGGAGCAGATTGCCTTCCTTAAATTCAATCTGCCCAAGTTGGGTTACCCAGCTCTTAGCTTGGAAAGTTAATTTTTTTTATCTGTAATGTTTAAGGTAGTTTCTCCCCCTGGTTGCACGTGTTTGCGGTGTGGCAACGTCTGCTACCTCCGCCGGTGTAGCCAATTTACGCTAGGGCCTAGTGTCTGAGTTCTGGAAGTCCGCTCCCAAACGCCATGGACTGATTCACCTTTTTCCTTTTCCAACGGTGCTGCTGGTGGTGGTGCCAGCATCTTTTGCCAGTTCGCTTCCTGGCTGAAATCATGCCTCAAATGTCCCTAATGGAGAGGGTAGTTTCTCCCCCTGGTTGCACTTGCTGCGGTGTGGCAATGCCTGCTACCTCCGCCGGTGTAGCCAATTTACGCTAGGGCCTAGTGTCTGAGTTCTGGAAGTCTGCTCCCAAACGCCAAGGACTGACAGTCTTTGGATGCTTTGCCCTGGGGTGAAACAGGTGAGCGGGTCGTCAATTGCCCACTCATTCGCCTTTTCCAATGCTGCTGCTGCTGCTGGTGGTGCCAGCGTCTCTTCTCTGCCAGTTCGCTTTCTGGCTAGTGTCATGCCTTAAATGTCCCTAATGGAAAGGGTAGTTTCTCCCCCCTGGTTGCACTTGCTGCGGTGTGGCAACGCCTGCTACCTCCGCCAATGTAGCCAGCTTACGCTAGGGCGTTGTGTCTGAGTTCTGGAAGTCCGCTCCCAAACGCCAAGGACTGACAGTTTTTGGATGCTTTGCCCTGGGGTGAAACAGGTGAGCGGGTCGTCAATTGCCCACTCATTCGCCTTTTCCAATGCTGCTGCTGCTGCTGCTGCTGCTGCTGCTGCTGGTGGTGGTGCCAGCGTCTCTTCTCTGCCAGTTCGCTTCCTGGCTAGTGTCATGCCTTAAATGTCCCTAATGGAGAGGGTAGTTTCTCCCCCCCTGGTTGCACTTGCTGCGGTGTGGCAACGCCTGCTACCTCCGCCAATGTAGCCAGCTTACGCTAGGGCCTAGTGTCTGAGCTCTGGAAGTCTGCTGCCAAACGTCTAGGACTGACAGTGTTTGGATGCTTTGCTCTGGGGTGGAACAGGTGAGCGGGTCGCCAATTGCCCACTCATTCGCCTTACCCAATTCTGCTGCTGCTGCTGGTGGTGGTGCCAGCGTCTCTTCTCTGCCAGTTCGCTTCCTGGCTAGTGTCATGCCTTAAATGTCCCTAATGGTAAGGGCAGTTTCTCCCCCCTGGCTGCGTCTGTTTGCGGTGTGGCAACGCCTGCTACCTCCGCCGGAGTGGCCAGCTTACGCTAGGGCCTAGTGTCTGAGCTCTGGAAGTCTGCTGCCAAACGTCTAGGACTGACAGTGTTTGGGTGCTTTGCCCTGGGGTGAAACAGGTGAATGGGTCGCCAATTGCCCACTCATTCGCCTTTCCCAATTCTGCTGCTGCTGCTGCTGGTGGTGGTGCCAGCGTCTCTTCGATGCCAGTTCGCTTCCTGGCTAGTGTCATGCCTCAAATGTCCCTAATGGTAAGGGCAGTTTCTCCCCCCTGGCTGCCTCTGTCTGCGGTGTGGCAACGCCTGCTACCTCCGCCGGAGTGGCCAGCTTACGCTAGGGCCTTGTGTCTGAGCTCTGGAAGTCCGCTGCCAAACGTCTAGGACTGACAGTGTTTGGGTGCTTTGCCCTGGGGTGAAACAGGTGAGTGGGTCGCCAATTGCCCACTCATTCGCCTTTCCCATTTTTCAATGCTGCTGCTGGTGGTGGTGGTGCCAGCATCTCTTCTCTGCCAGTTCGCTTCCTGGCTAGTGTCATGCCTCAAATGTCCCTAATGGTAAGGGCAGTTTCTCCCCCCTGGCTGCGTCTGTTTGCGGTGTGGCAACGCCTGCTACCTCCGCCGGAGTGGCCAGCTTACGCTAGGGCCTTGTGTCTGAGCTCTGGAAGTCCGCTGCCAAACGTCTAGGACTGACAGTGTTTGGATGCTTTGCTCTGGGGTGAAACAGGTGAGTGGGTCGCCAATTGCCCACTCATTCGCCTTTCCCATTTCCTTTTCCATTTCCATTTCATTATTTTCCTTCTGATACACAACCAACCAAACATAACACACACAATAACACAAATAACACAGTGACATAACACATAACACACATAACACATATAACACAGTGACAAGTGACAACACACATAACACACATAACACATATACAATGCAAAAATCACAAGGACCTTTCCTCTTGTTATTTGTCCTGGCCTTCATTTCTACACTCACTAGCATTAACGCTATAACTCACACTTCATACTATAACATTTTTCCATCCACATACCTGCCAACAGACCCAACTTTTTCAGGGACAGTCCTGCTTTTTTCCAGTCCTGTCCCATCTAATTTAGCTAAACTAGGTATGCAAATACACGTTGGTAGTTATAGCTCGGTAGGTAGCACTAGTATAAACATTAAATAAATATAATAAAGTACTAAATAATAAATCTAACTTTAAAATACATTTAAATAAACCCCTAATTTTTTTTTAAAACCCATTAAAATTAAATTATTATTTAGACATAATACATCTTTAACCAAAGCAGTGCACTGCTACTAATCTTAAACATAACCGTACATTAACTCTAAGCTATTTTTTAGTTCTTGTCCAACATTTTTCCATCCGCATACCTGCCAACACACCCAAGATTTTGGTGGACAGTCCTGCTTTTTTCCAGTCCTGTCCAGTAAAAGTTGGGTTGTTGCAAAGTATGCCATTGTAAATAGGTAGCAAATGTTAGGCATGTATTACAAGTGGTCCAAAATCAATTTAAAAATGTAAAATAATCCCTATTCTTTTATTAAACATCTATGGATGTGTGATTGTGTATGATAAACGGAGGCCAAGTTCCTTGGAGCATTTGTCTCTAGGTCATTTTGTGTACAGTACACCTCAGTACGTGTGTGCAACTCTATTGGTCGTTTCGGCAGGGGGCTGGCCTGCCATCAACGAATGAAGTGCGTTCTGCAATTCACTAGTTGATGCCAGACCAGCCCCCTGCCGAAACGACCAATAGAGTTGCACACACGTTCCTTCACGGCAGCTGCTGCTGCTCCGATGTGTTGTTAACCCCGTATTAACCCCTGCAAGGCAACCGGGAAGGAAACGAAGATTAAACGAGCACGAAGAATGTCCGCGAATATTCGCCCGAAGAGAAGACAGGAACGGGCGAATATTCGCGGAATACGAAGGTTTTTTCCCCCCCGAAGACGAGCACGAAGACGAACACGAAAAGCCCCCTGGTGCCCAAGTCTAGGTGTAACTAGAAACCTTTGCCGCCAACCTGCTTATCAGTCCCATCCTAACCCCCAAACAGCAAGCCTGTGCAATTTTGCTCAAGGTTGTCAGTGCCCCCCAAAAACGTATCAATGCCATCTTTGCTCCCAGACAGCTTGTCCGTGCCATCATTGCCGCCCTCCAACATACACTCTGGCATATGTAAACACACAAATTTACGCATACTCTACACATGCTGATACATTCTTACACATTCATGCTCACACACACTTATACATACACATCCATGCTCACACTTACTTATACATAGACATCCATGCTCACATGCACTTAGACATGGACATCCATGCTCACATACACTTATAAGGACATTCATGCCTAGGTAAAGTCCAACAAATAGGGGGGCAAGCAGCAATGATGGCACACACAAGCTGTTTGGAGGCAAAGATGGCACAGATAAGCTGTTTTGGGGCAAAACGTGGCACTGACAAGCTGTATGGGGCAAATGTGGCACTGACAAACTGTTTGGGGTTAAAGATGGCACCATGGGAAGTGAGTAATATGTCACATGGTGAAGTCGAGGGACCAAAGAGGTGGAGTGGAAAATGCGTGAGGTTAGAGGGTTTATGTTTGTTAAAGGGAGGAGTTAGCAATATTGCCACACCCACCTGGGGGCACCAAAAAAAATTGTACAAGAGCATCAGTGACCCTAGACTCTGCCCTGTTGGATCCCTGGGATGTTAAAGAAAACACAATACAATAATCCCCTGTTTATTCCTGAGAATGTAGAGACCACGTATTGATATATGCATAAACAAATGCCCGCAAAACTCAATGAACTGAAGAAATGTTGTAAAGAAGAGTGGGCCAAAATTCCTCCACAACGATGTGAGAGACTAATAAAGTCATACAGAAAAGGATTACTTCAAGTTATTGCTGCTAAAGGTAGTTCTACAAGCTATTGAACCATAAGGTGTACTTTTTTCGCACATAGCTTCTCCATTTTGGCTTTAATTTTGTTGAATAAATCTTGACATGTTGTTATATGTCATGTGTTTTGACGCGGTGCGCAGCTGTGCATGTTACAAGTTCATCTGCAGTTGTATTTACCAAATTTTAGACAGGCTAAGGAAGAGATGAGAAGTAGATAGAGAAAAAGATAGATTAGATGGATAGGCAGATTGATGATATAGATTGATGGTGGGACAGATACAGAGATGATGATATAGATGGATATATAGATAAATATTGATGATGTAGATGGATAGAGAGATAGGTGTTAACAGAAAGAAAGAAAGAAAGAATGAGCAAAGGATATACCAAAGTTTGGATCTGTCATACATAAATGCATGGCTGACAGAGTGTCAGCTGTATTTCCTTTTGCATTATGATGTCCTACGGGAGGAGGGAGAGACAGGCAGAGAGAAAGACAGGGAGGGAGAGAGAACACAACTGAGAGAAGCAAGCCAGTAAACGGGTACCCTGTCATTGATGGAGAAACAGAGAGAGATGGAGAGATGACGACATAGCTAGATAGATAGATAGAATCTAGAAGATATAGATAGTTCGAGATAGATTATACAAATGTATACATAAATAATTAGATATATATATGAAGATAATGATACAGAAGGATACATAGATAGATGATATAGATAGATCCATAAATAGACCGATAATATAGATAGATCCATAAATAGATATATGGTATAGATAGATCCATAGAGACATCATGATATAGATAGATCCATAAATAGACCGATAATATAGATAGATCCATAAATAGACCGATGATATTGATAGTATCCATAGAGAGATGATATGGATAGGCATCCTTGAAAATAAAAACTATACGCGCAAAGCCCGTTTCCATGTTGTGTCTTTAGTATGCGCTGATCGGTGCTGTCGTTCCTCTGCTGATCACGGCATTACATGTTACCGGCAGCTGTCTGCGGCGCACACAGGCTCGCTGTATGAGAATGTGCGGCTGAGTGGGTAATAAGTGTGCGGGGAGGCAGACGGGGTATCAGGAAACAAGCAGACCGAGGGAGGGAATCTCCGGCCCAGTCAGGCGGGGCCAGCCGCGTTCTCTGTGTGTTAGACTCGTACACTTTAGCATTGAGTGTAAGGCGGCAGACAGGCGGGGGCGGCCAGGGCTGCAGTGTGTGCGCGCGGCCGGTCTCACGGATCTGTACCGACACCCAGAGAAGAACATCCTGCCGCATTATCTCACTTGTCTCACGGGAGAAGAAGCATGCGGGGACTGTGCGCCTAGAGAGCCAAACATCCCGGAGGTGAGTGCCAAGTTCTTGCGGGAGCAGGTGCCTATGCCAGGCGGAGGACGTCAGCTCATCATTGCCCCATCCATCTGAGCTTAACGTTTACCCTTCTATGGCGGTTTCGCGGAGTAGCCCACTACCCCATCTGTACGTTTCCTCTGCAACCCCTATGTCTATATATTTCTCTGCTGCGTTACAGATTACAAAGGGTTAAAGTATACCCTGCTATGCTATGGATACCAGCTTTCTCACTGACAGCTGTCATTTGGTCTTTTTTTTTGTATCATCTTCTGTAAGGCTATGTAAGGGTTAATCGGGGATATTATACGTGGAATGATAAAGTTTACATACATTCTGCATTGACTCAGTCTGCCTTACAGGGACTGGTAAATAAATAAAAAAATACACACATACACACACACCACACACACAGACAAGGCACACATACACACCAAATGCTCGCACACAAGCACACACATACACCACACATACATACCACACACACGCACACACACACACATACACCACACATGTACACACACTACACATACACACCACACACATGCACACACACACACCGCACATACACCACACACGCGCACACACAGGCTAGATGTTAATTTTTCATATTCATTTTTTACTTCCCCTTCCTGTTTACCAGCTTACCTCTTATTACCCTGAAAAAAAGACAGATCTTAGCAGTATATGTGCTGCCGTACATTCGTCAGCCAATCTTACCCCCTCCTTGTTCACTGATCACAAGATGTTCCTGTACTTAATGCCTGGATTTGCCTACTTGGACTTTGATATTATCTCAGATGCTGATATATGTCATTAAGGAAGCAGTGTAGATTATATGCGTTGTTATTGTATGGGCGTGGGAATTGATAGCAAGCTGGTGATTTTCCATTTATTAGACCGGCAGGTCCCCGAAATTCACATTTTCAAATATTTGGTTGCTTAATCATCTATATTTTTTAAATAAAGAATGCGAGAGACATTGAATGATTACTTGGAAAGTTTTTTTATATACCGGTATATATTCGAAATATGTATAATATTATGAATAGGAATTTCCAGTGGTAAGATGGATGGGTGTTTGTGTTGTAGATATTACATTGTTATTTACTTACTGAATGGGGTATTTCCCCAGAAAAGGGTAATAATAGTCTGTGGTGTTGGTTGACTAAGAGGGGTGAATAATTTTTAATTACTATGATGGTTGTACTGTTTCAATTCTTATAATTGCATTTCTTTATACGAAAACAATACATGGTTTCTATGCTCTTGTTTACAAATGAAATGTCGCATTTTGAATATTGTATCGCTCTACAGAATCTTTTTATGCTTTGTAAGTAAAGGGAAATGATTGTGAGAAGTGCCTTGGTACTGAGTGAAACGGGAGCAAAAATTGTTGTTTTTTTCATGCAGATGGTTGCAGTTCATGGGAAGAAGAAGCTATTCCAAAAATAGCTAAACAAAATACTCAAGGCCAAATTTTGTCATGATTTTCAGTAGGCACATCTTCTAGAGTGATGTTTATGTTCTTTTCTATTGAACACCAAATATTCATGTCAAACCCAAAATATACAAGCGTTAAACATATGACATGTAAGGTACTTGTCATATAAATGATTCATCTCTTTTGCAACAGATGTTAGCAAAATGAGCAGTAGGTAGAAGAGTACAATACAAATGGATTCTTTCTGAATGTAAATGTGTGGTTAGTGAACCATTAGGATAGTATCCATACAATAAGTCTATCTATCTATCTATCCATCTATCTATCTATCTATCTATCATCTATCTACAGTAACAAGAAACACTTAGCGAGCCCTTTGGAAATACCTGGTTTTCTGCCTTAATTGTTCATAAAATGTTATCTGATCTACATCCAAGTCACAAGTATAGACACAATATGCTTCAAGTAATAAAGACAAACAATATTTAATGTCTTTCTTGAGCACACCCATTAAACATTCAGAGAGCTGGTGAACCCAAAGTAAGTGAGCCCTTGTATTTAATACCTTATCAAACTTCCTTTGGCTGCCATTACCAAAAACACAGTTGAGAAGGAATTTTTGACCATTCTTCCGTAAAAAATACTTAAGCTCAGCCATATTCTTAGGATGTCTGGTGTGAACGGCTCTCATGAGGTCATTCCATAGCATCTCTAATGGGTTAAGGTCTGGGCTCTGGCTGGGCAGCTCCAAAAGGAGGATTTTCTTTTTTTGTAGTAGATTTACTTTGATGTTTAGGGTCATTGTCCTTGCTAACTCCTGACTCCAATTAGCTTTTGTTGACATGGTTAGCCTAGGGGTTCACATACTGTTATATATGATGGTCAAATCCCTGCTATGGAAGATACTGCGGGTATGACAGGTAAAATTCCTGCTTGAGTGATTCCGTTTGTAATACTGTTAAGTCCTTAAATAGCCTAACATGCTATGTTGGTACAATAAAAGATATCAACTTTGATTCCATCTTTGTTTGGACCATTACAGATATATTGAATTTCCTTATTAAAATAGTGATACAATCTAAAGCTGGTAATTAGTTTAAGATTAGAATAGGGCTGCAACTAACGATTATTTTCATAATCGATTAGTTGGCCGATTATTTTTTCGATTAATCGATTAATCGGATAAAAAAATGAATGTAAATTTTTCATTTATTTAAAATAATTTAATAAACAAATTGTTAAATACAAACATCAGAATAAAAAAAAACTTTGATAAAATACATTTCTTGTCTTTATTTCCCAACCAGCCCCCCCCAATTTATGCACGTTTGAGCCCAGGCTTGCCACGCTGCCTCCCACATATGCCACGCCACACTGCCTCCCACATATGCCACTCCACGCTGCCTCCCACATATTCCACTCCACGCTGCCCCCCACATATACCACTCCACGCTGCCTCCCACATATACCACTCCACGCTGCCTCCCACATATGCCACGCCACGCTGCCTCCCACATATGCCACTCCACGCTGCCTCCCACATATGCCACTCCACGCTGCCTCCCACATATGCCATGCTGCCTCCCACATATGCCACGCTGCCTCCCACATGTGCCACTCCACGCTGCCTCCCACATATACCACTCCACTCTGCCTCCCACATATGCCACGCTGCCTCCCACATGTGCCACTCCACTCTGCCTCCCACATATGCTACGCTGCCTCCCACATATACCATTCCACGCTGCCTCCCACATATACCATTCCACGCTGCCTCCCACATATGCCACTCCACACTGCCTCCCACATATGCCATTCCACGCTGCATCCCACATATGCCACTGCACGCTGCCTCCCACATATGCCACTCCACCCCCACATATGCCACTGTGCCGGATACGCCTTATACCCCCTGATACACCACTCCATCCTCCCCAGACATGCCACACTACCTCCCAGACATGCCACGCTGCCCTCCCCACATAAGCCACTCCAGTCTACCCCCAGATATGCCACTGTGGCCCCAGATATGCCTTATACACCCTGATACACCACTCCGTCCTCCCCAGACATGCCACACTGCCCTCCCCACATATGCCTTATATACCGTATATGCCTTATACCCCCGGATATGTCTTTCCGTCCTCCCCTGATATGCCTTATACCCCCCAGATATCTCATGGTGCCCTCATAGAGTCACAGACCCGTTCACATCACACTGACATCATACTTTTTTAAATAAGTACTGGGTTAATCTTCACTGCCCCAGGATTTAGATTCCCCTTAGTTTGGCCCCCCTTTATCTCTAACTGCACCTTAAGTTAACTTTATTAAATTAATCAAATTAACCCTCAGTCCTCATCATTAAATTAACCCTAAACACCCCATTAACCATAACTACCCCTAAATTAACTCTAAATACCCCATCAAAACAACTACCCTAAATTAACCCTAAACACCCCATTAACCATAACTGCCCCTAAATTAACCCTAAACACCCCATTAACCATAACTGCCCCTAAATTAACCCTAAACACCCCATTAACCACAGCATCCCCTAAATTAACCCTAAAGACCCTGTCAACCACAACAGCCCCTAAATTAACCTTAAACATACCATTAACCACAACTGCCTCAAATTAACCCCAAACACCCCATTAACCACAGCTGCTCCTAAATTAACCCTAAACACCCCATTAACCATAGCTGCCCCTAAACACCCCATTAACCATAACTTCCCCTAAATTAACCCTAAACACCCCATTAACCATAACTGCCCCTAAATTAACTCCCACTTACCCTAACTTTCAGCAGCCCAAATATTAATTTTATACTTACAGTTAGATGAGTGTCACAGCCATGTGGTTCTGGCCTTCTGGGAGAAGGAAGGGGGCGGGGCAAGTTGTCACAGTGATTACAGGGAGGGGCTGGTAAGTAGGAGCTGCTGCTGTGAGTCAGACTAAACGGATTATATAATGAGGGGTATTTTTCAGAGCGTTTGCTCTGAAAAAACCCTCATTTTATAATCGATAATAATCGATTCAACTAATCGATAATGAAATTCGTCGGCAACGAATTTCATTATCGATTATTATCGATTTTATCGATTAGTTGTTGCAGCCCTAGATTAGAACCTCCCATTTAATTTTACCTTAAGACCCATCAATTCAAGATACGTCAAGAGAGATCTCATTGAATTATCTTAAACCATTATGCTAAAGGGGTTCCAGGTTCTAGTAAAACATGTCTATCTACCCCCAAGCATTACTGTAAAGATTTGTTGTTCCTCTCCTGAGAGCGTCCTGTAAATATCTACTGGCTCAAGCTGCTGTGATGTCACCTTAACCAATATAATTCTGGAATAATGTTTTCTCCAAAGGAGACCCAGTAGGATCCCTTTAACGTTTTAAGACCCCCAGTCTGCTAAAACCCATGTTAGATCAGTGGTACTGTGTAAAATCTCATGAAATGTGCAGAACGGTATCTAGCCCTTGATATAAAAAATTTGGACAACACTGGTCCAGAGGAAGCAATTAGGAAGGAGTCAAATAATGTTACTCAGTAAAATGTATAATATGTGTATTTTAAGAGTAATTAGCAGTAATGGTTCTATGTAATAACTCCAAACATTAACATACATAAACACATAAGTTCCGTTGCTGTTCGTTTTGGACTTTGTTCCCACAATATCTGAATAAGGTTGTAAAAAGGAGTTTCACCCATTAAGTACACTTAAACCAACACTCACACCGTGTACACGACATGCACTTATGATTGCACATACTGTGTGGAGACAGCAGAGTGCTACAGTATTTTGAAACAGATTTAAAATGCATTGACTGCACACTATATTTAACTACCATCATAAATGTTTAAAAATCCATAGACAATGAGTGTGCTGCTCTCAGGATTGGTTAGAAATCAGGCCCTTGCCCCCTCTCTGGTAACTCACATATACCCTGGCACCCATTTTTAAACACATTTCCACAAACATACATGTTCACGCTAACACACACATACCCTCAAGCTAAAACACACACTAACACACTCATGCTAATACATACCCCCTCTAACACATATACAAACACATTCATGCTTGCGCACATTTACACATGCACATTCATGCCCACACACTTACACAGGGCCGGCCCGACAATGGAGCCAAGTGGGGCAACCGCTCCAGGCGGCACTTTGCCGCCCCAAGCCCTTTTTTTTTTTTAAAAGCGAAAGAGAGAAAGGGGCGCCGAGTGGTTTTCGCTTACCACGCTGTCAGTACCCGCTCGGCGCCCCTCTCTCCTCTGCGGCGAGTCTCCCTGTTCGGTCTCGGTGCCGGCTTGTAATGCTGAGTGCGGGAAGATTTCCGGCGCTCAGCATTACAAGCCGGCACCGAGACCGAACAGGGAGACTCGCCGCAGGACTGCTGAAAGGTAAGTACAAGGGGGGGGGGGACGGAGGGAGAGGAAGGGTAGATAATGGGGGGGGGCGGCAGGGACGGAGGGAGAGGAAGGGTAGATAAGGGGGGGGGCGGCATTTTAAAATTCGTCCCAGGCGGCATTTTGCCTTGGGCCGGCCCTGCACTTACACATACACATCCATGCTGACACATATACATGCTCACTTAATCTCACTCTATAATAATAATACATACGCACATACCACCTCTCTTACCCTCACTCTCTTACTCACTTAGTCTGACACCCTTACCTCACCTGCAGCTTTCTCTCTCATGCGTTCAACCTCATTTACAGTGGGGCCGCTTAACATTGTGGTTGGACTGGCCCTTTGTGAACAAATTTGGACTGGCCCGTGGGGCATTTGACCTCCTGCTCCCTAGGACAGCCACTTTGTGGAAAGCAAAAATACATATCTACTTCACAACTGGCATCTGCTTCTACACAGAGTGCTTTCATCTCAACACATATTACTGTATGTAGGAGGCATGAAGGCCAAAGAGGTGCTTCATTGTAGCCTCCACGTCCTACTGGAAATTGTGTATGCTATGAAACAAGTGCGGCTGATATTTTCATGGAATGCTTTTTGCCGTTTTTGCCGTTTATTCTAGTACTTAATATGGTCTCATAAAGTGCCAATAAACTACAAAGGGAGTCAAATTTATTTTTGTCCTCAAACGTTTGAGAAGGCAACTTGTACTTTAGAAGTTAATACACGCCCAGCCTGCTTGGGGATATCAATCCAGTCACTGACAGTAGCAGTGACTGGAGACATTTTTGCCACTTTTCGTAAAAGTGATCTTAACTAGATTCCTTTTACCCCAATCAAAACAAGTGTTTCTCTCAGGATCCGGCCTCTTAAAATCACACCAGGAGATAATAAGTCATTTTGGCTTCTGTCAGAGAAGCCAAGAATAATTTCAGAGTTTTCTGGATGTTTCTCTCGGTTGCTTTTCTCACCAGATGCCACAATGTGACAATGTTTCACATGGGTGTGCATAACACACCTACTAAATCTATGGTCTCAGATGTCTGAGTTTCCAGGCAGTGCCATGCATCCTAATTGCCCATGTAGTGTAACCAGGCCTTGTATGACACATAACTTGTAGCTCATCTTATCTTTGCTTTTTGGAGAACCACTCAAATTCACAGACCATGGCATCTGAGATGAAAAATTTGTCTACTTGTAGCAATCCAATTGAATGGTTAGACTTGGTGCCTTTTTGTGCGTGAACAACGATTATTCACCCATTAAATAGTATTATTTTAAACGGCTGATTGCTTGGTATCTGCACATTATTGTACTGGAGATGGTTTTAGGTTGTTTAAGTTTGTTCTCCTCATTTAAAAAAATATAGATGTTTCTATGTAAATCGCAACTAGGGTCGACTTCTGCAAAGATCCCAAAATAAGGACAGCCATGCAGCTGCTATGAAGATATTTTTTGCAGAACATTGGATGCCGTGATGTTGTACTCATATCACTTGGAATATAAGCACTTAATAGGCCTCTTCCGGTAATAAAAGTCTTATCCAAAATAAATCATACTGAATCAATACTGAATTTTACTGTATTCTAGTAAATATAGTTAGCTTATCTTTCAATAACAGAAACAATTCCTACCAACGAGTGGTGGATTTTTGTTTCATTCTGTTATTAAGATTTAAGGTACAGAGGTATAAACATAAAAGGGATACAGTTCCTAAATGTTGAAAAGTTGTTCAATAAAAATGTAATGTTTCATGCTGTCATTAAATTATTCAGGCTATATCAGGATATCTCATAACCTGAAATGTATTTCAGTAGCTGGAACCTTGAAAGGAGACATTTCTCTAATGGCTTGTTTTTCCTGTGGATTCTGTTATGGAACATCACAATTTCCTGAAGGAACTTTCTCCAGGATTTCACACATATCTACAAAATCATCCTATAAAATACCACTGATGTGTGAGGGGCTGCTCTGTAAAAATTACACATATTTGTGGCTTGCATTCTATACAAATTTATGATTTTCATCCTTTCAGCAAGACCTCCAGAAGTTACCAGACAGTTACCAAACATAATCATTGAAGCTCCTTCTCTTCCCACTGGACCGGTATTACCCCGTACTTGTTTCATTAATATTGTAGATCAGTATCTCATACGGTTTGGTTTCCAGACTTTGGATCTCAGGCTTAATTTGACAAATCAAAATGTTATCACAACAATCTAGGTTGAAGGATATTGGTCTGTGGTCTCCAGACCAAAATCCATTGGAAAAGAAGTGATGCATTTTGCCTAGTTCCTCTTATTAGTATTTATTAGTATGCGAACAGGACCCTTCACATAATGTATCGGTTTGTCTTAGTCTGTCAGTTCTAGTCTCATCATTCACATGTATGAATACATGTATTGTTAGCAGTCCTGTGTAAAATAATGACGCTATATAAATAAAAATAACAATAATAAACAATAGTCTATATTACAATGTGAATGTGCATTATTTTGTAGTTATTTTTTGTTTCGTGTTCTTTTAAAAGTCCCACCTAGAACAGGTTAAACATGTTTCTAACGAAGTAAGAACTTTCTAAATTCAGGCTTAGGGGCTATTATGTTCCTTACAGCCCACATGCACGCAAGGGCTAAAAATGCATTCGTCATTGATCACTGGTTGTGCTACAGTTGCATTAAGAGGTGTGAAAAAAATGTATAGCTTGAAGGATTCATGCATTTCAATAGCTCAAAAAATGTAGGTTATATCTTTACACTGGTTATGGGGTTTACATATACTTATCACATACAGATGATGATAAACCAAAGTACAGAAGATTGGTTTATAATGGTTACAACTTATCCCATGTTTCTCAGTATAAGTGGTCTGATTTATGTGTGGGGGGGGGGATTTCAGTTTTTGCTCAAAATGCATGTTGCCCGCCATGTTGTATATGTTTGGACATTTGGTTTGCTTTAAAATGTAGCCTTACCCTGAAAGAGCGTGTGTTTGTACAGCATATAAAACAATATATGTGCTATCAGCATTTCTTTCAAACACACTGTACAGGATTCTATGTGCTTTGAATGATAAACAGGAAATATTAGAAAACACAATAAATCTAATATAACAGCAAATCCTTTCTGCACAACATGCTAATTCTTTTTTTACTTTATATTATTTATGTATGTATGTATGTATGTTAAATTCCTGATTGTGTATGAGTGACAAGACAGCTTACTTAGCCCGGTCTGGTAAAGTACAACGTGCTTCTTATTTTTCATTTTAATTCCAAAATCAGGAGGTACCTAAGATGATGAAGTTAACATTTTTCTTAACATGATTGTGGTGACTTCTCTATTTTTAAAAGGCCCGTGGTTAAAAATATAACGTGAAAGTATGCCTGAATATGATTTTAGAGAGAGGATCATCGGGTGAACTAAGTGCAGGATTGTATTTGATTCCCGTCCAGAACTAGTATTTTTTTCTCATTTGTTTGAAGCAACACTGCTTTTTTAAATCATGTATATAGTTTCCATACTTGACCACAGTTATTAATAGCTGTATGACACTTCACACTAAAGTCATTTTCCATCAAATGACTGTTAAAAATGTTCCACAAATGTAATAGAGAACTTTATTTTTATGATGCCATAATCAAAATATATAAAACCATACTTAATAGTGCACTCTTCAGCGTCTTCAGAACTGTGGCTCTGGGTAACGGGTGCTTCAATATATAGAACAGTGAGGTGTAATCACTTAACTGGCAGTATGTACATGAGTTCATCTTCATCGTTAACTATGCTTTATGCAAGCCCAGGTCAATACTTCTTTCAGCAGAAGCTCAATGGCATTGTGCCCAGTAGGGAGTGAACATGTATGACTCTCCTGCAAACTCCCTGGTTAGTGAATATACCTTTTGTTGCATTGTGGCCAAGCTGTTGATGGAGACCGGGATGTTAATGCAGATAAAAATGTGCTCGTGATTACCAGATTTATGGTTGAACTGAAGGCATGGAACCAACTGATCGTGTAAAATTGGACTAACTGTACATTCTACTGTTATTCTAAAATTGAATAACAAACGTTGAAGAACAATGTGTTTCCTGCTGATGAGAAGCCAGTTGAATACTGATATATCTGTTTTTCTTTCTTTTTTTTTTCTCACGCAGCCGCATAAATAACTTGTCTTGGACATAAGCGCAAGTGCATTATGTTCTTTGTTTTATAACTAAGTCTGGCGCCATGCATAGAGTCCTGTGTTGTAAAGGTGTTTTGATATCTTTATTTTCACAGTCCTTTCATTTGTTTATATGCTATGCATACATCTGGCTGAATTTCTGGGACAGGCACGGATACTCAGGAAACACTAAGCGATATAATAACATTTGCTCGGCTAGCGTGTGTGTTTACATTTTTCTCTGTATGTTGAAGAGGTGGATTTCTTACCAGGCCAGAGATGAGAGATATTGTCTTCATTAAAACTATAAAATATTATATGGGACCAACAAACCCCTTTATTTAGCCTAATGGTCACAGTTAGGGGAGCTAGCCCTCTTCCTACATCAGGTCTAAAGCTGTTGTAACCATAGTAGACTATTCACCTTTTCTCTAAAAATATATATAATTATTATTATAATTAATATAGTGTATCCTCCATCTTACATACCTTGAAGTATGCCTTTTTAGTTTATTTGATGTGTTTCCACCAAGGCTGACAGGTAGAACATTTCTTTTGAAATGGAGCTATATGCTGTGATGTAAGTAAGGCTTTTGTTTCTATAGTTGTCCTTTTTGTAAGCCAGATGTCACATAAAGAAATCTCAATCTCACACGCAAGTATCGCGTACCAGACCAAGGGTCTCAGATCTTACATTTTATAAGAACTTGGAGTTTATGAACTGTTGGAAAAGTTACTTTAAAAAAAAACCCATAGTGAAATAAAGATAGATTTTAAATTATTAATTTATTATTTTATATTTTGAGATTTTTTTTTTTTATTGTGTTCCCTGAGGGTTAGATTTGCTTTAAGATTAGTGGTTTATACGGTGCATATAGGTATATATGCCACTGTGCTTGGCACACAGTAAAAACACTAACCTGTAAAGCTATGTGGAGGTTCCAACAGGATGGGTGCCATAGAAAAAATCTTGTAAAAACACCCCATTCTTATGTTGATATGTTTGTAGGTGGAGTAGCCAACACAATAAATACAAGTGCTTGCAAACCTGATCTGGAGCCGTATCACTTCATCTTCAAACTGTCTATAAACCTGACTTGAAAGTCTACATCTCTGAATGGGGGTTGATTTCACCTTAAAAACACACAAAAATGCGGTAAAACAGCTATGGCTTTTTACCATTCACGGGGACCATTCATTATTCTATTAGATAATCACATAAGAGAAAGCATTTATAGAGCTTCCGTTACACAGAGCTATTAAACAAACGAGTTCTCCTTGGAGGCTGGTACAGGATTAGGCTCATCTGTTGGTGGGATATGTCAATTTTTTTAATTGTTTTCTTCATACCTAAAAGGCATGTTCTAAACCAGCAAGCTGAGACGTGGGTTATATTCAGTTAGATAATATGTTTTGCTGTACCATTGCATTGACAGATTTATTTGGCAAATAAGGTTATGCAAACAAGAGACACTTCAAAGAGGATATTGCCAGACATGGGCTCTGTGTGGGTCACTCAGAGCTACTAGTGCCTTAGGGCAGAACATACATTGTGGAATGGTGATATGGCCGTGTACATTTTAAATGCTAGCTAGCCTCTTACTATAAACATAATGTTGGATTAAAAAATATTTGGTAATACATATATTTTTGCAATACGTACAATATTTTTTAAAAAAAAATATTTAAAGACAGGAATAAAATATACAAAAAAATAGAATATATATAAAAAATTGGCGTCAGACTCAGTTGAACTATAGGTAACACAAGGGATGCGCTAGGATTATGTTTATTGGGTCCCATGGATCCATTACTCAGGCAATAATAATAATAATACTTTATCATTATGTAGTCCTACCCACTATGATATATATACCATGGGGAAAGGTAACTTAAATTATAATGTAAGTGAGGCTCTTACCACCATTTGATCCTGTCCAAATTGTTATATTCACAAATCAATTAATAATAATAATATATTCTCAGTATCTGATTATTCCACCCCATTAAGTTACCTCTGCTCTCTTGTTAAGTTAGTATTTATTGTTGCTGGCACAGCCATAGGCTCCTGCAGACCCATTAGGTGTACTTTTAAACTAAATATATTGTATTTAAAGAGCTACTCCAGTGATCATATGTATTTGATGGAGTTTGACAACTGAATGTCACCTTTACTGCAGGATCCCACTATGGATTTGTACTCCCACCTTCCCTGCTCCTTGGTTTGCTCTTGAGAGGTTCTCCACGTATGGAGAAAGCACTATAATTAATTTAAATTAGAACTTTTTCCAACCAGCGGGTGTAAAAACCAGACAGTGGGTAAGAGCTGCAGCATTTTAGTAAAAGTATAGAATGAGTGTTAAAATACATATTTTAATATGCAGTCCACATTACTGGGCCAGTATGGACATTATACCACCGCTTTAATGGTTATTTTACCTGTTTTTTTTTGTGAGAGCATATTCTCTCAACTGTGGGTAATTACATTGTTTTCAAGTCATTTTGAGAAAAGAGGCCATTATGTTTAGCTCACCTTGGTTACAATACATTTGCTTCTAAAATAGTCTATGACATGATACCTTTTACACGTACTTCTTATGTTGTAATCTAAAGCAAAGGTGAGAACGCTCATGACAAGTAGGGAGATTTTTTTAACTATTAACTCAACCTTTATTCCCTTATTCACACCCTTTGTAGGAATTTCTCTAAGTTGAGCAATACGTTAGCCCAAAGTGTAAATCCCTGTTAATGAGTTGGAAAGAACTGAGTTTTCCGTTTAATATTTGAGTTAAAATTATGGAAATGTATTTTACATTGATGAAAACATATGTGGTTTATTTGCTAAATCTGGAATTCTAGGTGAATGGTGGCAAGATAGCATTTTACCAACTTCGTAATACATTAGGAACGGTCAGGCCTGACACAAGTTTCTCATGGAAGGAGAGCCAAGAATTGTCCTCAAAGTTTTTAGAATACCATAACTTTCGGAAGCACAGGCACGGGGGGCAGATGCTGCTGCATGTTTCAATGCAATGCTAGGTTTCCTGACTATTGTTGATATTTCAGTTTTATTATTTCACTTTGCTGTTTTTGTTTTCTCAATGACCACATCTTATGAGGTCTTGCTAACCCCATTCTAACCTTGGCACATACTGTTATATTCTGAAAGAACAACCACTAGGATATAATAGTCTGTCTTACTGAAAACTACTGGTTCCCAGTGCAAATAACTGATCATCAGTGATCAGGAATCACATACATTAACATGACAAAAAAGCTTCAGTCTTTGGATTACAAAATACACTTGGCGGAGATGAAGTAGGACAACAGAGCTGCTCCTTATTTTGGTAACTGATTTCATAGAATACTTCTATTGAGTGGTAGGGCAGAAGAACCCAATGCCTTAAACTATAATTATAATATTGTGTAAATAACTCGCAGCAGATGTTCAGAAGTCCCTAATATATTCATGGTGTACCATACTTGAGACATGGACGAATACAGAATAGATTAAAAAAAACAACAACTTGTTTTTACCGTCAACCACACCTCTGATAACAGCGACAGCTTCAACAAAGCCAGATTGTTGGCAATGAATACTTGGCCAGGCTGCACATTTTGTTTTCAAGTTCCTGCTCAACTGCAAGGAAATGATTAGATAAAAGTGTGTTTGGAGTGGTTAACTTAACTAATTAATGGAACAACTGCAATTAAATTCTAAGTAATGCTTTCTAAACAGTGCATTGTAAGCATAGAAAATACAGAAAATAAAAAGTGTGATCACAGATTTAAGCATAAATGCATTCATGTATTAAAACGACCAACAGTTTGTGATTTTTGTTTGCCAACCAATTTAATTGTTTTGAGGATGTTTAATTTGAATGTTCATCCCGAAGAGGCTAAGACCGATAGATGCACCAATCTCTAATTCCTTCTCTTCGTTCACCCTTATATAAGCCTTACTTATGAGTAAGAATAATCATGCAGATCATGAGAGCAGAAGGTCTGTAAAACATATACAGTATACTGACCATTTTATTCTGTAAATCACATTACATAGGTTTTTTCACTGTTTCGCTTATTTATTGATGTCTATCACATCATTATAGTGTTATTGTGAGCACCGTCTCACCTGACTTTGGTCTGCTGATACATTCAGTACTTGCCAAGTGAGGTGGACTGATACCATCTGATTATTATTATCTTTTACTTATATAGCGCCAACAATTTACGCAGCGCTTAATACAATACATATATTCGAGGGGTATGACAAGACAAGAATTGACAGACTAAGACAAACCGATACATTAGGTGGAGAGAGCCCTGCTCGCAAGCTTACAATCTATGCTCATATGATGAAGGTTCGGTTTTCTTATTGTTTGTAAACACAGATATATTAGTTTGGAAATAACTTAACTTCTTGACACTAGTAACCTAGAATAATTGATTGCTTTAAAAAAAAATCACTATTTGTACAGACAGAGATAGTTCTGCCCTAATGCGTCTTCTCAAAATGTGTAAACGGTAGACTTAAAATAGCTGATGAACATAAAAATTTAATGTGCCACTAAACTTGAAAAATAACTTTAGCTTATCTTGTAGAAGCCGCAACTATTATTAGGCAGCAGTGAGATGTTTGAGAAAACTCAGTTTACCTTTTCAGTTGCACCAGATTTTCTTCCTTGGCTGGAACTGTCTTGCTAAAACTGAAAGCAGACCAGAACTGTGGTCCGTCTGTCATTGCACCTGATATAACAAATACCTTTGTTTTTACCAGGAATGAATGAAGGTTGGCGTTTGAGAATGTACTCTATCGATTTTTAGTAAATGCAAGAGTGCTATTATTATTGTAATTACAGAAGTGAAAGATTGTGGTCCAACACTGAATCACTCAGCTATGAGTCCAAATGCCTAAAAAAAGTACAGAGAAGTAGCTGGGTTTCACAGAAGTTATTGTAACATCTTACAACACTTAAACTGCTTTTGTAGATGCTTTTCTTACCCCAATTTCTTACCTATTTTTCGCAAAGAGCGTACAAATTTACATTTTCTTTTATTAAATCAAAGGGCTAACTTTTTATTCATTACTAAATGAATCCCTACAAAATATTCATATACAGTAAGTAGATTTAGCGTGTGCATACATTATATGTATAGGTATCAATGTGTACTGTAGTAAATGTGTTCTTTAGTAGTTTTCCTTGAGGTGCTCTTTAAATGTTAAGTACTATGGTTGAGTTATTTAATGTAAAATGATGTGCTTAAGTCTCTGAGTCATTGCTTGCAAATACAATTTTGTAATAAGTATGCTACTTGGATGGTGCCAGTGTATTACAAGCTTAAAAAAGCATGCGACCGTTAATCCACAGACAAAGAGAAAATCATAAAACTAATTTGCTGTTCAAATGTTTCAGGAGCTAGAAACGAGGTTGATTCACTTAAATGTGGGCTTGTACCTGAGTTTTAGAAGAAACATTGATCAAGGTTACTGCAATTTTAGTATAGTTGAATATCTACTGGTTATACCTCGAGTCACCAGATTTCCTTATTGAAATCGGCTGTAATAAGAGCTCTGTATGACCCCTATCTCTGCTGCATTCAAAAATACCTACGGTATGAAAAACTCTCCAAGCAAATACAAAGTTGTTCTTTTTCATAAGACTTACCCGTCTGCACCAAACAATCAAGTCAAGTGTCATCATTGGTCAACTAAGGGAATTATAAATGTTTGATTACTTGGCAGCCATTATTTACCATTAATATATATATATATATATATATATATATATATATATATATATAAATATGTTTGCTCAAAGTACTTAATATTTGTGACCTCTATTTTATGTTAATGTCCTTTTAAATTAAATTATTTGTCATATTCAAGTGTAGATTACCATTTGACCTCAGGTGGCACAAAACTAATTAAAATATTTGGCAGCAATGCACCAAGTAAACAGCACGATTGTTGATGCCAGTTTTATTTCTCTTAAGTAGGTTGCTGATATGGATTGGGTCAACATGGGTAGAGGGTTATTCTGTGATGTTGAGTCGGTTCTTTTGAAGTCAGAAAGTACGTTATGTACTGACTATTGCCAAACCTTCCTTAGGGCATATGCAATAAAAACATTGGATTAAAATAAGTTTAAATGCTTGGATGAGTTGTTCTCATTTACAAAAAAATCCCTAGAGCCAGTGTAGCTAAGCTGAAGGTAAATTATACTTTGTTTAAGACAATGAAAAGCTGTCAGGAATCAGGTACAACTTTTGCAAGATTTTGAGAACTGGAACAACAAGAAAGGATCCCAATGCTGGTCAGGCAGATTGAACCAGCAAAGATGTCTCAAGGCTGAGGCAGGAGCTACCAAAATATAATTATGACCTAAAGGAAACTGAAAAAAAATATTATCATCATACACTAGACTGTACACTAGAGTATGAACAAATCCCAAAAGCTGAGAATCGGGGGGGGGAGAACCAATTCGCTAGAAGAAAGCAGGCAACCACAAAAGTACCAAGAGGAGGCTGCAATCTTAGCAACTACAGCAACAGGACATTTTAAGAGGAGATCTTTTACAGATCTATACCATAACCAAGCAACATAGAAAAGACTTGGATAGCACTAACCACATGATAATGGTAACAAAGAAGGCCAAACCACAACTAAAAGGAACAGTGCCAAAACTGACACCACAGCCTGAAAGGGGTCAAGCATAAAACCACAGAATAGAAAGAAGCAGCCAGGAAGATAGATGAGAAACAAATTTTGTTGGAAAACAAAGAGCGAGAGTTCAATCCTCTGACAAAAATGCTGGAGATTTCTAATGAAGTGAAGTTATGGCTTTGGGAGAAAGAACAGCATTAAATCTCAACTTGTGTCGCACCTTATTGGAGAGCCAGACAAAACATGATAACTTTTACTTGTAAAAACAGAAAGACAGAGAACCAAGTAACATCAAAGGTAGAATTACAGTTCAGGTCAGCAGGTGATGCTGTAGCTCATACTCAATCCTTGTATGACATGATCAAAGTGGGTAGTAGAAGCATTATTAAACACTCATCTACAGACACAAGCTTGTTGTTCCCTCAGAAATCTCATGGTGCTGCCACAACCACAAGGGATTCTGGGCAGGCGCATCCCTTACGAAAAAATTACTGCAGTTTTTCTGAAGTAATACTGCAGTTTTTTGGACATGAAAAAACTGTAATACTGCACTTTTACTGCAGTATTACTGCACATTTACTGCAGTTTTACTGCATTTGTACTTCACTGTACTGCAGTTTTACTGCAGTTATTTTTGTACGGAAGAACAAATGAAATAAAGCTGCAGTACATTGAAGTACAACTGCAGGTTTGCAATATAAAAAAAAAAGTGCGGTAAATGTGCAGTAATACTGCAGTACAGTGAAGTACAAATGCAGTAAAACTGCAGTAAATGTGCAGTAATACTGCAGTAAAAGTGCAGTATTGCAGTTTTTTCATGTCCAAAAAACTGCAGTATTACTTCAGAAAAACTGCAGTAATTTTTCGTAAGGGATGCAAATAAGGTCAACAATGATCACCTTTTGCCTCTATATCCACTTTATACTATATAGAGGCAAAAGGTGATCATCGTTGACCTTGCTTGCATGCACCTACCCAGAATCCATTGTGGCTCTAAGGCCAGGTTAAAGGTGAATAATAGTCACTTGATTAGTGATAGCCTTCAAAAGGAAGTTAGCAGAGTAAGACACTATCTCCAGGAAACGAAAGAAAGCAAAGAACAGCAAAAAAAACTGAAACTGACCAATATGATTAACCGGGCAAATGAGGACATTGTGCAGCTTTGCAAGTAGTATGAAACTATTGTCCAGGACATGAATTAGTGGTGGTCAGCTAGTTCAGAACAAAATGTGGAAAATACTCAAAAAATAGGAGCACATCCTAAAGAGCATATAATACAGAGTTAAGGTGCTGTTCAAATGACCAATATGTACATACAACAAAACAAGGAATCATGATCTCACCTGGGTAAAGCCTTAACTAGTCTAACCATGCAAATATCTGGTGAATAGACCCTAATGTGGTTATACAATGTTCTGAAAAAACATATAGTTATTAGGTATTTCTTTACATTTTTACGAAAAGTATTCAGCATTAATACAGGAAACCTGGTATGTGTACTTTGACCTTTATCCTTAGCGGTTCTTAGTTTCATATTAAACTGAGATAGCCAAGGAAAAACAACTGCGTAGTGACAGTCCAGTTAATAAAAGTGGTATGTTTAAAGATGTGTCAGAACCGTAAAACATCAAAAGCAAGTATTGTCTCCAGAAGAATGCGCCAATGATAACCCAGTTCCAAAATGGTGCCAGTGATCAGAGGTTCTTCCCTGACAAGCCAACCATAAGTGCATTTGAAGGACTCCTTAAGTATATTCCTCTTCAATAGAGTTGCACTCACTGCACAATTGTGTCACCCTAAATATGACAAATGTGAGGGAACAGTTTTAAACAGGGCTTTGATGCAGAGACCCCTTCACTCCACACACTGGTCCAGTGGGGGTGTTGACTCTTTTATATCTGGGATAGGAAAACAAGTGGGGTCATAAAAAAAATGGGAGCGGGATCACAAAGGGAGATTGAGTCTGATTGTCAGTGTCTATACGTAGGTAGTGTACTGCTTGCTTCTAAAGTGCATACAGTGTTCTAGTGAGGCCTTTGTAGTGTGTAATAGTGTATAGAACCATGTTGGCAGTGAGCCGTATTACATAGTTACATTGAATCTGTCTATATGTTCACCGTTGCCATTTGTATTAAATGTTAGCCACAAACTAAATGCTTTTTATGGCCTTAAAGTGAAGTAACCCCAAATTAAAAATACGCAGCTTGAAAAATCCTCTTCCTAAGATTTGTTATATTGCAGCAATAACTTTATTTTAGATAAAATGGTAAGAACATCAAAGTAATACATTAGCTTAAGCATGGTGAGTAGGGTACATCATTGGAAACTGAAGATTGAGCCGGCTCAAAATGTCCTCTCCTCTGCAGCACTTTGGCCCATGTGCGCATGCATAAGGAAATTATACTTATACTGCAGAGAAAGCTGATGTGGCCCTGACTTAGCTCATGTCACCAAGAGGTTTACCCACCTCTAGTATATGATCTAATGCAGTGATTTTCAAACTTTTATTGTGTGGTGGGCCACGTTAGAAATGTGTAAGGGCCCAAGAGCCACTTTTCTACTTTCACGTCATTATTTGTACCTGTCAAGCATTTTACCTAAAGAACAATTAATGTCAGGATTCAAAAATGTTTTTTTATAATACTTTTTTTTTTATATAATACTTGCAACTAAATAGAGAAATATTTTTAACAACTCTCCTGTTTTAATTGTATTTTTCATTAATTGATCAGTTTCATAAGACCTCCTGTAACCTTGACACGAGGCAGTACTGGAGCTGGGTGGCAGTTAGCGTAGACATGTGTTGAAGATGCATATGATGGCCGGAGTGTCCCTTTTACTTTAAGCAGTTATTTCACCAGTATACTCACCATACCTGAAAAGCCATCCACCCACAGCTGTAGAGCGTCCCAAGGTGGCCTAATGGGAGCTGCAGTGGCCCCATTGATTTTACAGCTCGTTGGATCTCCCCAACTGACCCACGATTCCCACTGCCAGGAAAAGCAGGAGAGTGAGAGGGGGAACACTGTTCAAAAATGTACATGGTAAAGGGAACACATAGGAGGTATGTACAGAATATCATGTTCATGCTGTTGTGTATGCAACAAGCACTTATCCCAGCAGTTAATGCCATTTTTTTCCAGGGCTGGCCATATTTACTTAATGCATTGCGTGTTAACTTAAGTCATTTCTTCGTATGGTTCCTTGCTTTGTTGGAAACTGAGTTCGTCAGCCAGCACTTTGATTACCTGTTTACTTTTACCGACGGTTGACAGCTGAATGGCGAAAAGAAAGCGGTTACTCTCTCTATGTGCACATGCTCCCGTCTTTATTATGGTAACACATAAAGTGACTCACAGGGCGAGGAAGGGAAGTAGGAAATGTTCTTATGACAGAGATAAAGATCATGAGGTTATTGAAGGGGCTCAGCTTATTAGACTGTAGAATGTAAATGTGTATAATAAGGCATGTAATGGCTGACACTTGCTTAAATATTTAGTTGTACCCCAATGAACAGGATCTGTTGATGCGTCACACTCTCAGTTACAATTTATGAATGCTGGCAGGTTAATCACTCCTATAAGCTGGTAGACGTTGTTAAAAGAACCACACTTGAAAAATGTGTAGCCAAGATAAAGTGGTCTTAGTGGCTGCAAAAGTGTTCAGTGTCATGCCCTTTCAATGTGTTACTTATTGACCTGACCGAGATATGTCTGGTTAAATGTACACTCCAGCCATTATATGCACTTATAAGCATCTAATATCTGAGTGTCATCTACGGTTGGCTTGAGAGAGATACGTTTGGTAATGCTCTATACCGTCATTTCAAAACAATGCTGACAAATAACTCAGCCTAGCTCTTGGAACCTGAAGTGCATTAGTGTATAGCTGCTCAGAGCTGCATGGGAGAAGGACAGGAACATAGAACGGTTGGTGGGGAAATTAGGGAGACATTCAGATAGAATGCATTTGAGTGTGAGAGAACTTGAATGAGAGTGAGAGAGATGGTAAATAAGAAAATTGAGTGAAAAACAATGAAAATAAAAAAAAGTTATTTGCTTAGTTTTTCTTTGTTTCATTGGGGGGTCTCTCCTCCTTTTCAGAGATTCCTATGAATTTATGAAATATACAAATATGAAATCCAAATGCAAAAGTCTACTACTTCCAGAAGTACTCTGGTCCAAAATTGTTCACAAATGACCAGGAACAGCAGCGGGGTCACATAACACAATGTTACGTGACCTTGTGGTAAAAGCGAGGCTGTTCACACATGTGCAAGCAGCACAAGAGAGAGATCTGCAGGTGAGGTAAGGGGGTGAGTGAGGGAGCATACTTGTCTATGTTAGCTTGGAGAAGAATGAAACCAGTCCATGGAAAAACAGTATAGAAACCTTTTCTGATGGTGACATTGCATGTGCAGATGTGTCATCGCTTAACTGATTTGATGTGTTATTCCAGGACTAGGTTTAATGAAAGGGAAATGGGTTTATAGGGAGTGAGGGAGCATACTCGGCTATTTTAAAGTGAAAGTTTATGTAAAAGTGTGTGTCAGCTTGGATGTGTTTTTCAGCATGAATGTGTATGTGTGTGAGCATGATTGTGTATGTGTAAGTATGCGTGAGAGGGATGTTTAGTATGCATGTGTCAGTATGTAAGTATATGTGTTAGCATAATGGTGTGTGTGTGAATGATTACGTGTTAGTGTAAATGTGTATGTGTGTTAATGTGGGGAGGGGGAAAGGGGCCGATAGGACCACTTGGCTCTACCTGCCCCCTGAGCCAGAAGGTTTTCAGCCTTCAAATTCTTTAATGGCACCACTAGAGGTATTTTTTTTTGGAAATGCCTTTGGTAAACAGATCTATCTGGGGTCAACTCCTTATACCATTAAAGAGACAAACTGGCCTGTTGAGGTCACCTGAGGAGCTCCTTCTGGTTTTGTGTGATTTACCAGCCAATTCATTAACAAGTCTGTAGTCACTGTAAATTCCCAGGGCTTGACTACTTGACCTATTATTGATTTATTACTGAAATATAGATTAGCACGTAACACATGTAATCGGATTACGGAAATAAACTCAGGGTGTGTGTATTTACAGTGTAGTTGAATTTCTTCCTGGTTTCACATAGGGAACATAGGCCTTTGGGAAACACCTAGACCTTCAAACACTGTGAAGGTGAAACAATGGCTAATTTCTTGCTTTAGTCAGAGAAATCTCCGTCACTTAATAAAAGTTGGGTCATCCAGATAGATGCAATCCAGGAGTGAATCTCTTTTTCATTACTTGTCACTATTAATTCCAGAACTGATTTAGATTTATTGCCTCCCAGACAGATACCAAGATATTTTCCCTTCCCCATGATGCTGACATCTCGGGAAGAACGCCTGTAGCTGCAGGGTATGGCACCTGAGTTCATTTCATCTGTATAGTATTACCTGTTTTATAATAGCCCTACTCATTTTTTTTAATCATTGATTATTTTGGATTTTTATGCGTTTGATTAAAATCCGAGCCTTACAGATGCTACTGGATAACATTGCACACCATGCTCAGCCAGCAATAATTTACACCTACAGGCTTAGTAGGGCCAGTATATCTAGACATGCAAAATCTGTAAATTGGGCTTGTGTCCAGATTGCCACAGGAGGGAGTTACTGCTAATCTGGCTAATCACCCATTCCCATGAATATTCCACTCTCCCCCTCATGTTTTATGGAAAAAGTATGACATGAGACATTTTGTTTTTCTCCGGTAGCAATGGCTCTTTTTTGCTGCTCAACATTATCTTCTTTTATATGTGTATATCCCTTCCTGACAAAAACGAATCATCAGAGTTGCTAAATTTGTGCATCTGGCTTCTTTCAACCATTCTAACCTTGGATTCATTTAAAATTACCCTGTGTTTGTGTTACAATACTATCCATCATTTAGGTATTATGAAAAATTATATCAAAGATTTCATTAAAATGTCTGCTTTGTATAGTAATGCCATGGCATACTTTTTTTTTAATGAGATTTCTAATTGTTCTAAAGATACCACCTGCCTATTAGAGCCCTTCTTATTTTTTCTGTGCTGTACAGAAATGAACTTAATTGTATGTTCATTGTGTGTTGTATCTTTTTGATATTTGTTTTCTTTGATGCCTTCACTTGATTGATAAACATCTAAGGCTCCCTTTGGATGTTTTGTCTGTCTCTGTGAAAACATAAATTTTTACTAGAAATGGGGAAACCAGTTTGCCATTAGCTTGGAGAAGAATGAAACCAGTCCATGACAAACCAGTATAGAAACCTTTTCTGATGATGTCATTGCATGTGCAGATGTGTCATCGCTTAACTGATTTGATGTGTTATTCCAGGACAAGGTTTAATGAAAGCGAAATGGGTTCATAGGGAGGAGTAATAAGTGCAAGTCCCAAAATTAGAATAGATGGCTCTCTTCTTGCAAATACGCAGCAAAATAAATGAAATCCCTGTTCACCTTGTGGACATTGATTGAGCTAAACATGTTCAAAAGGAGTGTAGGACAAACCTTATATTCCATAGGAGGCCTGTACAGAGTAAACACAAGTGAATTATGTCAGTTTTGATTCAATTGTGTTTATTATGTTTATTGTTTATATTGATTGGAGGAAAATATGGAAAACATGGTTGATCACAATTGGTCGGCTTCTTCGACCAATTGAGAGAAAAGATGGCTCTCACTCACATACAGTTAGTTTGAATTTCTAATACGTGCTGGTGCTTGGATCTTTAGACCTGGTTATGAGCGTTTTAGTAAGCATGCAGGAAAGGACAAAGTAAAGTTTGAAATTTTACAGTTCTGCATTAACTAGTCATTATGCTGTTTTTCTCATGCTTTTTACTATTTGCAATTACTGTTCATTCTATATGGCATTGTTGGTGCTTTTTAAAGATTGGATGTAGCTTCTTGTAGAATGCACTGATGTCCACTTTCCCAGGGAGATGATGATTGCCTTGGTGGAGACCTTTTTTTGGAGCTGTAGGAGTCTGTTGTTTAGCTCATTGAACTAACAAAAAGTTTTACGGCTTCCAGAGTACCTACTAAAATGTATCTAACTGTACAGTTGATACACAATTTAATATTCTTGTAAGTATGCATTTATTTTCCGGTATGAAATACTAGCACGCAGTGTTCTATGCACCTAATGGACAAATGGTTTTTCAATGGACTATTGAAATGGTACTTTATTGAGTGAGTCTATTACCAGGCAGTGTATTTACAAATGCATACTGAACCTGTACATATTGTTCCATTTTCAAAGCAATACTTAGTGTAGTGCTAACTCCTTTTGTGATGGCTCACAGCGGGACAACGGTGCACACGTGTATTTCTTTGAATAAATGTGTATACACGTGTATTCGTGGCTTCAAAGGAATAAAACAATCATGATTATGATTTTCATGGGGAGGATGAGACAAGGGGGTGAAAATGCCTTAGGTTTGCTGTTAGGTATCAGTACTGAACAATAGGAAATAGAAAATAAATCAGTTTTAGGATATAGTCTAATCAAGCCAAACATTATGATCTGCTGGGATTGAGTAACATAAAATGAAAATGACGGTGACAATAAGAACCATTCTGCCCATCTAGTCTGCCCAATGGTCCCCTGGAGACTTCAGCGCTTTTGCCTGCCTCCTGCCTCTGATCCTTGGACCGTGACCTGCATTACTTCTTGTCTGCTGTCTGACTCTGACCCTTGGACCATGGCCCGGATTGCTCTTGTCTGCCACCTGCCCTTGACCCCTGGACTGTGACCTGGATTATATCTTTCTCTGTTTAACCCATTACCATTTGAACTGGTTCCTGTTCTTGGTTTCACCACATAGTGGTGCCCTCTTCATTGTCTCCAAGCTTTCTCCTGCATAACGGGTTCCTACTCCTGATACCTACCCAGGGTGTTACATATATATGCATATATTAAAACAATATCTGAATCCCACACATATGCGTTGGAATGACTGGTTACAGTTATGTGTCAGGAAGTAATGAAATGACAGCCTTGAACATGATAGAAAATAACTTTGTTTTTATACTAGATAAGAGATAATTAACCAGCAAGCTCTGGCACAAATTGTGTTTCTAAAGACAAAACCCAACAGCTGCCTCATTTACTTTGTTCCAAATACCAAACAGGTTTTTATGCTACAGTAAGAACAAAAGCCATTTTCAGATGGGCATCCAGCCTGTAATCTAAATATCTTTAGACCAAGAGTGGCTAAAGTGACTAATGTGTAATTACATCTTTAGTGTTTAGTAAGGACACACGCCATATATGTCAGATATATATATATTCTGCGTGTGTGATTTTTTGTTTTATAAAATAAATAGTTGATGAAAACTTAATTCACAGTGGCAGGCGGGGAAAAAACATATGAAGATACAACCTCCAGTTTGTCTCAATAAGCAAACCAAATCAGTTTGCCAAACCAAATCAGTTCCATCCAATCTTTTTGCCTACAGGTAGTGTAGATGTATCCCCATTTCATCGTAGCCTTTTGGCTATATAAATGTTGGCTGCTAACCAGTAACGACTCCGTTCTTCTACAGAATTTGGCATGAATTTAAAATGCAATAAAACTGATTTACAGTTTGTGTTTCTTAGAGGATTATAAAAACCACAGGCTTCTAGTCTATAACATTACTGCTTATTTTGCTTTAAAAATACATGAAAGCTACCATGCACAACAGCTATAATAGACAGAGAGCAGAGCTCAGTTTGAAAGGAGTTACACAAGGTTCTGTTATAATTTAATAATAATAATAATTATTATTTCCTACTCAAATCACCCTTTTTATTTTGGTCCAGTGTTTTTTTCCACTTCAAAATGGCATCATCCCCATCATACAGTTGTGGAGATGGTAGATAAGTGGAACACTCTTCCAGGGTACAGGGTAGAGGTTACTACAGTAAGGAAATGCAAACACGCAATGGATAGCCATATAGATAAGGCAGGACCAGGGACCTAAGGTTCGACGCATTGCAGAAGGCAGACTAGATGGGCCGGATGGGTCTCATCTGCCGTTGTTCTATGTTCGTCTGCGTCTACCATGATGCCATATGTGCTGTGGATAAACCTCTCTGAGGCCTGTTCTGAGCCCTGTGCCATGAGTACATTGTAACTATATTCTGTTTTCTTCACCCAGTGTGCGTGGCAGTGTACTTTAATCCTAAATTACTTTCACTTCATTGAAAAGACGTCATGGCAGTTACCATGCTTGGCTTTTTTTTGTCACTATAAAAAGTGATTAACACTAAGATGATTTCATGCGTGTGGTTTTATAAAAAAAAACAAAAAACTTGTTTTTAAAAGAAGGGGCGAGACTACTGTTTTGTTCAAATTAAAGACGGTCTCGTATTTTTGTTCACTCATGTAACATAAAACAAACCTTAATATCCGAACCAGTGGTTGGCAGCAAATGTGGGAACCTCAAACAGAGGACACACGTATGCGCCTCCGGACGATGTGTTCAGCCGTAGACTTGGAATGTGGAGGTAGACGTGTGCGACAGCTTCATCCTCAAGGTACTCTGTAACATTTTTAATGAATGGCCCTAGTGTGCAGCAAATCCATGCTGCCTGCAACCTATTTCCCAGTAAAGGAAACATATTGTGAGTAATGTTAGGAGGCCCAGTCTCCATGTAATCTATTTGCAGGTCCTCAACAGTTTATGGTCGTGAGTCGAGGACTGTATTTCTGGAACATAAAGAAGTATCTATACATTGTACTGATTTTAACATCACAAAATGGCTCATTCACATGAAAGGTCTCTTGTGTTTAGAATTATTTTCCAGGGTTGGCCTCTCTTCTTGATCTGCTATTTGATCAGTTTTTTCAACTTGTTTAGTGCAACTACCAGGGAGTCCATAGTAAGTAGCGGCATAATAAGTTCCGCAGTTTCATGGTTAAATATATATATATATATATGTGTATATATATATTTTGGTGTCATTTGTAAGGGATAAAGGTGTTACGGTACTTATTAGTGAAGGTGGCATTTGTACTTCTCTCTATTGTGCTCTGAGATTCAGTACACTGACTAGAAATGTTAGCCATTATTTTTAATACACCAGTTTTTTGTGTCGTGCAAATACCATACTCCGGAAATGGTTTACACAGTGCGGTGGGAAAGAAGGGGGAAATGTATGTTTATTCAGCCTTAAATTCCACCAGCTGGCTTTCTATTACATACCAAATGCAAAGAAGTCTATTATTAAAAAAGGCCCCTCACTGGGAGATTGAGGCTTAATGCTTTTTATCCACGAGTAGATGTAATTAGATATTGTCATTTATATTACCAGCTTATTTACAAGTCGCGAATGTGTGTCACACATTTATTCTGTAGAATTTTCCACAGTTCCGTAACCACGTAAAATGGAAGCAAATTAACGGTGTTGTAAAGAGCTTGCTGCTTCCCTTCCCAGATGCAAACCCGAGGGCACATTAACAAGATAATTCAACATGTGGCAAACAAGGGATACTATGGTTTAGGAAGGTAGTGCATGTGTGATGTGTAACCTATTGAAGGAGCCAAACTTCTCCAATTACTTCAAGCAATTACTAGTCATTTACTTAAACTAAAATGCCCATCCTACCTTCCCCATGCTCAACAGAGTGATTCTTTATGGAACATCCTGTAGAAAAGTTGGCTCTGCTCCTTCCTGGAAGGCCCTACAAAAAATGAATGGAACTCTTTCCCTTTTTTCTTACGCAAATAAACTGTAGCAGATATGTCATTTTAAAGAATTATTACTGGTTTTTAAAGCCAGATTTAGTTTGATAACTAAATTCGGCAGAGACGTTTAAAAAAACATTGGTCTGTTAAGCAGAATAGCATACCGCTGCCATATTCAGGTGCTGACAATGTCCAATCCTGAACCCTGCCAATAGGGGGCAATGCATAAGAAGTTATAGGGACACTATAGTTATCTTATGCACCTTAATGCATATGAGAGCTGATTGCCACCTTACATAAGGTGCATGGAGGGATTTAGAAGAATGCCTCCACGTTGGTTTGCCTCTTAACCAACCTCCCAGGCGCGCAGTAGGTGTGTTTGGCGTAAGATATCTTCTGCTTTCCAAAGCTGACACCCGTTATACTGACCACTAGCCAACTCTAGCAATAACTCTGGATTTGTTGAGCTGTAAGGTGGTCTACATTATATCTTCAGGCAAGCTGCAAAAAAAAACAACCTGATTCATCTCCTGAGGAAGCCAGTTGTATGGTGAAGCGCGTTGAGAGAGGGATATATTGGGAAGCTCTTGCTGCTGGACGGTGGACTTCCCTGTGCCGGTTTTTATGCTGATTACTTTGTACACGCTTTTGTACATTTCATCTGTTGTAAGTGAGTGATACGATGCCATTGCTGCTGTGTTTTTATGTTTTTTAGCTATGAAGAATTAAAGAATATTTTATGATGAGCTCATTTATGCCATTGGAAATGTGAATGCATTACGTACCTGCAATACTGCTAAGCCCCTATTTGCATACGGAGTTACACTATTTTTTGTCAAATATCTTTTTTCCCCTATGTGGATGTGTGCCCCATTTGAAAGAGTTGTATGGATTATTAAGTGTTGGAGAAACACTTATTTGGGTGCTGCTGCCTAATTAGGGAACATATTATTTATTCATTTACACCAGTGGTGTGTGTTTGCTTTTCTTGTGTTTTAAGTGTATTGAGGCGCATGGCGCACATGAAAAGAACATGCTGTCATTGATTTCAGTGAGAGCACCCCAGAGTTGCCTCTCCTAAAAGTACTTTATTTTAAACGCATACTAGAGTGCTTTCAAAGTACTTTAATGATCATTCTTTATTGCTGGGGCTGTATGGGACACCAGACCGTACCTTAAATCATGAACCTTGCCAGGAGAATGCATTGGGAGTTAAATCTTGAAGCCACTAGGGGAGAATGCATCGGTAGTACATGAACACACACAAACAATGCTGCTTGAGAAACCAAACCATTGCTTCTCCGATAAGGGATGGCTGTGTGCTCCTTTAATGGCTTCATGATGCACAATGTATCAACGAAGAGGTTAATTTATATCACTAAGAGCATGTTTTTACTGTTGTATGAGAAGATATTCTCAGGAACTCAGTCATGCATCAAGACTCAGGCAAACATCCCTGCTCTTTCTGCCTTTGGACGTAGCTGAGCAAACAAGCTTTTAAGTCATGCAACAAATTCCCCTATCACTACGTTCTCCACAAATGCCTGGGAATAATACATACTCTGGGCTTAGCTATTGCTTTACAGAAAGCATTAGTATGACAAGAGTATGTGTTGCCAACATGTTGAGGACAATATTACATACATTTTATTGTACTATTAGATGTTCTGGACAGGTTTATGCCTCCTGGGGTTGCAGTTTTCAAACTCTTCTTAATCGCACACGATGTGGATGATTGTTTCGATTGCTCTATATTAATCAACACAATTACAGAAGTGGTATAACTTTTCTGGCACTGAGAACACACTAGATAGCTTTTGGACTTCTATTACCTTAAGCCGCCTTTGTCAAGCCACACCATCATTTCATAGCAGATAAATAAAGCTGTTTTCTTCAAGCTGAACTTTTTGGATGTTGGGATTAATGGAACAACCACATTTAGTGTGTCTTGTATCCTTTCCAAGCAGTATAATTGTTTATTGATAACCGCCAGTGGCTCCGTATTCAGCTGACCTACTGCTGCGTAGCACAATACAATGTCACATCAAGAGAGCCTGAGACAAATGCCTCCTACTGTGTGTTTAATAAACACATTTCAGGACAATCATATTCCCATAACACACAAGTAGGCTGAATTAAAAATAGAATGCTTGATAAAATGGTTTGACAAGTTCACAGGGCTTAACAATATAGCCTATGAATGCAAATCTAATAGGGGGCCACTGTTTACAGAGATGTGCTTACACAGCATCAAGTGCCAGAATCCATTTAAATGGTTGCTCACAAGGCAAAGAAAGCATATATTCTAAAACCCAAAAGACAAAGAACTCTTTTTCTGTTCTCTGCACATATGAGATGTACCGGAATATGCGCATTGTTTGGAAGATATAACCACAGAGTTTATTCACTAAAGTAGGAGTTTGTTATGCATTATAAAGGGCAGAGCTGGCTCTGTATAATGTGAATTTCAAGAAATCCCACTAATTTACGTTATACGAGGCCAACCAAGTTGTTCTGGCAGAAGAAGTTCAATGTGATTGTCCCTTGAAACTGCATCAGCATCTCGGAACTGCAACCATACCACATTATGGTGTGTCTCACTATCTGTATTCTTTATGTCTAAAAACAATCCTGCTCTGAACTGAAAGAAGCACAATTTTCCTAAGCGTTGTCATTCTAGGGATTCTTGGCAGTCATGTAGATAAGGATACAAGGTATGCTACATTTTGATTCCCTCCCAGCTGTTACATGAACACCTTCTTTTGCAAACGCTCTTTCGGTCTTCATCAGTCATCAGTTGCCATCCATTCACCCCTATTAAGCTATAAAGGCTTGGTGTATCCAACAAAATACAACTATGTATTAATGCAGGAAGGGTCACGTAAAATAGATGAGAAGCACTAGGTTGATACATTGAGGACAGGTGCACTGCAGTGACCGACGTAGCTGCATTTTTGCATTTGTTTATTATTATTATTTATTGTTTTATATAGCGCCATCAAATTCCGTGGCGCTGTACAATGGGTGGACAGGACACAACAAGTAGTATGTAACATAACAATTTGACAAGTTTACAATCTAGTTTAAATAGCATAATCCAGATGTGGCAAGGTGGCTGATTTCCTTAACGTGAAATTAATTTCTGAATGAATCATCTCAGGGCAGTGTCAGAACGGGAGACATGATTTTACCAATTCACTGGTTGTTTAAATAATTAGGCCAAATTAAATTTAATTAAGTGGCTTTCTAGAAATGCCTTGAGGGTGCTGTAAAATTTGGTTTAAGTAGTTAAATCTCAAATATTTAGATACTCTGTAATAAAAAAAGGCAATAAACTCAGTTATGTTGTGGTTAATGTAATACTATATTTCTGTAGTAATTGGAAATACACATTTCCGTGAATAAGCCGATTGAATCTGGAGTGCTGGGGTTCTACACATAAACAGAGAGACGTCAGTATTTTCTACACTTAAACATTAAAGGCTAGAGAGGTAAAAAAGCTTTACCTTAAGTGTACAAATAGTGTGGGTGCCTGCAACCATGGTAACCAGTGTGAAAAATTGCCTATATGTTTTTAGTTCATCTATTCTGGGATCAGCCTGCCAACATGCAGGAAACATTGCCTGATCCCTGCTAACATGCAGGGATCATACATTGTGGCAGCAAAGGCATCCATTCACCTCTTAGATCCTTAGATCCAAATGCAGGGTCTTGGCTTGCCAAGGTTCTTCCTCTACTTGATCTTCCTTCCATGTATGTTGCTGGTTCAGGCATCTTTGAGTGTCATCTTACTGATGTGTTCCCAGATGCTCTGGGTTTCGTCCAGGACGTTGGTCTTGATATTTACCAGACCCCATCTGCCTTTTCTCCTGGTGGTGAACAGTCTCTCTGAATGTTGTACTTGGGGTGCAAACTTCCATAGAATGTGAGGAGCTTCTGGGTCTTCACTTCGACATCCTCCATGTCCACCTTTGGCCAGCTCACTATGCTGGCAGGTTATCTGATGACTGGCAGGGCATATGTGTTGATGGCTAGGATCTTGTTCTTCCCATTGAGCTGGCTCTTCAGGATCTGCCTTATCCTTTGGTGGTACTTGGATGTTGCTGCCTTTCTTGCCTCCTCATCATGGTTCCCATGGGACTGTGGGATACCAAAGTACTTGTATCTGGTCTGTATGTCTGCTATGTATTCTGCATGTAGTTCCAACCCATCAGTCTTAAGTATCTCCCCAAGCCAAGACAAGAGAATATATATATAGTTGCAAACATATCCTGCATGTGGATTTATATAATATTCTGCTTTGTGCAGTGCATGTCCTGATTAGGAGTTAATGTGTGTTGACTTGTAATCTTTCTGCATTGCTGCTTATTGTGTTATGCAGGTGAATGGAGCTACATACCAGTTATCCTGAGTGCCACTTGGAAAACACCATAAATACAAAGTGAAACATATGTATATTGTAGAGCAATATTCTGGTTTCTAGGTAATCTTCCTACTCTTGTGAATAGAACTAATCTTCAATTCAGGGTTCAGAATGTCTGCAGCTACACCTTTGTACAAACAACCCGTTCTCGCTCTATCAAACATGAAAGAAACTACAGTTGCAGAAACTGTGCTTCTCTAAGAAAAGAAACCAGTACATTAGTTTGTACCTTGATTCCGTAATGAATGAAATTAAATTGTCATGTAGGATACTTGCATATTTATTGAAGTTGACGGTTTTTTTTTAAATAGCATTATAGCACTTATACTAACAACTGAACTCCAGTTAATAGACACATTGCAGCACTCTCCATGTACAGCCATTGTGGCTACTGTGTTTACTAGCCAGGTAAAAATAACTAATTCTTGAACTATGTGGAGTATGTGTGTGAATGTATTTGTTTTTGTGTGAGCTTGTCCACGCACACATTGTGCAAATGTATAAGATAGAGCATGAACATATAGATACTTTATCTGCGTTCAGTAGAGCTGAGGCCGCATCATTGGCCAGCAGAACAAGGCTGTGTCAGAATTGTTTGCCGCAGAAAAAAAAAACAGCTGAAAATCACTAGTGCAAAGTATGAATGCACACAGTGTAGCCTGTAAATCAATGACACTAGTGGAATTGAGTTCAGTTGCATTGCAAGGTTGGGGAGCAACAGATCCTGGCTGCGCTACAGTTAGATTACTGAACTACAACTCCTATTGTCCACTTGCAGGTCTGAGAGCAAGGGTAAAAGCACCAAAAACAAAGAGGGCTGTCTGTCCTATGTTATCGTGTTGTTTACTATCGCAAACCCATGTTAAATTCTCCAGTATACCTTTTACTGAAAGGGCAGGAAAATCACGAGTGCGAAAAGGTCACGCTGAGGTTTGCCTCAGCACGGGAGCGGAAAATGAAACCGCGATCGATGTTGTCTTGAGAGGAACGTTGACTTATTATGTTTCTTTTAGACAGTTCTGCAAAGTAAGGCAGCACAAGTTCAGTATTTTCATTTTTATTCACAGACAGCTATGATTAGATGAAATAATGATTGAGATTGATAATCTCATGTTAATATTTTTTTTTAACACTAGCAGGGTTGTCATTGCGCAAAGGCAAAATATGTAAGAAAAACAAACATCACTTTTGATTAATTTGTTATGCCCACATCACTTCTCAGATATACGTCATGAATGGCCATTTTTATATTTAATACTCTAACTGCTTTTGTGATTCCTAAACAAAAGGGTGCTGCACTGCACTTAAAATGCAGTCGGATTGTTGAAAGTATAGGACACCCTGATATATAAAGGCTGTCTCTGATGTGTGTGACCTGATAGTTGGATAATGCACGGAGCTCCCTTTTTATAAGATGGGGGAATCGTGGTTTACCCATAAGTACCACTGTTGTAGATTTAGTGTTTAGTACAGTGTACCAATGTTATGTGGTTATCGTATGTTGCCCTCACCATGCTAAAAGTAAGAAAAACAAGCTTTCATCAGACCTTCAAAGAAAGGTCTCCAAGAAGCACTAGATGTCCCACATCCTTCTCTTTTTTTTTTGTTGGCTGAGATTTGGTTTCCAGCTTACTAGTTGTCTAATTGCATCTGATTCCAGTTGCAGGCAACCTGGTGGCATTTATGTGAGTGTAGGGTGATGTTCAGCCACTTTATGGGAACGAGGTTAATGTTGACTTGAAAACAACACACATAACTCAGCTATGTGGGTAACACGCACAAAGGCACGTGGCATTAATGTGCATGAGAATTGCAACTTGGCATAAAGTCGTTCCTGTTTGCAGTTCCTCTTTTTAGCGTGCTGATTTACAGAGCGGGGGTATTGAGAACTTATTTACCATTCATAAGCAGTCAGCCACCATACTTTCCCAGTGCGAGGATTCTCTTAAGCAATACATTTCTATAATAACATTTTTAACCAGCTAAACATTAATCACCTTTTACATTAAACAGGGCTTTCGGAATAACCTTCAGTGTTTTTTTTTCCTTTTATAAATCAACCTCAAATAATCCACTATGATCTATCTCATAGCATGGCTTTGGCTACAGATATCTTAAATACATAAATACAGATATCTTGATACATAAATATGATATTGTTATCATTCGTTCATTGACCTTGATTGGGCAAGATTACCAAGTGTAGTAAAATTCTGGGCCGCTCACAAGATTAAACAAATCAGACGGTGTTTAAAAGCCCAATAAATGTATCTAAAGTTCACATGACTGGTCATTTCCATTGGGGTGTGGTAGATTTATGACCGCAGGTGGAGTTTGCAGATCATCCAGATACGTAGGTGATTTACTATAACCTGAGGGAACCATTCTGGAAGGTTTCATAGATTATTTATTGTGTTTGAAACAATTTCAGTACAGAAAAACAGTGTATTTGGTATAATTTTGTTTATCTATGTTCTATGACGTACAGAAAAACTAGAAATGACCTAGAAAAGTGTATGTCTATACAGATTTTCTAACCTCTTCTTCCTTTTCTTGTTTTCCAATAGTACTCAATAACTACATGCTTTCATAGAAAAAAGTTATATAAATGTAATGGTACTCACAAAAACCCCCACATTTCTACAAAAATAGAGATGTTAGGGCAAGTTGCAAGTTCCATGGTGGAAGATGGTTGGGTCTGACAGACTTGTTGTTGAGTTTCTGGAGGAAAAAATAAGATGAGGTCAGGATAAGTAAGTAATTAGTTATGCATGTAGTATGTTTCTTTATTGAATATTACATGGAAATAATAGATCAGAATATTTTATAAAGATGTTGCCTACTGTTTCAGATCAGCTAATTAATGCAGGCAAAACATCATCACAAACATATATGCAAATATTATGGTGCTTCCATGCTTTTTGACCATGTACACTAGGCATTATTGACCCTTCTGTGTACTTGTGCTGTTACTTTATTATCTATCTATCTATTTGAAAATCAGTGGCATACATATATCAAACCTATATATATGTATATCGTATATATATCAAAAATACAAATGAGTTGCTCAAAGTAGTAACTAGAGCAACCAAGGGAATGTTCCTGCTCCTTTATAGCCATGTTTTTAGGGACTAAGCTGAAATTAAATCCCTTGTGCTGTTAAATTCTAACCTGTTCTGTCTCATGATGTTTTATTGGACTGGTCATAAATTGTGTCACAATCATACATAATGTAACACTGTTCATTTTATGGTAGTGCTACATTCAATTGCACAATAGCACCACTAGTGTGAGAGGCTAAAAAGTCACAGGCCCATCAATCATGCTTTTCAAAATATTAATCCATGAAGTTTCCAGAGAAAGGTATACAAAAAATCTCAAAATCATCTTCAGTTTTGCCTGAAAGAGAAGGAGCGCCTTTATGATTCCCGAGGCATTTGATTCATTTTAAATACTCTGCCAATGGGTACCTTCACTTACCAAATCTGTATCCATTCTTCACTAAAGACCCAATGTATCTCATCTCAATATGTGGTTCGTCCGGAGCTGTACTGCCCTCACTGTAAATAATCCTTAAGACTGAAACTGCTGTTTTTTGGGGGAATATTTGCTCAGTTTTTGGAATGACAAGTTGACCTGAAATATATTTTTTCACGTCCTTCTTTTTCACAATGAAGATTATATTTTAATTGTAGAAATTAAGATGTCTAATAAATCAAAAGTTCATGTTGTTATTCCACAACCACTGATCATTTTTTCTATTTTCTTTCCAGGGTCTTGGTACTGATTGACAGCATAAATGACCAGTGCACAGGTTCACCATTTCTCCAGATGACATACAACTGAAGAAAGGTATTGTTTCCGTCTCACAAGCCTAGCAGACTTTTCTCCTTCTGTGTAAATGGAGGATTCGCCTTTTTTTTTAAGGATTCGGCTTTTGTAATGTATGCCGTTTTCACTGGGTTAAACCGTTACGTGCAGCCAAAAGCAGCATTAGTATAGTATTACAGCCAGCACATGGTTCCTTGCGGCATTATGAAATGAATAAATCCCCAATGATTCCTCTTTCCTCTCCCAATGTTAAATCGAGCCAAAACCTAGCAACTTAAGAGATTTTGGGCTGTATTGTAAGCAGCTTCTTTGTTACGAAACAACCGCGAATGCGGCACATCCAGTACACAGACACCTATGTCTGTAATAGCTTTTCCTTATTTCTTACTGTGATGGTGTGGAACACAATGAAAAAGGTAGGACTACTCTCGCAGGCACGGCCACTGAAGCCAGCCACTCAGTCTATTCCTTTGACTGTTCGAGCGTGTAACTAGATGCCAAATCATTTTATCTTTAGATGTCTACAATAACAGAAAATGGCAACGCAACCACAGGTGAAAAGGGAAACGGGGAGAAAACGTACAAAAAGGTAAGAACATGACTTCTTCACTGCAAATAGATTTTTTTCACTTTCATGGCTTTAGTTTTGTGCGGCACACATACTATTTGTTTCATTCCATATACAGGATGCACTCGAGTTTGCAATAGTTCATCTTTAATATATGGTGTGTTACGTAGATAAAACATGCTCCACTTGCTTGGGCTTAGGCATCATAATAATATGAGAAGGCTAATGAGCAGACAGACATAGTAGTTGTCAGGGGCTATATAAATGTTCCACATACCTCTGTGAGTGGTCACTCAGTACCTCACCAGCAAAAAGTACACATCTTTTTATTTACTTTACTGGAGGATGGTAGATAAATCCAAACGACCTTTCAGCAGAAGTGATAGAGGCTAATGCATTGACCAAATTTCAGCATGCATGGGTTAGGCATAAAGCTATCCTGAATCAAAGACCAGACCAATAACTAATGAAGGTTTGAGTCTTTACGTCACGAAAAATGGGCAGACTAGATGGGCCGAATGGTTCTTATCGCTCGTCAAAGTCTATGTCTCTATATTATTATGCTAACCACAGACTACAGAGATTAAAGTAGCAGGGAACCCTTGCCAAGTTTGGGCCTTCGTAATGTGTAATGAAGTTGGTGCATTGACATCACAGCTTTCCGGTTTTAGTGAATAAATCCCTTTGTCTGTACATTGCTGACACAATAAATGTGCTCGAGGTCTGATTCATGGTGTGCTACGACTCATGAATGTGGTTCTGCATGCATGTAATGCATGAACCTTATTTTGTCACGTGACGTAGGCTGCAGTCCCACCATAATCGCTCCCAAGACCCAATACTGGGAAGGCATATTACAATATGCTTCATAAAGGAAGTTGGGACTCTTTTTTCATATGAAGGCTTAGTTCGATAAATATTTTATTACACTGTTGGAAGGCTTCCTCTGTTCTTTCATTGCTTTTAATAACGGGCCAAGCGCAAGAAAGGTAGTGGTGTTTTGTTGAGGACGGATGATCCGCAGAGCGTTTTTGTGCAGCCAGACATCTCGTGTGTGTGGAACATTTCCATTTGTCATGCTGACAACCTTAACACACCAGGCTAAACCAAAGTGACTTTAATTTCCCACCTGGGAAGCATTTTGTGCTGAAGCATTTTTTGCTTTTAGTTTCTGCTGTAGCAAAATTATTCACTACACGGCAAAGAATACTCTCTGAAGAAGGGACTGTTGAGGCATTGACGGCCATTTTACCATATAGGGCTTATTCTCTAAACAGTGTGCTGTAACTGTGAGTTCAGGTGCGATGAAACTTTGCATCTCACCATCTTAACAATGACTTATGAAGTGCTGACCCCGGGGAGAGGGGCAGAGTTAGCCCTGAATATTAAATAATGTGGTGAATAAGTAATATTTCATCTATTAACTATGAATAATGCATGGCTAGCACTCCATCTTGCTGGTGTAACAGCTTAATCTAATGTGATACAATACCTCTGTATCTATGTGCTAGTTAATAAAGGTTATTAAACCTGTAGGAGACAATTTTTTCCATAAACAATATAGTGTATGTATGTATTTTGCTGCTGCATGTGTCTTATTGATCTACATCGATGTGGTCATCTTAGCTGGCCATGTCATGTCTAATTGTTCTAAAATTTCATGAGTGATTTAGAATAACTTTATTCTAAAAAGTAACGTATTTGCTCGATTATAAGACGACCCCCCAAAATCTAAATATTAATTTAGGAAAAAAACAAAAAGCCTGAATATAAGACTACCCTATAGGAAAAAAAGTTTTACTGGTAAATATTAATTAATGTAAACAATTTTTTCATATTTAATAAAAGCTATGATTGAGAAAAATATATATATTTTTAATTTCCTTTTATTTGCCAACCTGCCCCCCCAGTTATGCACATCTGCCCCCAGAAATGCCTTATACCCCCTATTTGCCACTCTGCCCCATGATGTGCCTTTTAACCCTCTATATGCCACTCTTCCCCATGATATGCCTTTTAACCCCCTATATGCCAGAGTGGCATATAGAGGGTTAAAAGGCATATCATGGGGCAGAGTGGCATATAGGGGGTTAAAAGGCATTTCTGGAGGTATATATATATATATATATATATATATATAACTGCTAACAGCAATCACAATCCTATCAAGCCAAGGCAGCAAGTACATGCTGGAACCTGGGGATGATAGGAGTGTGAGTACAGCCTCCCTATGCCATGCTACCACCACCACCACCCTTAGACATCCATGCTATCACACACTCATTCACAAACATTTAAATACTCATTCATTCCATTAATCACACATACTTGCTCAAAACCCTCCCCCACCCCTTACCTGAACTGCAGATCTCTCACTCGAAGACTTCTGCAGGGGCCCGGCTGTGCGAGCAACTTCTCTGGCCCCGCCCCCAGAGGAAGGAGGGGGGAGGCAGAGTTATGTGACACTCTTCTAGCTTCCTGTTCTCCTGCTGCTAGAAGAGACGCTGCTCGCGACCAAAGCACCGGTAAGCAGCCTGGCCCCAGCGGACATTTTTTTGAGGTCTGATTAGAAGACGACCTCGATTATAAGCAGTGGCATCGCTACAGGGGGGCAATTGCCCCCCCTAGGTTAATCCTTGCCCCCCCATTGCCCCCCTGCCGAATTTGGAATAAAGTGGCAATGCGACTTTAAATCCCGTCTTTTTATTTTTATTTTTTTTCGGAGGAGAGAGAGGGGCGCCTAGCAACTGCTCGACGCCCCCCATTCTCCTCCACGAGGCCTCTACCTCCGTCGCGGTGCCAGCGTTTCATCCTGAGCGCCGAAATATGATGTCATATTTCGGCGCTCAGCAGTGAAGCAGCGGACACCGCAGCAGAGAACGAAGACAGAAGCCTCGTGCTCCCGTCGCTGGACCTAAAGGTGAGAGAACTACAAAGGGGGAGGGTAGAGGGAGAGGGGTTAGAAAGTGATAAGGGAGGGAGGGGGGGTTAGAAAGTGATAAGGGAGGGAGAGGGGGTTAGAAAGTTATAAGGGAGGGAGAGGGGGTTAGAAAGTGATAAGGGAGGGAGAGGGGGTTAGAAAGTAATAAGGCAGGGGCGTCCAACATGCGTCCCGCGGGCCAAATGCGGCCCGCGAGACCTCGAGGTGCGGCCCGCATAAGATCGGCAGCCAGGGCAACCGATCTTACGCGGGCCGCACCTCGAGCATGTACTGGCTGACTTGGCATGATAGGAGTGTGATTGCTAACAGCAATCAAAGTCCCATCATGCCTAGGTTCCAGCACTTACACATCCGACCAGTAAATGCTGGAACCTAGCTAGCTGCCCCCCTTGTGTATTGATGCTGCCAGCAGTATGGGGTCTGCACATCACTTACAGCCACCCTGTACCAGCATGTACTGGCTGACTTGGCATGATAGGAGTGTGATTGCTAACAGCAACCACAGCAAGCACAGTCCCATCATGCCTAGGTACCAGCATTTACTGGTTGCCTGGGTATGATAGGAGTGTGATTGCTGTGTGGGCAGTGTGGACGCCAGGGCTGGCTTTGGGGTGTGCAACCTGTGATCTATGCGTGTAATTTAGGGGGTTTTAAATATACCTTTTAATGACGTGTTTTTTTGTGAATTCCAATTGATCTATACCTGCAAAGCTGGGTTTGTGTGTTATTCTGTAGATCCATATCTGCTATGCTATGTTTCCATACATTATTTATGTATACCTGCAAATACAGGGTTAATATGTCTTATTCAGTTGATTAATACCTGCAATGCTGTTTCCATGTATTTATTTGATCTATACCTGCAATGCTACGTTTCATATACTATTGTATACCTGCAAATACAGGATTTGTATGTCTGATTCTGTTAATTTGAGATCACAAGTGAATTTCAGTTGATCTATACATGCAAAGCTTAGTTTGTGTGTTAATGTGTTGATCTATACCTGCTATCGGCAACTGGGGCTAATGTTAATATATATGGGCAGCAGGGGCATCAATACACAAGGGGCAAAAACACTAAGGGGGGTATAAACGACAATGCAGTGTGAAAAATCCATCGTGATGTAGACGTCTGTGACGTAGATTGTGTCCTGCTGTTTGTGTGTTTTTGGTTATCAGTGCAGCAGAGCCTGTCCTCGGGTGTGTGTGTATAGGTGTTGGTGTGGCAGAGCCTGTCCTGGTGTGTGTTTGGGTGTTGGTGTGGCAGAGCCTGTCCTGGTGTGTGTGTTCGGTTTCAGTGTGTCAGAGCCTGTCCTGGTGTGTGTGTGTTTAGATGTGGTTGTGGCAGAGCCTGTCCTGATGTGTGTGGGTGTCTGTGTGGCAGAGCCTGTCCTGGTGTGTGTGTGTGTTTGGCTGTTGGTGTGGCAGAGCCTGTCCTGGTGTGTGTGTCTGGGTGTCGGTGTGACAGAGCCTGTCCTGGTGTGTGTGTCTGGGTGTCGATGTGACAGAGCCTGTCCTGGTGTGTGTGTGTTTGGGTGTCAGTGTGACAGAGCCTGTCCTGGTGTGTGTGTCTGGGTGTCGGTGTGACAGAGCCTGTCCTGGTGTGTGTGTGTCTGTGTCACATAGTCTGTCCTGGTGTGTGTGTCTGGGTGTCGGTGTGACAGAGCCTGTCCTGGTGTGTGTGTTCAGTTGTCAGTGTGGCAGAGCCTGTCCTGGTGTGTATGTGTGTTTGGTTGTCGGTGTGGCAGAGCCTGTCCTGATGTGTGTGTTTGGTTGTCGGTGTGGCAGAGCCTGTCCTGGTGTGTGTGTCTGGGTGTTGGTGTGACAGAGCCTGTGTTGGTGTGTGTCTTTGGTCATCTGTTTCCTGGCACTTAACTTACAGTAGGAATTATTTAATTTATATTTATCCAGAGATAAAATGCCCTCCTGAAGTTGTAGTGACTTCAGGGGACAAAACGTTCAAGGCCCTGAAATCATTTAGTGGAAAAGTTATTTATTGTGTTATAATATTTATTTCAAGGATTAGTCGCACTCAATTGTGGCTTCAGGCTTCCCATGTTGAATGATCAAGTATTATTTTAGCCCAATAACAAAAGTATAATTCCATAGCACATTACTTTTGGAAATTATTAATGCCCCCCCAGTTTGACTGTGGTATCTTGTGTGCCCCCCCTATATATTGTTTCTAGAGTCGCCACTGATTATAAGACGAGGGGTATTTTTCAGAGCATTTGCTCTGAAAAAAACCTCGTCTTATAATCGAGCAAATACGGTACTTTTAGAAGACATTGTATTGTCTCTTGGAACACAAGTTGCTTTTCCACGTGATGGACCAGTCTTTTTAAACGTGAAAGCAGGATATTTAGTTGGCAACATAATCTCTCTTCTTGCTCCTACACTGGAGATCGGAAATAGATCTTCTAGTCTTCCTTCTCCAAATTTGGTTTTACATTGAACAGAAAAAAGATAATTTTTCCAGGGATGTTTTTTTTCTTCTTGTGCTGTTACTGTACCCCTCAGTTGACCATTTGTGAGTTAGATAGATTGTCAGTCGAGAAAAGTAAATTCATGTTTAGAAATTAACCTAATAAGTAGGGACTCAAGTCAATGACGTGACTAAACCGTAAAAAAACCAACTAGACCCTAGTTATTATTTTTAATTCATGTAAGGGTTAGTGGACTCCCAGGTATTCTGCATGAAAATTGGAGCATGCATTCTTTTGTTATTTGAATTACAATAGGAGATCTCTGTCTCATTTTTTCTCCTCTCTTGGCTCCTTCTAAGGAAGCCATGAATGATTAATAATTTAACTACTTGCACATGCTCGGTAAAACTCCTATTTAAGTCACTGACAAAGCAGCATATTGCATGTGGATAGCAAAACATCTAAGTTTGGATAAAAGACAAATGATCTGCTCCTTCTCCTATTTATTTCAGTGGGAGATTGGTTGCCATTGATTAGAATGGAAGTTATACTGAAGTTATACATGTGCAGGAAGCGTACCTCAGTATGCATTCTTCTTTCTGAAGAGGCATCTGGGGAGGAGTTAAATGAGACAGAAGAACTCTAATAACTAAAGAGTATTTGTACCTATTTGCATGCAGCAAAATGCACTGGAATCCAAGCAAAATGCCAATATAAATTCAAAATGAAAATATGGCTGGGGAGACAGAATGCTATGCGCAAGACTAAGCCCAAAACATTTTGTAGCATAACAGAGAGGACTATCCCACTTGACTGTCCATTATTCTAGAGTAATTAAGTAAGACTCTTTTTTTTTATACATATGCTAGTGTCATACTTCACAAATATAATGGATTCGGTTGCCAATACAAAATCTCGACTGTGACAATAATACTATAATTTAAAACATTTTCACTAGTTGTCAAACCAGAATACCATTGAGGCTACATTTTTCACATGGTGTCATAATTGATATCTTGTAGAGACTCTAACCCGTAGCTTGTCTGGATTGGATAAAATGCCAAAAGATAGTTCCAACAGAAACATTTGTAGCTAACTTTCAGGGCACAGTGAAAGATCTGGGCATACTTTAAGGTCAGCATTTTTATCTTCCATGTTTAATATCTGTACCCATTGCCCTTTATTATGCCGCGGGCATGAGCTGTGTACGTCATCAGCAAGGCTGTCGTGTTCATTATTTGCTTTGCAGTGGCACTTCCCTCTGGATTTGGAAAATTACACATGAAACTATTTGTCCTCAGAAAACAGTATCTGGCAGAGACAATAATAAATGGGGTAATCATGTTACCTATATTATTATCTGCTGGCTTTGAAATTCTGTCCCTCAAAGGGATGGCAAAACTCTCTGCGGGGGAGGGGATTCCACCTTAAGCTGTAATTTGGAGGGGCTAGGGTGGTCTAAAGTTTCTTTCAAATTCAGTCCAAACTTGCTTGCAAATATCCATATTACAGTTTACTAATTTGTAGTCTTGTAAGTAGCGCAGCCCATCCTCAGCCTACTGAGAAGTGAACTCTGATACTTGGCCAGTAGCCAAGGCATGGTCAAACTATACATGTATAGTATGTGTAAAATATGGTCTCTAGTGATCTAGGGATCTTTCCCTCCAAACACGACCTGGTTTTAAACTAGGAAGCTCTGCTAGCGACTAGGAGTAGAATGGTAAACTACTAACTGCTCCGGCACATAAGGTGTCCAAAAATAAATCAGAAGAAAGGTGCAACCAGAATGGCAGGAGGAGGTCCCTCAAAAGAGGGGCTGCAGTTGGGAGCACAAAAATAAGTATGAAATATGTACTACTACTGGTGCGGAATGGAGAAGCGTATAAAATGAGCTAGGCACTTTCCCATGTTCGGAGTACTATGCAAATCAAATTCTTGGCATGTGTGTGAACCAAGGTGGAACACCGTTCCCTCCACTGGGACCTCTACACTATGTCTCCAGGTAGTGTACGACTGAAACATGAGAGGAAGAAAATGCACTGTATGGAACATTAAGAAGTACAGCTCCTTCCTGGGGTTTGGGGTAGGAGGAACTAGAGTGCTTTCTTTTCAGTGTATTTTTTGGTTTTATGTATAGAACAAGAGGCAGGGATTTCATAGATGGAAGTGGTTCTCCGAGTTGTAAGTCAGTGAAAGAGTCAGTGAAACTTGGGGGAAATGGCGAAAGTATTCATCTGTACAAATCAGTGCATGACTTTAGAGTTTCAGAGCCCCGTGTACTGCTTAAGCAATTCAGGGTCTACCCAGTCATGCTGGACATAGTCGAGGAGGTCCCCAACTTGGGTCATCTGTCCAGCAATGATGAATGCTGGCCGATTTCTACATCTGAGAGTCATTCAAGTGACCAGCTCCTGGTCCATGCTGACAAATACTACGCTTCATTTTTTATGGGTTCCCAGCAAACCTGCAGGATATTTTTTGGAATGCTTCTTCGTAAAGCAGTATATTCTCTACAATGTTGCCAGAGAGCATAGTAGCCCATATGCTACAGACTTGAAAACTGTTTAATAAGTCCATCCTTAAACATATGCTGAGGCGTAGTAATCACATAGAAAAGTTTTAAAGAATGTGATACAGAAAATACACAGCACCTTGGTTGCACTACTTACAAATAAGCACTGAATATGACATATAATGTTATTTTCTGTGCAACATTAAAAAAAACATTCTTCCACTGTTTGCCAGCACTAACCGGGTTTGTGTATCGATTAGATTTACACATGGAGGCTGATCTTGTCCTTCCTGCACTGGTGCCAGGTAGGTAACACTATTACCCGAACAGCTAATGTATCTTAAGGGAAAGGCAGAAACTCTTTACAGACGTCTCTTTGTGCAAATTTGTAGTAGTAAGCATACTTGTCGCTTAATTATACACTGGGAAAGTAAAATATGTTAGAGGAAAAACTGGCTGTACCAGCTACTTACTCTTAGCTAATGAGATTTTTAAACAGCTATTGAGGATTTTAGCAGAATTGTGGTAATTGCGCTACTCAGTAATCAATGAGACTAGTTATTGACGTTAAGAGGTTTTTTGTTTTTGGGGGTGGTTGTTTTTCCCCCAGATCAGATAAAATGAAAATAGCTGAGAATCATGGGTGTTGAACAGCTGGGGAATTTGGCTACCTGGACCCATATGTTTTTTGCTGTTTTTAATTTTTGAATATGCTTCAGGTGTTTCTGCTTACCTTTCTTGGAAGTCAACAAGCATGTATGACAGACCTAAAGCTAGCCTGTTTACCTCGTCACCCAAGTTAAAAAGCTTACGGCAGACATAGTATAATGCAGTGTTACATACTATACTAAGACTTGTCCATCCTAAATTATAGCAGCCACTAGCAATTTCACATTTGGTTTTAGCTCAGTCTTGCAGCCCCACTAATGGTATTAGCAGTTAGTTATTGCGTTTCCAGTTAAAGATGATTTCTAGTCCCTAATAGCACTAGAGAATGTTTGTGGCTCAAGCATTGCATAAGGATTTGAGAAAAATAAGAAAGGATTTAAAAGCTTCATCCTGTATGCTTATGCTTTATTCATTTTTAAAGCCTGAAACGACACATTCGTCAACATTGGAGGGAGTTTTTTTTTCCCTAGAATTCTGAAAAAAGTGTATTTTTCTATCTATTATAGAGACAGTAAAGTATTATGTACAAGGATGGACACAGCTTGAAGTTGTGTAATAAGCGATGTTGCCATGGCCAACCAGCACACAATTCAAACATCCTCACTTTTAATGTACGTATCTGATGTGTGATGACACATACCAGACAGATATTGGTTTCCGAAGGAAAGAATGCAAGTCTATGGGTAGACATTAGTAGGAAAGGAGGAATGAGCTTTTAAATGGAGCAGGTATGTGTCTTTACCTGGAAGCTCTATACAAAAATGAGATCTAATGTAGAAAGCAGACCCAAAGCCAATTTTAATCATATAGAAGGTCCTTATAAATATCATAATATAATTGCTCTGCATATTGGACCCAGCTTTGGAGAGATGCTAAATTCAGGCGTACGCTGCTTATTACACCGCCAAGACCATTCAGCTTTGAACTCAAAGTGACTTTCTTTGCCGTTTGAGTCACAATTATAAAAGTTTAGCTGCATATAAATGTGTTGCAATGTATAAATTAACACTCTGACCTAGAACGGAACAGTACACTACTAATTAGTAGTGTGGAATTACTGTCCCTGTGAGAATCATTTAGGAATATCTGGGACATATATTTAAGTCTGTATGCCAGGGGCAAAAAAAAATGCTAATTTAGCAAAAGCTTTTTTTCTGGGCATTTGTGCAGCACTGGGGCTTTCCAGCCTTGACCTTAGTTACCAAAAGCAGCTGCAATTGTCTGGGATGGATGCCGGAACGTTCGGATAAATAATAGCGCTCATGAGTCGACGTTGCACATTTTGTGTACTGGTATGTATGCAAAGCAGCAGCAAAATTCTCAGAGGCTTCCTGCATTGTCATTGCTAGAATAGAATTCAGACTCAGGGCTTATTTGTTTTAATAAAGTTAGAAAAAACATTACCAACCACATGTGTAAAAGAACCAATAACTAAGCAGAAGGAAATGATTTCTCGTGGCCTAAAGCAAAGTGAAATACGGTCTCAATTCCGGCAACAGATAATCCTGCTAAGCATAAATGCAGTATACAATTCAGCTAAAGAACACATATTTACTAATGTTTTTTTCTTGGTCTGAAAGCTGCTTTGTTCTTCACCTGTGGGATCTTTCCTTTCCCGTTTTCTAGTAACATGCCCCCAAGCCATGTCAGGAATACTTGGCGGCTCCCGAGAGCCATGATATTGACATGACAGGCTGAATGATGAGCACCATGAAAGTGCTGAATGACTGATGGATAACTACTTAGGTATTCAACATTCACTAAAGTGGATTTAACTACAACTCCCCTTGATTTGGCAGCTGGAAGCACAAGAATTCTGCCAGAGGCTTGAGTCACGTTGCCCCAAGTTGTAGAATTCTTGCTCAATGGGTAAAATTTGGTGAGCTTTGATTGGAGCCCTTAATTTATATCAGCATATTATAGAGTTATTTATTTGCCACTTGCCCCCCTAATACCCCACTGTTAATCTATGCCCTGTGACCCAGGCGATACTGACACCAAGGCTCTGACCTCATCTTTGTTCCTATAATGAATATTTTTTGACTAGCAATAATAAGAATGAATATCCTTTGCTAATGACGGGGCACCTAAGATGGAAATAGTCTCTCTTGCTTCTTTTTCATTAGCTTATTCATTTATAGAGATTACAGTTGCCCAGGAAGGATACAATAAAATTGATGTCTTGGTTTAAAAGCCTTGAAGGATTAAAGTAGCAATCCTCGCAAGATTTGATTTACTTTCCTGTATCTCTTACATAACCAGCTTTATTTTTATCTCTGAACACAAGCAATGTTTTGATCCTGTTTTTTTGGGGGGGGGGTTTAACTTTAAGTGCTTAGAAGTGAAATTTCCATTAACTTGAAAGTTTCACTTTTTTTTGTGATAGCATACAAAATGTTGGCTGTCACGAAGAATACAGTAGTGTTTCCAGCAAAAAGTTATTAAGTGGGACGTTATAGAATGTGAATGCTGCACTGTCAACCCCATGTAATTTCTATTAGCAATGTTGTAGAGAGGTGGGTGGCATTTTTGGGGTTGTGTCGCATTTACTTTCCCTTGTAAGGGAATTATCCATGCTTTCTCATACCTCCCAACAGTCAGGTTTTCATGGGACACACAAGATTTTCCGACATTGTCCCACTGTCCAGAGTAGCAGCCAGACAATACAGATCATGAGCCAGTTGGGGAGATCCTCTGATCTCCCCTGAATGGTCCAAGGAGCTGTAAGAGCAATGGAGATATTTACCATTGCAGCACAGACCTCCATTGCAGCAACCTTATGGCCACCTCCTGACGCTCTAAACCTGAGTTGTGATTCTGAAGCCTGAAATGTTGGAGGGGAAAAGTGCTTTTGCGCTAAGATATCTAATATGTTTACAACATGTGAACTTCTGTTTGCTGTTACAAATGTGTGTTGAAGGACGTTATGATAAACAGTATGATGGGCACATTCTAAATTATATTGACATCCTTTGTGATGATTATATCATGATAAACTAAACAGGACAGAACTTTTTTTCCAAAATGTCATTGCTTGTCAAGCATATCAAAGGATATAAAGACAACTATGGGTTTATTCTTTCCGTCAAATAAATCAGGGTGGTCTCATTTCCCTAAATAGCCGATTTTTGTGCTAGATAGCTAATTGTAAAGTTTACTTGCAAAATTACAGAAGATTAAGTCTTACTTATCATTTACCTTTAATTGTGCATCTAGTCATAATTAAAATAATATTAATGAAAAAAAACCTTCCTTCAGGCACAATGAGTTACTCTGCGAAACAAGTATACCGAGGATCCTTCTGGAGGGATTCTGTTCTTATACTGTACATAATTCCTGTTTAAGATAATTACGGATGAGCCTTGTCTTTCTTCTGCTGCCAAGTAAACCAAAGCTGACCAGCTATTACCATTAGGATATGAAATACCTCTCTTGCCTAACAATAGCTTGCTTGTGAGACGCTGATAAGTATATGTATGTATTCTCTCTTTGTAGACAGCATCATCAGAGATTAAAGGCACCATCCAGCTGGGAATAGGCTACACAGTGGGTAACCTGACATCCAAGCCAGACAGAGATGTGCTTATGCAAGACTTTTATGTAGTGGAGAGCGTGTTCTTACCAAGGTATGTACACTGGGATTGGGTCAATGGCACATCATTTTGCAACTTGCCTCTAAACAAAATGCACATGAATCCCCCCGCACTTGTATATGGATCACCTGAAGTGAAGATATCTCAAAAGAATCAGTGGTCTAAGGGTCTCCTGGTAGGCGAGGAGCCAGACATAGATTCCTTATAAAAGGTACTACATTACTTAGTTTGTGTAACTATCCTTGTCATCACTTGTACTATAGATGAATCATGGCCCCCTCTAAATGTTTTCACTAAAAGCCATTAAAAACCACATAACCACATGGGCATTCGTTGTCCTCTTTAAATGCGGTAGTACATTCCTTTTCGGAATTTAGACTGATATTGACTACAAGACAGATTTATTAGCATTTTTGGATTGCTACGTAGTTAGATTTAACAAAATATGTAGGCATCCTGAAGCCAAATTTCAGAGTTGCAGTCTAGAAAATAGTAGCTGGCAGATGTTGTTCGCCCTCTGCACCAGAGCTGGAAGGGTGGAACAGATCCTGGTAAATGTACTTACTTGCTGTAAGACGTCTGAATGTATAAGTAGTGATCTAGACACTCTCTCTCTATATACGCATATCTGAGTATTATGTAATGAAGAAGAAGACTAAACACTCTGAGCTGCTAGTTTAAATATTAATGTTTCTGAAGTTCTACAAATCTACACAGGGATCCCTGTCCAGCCCAACGTGTACGGGGCTGCCAACGTGCTTGTTTCTGCTCCATGTCTCCCCTTCCCAAAGCCTAATGGAATACATGTATCCTTGAAGCATTATTTCAAGTCAGTAATACAAAAAAAACCAGCGGGCTCCTGGTTGACATAGGATCCCACCGGGAGTTACAATGGCAAATAATGCTTTTAGGTTTGCCAGGATCAAGGTGACTCACATAATAAAAATAAATATGAGTAATAACTCGCTGTTATATTAAACCGCTTGTGTTTGTTTCCAGTTCTTTAAAACGGGCATTGACGTAATCGCCATTAATCAATCAAGTTTTGATGCTTTCAGTGCTAACGTGTTCTTATGTCTTTAACTCAGCACACTGTAAAGTTCTGTAAAAGTTGGCCCTGTATATGGCATGGTTCGGGCAAGATGACTTTCAAGAAAGCTTTCCATGCTAACTAGGCGTTTTGCAGGAGATAACTAGAGTTTGCCCTTTATAATGCATACTGAAGTATGTACATGTACACCAGTTTGGGGGATAGGGGGTAATTGGAGGTTTCTCCTTCTTGAACTAAAACACCTGTCAAGCACAAGCAAGAAAACCTTCATCCCATTTTTAACTGAAGCAGCCCACAGTACCTATCCCATTCACCTACAAAGCACAGCGTATAAGAAAAATGGTCACGGATTTCAGTAGATTTTTTTTTTTACATTTTATAAATACAGTTTACATATTTTGTGCCTCTCTGTACATCATATATATCTGCCTTCTTTTTCCACAGTGAAGGGAGCAATCTAACCCCAGCGCATCATTACTCAGACTTCCGATTCAAGACATACGCTCCATTAGCATTCCGTTACTTCCGAGAGCTTTTTGGTATCAAGCCTGATGATTACTTGGTAAGTTTCTCCTATACCACTCACTAACATTAAGTATATATGTGGTGTGGGCCATATTGTAGTATGTATTGTAGATGATCTTGCCAAGCCCTCCATTAGCTTAGCTTTATCACCTGTGAGCGTACAACTGCTTTGTATCTCACAGTTTAATTTGTCTACTACAGTCATTAGAGAGCAAGCTTGTTGTTATTTGTCACTAGTAATAAAATCTAGTCCTTAATGTTAAAACCAATGAGAAATACACTGTAGCTATTGTAATTCCCTATTTTCTGAACTATGGAAATACAGGGACTATTAGAACTGCAGAACATCACAAACTGTATGATCTCATGTAATATATATTAATAACACATAACGTATGTAACATTGGTCATTTATTTTATTACATTTTGCATATTTAACCCCTTAATGACAAAGCCCGTACATGTAGGGGCTCAAAATGCATTGTTTTCAATGGGTTTAGGGACCGCCCATTGTCCTTAAGGGGTTAATATGATGATATTACATAGTAGTCCTGATTAACACCGTGAAGAATAGACTGTAGTGTTTTCTTACTTTTCCGAGATGTACCTTTTGGTCTCGTCAGCAGACAAAGGGGTTAAACGTTTTAATGAATCTGTCTCCTTTACATAATGAATATTTTTGTAACCAGAGTATCACTATTGGTTATAGCAATTATTTCAACAGAAAGTTATAATTAGATTTAAATGCCCCCGTGAAGCTTGCTGATTAAAGTCTAATTGAGAGCTCTTATGTGCTAATTGCTGCATTTATGCAGTTCATTAAAGGAAATGTTTTGCACAAACATCTTCTAACCTTGACCTGGAAACAACACAGAGAACATTGCAGGACAGAGACTTCAGAGTCATCGCACAGAGCCTATATCCCCTGATACAGCGTCCCAAGGATTCTCATCTAAATGCGTTGTTCCTATTAGTAGTCAAATCTTCTACCAACAGTGGTTTCATGTATCCGAAATAAAATAAGTGGTAAAATTAGGTTTTAGTTTTATTTTCTCTTTACCACATGAGAACGTATTTTTTTCCTCTTGTAAAGAATAAACCCATAAAGCTTTTAAAAAAAAAATATGAAATGCACTCAACTTCATTGAGATGCAAAGTCAGGGACAGCAGCTGCACATGAGTGAAATATTTAAAATATTTCCAGGAAGCGTCTGAATAGAGGGGGTAAAAATTAGCAGCATGTATGAGGAAAAGGAAAGTAGGAGCCATGTGCCTCCATTTATTCATACTTGCCCGTGTCAGTAATAGAAGGTTGAGATAAGCCTATGAGGTTTAATCCTATATGAAACAGAAAATGTAATATATTGTTGGATGATGTGTATAACAGATGACAGCAGGCTTATATCACACATTCAAATGTGATCTGCTCTTAGAGCTGTATTAGTCTGGAAATCTCCTCTGGACCGACCAAATATGCTCCAGTGGGAGTCGTGTGCTGACATTTCCTGAACATGAGCTGGTAATGGCATACAGCGCCTCAAGGGAGTAATTGCATGCGTATTTAAGTGTATGCAGTTTAACTTCACACCCGCCGTTATATACAGACTTTTACGGTATTGTAACAAGGCTGAGTGAAAACAGCTTAAATCTACAGTGTTAACAGGGCTTAGATGAATTGTATCCCAATTCCACTGGCAGCATGATTGCCATTTTATTATTTTAATTGAGCTTGAAGACAAGATCCCCCAAAATCAGCTACAGACATGAAAGTGCCTGAATCAATTTTCAGTTTCACCTGCCATATTGGTCCTTTTTCCCTACTGTTTGTGTAATTATACCTGGCACAAATCATACCTGGGCTTTCCCCTCGTTACGTCACTGTATCACTTGCCTATAATGGTAGAATTCATAAACATAGCTGGAAAATTGCAGGTTATCCTAAAGAGAGCTAGAATCACAGTGATCCAAACACACCACACAAGATAGATCCTAATAGCTATCAGAACACAATGTCTACATTAGAATCTATAATTACTGGCATTGATAAGAAAAGCAAACTTCTGGTTTAGATTGTAAGTTTGAGCAAGGTCCACCTTACCTTCATTTTCTGGAAGTCTAACTTGTTATACAATGTGCTACTTGTTAAGTTCTGTTCACTGATCGAACATCACCATGCAATATGATTAATTTATTAGTAATAATAGTTAATAGCATGGTATCGAGGGCTTATTTATTCCTCTGTACGGTTGTGTCTGTATCACATAAGACCTGTTCCTCCCAGTCAACATGAACATTTTCTTCTCGTTTTAGTACTCCCTCTGCAGTGAGCCCTTGATAGAACTGTCCAACCCTGGTGCTAGTGGTTCTTTATTCTTTGTAACCAGCGACGATGAATTTATCATTAAAACCGTTCAGAGCAAAGAGGCTGAATTTCTTCAGAAACTTCTACCGGGCTACTATATGGTGAGTGACATAACGCTGGGTTTAAAGTAATACAGTAATTATAAGGTGGTCAGCAAAGTTGTTGAAGAAATATGAGGTCAGCTCTAGAGCTGTAGAAGCTCATGATGCAACATTCCAGGACCATATCAATGTCTACTCCATGTACGTTGTAAGTTACCACATAAATAGATAGGTGGGTAATGACTATATATATATATATATATGTATATATATATATATATTTATTTTTTTTCTCTTTGTGAGTTATCGCTCCAATGTTGTCTCAAAAGATAAAATCTATAGATTTCATCATATGCTTATAATGTATTATTAAGCAGTTATTTCCATCTCATACTCTCCAGTGTCTGTGAGAATATCTTTCAGCCTCCATCACGATAGCCACTTGTTTATTTACTTTCTTCCGAAATGTGGCTAAGGCTTTTGTGTTGATTTCAGGATGGCGTTCAGTCATTGTCACGTTCATTTCAAAGCCGATGTTTAGCTACTCTGTTGAATTAAACACTTTTGTAGCTAAATGCAGCATGAGAAACATAATTCCTAGTACGGTTAAATGGCCAAACCCTTCCGAGAAATATTTTTATTGCTCATGTAACATTTGTAATTTTTGCTGGCAGCACTTGTTTCCCAGGGGCCACAAAAAAACCTTTGATAGGCTGTTGCTATAGAAACTAAAACATGTCTTTAAAGGTTTTGTATTAAGATATTCAAGGTGTATTTGCTTAACATACTAGAGAGTGAATTTCATGTCTTGGTTGTTGTTTTTTCTAGAATTTAAATCAAAATCCTTGGACACTTTTACCCAAATTTTATGGACTTTACTGCCTTCAATCAGGAGGAACAAACATTAGACTTGTTGTAATGAACAATGTTTTGCCGCGATCACTGAAGATGCATTATAAATATGACCTGAAAGGATCAACGTACAAGCGCCGGGCGTCTCGAAAGGAACGTGAGAAGTCCTGTCCCACATACAAGGATTTGGATTTTCTTCAAGACATGCACGAAGGATTATATTTCGATCCTGATACATACAGCTCGTTAATGAAAACACTACAGAGGGACTGCAGGGTAAGTAAGAAATTAACTGATCTCCATCATTCTAATTTTGTGATCAGCGCTGGATCATATATTCACTAAGGGTTCAATGTAAACCAATTCAGGATGAAAGAATGCTCTGGTGATTGCTGTACTTTTACCAGTTGGCACCAGGATAGCTCTTTATAAATAACCACATATTCCAAATATCATCAGAATATAAAGATCAATAAGACATGCATTTATTACTATATGGGGCTTACTACAAAGTGACAGTATACAAACATAGGGAGGTAGGCTCAAAAAAGTGATTCTGGCACCAATATTGAAAAAGTGGTCTTAGCACCATAGCAACCAATGAAGCATTCCTGCTGATTACCGGGAGGCAGCAGCTGAACTAATCTAGAACATGTAATCAGTGTGGCTCAGTTGAGTTTCTCCACATGTTGAGCTCTAGGTTTTATTAAAGTCTAAGCTTGTGTCAATACATATGCTCAATGCGTAGTTTGATATATAGTAAGTTTGCTTATCGTTCACACCCACAAATGTATTTTTAAAGACCAGTCATACTGTATCAATGAAACAAGCAGCCTTTTCTTCTCTGGGCCAGTTAGCCAACTCTACTGGTTCTCTCCATGCAGACAGGTATTGGGAGCACGCAGTCGGGAGTTCCTAGTGCAATCTTCCCATGTCATTGGTCTGACTGGGCTCCTGCTTAGAAAGGGAGCGGCAACAGTTATGTCAGAAACTTGACAGATTCAATGTTGGCGTGGGTCATTTGTAAACACATTCACATTTGCTTTTCATTTGATTGTTCCTTAATGGTTAACTTTATATTTGCATGAAGCTCGGCGAGCTAGCTATAACTTAACATCTGGGTATCCCTCCTCATGAAGAGTGAAGCATTACCTACTGACTCACACTGTCCTTTCACAGGAACATATCTATTTTTATTTTTTTGTATCCAGCAGAGTGCTGGGTTGTATAGCTAGAGGCATTAGTAGCAGGAAGAAGGAGGTGGTTCTGTCTCTGTACAGATCTCTGGTCAGATCTCACATAGAGTATTGTGTACAGTTCTGGAGAACCCATATTGACACATGGGAGAGAACTCAGAGGAGAGCGACTGAAATGGTGAATAGTTTGCATGATCAAAATTACCAGGCACCACTAAGGGGTCTCGATAGGTATAGCTTGAGAGAAAGATAGAGCGAGAAAGAGATGGGTGATGTAATAGAAACATTTAAATACTAATGTTAGAACTCCATTCTTAGTACTGTTTAATGCACAAACTCTTCCTACTGGTGAAGTGTTATTGTCTGCTTCATCCTCTACAGTTGATTCCCCACTACGGTCATTTACTGCATTTAAAATACTCCTGTTAATCGCTGTCTTTCTGACATAAATTAACCTGTGGGTGTGGAATAAGGTTTACCAAAGTAGATCGAGAATCCAAGCAAGAGAATGTGAACAAGCACAACAGCACAGTGACTTACAATTCATGCTAACACTAGGACTTACAATATGAAAGGACTAAATATGATATTTGTTTTGTCTGTGTGGCCAGACCAATAATGTATGCATTGGTACACAATAGCATAATAGGCCTTTGAGCCAAATAGCATGTGTGCCAAGCGTCATTATAAATAATAAAAATGCTCCCTATTGTTGTGACAGTGCCCTTGGCAGCAGGATAGTAACTGATGCTGTCTTGTGCATGTTCTACTGGTGATCTCATGTCCAGCTGCGTATACTGTGACGATAACAGAGCTTTCTTCCCCTGGTCTGTTGACATGCAAATGCAGCTTTTTTTTTACCGTTCTTAGTACGTGACTTACCTAGGGTCAGTAATTTACAGATTATTTTGCAGCAAAAGTCAAATAGAATGTAATTCATTGTTGAGCCAACCAACTGTTGTTCAAATATTGACATGTACTGCATATAAATGTTGAAAATGAGCTTTACATACACTAACAGAATGAGCAAAAGAGTCCGTTTTATCTATTAAAGGGAAAGCCTAGAGAGTGAGACCCGTATAGCCTCACCAATAAAGATTATATATTAAAACCACTTATCTGAAAGAGTAGTGAACCACATGCCACAATGTCTTCAATACAAAACAAGGCCGTTGACTATGTAAGGTTTGGGGTTTATAGCAGGTGGGAAAATGGCCAGACCAGATAGCCCATCTTAGCTCTTATCTGCCACCACATTCTTTATAATAAGGAAAACGGATTTAATGTGTCTTTTTTTTTCCTTCTTCATAAAGCATGTTCATCATTTGGCACATTTTTTATTTAGCAATTTTGTCATTATTTGACATACGTTTGGTTCTGTGTTTAGCATTTCCACTTCAGATTCCTTGTACGGTATTATTCATGTAGTTTATATCAAGTTCAAGAGAAGAAGAAAAAAAACACCATTATCTAAAACGCTGCTTAAGTCTAGATTAATGAAATAATTAACATTTGTGCTTTCAAAGTAAGTTTAGAGGCTCAGCATTCATTACTTTTAATTGCATTTGCTGTCAAAGGGCAGCTGTTTACTGGTCACAAAAAGAAAAATTATTAACTAATCATCAAGTGGGTTCACTACTGGATGTGCAACCTTCTTAAGTAAATATATTTCTCATTAAATCCTGTGTTTCTAACAGGTTAAAAAATGAAATGTGCTTAATCACAGCACCAAAGATCTTAAATGAAACCATTAGTCCTTCTGCTTAGTGTTGACTTTGGCCAACTAAATAGTCTGCTTAAACCTAATTGTTCATACAGTAAGATCAAAATAAAATATAGCTAGGGGTATGATCTAAATGTATGCAGTTATTGTTTTTTTTTGCAATTATGCTATTCTCATGTAAAAAGGAACTGCTACAATTCCATTACCTATTTATTACATATATAAAGGGGCATCTTCTATCTAAACCTTCATCGTTATTCAGATGATATTGTGGTAGTGGAAAGCCCGAGGACTGCATTTTCTTACCAATTTGAAGGGGTGTCATGTAAAAATGTACCTGCATTCAATATAATAAAGGCTAAGTACTCTCAAGTGCCCAATCTAAACAACTAGTAGTATTTCTCAGCAAGAAACTATTGGTAGCAAACCAAGTAATTTTCCTTGAGAAGATACCAGCAGTGATCCGGCACATGGAGAGTCACATACACTTATAAGAGCAATTTTGATGGCCCTACTTCAGATGTTTTGTTATACATCTGAACATCTAATACATTATGCTCAGGTGTTTTTTTATTTTAATTTGGTTCTTTGTCGTATTCTATGAATATGTTCAAACATTATCCTCTCTGGGACATATGTAGACAGTGCTATGAAGCTGTTCTTTCACGCTTCCATTAATAACAAACATCATTGTGGACAAGCAGAAGATGGTCCACCTGCTGTATGAAAATAAAAGGGAAATGTGCATGCCGGCTTTATATTTGAATGCCTACATTGAATTTGAATAGGAAATGTTTATCCAGGGGGCTCTTGTGACGACCTCTGTGGTTTCTATTAACTCTAACATACCTACACTGGAAGCCAGACAGACAAACATATGTATTATGATTCAAAGTGATGGGGACATGAAGACCTTTAAAAAGAGCCTCATGATTTTTGGCTGTGAATTTCTGTGTATGCTCAAGGAAATACCAGCTGATACGTTAAATGGAAAAAGGGACTTTGCTGTTTTTTCCAGCTGGGTTAATGTAGGGCAATTATTGCCATGCTGTTATGCTTAGGTCCAAACACAGAATAGCTTATTATTTCTCGTTGCGACAAATCATCATTGGGTCTCTGCCTATATCCTGTACCCAAATTTCACGACTGCCATGTAATTCCCCCTGAATGTGTTTTTAAAATACGGTAGTTATGTAAAATCCAGAGACATGTTTTATTCAATTATAGTAACATCAAGATAATAATAAAATAAAATGTTTGTTGGAGAGTTTTATAACAATATTGGTTAGGGTATATGTATTTTATGACAGTAAATACCAGCTTCATTTGAAATATAATTGAACTTTATGATTATATTGGGACAAAAAGCCTCAATCTGGGGTTTGTCACCTTACAAGTGGTAGATATGGTGACCCTACTATAAATCTGTCACCTGCATCAATGCATTTATATTATTGGCCATTCCTGACCTTAGGTTGTGGCCTGGATGTTGGAACCGCATACGCAAAGCATTACTAGTGCCAACTACACCCATGTCTATGACAAGATTTATAAAGACTATCATTTCCTAGCCCTGGACCACAACCTACCTCAGGTGGTCCCTGTCAAAAGAACAGGAAGATTATTGTTTGAGATTTGTTGACTGTTAGGTGATAGAAGATTGAGATAGGAGTATTCAGGCCAAAACAAAAAAAATTCTAAATAATGTGTATATGAAACTTATACTCGACTGCATCATGCAGTCATTAAAGTATTGCTAAAATAATTTGATCTTTTTTCGCCCTGAATATAGAATTTTAGTTAAGATTCCCCAAATCCTTAATTTTGACTTATGTAAAATTTGCAGTGGCAAACTTATTTTAGCTACATAGCGCACTAAAAACATAATGACTGCTTAGACCGCGTGATCTTCTCTAGTTGTAACAAACATGGACTAAACATTTTATGGCACTAGGCTTCAAACTTTCTGCTGTTTTCAGGCAGTTATTTTTAATTAAGACATGAATTTTAGGAATTCTTACTCTTCAAATAGACATTTAAACCAAAATTGTTTTTAATTTATATCAATTATGAGGCTGGACAAGTGGTTAATGAACTTGTTCAAACTAGTGTTTGTGCTTTCCATTACTCAGATTCATTAAATCTGATTCTTGTTTAATTAGACTGCATACCTTAGCTTAATTTATAACCTTTTTACTAGCGTTTTTTTTTTATTTTGTTTTCCACATAAGAGCTCTGTTTTCAAAGTAACTGTCTTAAGGTCAGAAGGTGGTTTGTACCAGTTCACCAACTCACAAGTCGCTTTAAAGACCCACATTCCCAAGAACGTAAAAGCCCTTTTTTGTGCACCGCTCTTCACGTCTGACATTTGAATGAACTATAATATGCAGGTAGTCTCACAGTGGCAATCAACTCTGGTGATATATTTCCCAAAATGTTATTAGATAAAGTAGTGCTAACTTTGGTACCAGAGAACCCACTATGTGCCAAGGTGGATTATTGAACGTTTTTCTAAAAATGCAAAAATCTATATATACTGTATCCTTGTTTCTCTGTTAAAGAAGTTGGCACCACTTACGACCTTCTATCCCCCGCACATGCATGCATAGCCATTTGGGTTCCTAATGCATTCTTCCCTAGTGGCAGGGCTTAGGATTGATTTATTATTACTATTATTATTATTAAAGAAATGTTGAATATGTCCCAGCTCTGTTAGTATAAGACTGCTGAATGTACTGAGTTGACAATCTGTATTATCCACTGCAGTGAAGTGTTTGACATTTTACATCTCCATGCTGTTGTAGACATAGCTATACATTTACCGTAAACGTCCCAGTAATATATGGAGTGTAAAGAAGAGATCAAGGACCAAATAAAGTGTAAGGTTTCTACAAGAGGAAACAAACGGACAGACTAGATGGTGCGATTATCTATATGGTATTTATCTGCCAACAAAGTATGTGTCTCTGTTTAGGCATTAAAGTAAGATTCTTTTCAACAGGTGTTAGAGAGCTTCAAAATAATGGATTACAGCCTGCTTCTGGGGGTCCATGTCCTGGATCACGCAGCCAAAGAGAAGGAAGGCGAAACGTCACATTACTCCATAGACAACAAGCGTCCTTCTGTTCAAAAAGTTCTGTATTCCACCGCACTGGAATCCATACAAGGCCCAGGGAAGAAAGTCGACTCTCTCGTTAAGGAGAGCACGTTAGTATTAACCTCAAATCTATAGTATTCACTGGGTGAAGTGGACTAGTCACTAGATATAGACATAGAGGAACTTAGCTCAGTATAACAGAAATATACATTAGCATGCATCACAACAAAGCAAGAGATCATCATACACCTAGCAAAAAAAAATTTTAATGCACCTATCTGAGACAAAAATATTGGGGATTCCGTCATATAATATTGCGAATCCCATCACTGCACCTCATTTAAGCCCAGTGAGACTCTCATGCACTATGGTGCCCAAATAATGGTGTCCAGAGGGGGCTTTAAGTTGCAAGAGTGGTGGGCTAAGCAATATATGGCCATTTAGTGTGACAAAATTCCCAATATTTATGCCTCAGATAGATGCTTTTAAACAGTAGTATTTGTTGGGTGTGCGCTGATCTCTTGCTTTGTTGTGCGTATATGTTGGTAATTTCAGCAGCCACCTGGAATCTGAATGTGCATGCTTTTTAGGGTGTGTTTCCATTTCTTTATTTTCTGTATTTTTGTGGTATATATATATATATATATTATACACATACAGTTGTGTAAAAAAATCAAATACATCCTCTTTGAATTTTTGTACTACTCCTCAAAAGTTGTATTGGCCCAACAATGGTGGGAAAGTTTTGCTGGATTCCATGGTGATTGCTCCATATTTAGAACTTAGCCCTTGAGCTGCTTTTTACATACATGTTGTATTGCTCCTTTACAAAGTAAAGTGAACCACTAATATTGTTTCCCTTTGCTTTATAATACTTTTTCAACAGAATGGGAGGCATTCCTGCAAAAAACCACAAGGGAGAAAGGTTGCTTCTTTTCATGGGTATTATTGACATATTGCAGTCTTACAGGTAAGAAAAGGAGATAAATGACAGACTTGCATATGCCCTCCAACAAGACATATAGACTCTTCCGATCCATCTGACATTAATGTTATTTATCATTAGGTTGATAAAGAAGTTAGAGCATTCCTGGAAAGCTCTGGTTTACGATGGGGTGAGTCGCTATTTTTTTTAAAAGGTTTATGAGGATTCTGAATTATGTTGCTTGGTTTCATGGGTGTATGTGTGTCATATTTTGTTTAATTCCAGGTATTTCAGTACATGTTCTTGGAATTAATTACTATTATAATTTAAATGCGACATTAAATGTCTGGGTAAACTAAAAAGTGACCAATATTTATTTAAATGCAGTGCTATTTTTAAGAAGACATATACAGTAATTCAGCCTCATTAGTTCACTTACAAAGCTTTCAATGTAGTTGGAGGCCCAAACATACCTCCTGAAGAAGTGCCTCAATAAACAGTGAGGCTACAGTCTGCCGTCTATATTGGATCATGTGTGAGAAGAATATGGCTCTTTGTGTTCTCAACAGTGTTCCGTATGTTTCTACAAATGTGCAGTTTACTCATATTCTCTCCCGATTTTTAGAAGGCCCTTATTTTTATTTTATTTTTTACCAACCTTCTTCGACATCAGGTAACAAATATCAACAAGGTTAATTAATTAAGAAATCAATGTAAACTGAAGCTCATTAATGTTAGCTTACCTAGGTCTATTTTATTGATATTTGGTAAATATATTTAGACCTGGGACCTAAAACGTCCTTTGGTTTTTGTTTAAGGCCTTCTTTCTAGCCAATATGGTATATAAACAAATAGATCTGGCTCGAGCCTTGATGGGACGCCAAACAGGTTAATGTCGTAACCGAGGGTAAGATCCGACGGGGGAGCATTTCGTGCTAGCGCTTATACTAGGGCTTACTCATAAAGTTCAATTGACCTATACCCCCCTTGTTCCTGTAAGCACGGATTTACTTTATTAAATACCAAGGACAACTAAAAGCGGATCTTGTATTAGCTAATATGGTACTTTTCATGATATTTTGTATGCAGTTGTTTCTATTTTGGGTTCTAGGTGGATGCTTGGGGTAATAGAAAAAATATGTAGAGGAGCAACATTCTAATTAAGTTATTCTGTTCTATTTGAAACACCCCATCCATAATGCAGATTAATATCCTTTCTTCTTGACAGGGTAACACCCAACACAGACCACAGTATAGGAAACTGTCCTTGTATGTCAAGGGAGGAGACCACAATTAATAAACCCATAGCTGTAAACCCGATGGCGAATTTACAATTAGCCGCAGCCACAGAGACTAAGGGAGTGAGATATTCTCAACGGAGATAATTGTGAGAAGATAATTGGCAACACAACAGTAAACATTTGTTCTTGCCACACCTGCAGTAAAACAACAACTGACCGTTCACAAGAGTTCTTCCTTACTATTATTATTATTTAACCACTAGAAGCATTTTTTTAAAATGAATATCTCGCCAAAACAATTAGCAGGTGTAAAGCAAAAATTTTTTTTGTGTGCAAACACACACACGCGTTTAATTAGAGACAGAGATGTAACCCAGAGGGATTTATTCACTAAAACAAGATCTGCAGTGTAACATACTGACGACTTTATATTTGAGCGGCCAACCCCAGTCAGCTTCTGTCCCAAGAATAGCATGGATAGCCCTGGATAAAGCATATTTAAATCATTCAGAAGGTGAATTTCTTTATCCCATGACACATATGAAAAATGTATACATAACACAAACTGCCTGCGTGGTTAATGAGGCCATGTCTCCGTATGCAGATAAACACAAACCGGTTGGTAAAGGTTATTCTCCATGATTAGGACTTGGCACTGACAGTCACAGAGCTAAATGTAACATGCTTTTTCTTGTTATTTTTCCTGTGGATTTTTTTTTTTTAATAAGGCTTCCCCCAGGGGAGTAGAGGAAAAATCTTGTATAACAGGATTTACTTTCACAAGAATTTCATTGGGGGGGATTGCTCTCATGGGCTTATCGGAGGAATTTGCATTAGTGGGATTTGCTGTTTTATAACATGAATGCTTGTTTATTTCCTTTCCAGGACACAGTGTCAGTACACAGACCAAGTTTTTATGCAGACCGATTTTTGAAGTTTATGAACTCCAGGGTCTTTAAAAAAGTCCAAGGTACTGTTCTGTACGAAAAGCATGTGATGCGTGCATTATACGGCTTAAAAAGTGACTAACTAAACTAAAAACAATTTGTGGGACCTGCGTCTACCTTCTAAGGGGGCCCCCCACTAACACAGATAATGAATTTCAACTTACAAACTTCAAAAGAGTTATATTTTAGTTATGACAAAAGCTACAAAGGTGACAGTTCACCTTTTAAAAACAGACACTGCTATAAGTCTTTAAAATAACCTTAAGATTTTACTGTTACTGCTTAGTTTAGCAGACTGATGAACTGTCAATGAGAACATTAGATCCACACGCAAACTTTCCAGTCTCAGCCTACTCAACAGAGATTTGACCTCTGTTGATTGGCATTGTGTCAGTAATCTAAGGTTTAGTATTGGTATTAGTTATTTAAACTATGCTTCTTGGGCTGTGTAAAAGTTCCTGTTCAAACGAATATAAAATCAAACGTCAAATTTACAAATTGTTGCATCTAGAACTGGGATTGTTATTTAAAAGCCACAATTTAATCTATATTTGCAGCTTAATTGATCTTAAAACCATTACCAAATAGGAGATGGGAATTACTTGCTTAGCTAACGATACATGGAAGGGATGTACCCACATACAGTTAAAAAGACAATCTTGTGATACTTCAGTGGGTTTGGTTTGTTCTTCATTTGCGGTAAAACATCAGGTAAATAGTAATAAAATAAATGACACTGTAATGCTGACAGCATTCCATTTACCAAGTTGACTCTACGTTGACATGAGCTATGTAGTGAACCTGTGTTAGCTTGGTTCACATTGCATTCTATTGTGTAAAGGTTACACTTACATACAAAAACATGAGATGTGGGAAGTTAGAGTGAGTTCATGATTCTAGGGAAATGGGCCTACCATTCCCATTATAAAGAAGCAAGACTTTTTTTTTTTATGTAGAACTTCTGAAGTGTGTCTTGACTCATATTAAACATTAGCAACCACTAAAAAGACCTTCTTAAGCCTAGGTTGAAACACTTCCGACAGGTATTTTCCCACGTAGCTAGAATTATAAAATAGATTTTATTATAATATTCAAAAATGTATATGAAGAGTGACTTTGTTTGGTTTGTATAATGTCACCTTAAAAATCATTAAAAAGCAACCACTGTTCCCCTAACATTTTAGTTGCTTACCAAGACTTACTCAAAGACCACCCTTTCAAGCTGACATTTTATGTCATGGGTTAATTCTTGTTTAAAATTATTAATCAGGACTGTGAATGTAGCTTTGACAGACACAATACATGTGAGGTTTAGTCATAGCTTAGCTGATGCTATGAGACAGAAATGTCCCTTGCAGTTTTTTAGTATAACAGAAGCATCATTTTGCTGGTGTGAAAATGCACAGTGGCTTTATTAACTTCCCTCCTGTATTTTGTTAAATCCCTTTAAGTATTTTACCTCGAAACTAGATATATTTGGACGTAAGAGATTGAGTTCAGAATGCGTGCTCAATGTTTAGTTTTCCCTTACAGCATTAAAGTCTTCACCTTCCAAAAGACGATGCAATTCAATTCCAGCCCTTAAGTCCTCTTCCCAGGAGATACTGTCTCCCAACAATCAGGAGTGGACCGAAGAGAAGAACAAAAGACTTACTGAGGGTCAGAGTTTTACCAGCCTTGATGAAGAAGGTAAGCATACAATTAAGACTGCAGAAGTGTCACTGTAAATAAAATGGTTTTAAAAGTCTATTTGTTTGTCTAAAGCACCTCAAATCAGGGAGCATACCTTAGAATGTTTCTTCTACATGCTGAGTAGAATCAGGATAAAATTCAATGCAGAGTCACATAATTCAGTCCTCTTACATGTGATGCCACTTGATTCAAATTTTTCTTTAAGCAAACGCTTACACAATGTTGGGAGTTGGGAAAGCTGGTGTCAAAGTGTAGATATGACTTGCTTACAGCACTGTGCTGTAACCAGAAGTGGAATCTTTGTCCTGTTTGTTTCCCATATATGCTATATTCTAAAGTAGATGACTCAATGCAGATACTTACTTCTCTATTTTAAATATAGACCGTGACAAGGTAAACATAATGCTTTGAAGGCAATCCTTCCTTATTTGTAATGTAACATTGGATCACTTTGCATTTTATATAGATTGTCTGCCTTTTATTTATACAGCACTATTACAATAGGGTAGAGTGACAATATTGACGAAAATTGACAAAATACAAAACTGACACATAAAGACATACTGGTATACAAGAGGACTAGCTACATCCTATTAGATATTAATAGATTGGGCTAGTCAAGTTTCTCCACACCAAACTCACCCAATCATGTCTTTATGGACCTTGATTTGTACACCACTCTATGGACAAACATATTGGGACACACTTCTAGATTATTAAAGTCAGGGTTAGGGCTAGGACCCTTACTTCCAGTGATGGGAAATCTTAATGCTTCAGCGTCTCATGACATTTTGGAGAACGCTATGCTTACGGCTTTGTGGGAACAGTTTGGGGAAGCCGTTTTTCTATTTCAGCATGACTATGCCCAGCGTACAAAGCTGACAGAGCCCTGACCTCAACCCCAACCTTTGGGATGAACTGCAAAGGAGATTGACCTCACAAATGCTCTACTGGATTAATGGGCAAAAATATCCAAAATTCCTAGAGAAATGGAAGCTGTCATAGCTGCAAAGGGGGGACCAACTACATATTAATGTCTATGTATTTAGAATGCAATGTAATCAAAGTCCCTATGGGGATAATGGTCAGTTGTCCCAATACTTTTGTCCATGTGTGTGTTTGTGCATGTATAATTAATTATTGGAAAATTTACACTCATACACTCACATATATACAATATATATGTGTGTGTGTGTGTGTGTGCGTGTGTTTTTGTGTGTAATTTTCCACGTTACTAAACTTAGCCAGGTATAAATAGCATGAAGCAACTTTCCATCATTAACACAATAGGACCTGTTTAACCTTCATGTTCACTGTTTAAAAAGCTCACCAGTAATGTGGTTAAATATGCAAATACAATATGATTATCAGCCTGAGTTCTCTTGTTCCCTACAAACCTTGGCTGTTGTATTGGCAGCTGTTACTTAGGTTCAATTGGTAATTGCAAGAAATCAGAATCTATATATTATCAGAATTCCTCTGAAGTTATTATTAATATACGTCGAAACATTCAGCAGTTTAGCTTCCAGGGGCAATAAGGTGTTTGACCTTTGGTATGACCCTGTATGATTACACCAGAGTAATGTACGTACGTTATTTTACAGCATTAAATTCAAGGCAACGACCAGACCTTGTGCCAAGCACCCCATCCTTATTTGAAGCTGCTTCCTTAGCAACAACAATATCCTCTTCTTCATTATATGTTGATGATCAGTATCATCATGAAGACACTATTCGGTATTCCAACAGGTAATAACCATACTTTTAGATAATAGTTAGGATATTATGGACATAAATACATTTGACATGGTGTTGATCAGAAAGAATTATATTGGGTTCGTAGCACATGACTGCGATGTCTTTGCTTGGAGAGTACGTGAATGGAGAAAGCAGGCAGATTAGATGGGCCAAGCGGTTCATATCTGCTTACATCTGTTCTGTTTGTACTTTACACACCTCAGTACAGCTTTAATATATTCCAATCATGATGTCCTATTAACTAGTAACTTGTTTTTGTATAAACGTCCTAACTCACAAGAACATAATATACTAAAGGCTATTTGGACCCCAAGCAATAGATGCGCCTGTAAAGAGATTGGTGTTTGTCCCGTCCCGCTGCTAACATGCAAGCTTTTGACTACAGATTGTTTGGACTTGTGCTAAATCTTTTTTAGATGGATCCGAACACTTAAATTTTTGACACTTACATCAACATATCTATTTCTTAATGGATTAATATTAGGGTTTAGAGAATACATGGAAATTGAACTTAATTTTTAAATAAATGTAGACTATGCATTTACCCGCGATGCACTTGGCATCATCAAATGTATCACTGCTGCCTACGGTTTTTGCATTTGCATTTTGTTTTTGATTGAAGTGGGGAAGGAGGAAGCCACACAGATACTTTCTTCCGCGTCCTGAAATTAACTTCTCTTTTTAAAGCTGCCAGCACCAATCAGCTTCTACCAAATGCACACCTTATAGCTGTCCCAATTCCAACAGTACTTCCTGGGTTATCTCTGGCATCTCAGAGAAGCTCTTAAAATGATATCACAGTTTACAGCGCTGGAGCAAAGATTTTTGTCACCCTAGGCAAAACCTCATTTTGCCACCCATTTGGCTCTGCCCCTTGTATACCACCCAACATGCACATGACCCACCCACCCCTGCATTGACGGCTCCCTCATTGCAGCGATAGATCACAGGTCACACACCTCAAAGGCCAACCCTTACACCTATATTGCACATATAGGAATTACCCAGCAATCGGATGGCACACATAGGACTTGCCCAGCATACACATACATGCCAAAGCAGACACACACAAACATACACAGGCAGACACTAACATACATACCCAGACACATGTGCATAACCAGACACTACATACATACCCAGGCACTAGCATACATACCCAGGCAGACACACATGCATAACCAGGCAGACACACACTAACATACAAACACACACAGACTAAAATACCCAGACACATACATGCAGCTCATTTACCCTAGAAAGTCCCAGCTCTCTGATGCAGCTCGCCATGGGGGGGTTGATTCGCCCGGTACATGACATCATACGCTGGCGCCAGCAGGATCACAAGGGAGCAGTAACACAGAGGTCTTTACAGACCTAGTGCTCATTTTATTGTTGTCCGGTTGAAAGGGGGCCCAAGATCTTCCCAACCGGCCCTCCTTCTCCAGTGGATCAACCTGGGGCCACCTCTGCAGAGGACTGTACAGAGGACTGTACAGCCTGTCTAGTCCACTGCAGATGTGCCCCCACATTGATCTGCGCTCTAGGCCTGCGCCTACCTTGCCTTTAGGTAGTGCCGGCCCTGACTGTTTATTCAAAAGTGTTCTTTTCTGCACATGATGGGCTGTGGGGTGTTAGCCTAGGTGTCAACTCAATGTGCAATGAGACACTCCCCGGAATAGTTAAGTGTCGGAACAAGGACACCAGTGTCCTTGGCGAGGCTGGTGGCGGGTATTGGTGCATATAGCATGGCCTTTACCCCTGCACATCCCATGGCTGAAGGTTTGCTCTTCCTGCCAAAGCCACGACCATACATGATTTCCATGATTTCCCATTCAGCAATGGCGGTAGGTATCTTAGTACCACCAATGTACTTTATTCCGTAAAAACAATTATGTAGCTGTTGTTTTGGACTAAAACATGTAGGACCCAACGATCGGTCTACTTTTTTTGATGTGGATGCTGTATTTTCAAGGCAAGCTCTCAGTCACTGCATCATTTAGAGAGCTGAGCTGGAGGCTAAAGTTTAGTGGAACTCTGATCTGCCATCTTGAGTTGGAAATGATGAAACAAATAGGCTAAATTATATCTGTACTAAATTACTTAATGTGGTTTCCTCATCATAAAGAACGCTGGACCCAATGTAAATCTGTGGCAAGGGATACATAGTTACATAGTTATATAGGCTGAAAAAAGACATGCCTCCATCAAGTTCAGCCTTTCCTATATCTGTTAATTTGTTCCTGTTGATCCAAAAGAAGGCAAAAAAAACCCCCGGTTTCGCTCTTTCCAATTTTGCACTAACCAGGGAAAAAAATTCCTTCTTGACCCCAAAATGGCAGTCAGATTTCTCCTTGGATCAATAAAATGTTTCCCCATAATTAAAGATTATATCCCTGAATATTATGTTTTTCCAGGTATCCATCCAGTTGCAGTTTAAACGTCTGTACAGACTCCGATAAAACTACCTCTGCAGGCAGAGAATTCCACATCCTTATTGTCCTTACTGTAAAAAACCCTTTCCTCTGCTTTAGTCTAAATCTCTTTTCTTCCAGTCTGAACGCATGACCACTTGCCCTATGCATAGTCCTGTTTATGAACAGATTTCCACACAATGGTTTGTATTGGCCCCGAATATATTTATATAATGTTATCATATCCCCTCTGAGGCGACGTTTTTCTAAACTAAACAGATTTAAATTAGTTAACCTTTCTTCATAACTATAGTGCTCCATTCTTTTTATTAATTTTGTAGCCCGCCTCTGCACCCTTTCTAGTGCTATAATATCCTTCTTTAGAATAGGTGCTATAAATTGCACAGCATATTCAAGGTGCGGCCTTACCATTGATTTATACAGAGGCAAAATTATATCTTTATCCCGCGACTTGATGCCCCTTTTTATACACGACAATACCTTACTGGCCTTAGCAACTGCAGACTGACATTGCACATTGTTGCCTAGTTTGTTGTCTATAACAATTCCCAAATCCTTCTCATTTGTTGTTACCCCTAATTCACTACCGTTTAGGGTGTAGGTTGCTTGTACATTCGCTACCCCGAAGTGCATAACTTTACATTTATCTACATTAAACTTCATCTGCCATTTGTGTGCCCAGTCCCCCAGTCTATCTAGATCCCTCTGCAGCACAGTAATATCCTGCTCGCCCTGTATAACTTTACCTAGTTTAGTGTCATCTGCAAACACAGAAACATGACTTTCAACGCCTACTGCCAGGTCATTTATAAATATGTTGAATAAAATTGGTGCCAGAACAGAACCCTGAGGGAAACCACTTACCACTTTTGACCAGCTTGAAAATTTATCATTTATAGCAACTCTCTGTTCTCTATCTCTAAGCCAATGTTCTACCCAAGCACAAGAATTTGCATTAAGACCAATTTCCTTCAGTTTGAATACTAACCTATTGTGTGGAACCGTGTCAAACGCCTTGGCAAAATCCAAGTAGATTACATCCACTGCAACACCCTGATCGACACTTCTACTTACTTCTTCATAGAATGCAATTAAATTAGTTTGACAGGACCTATGTTTCATAAAACCATGCTGATTTTTGCTAATAATACTGTTCTTCCCAAGGAATATTATCCCTAAACAGCCCTTCAAATACTTTCCCAGCCACGGAAGTTAAGCTCACAGGTCTATAATTTCCGGGCACAGAGTTTCAACCCTTTTTGAAAATAGGAACCACATCTGCCTTCCTCCAATCCTCTGGTACAATTCCTGAAAGAAAAGAATCCCGAAAGATTAGAAACAGAGGTTCACTTATTTCCTGACTCAGCTCCTTAAGTACTCGTGGGTGAATACCGTCAGGCCCCGGAGCTTTGTTAACATTAATTTTCTTTAGTTGCTGCAGCACCTTGTCCTGAGCCATCCACTCACAGTTTGACTGAAAATTTTCCTCAGTGGTCCTATGTATATCCATTGCCATAGGTTCCTCCTTAATATATACTGAGGAAAAATAGTCATTTAAAGTTTCTGCTTTTTCCTGGTCCTCCTTAACCAACACTCCCCTCTCTGTTTTTAATGAACCTACGTTTTCATTTTTTTAGAATTTATGTACTTAAATAATTTTTGGGGGTTAGTTTTGCTCTCTTTGGCAATCACCCTCTCATTTTCTAGTTTAGCCCATCTAATCACCTTTTTGCATACTTTATTGGCTTCCTTATGTCTTATATAGGATGCCTCTGATTCGTCTGATTTAAATGTTGTAAAAGCCATTTTCTTATTTTTAATTTTCTGCTTAACGTCCCCACTAAGCCACATCGGTTTCAATTTGTTTTTTATATTTGTTTCCTAGTGGTACATACTGAGAAGTGTACCCTGCTAATATTTGTTTGAAAATACTCAATTTTTCCTCAGTATTTTTATCCCTGAAGAGTTTCTGCCAGTCAATAAGTTGTAAAACTGCCCTTATCTTATTGAAATTGGCCTTCTTAAAATTATACGTTTTAGTATTCCCCATGGGCAATTTCTGAGTTTATTTCAAAAGAGACCATATTGTGATCACTATTACCCAAGTGCTCCCCCACGTGAATGTTAGACACAAGATCAACAATGTTTGTTATCACCAGATCCAAACAAGTATCCTTTCTAGTTGGTGCTTGTACCAGTTGTGACATAAAGGTGTCATTTAACAGGTTCAAAAACCTGAATCCCCTTGCAGAACTACTAGTCCCTCTATCCCAAATTATGTCCGGGTAATTAAAATCTCCAATAATTAACGTGTTACCCAGATGTGCAGCTTTCTCAATTTGCTCTAACAACTGCTCTTCCTCATCATTATTAACATTAGGTGGTTTATAACATATCCCAACCAGTAGTTCTTTTCCTTTTTTTTGCCCCAAGTTGATATCTTGGTGGTTCACTTCCAAACAAGGATTGGTTTCTAGTGAATACCTGACAGTCACTCTCTCAGGGATGCTGCTTATTATCTAAATTAAATTAACTCTGCAGCCTTAATCCTTTTGGGGGAAAAAAGGCTCAAGAAACAAAATGTTCTCCTGTTTGAAAAACTGCTGGCAGTTGTCATGGAAACAATATAATATGATGTGCCAGACAAAGTGTGTCACAAAATAATTTGGGGAGGGAAAAGGTCTGTGTCACACAGGCCTGGCAGCGCACTCCTTCCGAGAATTCATTAATTCCATAAAAGAAAGGCATGTCACAGAGAAGGTCTTACAGCACTTTTTTTGAAGGGTTCTATCTGACGGCTTTCAAGTAGATGCTTTGCTCTCATAAAATAAGGCAGGTCATGCCAAACGTAGCTTAAAATTCTTACAGGCCCGAAAGCAAAAACAAGAGGTAGCTTTAACTATTAAGAAATGAATATAAGACCTTTTCATGGCTGTCAAACCTACACAAAAAAAAACAAAAGCAGACTGCAAAAAGATTCAGATTTTGGGGTTCTGTTGAAATAAACAATATGTACATATAATAAGCAAGCAAGAATTCAGCAATGCCATTGAAAAGCATCTATCTGAGGCATAAATATTGGGGATTCCGTCACACTATATGGCCATATATCGCTTAACCCGCCCTAACTACCCTAATTTTGGAGAGTCCTATCTATGTTTTCATGGCTATATTGCTCACCAAAGAGCTGAATCAGTGGGACTGCATTGCATTTGAACCCATACATGTTTTTCCTAGTTACTTTTTGCACTCGTGGGCTGGATATATAGCTCACGCACCACTAGACACAGGGCTGTCACCCGTACCTATATTTTCTCAGTCTTTATTAACCAGAGAAGATAGTATTGCTTCATATGATTTTTCATTTTTGTACAATGAAGAACTGCAGGTTATTTATTACTAAAGTGACCACAACGGCCATGTTTTCCAAGACACGTATACAGTTTACATAAAGTGCTGCCCTGCATTTACTGGGTAGGTGGTAGATAGTGTAAACACGCATAAAGCTATCCTCAGGATTAGTCAAGACCAAGGACCAAATAATAGTTAAGGTGTATTTAGGTATGTAATCAGAACAAAAACAACAAAACAAACCTTTTAATACAAAATACTAAATGAAACAATTTGACGGTGGCAACAGATGGAAGGCTTTATTGATTTTTTCCAGCTCCTGTGACATTTGCTGATGCTAGAGCCATTGTGTGATGTTTACTCTGAGTTTGTATTCAATCAGTGCGTGTTCTCGCAGCCTTCCCGCAGTAATTGAAATAGTACGCAACTGATCTTTGTTAAAGATTTCTCTTTACTGATCATGCTTTTCTACTACTGTAGACAGCTGTCAAGGCTCAGTTGGGAGAGCTGCATTATAGACGTCAGCAAGACGTAACACTTCATAAACTATTGTAACGTTTTGGTGACTGTTATTTTGATATGATTATACAATTTATAATAGATGCTAAAAACAGAATACCGCCAGTGCAAGCTTTAACTTACAAAATAAACATAGGTTGTTTAAACTGCTTCTGGGTCTACGTAGAGTCTCTTGAACCAAATACGTCAGCACTGCCTTCGGTGAGAACCAGCCATCTGAGGCTGTGCACATTATACAAAGTATTTCTGCAACCAAAGAACAGTAGAAATCATATGCATATTCATGTTGTGTTAATTCAGTGCTCGATAAATGTTTGAGACTTGAGTATTATTTTAAAATAATAACATACACTAGACACAGACAGCAAGAGAGTGAGATAAGTATCTGATCTGTTCAATAAATCGAAATATGGAATATCCTCAGTTATCTATGCCTTATATAGATTTGAGTCATATGTTTCACATAATTGCCAATGTCTAATTCAGGGGATTAGTTTTAATATCTTAATTGCCTCTAATTAATTCATTTTTGTTCAAAGAGGGTCATCCTAAGAGAATATGCGTAAAAACGGGTGATATCAGTACTTTCAGGGCATTCGCAATTTTGGGGGGGAATGTTTTCAAACGTCGAGTTTTGATGCGATTTCCACAGCAACTAATGGAATATCCCTGGTCAACTTTTACCATCACATTTTTTTTTTTTAACTCCGGCTGTCATGAAAAGACAAAACTACTTGATGCGGCTTCCAAAAAAAAATCCCTATATTATTATGGAAAATAATAAAAACCGAATTGCACGCCTTCATTTTACCTTTCACGGTTTGTTTGTTTTTACGGTTGAGCCATTAAGGGTTTCTTTAGCAATGGTTTGGAAATAAGTTCAGATAAACTGACCTCCTCGTTAACGTACAATTTGTTCAAAACATTTAAACTAGATTGACTGCCACCCCGCATTTTTTAATTGTTTACAGGTATATTGCATTAAAGTGGATTTCTTTTTACTTAAACAGGTCGGACAGGTTTAAACAGGCTTGTGACTTGCTTTCATCTGTGGAGCAAAGTGATAAATAGTCTAAGCTACTAGCAGATACTAGAGTAACAAAGTCTCCGGATTAAAAGAAAAATAATATATTTTATTATTATTACTAATAACAGGTAGTTATGTTGAATGCAGAAAGCTTAGTCAGTTCCATTATTCTCAACTGCTAATAGTATATGAATCTTTGTAACACACAGGTAGCACACACTACTGCACATAAAAATGTACAGATTTATATTATGGGAATATGCTGTTATGAGCTTTGGGCTCAATAGGGCATTACAACAAAATGGTGGTTATTAGGACACTATCCAGTCCAAGCCATTAGCAGTCTGTTATGCATTCACAGCCAAATACTAAAGTGTTCTTCTGCAGCAAATGAAGGCCCTTGGGTCTTAATGTGGTAGACCATGGTTTTCTGAGAGCCTTAACCTGTCTAAAGGCTCCTCATACATTCCACATTAAGTACTGTTGGTGCGCATACAAAATCTGGACTGAAAAGGAAATAATAATTTGCTTCTTTGATCTCAAGAAAAATGATTGAGGCTCTGTGCGGCTTTAACGATCTGGTTTGCTCAGTTGTGTGAATTATAATGTAGACAATGAAAAGGATTTTATTGGGTCATAAGGGAGTGATCTGATCCTTGCCATGTTTTATGGGGGGGGGGTTTATTGATGTCTTGCCATGTTTGTCATTTTTTATTGTCTTGTTGCTAGAAGTCAACCTTCAAGTTCAACATTCACCTTGGAAGACAGTGCCTACCAGACATCTGAGCAGAGCACCATAGAAATGGAAAATGATAATGGGTCTGTCTTTGATGTATACCTAGTAAGTATTTGTCTGTTAGCACCTTGTGTCGTTCCAGCTTCAATTCTTAAGTGGAAGCTGATGCACTTCTGTCTGGATAATGAAGGGGAACAAATTAGATCACGGAAATATAGACGTTAACCGTGGTCCTCATCAAACACAGAGTATGTGTAGATTGATGTGTTGTGTGGCTCACGCATTGCTAGTCCAAAATATTCTCCACATTCCCCAGTTAAGTTTTAATGCGATTTAGAGAAAGTATAACATATCAGAAAGGTACAGTCTTATTATACCATCGTCCATGACACCAATCTGTGGTGTGTGCAGTATCTACCATCTCATGCATGTGAACAAGAGAGCAGACCTGATGCTGCCATATTGTTTCTAGTAAAGTGGTATAGTGTTCTCGTTTTCACAACCTGTCCTGGCCCTGGCAAAATGTTTAACGTAAATATTTTGTACAATCAGGGAACGGTGTTTCCCAGATTCAGTCATCATTTGTCATCAGAACTGCAGCCATTAATGTATTGTTACTGGTACATGGCAGCTAGAGGGCCTACCACCGTTTGCCGGGCTGTGAGAACAGTCAACGTCTCCATCTTTCTGACACGTCAAATTGCAGAAACAGGGAAATAAGAAATATGTGTTCTTTCAGTTCTTTCCCATTCCAAGACAGGTTTTCAGAATAACTATGTTTGTGTGAATAGCTATCTCTGATTGTTTTCAGTATTGCATATTTTTTGCACTGAAGGTTATTAGACCTTCACCCAAAATATTAGTAACTTTTGATATTTAAGCCATTTATTAAAGAGATGTATGCAAATGCCAATGCTCCTATGTGAAAAGGTAATCATCCCCTTATACTCATAAACCCTTAGCACCATTTGGCTCATCTAGTCTGCCCATTTTTCCTGAGATAAAGACTCATGGTCTTGTCTTAGATTCAGCATAGCTTTCTGCCTTTCCCATGCAAATGTAAATTTCCTCAATAAATTAGCTTTTGCCATTTCTGATGAGCGGCTGTTCCATTATTCTGTCACCCTCTCTGTAAAGTAAATTGTCCTTACATTATACCTAAACCTCTATTCTTCTAACATTTCTCCAACTTTGAAATACATTTTCCGGTGGTACTTTGTGAAATCTTTTAAACTATTTAAAGGTTTCTATCGCCTCTCTTTTCTTTCCCCCAAGCTATATCCACATTAAGATCCCGTAGTATTTGCTGATCATGGCCACTACTGGGAAGATTCACTGCTGTCCCAGGCCTTCTTCATTTGGTCAGCATGGCTCAGACAGTATGAAACAAACACCAAACTTTAGGGTGATGTTTTCTCTCAGATTGTGTTTTACTACAACCTGCAAAATGATCTGACCAAAAACAATGTGAAAACTATCCAACAATGCTATAAAATAGGACAAAGCTTTAACACAGCTGATACTTGAATTTAAAGGTTTCACTAACAGACTTCAGACGATCTATGTATATCCTGAAGGAGTGGTGACAGGAAAGGCAACCTATTTTTAAACATTCTCTTATTTTAGCATTTCACAACAAAAAATCAACAGCCTATTGCTCAGTTATACTAAACAATGAACAGATTTAAAATCACAAGTACCAAATGTCCTTTGAAGTTGTTTGATGGCTTGGCATTTTAACCATACGATTGCATCAAGCTTTAGGGACACTACTGCCCTCTCATTGTCCAGTTCTATCTGTTCCGAATATGCTGTGTTAGTAAGACTGTCAGCGTTTGCCTTGTAACTCCAAGCTAACCTCTATTTATCCTTTGATATTCCTGCATGTTCCCCTCTGTCAGTGTTCTACCATAGTTGAAGCTGTGAGACAACACAACGGGATGCCACAGACCCCGTGAACCCCACCGCCTTACTGCTAATCTGCAGCATTTTCTGATGTATTTTGTCTGCATGTATTCCAGGATATTATGGGTGTTGGCTGTTGAGTTCCTTCCTTATTTTTCACTCGGACAAACTCGGGTTTGCATAGCAAATAAAAGAGAAGTTAAAAAGGAAAACATTAGTCAAATCGTTTAGGTTGTCTCATTTTTTTTCCCTGATAGCTCCACTGGTGAGATTACATGTTGCACGAGCACATTTTCATTTACAATAGATAAAGCATCTTTACATGTTTTCACCCTAAAGCAAGGGAAGCTAACACAAGAGGCACTTTGACTTTACTGCTGTGTAATACAGATATCTGGAGGAAATGAAAGCTTTCCTCTGCCAACATTAGTCTTGTGTTTTTCGAGGCTATGACATTTGTGATTGCAGGGTTATTTGGTACCGATTAACCTTGGGAGGAAAAACTGTTTAAACCGATAGATACTTATATTGCACTATTTGCCCCACTGGCATGGTAAGAAGTTTAGGGTTTGTAGTGGACATTACACCAATAGACATACTTGGGAACTTCAAAAGGAGCTGGCCCTGAGACTTGACATATTAACCCTTTAATAGCCCATTATTTGTAGTTAATGTTAACCTTGACTTGTCATTATTTAAAGATACACTTAACTGAGTCATCTCCATTAAAGCAGGGATATCAGCCATAACGTGCTGGTAGCGAAAACACCAACCGGAAGTCTTATATATGATCACAGCAGTGCAGAATAGGAAGGAGCCAGTTCCAGACTGTATGACCCTGAGAATATGCCCCTTCACCCTGAGATTTGGGCAAAAATCCAGAGGCTCAGGGTCAAACCCTGAGAGTTCACAGGTATGCCCATAGGCACCAGTAACTGCCACTAGCCTTGTCACATACAGTGTTGTCATTGTATGGCTATGTTTCTCATGGCCTATGGGATTACATGCCTAGTTTTAGGAAACTTGGTCAACTGTATACCACATACATAGTGCTTCTTTAATGTTTGGATGCAAAGTTTTCCTTTAGAGATAGAACCTTTAATAGTCAGTGTCCTCCATTTTCTTCTAAGTAATAAGTTAAAATATATTAGTTATAGCTTCCGTTGTGTAACAGCGCCATCTAGTGCTCAATATTTGCCAATCTTAGTAGTGCTAATCCAATACTACAGTTTACAGTAATAAGTGCTTAAAGTGTTTCATTGTATATTTTCCTGCAAAAGAAGAAATGCAAATATCAGTGCAGAAGCTGCATTGACCACAGTAATATACTGTGATAGAAACAGGATAGATTATCCTAAGGTTAGGGTTTTTCTATTTTTTTCCCAACTATGTTTATTATTTGTATTTATTTACCCCTAACATGAAACTCCAACTCCAGCCAGTTCCTAATGCCCCTCGACCTATAACAAAATATAAAGAATAAAGATTGTGGGGCAGTCTGTTCGTACCTGTGCGTTTTTTTTCCGCTTCTTTTATTTGTATTGTGTTTTGCAAAACTAACATATTTATTTTGTTTGCTTCTAGTAAAATGAGGTAATTTGAGAGATGGATCTGCTTTCATGGGGTTGGTGTGAACATTTTGTGCCCTGAGGTTGGACTACATGACATAAAGACATTACATTTGCCTTGGATATGTGAATCAGATTGTCCGTCAGCCTCAACTACGATAGAAAATAACTGGTAGTACGGGGAAAGGACGATTATGTTGCACTCCATTTTGTGGAACTGTGAAGAACTCTTTTAACAATGTAAAAGTTCCTGCTTCCGTTGCTGAGAATCACCTTGGACTTGGGAGTGATTATCACCCAGTGACTGCTTGAGTTCTACATTTGCATGTACCTGGTGTTAATGCCGCAAGCAACACTTGTGATCTGTCATCCTGCTGAAAACAAAGACTGAATAAAAAATACAGTAGATGCAAAGTCAATGGAATAGTTCTTTCCTGCAAAATAATAAATCACTAAATCTTGTTGCGTTGTAAAAAAAATCCCATGCTGCCGTTAGTTACATGTGTTATGGAAAACAGCTTCCTTAAAGATATTTCCAATGTCTTTACTAGAAAAAAAATGAAGAAAATGTACTATTTATAACAAAGCCTTATGTTGTGTACATACATGGTCTTTGAAAATTTGTGATTTAGTTTAATGCTTGTAAAAGAGAAATTATATAATTTATTTAGAAGAGAATAACTGTATACTATAGTTTTATTGATGAAAGAATAAAAATATTTTGTTCTCAGTATGCTTGTCTATTTTTTCTTTAGATTTATTACCATGTTTTTTTCATGTTTATTCAATATATATCGCTTAATTACAGCTTTACATGTATGTTTGAAGATACGCCAAGCCATTTTGGCAAGCAGATTTGCCTGTTTCCTTTCAGAAAACTGGTGGTTGAACAAGTGATGTGCCACACAGCTGGGAAAAAAGAATATTAAACATGTATTTAGTTTAATAAATTGGTTGGGTTGGTTGGAGGATCTTGCTAACATCTCCTCTACTGATCAGGGCAGAGTTCGTTGTAAGTAAGAACTAAGTTTTGGTGTCTTCAATAAAAGTTGAGGTTACTTCTTAATTGTAAATTAATTCTTGTTCCAGTGCTTACTGTGATTTTAAAGCTTTGTAGTTTGGGTTGCTTGAGATTTTTCGCTAAAATACTGCACAGCAATAATAAGTACTTTTCACCAAAGGTTAAAAAATAGACAGGAATGCCCCCCAAAAATGTGATTTAGGGATCAGAAACCCAGCTCATTCAACAGGCCAGCGCCCAATGTATCCACCCTAGAGACAGTGTTTATGATTGAACCCAGAGGTGTCTTGTAGCATAGTAAGCATGTTAAACCTGCCGGAAAACATGGGAGGTGGGGGTAAGCAACTGGAAGGGGCTTAGCTGGGGCAGTAATGGCTGTTCATAAAAATAAATAAATGGCTGTTCTTCTAGCATCAGTGTGTCATACCATGCTTCCTCCTTCCACTCTCCACTATACTATTCTCATACATCTTTAGGAGGGTCGGTCCCTCGAAACGTTTGATGAGTGTGAGGGTATTAGTGTTTTACCGCCCTAAAACATATAATAATGTGTATGTATGTGTATAGCAGCAAATTTATAAATTAAATACATTATTGCTTTTCTAAATGTGTTACTTATTACTTAACTATTTAGAAGTCACAAATGTACATAAAATGTCTTCTTAATGCCTGGTCACCAGCCTTGCCTCTTACTATGCCCTTTAAAACAAGTGTTCCTCTTTGACCATTTGAAATGTTGGGAGGTATATATTCTATATGGTGCACCCAAAGTATATAATTCCTACCATACATGACTAACATGATCTCTGCCAAGTTTTTGTTCTGTGAAGCTTTTTTTGTTTCAACTTCTTTGGTTTGCTTTGCTATGTTTCTTTTGATGTTTGCTATGTTTATTTTTTATTTTTTTACTATTTTGGCTTGAAATTATATGACATTTGGGTCTCGCTACAAAAGCAAGCGTAAGGTTTTTAAAACAGCTACGAGCTGACAGTGCTGGAACCACTGATTGAAGCAGTAGATGTCTAGGAGGATCTGCTGGGATGACTACTCTGCTGGGTGACATAACACATATTGAGAGCAGAAATGCAGGGCAGCACATCATTGTTTAATCAGCAACAGTGGAGTTCGGAGTGATAAGAAGGAGAAACGAGAGATCCACAAATTAGTGAGAACAGAGAAATGAAAATTAAAAATAATTTAAAAAAAACAAATATTTAAAAACTATACAAAATATTCCCAAACACATCATACCCCTAACCAATAGAAAGCTAAAATGTATCTTAAAAAGAAAACAACTTTCCTTTACCTATTTACAAAACAAAAAATAAGATAGGGTAGTATGTAAGGGAACATTTGGCTCTCCAAAACATATTTATGTAGATCAGGGCCTGACAAACCCTGGATGGGAGGTCGCCATGGCAACTAGGCTCCGTCTTCCAGTGGGGTCGTGATGTAGCGGGTGCTGTGAGGCTCCCAGTAAGGTCACATAATGCATGGCATGGGTGCCGGATTCACAATGGCAAAACATAGGCAGCTATGTTACTGGTCTCTACGAGATGGCAGGGAGGGGTAGTAGTAGTGTATGTGAGTGTGTATACTATAGTGTCACAGTGAGTGTGTATGTGTGTATATGTACAGTGCTAGAGTCAGTATGGGTGTAAATGTTTAGTGTCAGTGTGTGTGTGCGTATATAAGAGTGTGGTAGTCAGCATTTAATGTGTGTATTAGTGTACGGTGTTAGCATGTGTGTACATGAGCATAGAATATAAGCGTGTATGTGTCACTGTAAGGTTTTGGTGTTTGTGGGCATAAGTTGTTAGTGTGTGTCTGTTACTGTATGGTGTTAGAGTGTGTAAATGTATGTTAGTGTATGGCAAGGCTCCATGAACCCCAACGATCACCTCCTGAGCTTAAATGGCGTAGTAGAAATGCCTCGATAGCGAGGCATTCAGCAACACCGAAAACCCACACCAGGCTGACTGACTGATGCCAGCTATGTATATCCACAGTATTTTAAGGTGAATAAAAACTGAAGAGGTGAAATATAGAGGGTTATCATATCCGGTTACTCTCAGTGTTTGCCCCTCAGGATTAATTGGCAGATTCAAAAAGTCACACAGCATCGGACACTTCCACGTTCTCCTTTGATTTAATGAGATCCGATAATTCCACTGTGTGACTTTTAATACTAGAATATCAGAGTGAAATCCTTTAATTCTAAATATTCAGAACCAGCGCTTTTCATGCATATGATTACAATAAGGATCGTGTAACCCATCATAAATTGTGTATTTACCTTGTGAGGCTGCCTTAAGCTTGAACTAGAGCAGCGCCCCAGCCACCCCTTTCCGTGGTCTGCATCAAGAACCAAATAAAAGGAGCACAGGGCCTTTAAGACACGGAGTCTATATAGAATGTGCTGAACAGGCATTGTACAGGGAGACACCAGCGGGAGCTTTATCATCCAAGAATGTGATCTGTCCCTCAGTTTTGTAGCAGGGTGATCAAAACAAGCCGTGGTCTTCAGTTGGGGTTTCACATAATAAAAGTTACAGTACACAACTAGTAACCAAAACGATAGGGTATTTAAACAATTCAAAACCCTGCATTGGTTGATGCCAGAGGAGCTCCCTGCCGGCGACCAATAGAGTCGCTTACAGACCTTTAACTACTGATGCCGAAACTTGGCCTTGGGAGGTTCCAGGAGTTAATGGTCTGTACGTGCAACTCTATCAGTCACTGGCAGGGGCCTCCTCTGGCATAAACCATTGAAGGGCAGCTGCTCTTATTACAGGTTTAGTGTCTGCTCCTTTAGAAACCTCCCAGTTATGGAGTTATGTAAGAGTGGTAAGAGTGACACAGGCACAATCATTTGTGAACATTTTCCTTTTAATATCAAACCAATATGGAGGCTTGGGTTCTGCTCTATATTCTTCTGTATTGCTGTCCAGTATAATTTGAGGTTGATGTAAAGGCATGTTATGCCTTTTATCATAACGATATTATAGTTGGAGTTCATGCAACTAAAAGGAGCAACTGCTGTTCCCGCCTCTTAACGCTAGGTGTCGATGTAGAGTCATTCTTTGCTAAGGCTTGTGTAATCGATTGTAGGTTGCTTTCACCACCACCGTCGCCGCCAGACGCGTACAATCAATCCCAGAGAACGAGGTCGCTTCTACAGAAGTCTATTAGCTTTTAGTGCCTGGGCTTCCACGGGCGCCGTTGGCATGTGGGGCTTCTGTAGGCCGCTTAGGACTCTTCCGGGAGTATTACGACTGCCCTGTCGAAGAAGGGTATTGGCGCACTTTAAAAGTGGCCGTACGCCCGTCCCTGTGGCCCCAGCGTGCAGTTACAGTACAGTGAGTAGACCGAGCTCTTTTAGGTTGTGACAGTGTACGGCGTGTAAAAGGGGTGGGACACATCCACGCGTGTCCTTTCCTCAGTGTTAAGCGTGTGAAGGCGCATGAGATCGGTTTCCTATCTGTAATTTTACTGATTTGTTTATACGCTATAATTCCTTAAACCCCCCATCACATACCTGTTATACTGCACTGAAAGCCTCCTGTGCAGACATGGTGGGTGGGCCAAGTAAGAGTCAGGACTACCTTGTGTTACGTGACACCTATAATAGATTATATATGTATAAACAGAAATAAAAACGAATACATTTTAGCTTGGTTGGCTCCTTGTTCTGAAAGTCTTCCTCCATTACATTTAAGTCTGCACTGACTAGGAGCGCAAAGGTGACACTTTTTTTTTATTTATTTTTTTTGACAGCACTCCCTTTCTGGTTTTGTAACCATGTCATATGCAGTTTGGCTTGTTGCCTTTCCACAACTTTAATCTGCAATATATATATATATATATATATATAATATATATATATATATATAATATATATATATATATATATATATCTCAAATAACAGATGGAATAAGTATCTTGTGATAATACCTTTTTTATTGGACTAACAGAATTTTGGAATGACAAGCTTTCGGGAGCTCTTCTCCCTTTCTCAAGTCTATGTTGTGTGGCAGGCAGAGGCGTATCTACTGAAAATAGCGCCTATGGCAAGCACTGAAATTGCGCCCCTGTCCAAATATCTAAAACCCATTTACTAGCCCCTGCTGCCTATATATATATATATATATATATATATATATATATATATATATATATATATATATTAGTCCCTGCTGCCGATAGCGGGTATTGATCAACACACAAACCCAGATCAATTGAAATTCACTTGTGATCTCAGCACTGAAGGTATATATCAAATAAACAGAATCAGACATACAAGTCCTGTATTTGCAGGTATTCAATAATAATATATGAAACGTAGCATCGCAGGTATAGATCAACTGAATAAGACAAATTAACCATGTATTTGCAGGTACACATAAATAATGTATGGAAACATAGCATAGCAGATATGGATCTACAGAATAACACAAAAACCCAGCTTTGCAGGTAACGATCAATTGGAATTCACATAAAAACACGGCATTAAAGGTATATTTAAAACCCCCTAAATTACAGGCATAGATCACAGGTTGCACACCCCAAAGCCAGCCCTGGCGTCCACACTGCCCACATAGAACCTGACCAGCGCCCAGATTACACACATAAAATTTGCAATCTTTGTCGCCAAATAGCCCAGCACAAGTCAACTTTGTCCCCAAACAGTCCGGCCAGTGCCATCTTTGTCCCATATACACCCTGCCTGTGCCATCTTGGTCCCCAAGGCTCAAACCTCCTGCTAGTGCCATCTTTGCCCTTCCACAATTATACATCTATGATACACAAACACTTTTACAGTCACTCACTAATTCACACTTTAATTCAGACAACTCATCCACACATTAACTCATGCTCTCCCTCATTCACTCAATGCATCCACACATTAATGCACACTCTTTACTTATATCTACCCCCTCTCCCTTATCACTTTTTAACCCCCTCCCTCCCTCATCACTTTTTAACCCCCTCCCTCCCTCATCACTTTTTAACCCCCCCTCCCTCATCACTTTTTAACCCCCTCCTTCATCACTTTTTAACCCCCTCCCTCCCTCCCTCATCACTTTTTAACTCCCTCCCTCCCTTATCACTTTTTAACTCCCTCCCTCCCTCATCACTTTTTAACCCCTCTCTCCCCCCCTTCTCTCTCACCTTGAAGTCCAGCGACGGGAGGACGATGCTTCTGTCTTCCTGCACCGCTCGCTGGTGTCCGCTGCTTCACTGCTGAGCGCCGTAATATGACGTCATATTTCGGCGCCCAGCAGTGAAGCAGCGGGCACCAGCGAGCGGCTTTTAAACGCTGTCTTCTTTTTTTTTGATGCGGGGGAGAACGAGGGGCGCCGAGCGGTTGCTAGGTGCCCCTCTCTCTCCTCCGCATCAGTGTTTAAAAGCCGCTCGCTGGTGCCGGTATTTCATGCAGAGCATGAAATGCCGGCACCGGGACGGGGGTAGAGGGCTCGTGGAGGAGAATGAGGGGCGCCGAGCGGTTGCTAGGCGCCCCTCTCTCTCCTCCGCATCAAAAAAAAATAAAAAAAAAATAAAAATGCCGGTGAGCGGCATTTAAAAGCCGCTCACCGGTGCCCCCCTTGAGATGGCGCCCATGGCACGTGCCATGGCTGCCATACCCTATATACGCCTCTGGTGGCAGGGGAGGGTGCTTACTACCCAGATCTGATAAGAGAGGGTGGGATGTTGTAAAAGTATGTGTCCCTCCAGAGGGTCATAAATGTTCTGAGTGGGGAATTTTGAGGGGGGGGTTTAGCACTGCTGAAGATAAATTGACAAAAAAAAAAATACCATAAGATGCTAGTGCTCACATACAGGGAATAGGAGTGCAGTGATGAATATAGGGATGGGAATGTATATGTCTACACATGTACTGTATTTTTAAGTGCACCATGTTCATCTATATGTACCTGTATATATGATAACATGTGTAGACATATACAGTAAGTACTGGGTAGTAAGCCCCCTCCCCTGCCACACAACGTTGAATTCTATGTGTCGTTTTGCTCAGAAATGTTTTAGACTTGAGAAAGGGAGAAGAGCTCCCTAAAGCTTGTCATTCCAAAATTCTGTTAGTCCAATAAAAAAGGTATTATCACAAGATACTTATTCCATCTGTTATTTGATATTGACACCACTGGACTAATACGGCTACAACCTCTACTCATATATATATATATATATAATTATATTTAAAAAGGCTTCAGTAACATAATGTTACCAATAGTCAATACACGATATACATGGTGCATTCGCTAAACCAGAATGTGCTTCGCTGTGACATGAATAGCCTTTTGGTTTGTTCTAAGGTAGGTGCTTAGTTATCGAAGTTTGTTTATAATCAGTTACTAGGCATGCATATAGGTGGCCATGGTGTTTTACATCCATTTTTATACACTGCTAGGGATGCACCAAAATGAAAATTTTGGACCGAAACCGAAATTTCAGGATTCACTTGGCCGAAACCTGAAAATGACCTTAATCACATCCATGCTATCACACGCACTCATTTACAAACATTCATATACTCATTCATTCCCTTAATCACACATACTTGTTCATACAACCCTCCCCCACCCACTAACCTGAACTTCAGATCTCTCACTCGCAGGGTTCCAGCTGTACGAGCAACTTCTCTGGCCCCGCCCCCTTGCGGAAGAAGGAACGGAGCAGAGTCACGTGATGTGCATCCACATGACTCAGCTGAGTTCCTGCTTTTCCTGGCCGGTACAAGAGACGGTGATTGCACACTGTACGACCAACGCACAAGTAAGCAGCCCAGCCCCTGCGGACGATTATTTTTGGCCGTTTATTTTTTGTTTGGGCATTTTGGCCATAATGCCCTTTTCGGCCGATATATATCGGCCACCAATATATCGGTGCATCCCTACTGACCACAAATTAAACTCACTTGCCAGAGGCCTCTTTTACATGGTGCCCTTCTTCATTTGAGTTTCACTTTAAAAAGGAAAGGAGAGCTTTTCGTGAGACTGACATGTTACATGGGTGTAATCTGAAGCGTAATAAGTAGCCTAGGCCAAACTGACAAACTCAGCTCACTGACTACTCTTACGCCATCCATCCAACCGAATGCCACACAGGTGTGGTGTACATTCAAACACACATAGCACACTCAGACACACATAGATATACTTGTTCATGATCAGCTTATGTGATCACTCCTCCCATTCAGAAGCAGTACCAGTGCATCTAGCGTGACCAGATGAAAGCTAGCCTTCAAGGTACTGCTAGGACAGGGGTGTTCAAGTTCAATAACTTAAACTGTAAAACAAAGTCAGTCCACAAACCATTTAAAACAAGTTTAGCCAAATAAAACTGCACAAGGCTGGAGCACACTGTGGGTACAAGCTGGATTTAAAATGGCTGACGCACACTGGCAGGGCCAGATTAAGAGCATCGTGGGCCTGGTGCTGAGGATTTTGGTGGCCATTTTATGGTCCTGCCACATAAACTCCCAAACACACACACACCAGGACAGGCTCTGCCATGCCGGCACCCAAACACCCACACACACACCAGGCCCTGCCACATCGGCACCTAAACACCCACACACACCAGGACAGGCTCTGCCACATCGGCACCCAAACACACACCAGGACAGGCTCTGCCACACAGACACCCAGACACACACACACACACCAGGACAGGCTCTGCCACACCGGCAACCAAACACACATACCAGGACAGGCTCTGGTGTGCTGAAATGTATCGGCCGAAAATAGCATTATCGGCAAAATGCCAAAACAAACAACAAAAAAAAAGTAATCATCCGCAGGGGCCCTGCCGCTTTCCTCTGTATTGCTCAGCAGCGTCTCTTGCTCCACTGGAGTAACGTGAATGCGCGTCACCTCACGTGACTCTGTTCCCCTGGGCCGGTCAAGAGAAGTTCAAACAGACTGCGAGCAACGCAGAGGGAGACAGTGCCCCTGCGTAAGTCTGCGAGCAGCACCAGAAGATCTGCAGTTCAGGTAAGGGTGGGGGAGGGTGTATGAGTGAGTATATGTGAATGAGGGAATGAATGTTTGTGATGAATGAATATGCATGTGATAGCATGGATGTATAAGTAGGGGGCAGGGCACAGGGAGGCTGTAGGTTATGTGCATGTATTGGCTTCTTGTGCATGAAAGGAGTGTCATTGCTATATTAAATATATATGATTACTAACAGCAATCACACTCCTAGCATGCCCAGGAAGCCAGTACATGCTGGATCCTGGGCATCATAGAAGTGTGATTCCTGTTAGCAATCACACTCCTATCATGCCAAGTCAGCCAGTACATGCTGGAATCTCGGTATGCCTGGGAATTATAGGAGTGTGATTGCTGTTAGTAATCATATATATTTAATATAGCAATGACACTCCTATCATGCACAAGCAGCCACAGTAGCAAAAGCTAGCAGAAATTACACTTCTATCATGTCCATTGGTAATACTTAATTTTTTTTTATTATTATATTTTTTTTTTCCTGCTCTCCTTCGATGTGATGACCCTCTCCTTGCCACGAGGAACACCTTCTGTAAGCCCTGCCCCCTTGAACGTCGTGTTCAAAGCCGCACGAAGGCTGCTTTTAACTTTTTGCGGCCGGGCGGCCGCTTTGAATGTGGTCTGCCGGCCAACATTGAATGCGGTCTCCCGGTGGGCCAGTCCTGTCCTGCTCACGCGGGGCGCACCTTGAAGACCGGCGGGCCGGATTTGGCCCGCTGGCCGCACGTTGGACACCCCTGTGCTAGGAGATTGATCCCAGACAGTGGATTGCTGGTTAAGCTTTATTCTGCTCACCTTAGAGTTACTTGAGAACCCCCTTTTAAGATGTAGCACTATGACAAAACCCTGTATCTGTGGGCCAAAAATGTAACTTCCAAGGATCTTAATCATGGTCTTCTAGTTCTAGGGCGAAAAGACTCAACATTTTCCAGCAAACTGTGACTTTTATTTACAAGTGCACAAAACAAGCATCCCAAAGCAAAATAATAAAATAAAACCCTAGCTTCCAGTTGAAGCCCTGTTTGTCTTATGCTTTTTTGGCCCAGGCTAACCAGCCTAAACACCCTCTAATTGAATCCTCTCTGTCAGACACAGCTAAGCCAGGGCCTCCCCCACACAACACACACACAGGTCCAGGAAGCTAATACTAATACTTGGCACAGGGGTTTCTTACCATACCCTGGGAGCACAAGCGATCTTCCTCTCCCCTCAGCAGTTCCACTGATTGTAAGACTTCAGGGAGTATAAATGCAAGCTTCAACAAAATCTTGTGCAATTCTGGCTTGGGCTTGGGCAGTTTTTGCCCTGCTCTCCAAATGCTACACTCCAGGGACCCATGTACACAATTTAGACATCATCTGTGTACAGATTCCCCATAAATTTCCCTGGGGGCTGTACTGTGTCAGTGACTTTTAGGTAAAAGTAAAAAAAAATTGAAATGCGTATGAAATGCATAAATGTGCTAGCGTGAAATAATATTTTGCTACTTTGTTTTTTTTCTAGGGTCACTGGCTACATACTTTTTGTGAACAGATAAAAAACAACCACAGGAATGTGTTGCTATTCAGTAGCAGAGGAGCAGGAACACTGACAAGTACTAGGTAATGGGGGAAATGTTTCTAATACACTAGCAATGTTCCATGTGAAACACAATGTATCACATGTGAGGTTGTTTTCAATTCCCACATTTTGTTATGCATTATGAAGGGCTAACACTGTCAAATTTCTCCTACCAGATGTACCGAGCTGGCTCTGTATAAATTCAGGAGGAGACTGAAGAAAATGTACTGAGTTAACTATGTACTATACAGGACCAGCCAAGCTCTTTCTGCAGATGAAGGTCACGGAGGTTGGCCCTTCATAATGCATGGTGAAGGAAAGGAGATGAGGGCACAACTCTCCTTTTAGTGAATAGGTCCTTCTGCCTCCCTCTTTCATCACTGTAATGTGGAGAAGATGGACAGTGATGTCAGAATCCTTGTGATTAGTCCTTGCAGTGATCACAATACTCTGCTGGCCGCAGTTTTCAAAAGAGCTTGTGTTAACAGAGAACTGGGTGGTTGTGGTGCACATTGGAGCACACTGCTGTATTATTTTTTAGATGCACTGTTATGTCTAGAGGCATCTTGGCACTCTTTTCAAGGATACAACAGTCAAGTCCAAAAGGGGGTAAACAGGCTAAAACATTTTATCAGAAAACAAAAGGTTATATGGTGCACTTTTAAAAAAAAATAAAATAATAATTTACCCAATTATATACTGTAGTTTCTCAAATATTCAACATATAAGGACATAAACATAAAAAAGAGAAAAAAACAGATATAGTGTAATATCGCAAAGAAGTGGCTCTTTAATGCACTCACATTTTAGTTGGAGTGCAAAACACTCATCAAATTTAGAAAGGCTAGATCCCAGATCTCTCCAGCAAGTGGAGGGTTAAAAGAGATCCTCTAGCCAGCAGGCGGTGGCCTAAAAGCAGTGGTTCTAATCAGTAGTAAATCTTATGTGTACCATCCACAGCTACACGGGAGTGTCAAGATAAAAAATAACTGAAATAACAATAAAAAGACCAAACTACAGTATATAATTTGTTAAAACTATTGTGTTTGTTTTGTAAAGCGCACCGTATCACCTTTTGTTTGCTGTTATGTTCTAATGTGTATGTGATTAAGGGATGCACATAGATATTGGTGCTGCTGGTATATATTAGTGGCACTGGTATATTTCATGTTTTTGTTACAAGTGTGCAAAGTGTTTTGGCACCTCAGGGATCTCTCTTGTTATCAGACGGTACCCATGATAATGATAAAAGCACTACAGTGTGTATACATTTTTATTTTAATTTGCATTGCTTTATTTTTTGTTCAAGAAGGAGAAACCCTGGTGTTTCTGAGTTTCTGCACTAACCATATTCGTGTTGTCATTTAGTACACTAGATGAAAACGCATACGAGAAGTTAGCAGAAGACACGTTGGACTCGCTAGCTGAGTTTTTTGAAGATTTAGCAGATCAGCCATTCACCCCAGAAGATTATGATGTCACATTTGGGGTATGTATCTGGTTGGTTAAATATAAATCATAATAATGTATTGTATGTATGCAATTTCACAGGTTATATTGGTTCTGGCTGGAATATATATATAATCTACACACACATACAATGCATGCTGGACCCATATATTATTGGGGCTGCAGTTTTACTTGCAGGGGTTAAATCTGAATGTTTTGGGTTTTCACCCTACCATTTCCATTTGTATTTGTATTAAGAATGACTCTCTGTCTAGTCCACGTTTAAGTCTGTTAAGTGTTAACAACCTCTGTTGTGTGTTTGCCATTGTTGTATGTGTGATGAGATTCTTCTAGGGCCAATGTTTGTGTAATCCCTTGACATTATGTTATGTTAATCTTTTCCTGTTTCTTGTGTATATCAGTTCCAACCCCCTGGTAAAGTGGCTACATAACTCATGCCCTGTCCCAATAAAATGTGTTCTTTTGCTTCTTGAAAGGTGTGTTATGTTGGTGGTATGGTTCTTCGGGAAAGTTTTTTCCCTGGAGGAGCACCTTTACTCAAAGAACTGGCAGGGATGTCCTGCCTGACCCTTTGGTTCCCATTACACATGGGTTTATTCAGTGTATTGAACTGCAAAATGTAGGATTTGGGAGGAAACAATTCAGATCCTCTTTAAGCAAAAAACAGTTCTATTTAGGTTGGGTGTGTTGTGTTTGCAGCTCTTCTGCCACTAGATGGTGCTATTGACATTCCTTGTTCCCTGTGCCATTGTCTGATATGCATCTGCTTTCCATTCCTTAAGATATATATATCGTTCCAGAGCAACCAAATCATTTTTATTTCATATAACCACATTTTGGTAGGCTGGATAGGACCTGACTAATTTATAATGAATGTTTAATACTATGCAGTGCACTTCTGTACTTATTGGTTATTTCTTTCTTTCTCATGAGAAACAGTTTATCATTAAAGCTCATCTGTCACATCCCCAACTGTTGCATCTTATATTTTATTATACTTTCTAAACCTGTGATAAAATAGTAATGACAAGATCCATCTGTTAGGTTGAGTAGTTCTTTTCTTCACGCAATAAAACTCTTATTCGATCATAAGCAAACATATTTTTGTAATGTGTAATTCATTTGATTGTTCTAACAATTTTGTTGGGTTTCCCTTTTTTCCCCCCAAGAATGGCGTTCTAACTGTCAAACTTGGCAGTGATATGGGGACCTATGTGATCAACAAACAGACACCAAACAAACAGATCTGGCTGTCTTCTCCCACCAGGTATGGTACCATAATATTTTAATTGATGGGTATCCAGTACAAAGGCTGCTATCCACATGTAAGGACTGTACCTGTACACTCATTTTAAAGATGGTTAATGACTATTCCTCATTCCTAATGAAATTAACTATTATTTTGCATGTGTTTATATTTTCTGACACCACTTGATGCTACGTTTAAGCAGATAATTGCTCAGTCATGGAAGGCTGAAGATCTTGCTTTTCAGATGTGTGTGTATATATATATATAAATATATATATAAAATGTTAAAGGAAAAAATTATATTCATTAATTTCCTAGTAAATATCTTATTTTTAAATTTTTCAATAACTGATTAGTCTATTTCTTTTTTTTCCTCAGTGGCCCCAAGAGATACGACTGGACTGGAACTATGTGGGTGTATTCTCATGATGGAGTTTCCCTTCATCACTTATTGGCACAAGAATTATCTCTTGTGTTGAAAACAAAATTAGACTTATCTACCTTAATGTATGCTGGGGAGAACAGAACATGAAGGCCACCTGGAACTTTACTGTTTTGTTTTGTGGGGTTCTTCAAAGATCAAATTACATATATACATATATATTTTTTCAACCACGACTCCTAGTTTTATTTCGGTTCTGCACTGACCATGCTTAGTGTGCCTTAGGTCTCTTTAATGATACATTAATAAGTAGAAGTGAAAGCTGGAATCATTCAGAGGTTTTACCTTTGTGACGTTTTGACTCAACACTGGGTTTGGGTAATTTACAGCACTTGCGCAGTTGGTGGACTTAAGGTAACATCATCCAGAAAGTCATTGTTTTATGTTAGCAGGTTTTGTCCTAATCTATTCTGTGACTAGTTGGGACCATTGGGAATTGTAGTTTAACAATTGCTGGTGGCCACAGATTGGAAGACACTGGAAGGTGATGTGTATTTTGATTAATGGATTGAGCCTCAGTAATAAATTGCAATAGAACGGATTTATATATTCTGCATGGGTATATGTGCAAAGATAATATTTGTAGATATTCTGCAGAGAAGCCTCGTACAATGGCTGCAGTTACCTTGTTCCAATAGATATGTAGCTCTCAGTGAATATATAATCTGTTATATATTTACAATACATATAGAGAATTCTGCAAAAAAAAATGGCTTCATAGTTTTGAAAATGTGTATTTATTTTTTCACAAGTAATAACCTTTTAGCCATATAAAGTACAGTGATACCAAGACAAAGGTAATAGAGGCTTTTTGTGTTCTTCATAAATAGGACAGGATATGTGGGTTATGTTAAAGACATGGTTGTTATAAGTATTATAGCTTGATGAGATGTTGGGTTGTAACTGTTGCTGGTTGAAGTTCAATATCCTAGACCCCATCTAAAAGTGTTTTAAACTCTTTGCCGCTTGGCTCAGCTTTACCTCTTAAATTTGTAATTCTAATTTATGCTGTGCATTGTACAGAGCACAGTCTGCAATTTTTTGTTGGATCAGACTGTAAAAGATATTTAGAAGCAAGCTAAAATGTTAGAATGGATACCATCTCCCAGAATAAAAGTAGATTTTTTTCTGTTCCAGATAATTTAACTTTTGGTATCACCTGTTTACTCTTCTTGCTGCTGAATTCCTGTTTAATCGTTAGTCTGTGTGTTCATATAAAATGATTTCTCAAATTGTCATATTTCACCTGCACTTCCAAAGTTTTGCAAAGCAAGCTGGGTATTGTAAATGTGTATGGAGCCGTGCTATCTCCTCACCCACTGAAACATTCTTAGGCTTTCTGCTTCGAAATAATAAATGCGCTAGTTATGATTAACTAATATCTTGTGGAATGCTTCATAGCTGTTAGCTCCCATGTGTTTGTTTTTTTCCACATATTTGAAATGTCTTCGTGAAAAAAAGTTCTCCATCCTCTAGCCAAAAATATCAGACACTGAAGAAAGGAATGTATTTTTGTTGTAATAAGCCTGGGAAAAACACTGCATCAGCTGGACACCGATTTCACGAAACACCCTTTCAACACGCAGGTGCCATTCGTGTTTTAGCCAGGTTTTTATCCGCATTTGGGTGGAAATTAAACCTTTGAAAGTTCATATATTTTATTCATGAACAAAACATTTTACACGCTAGGTGAGCTGAAACTTTGCTGACCTAGGCATTAAGAAGAGCAAGCTTCGCTGAGCTTCTCCCAACAGAGGGGCTAATCTGGTCCTATGTAATGATCAGTAAGATGACAAGGGTCATCTATAAACTATACATTATAGATGACAACCCACTTCATAATGCGTGAGCTAAGATGTTTCATGTAACCTACATTTTCCTATAAATCATATCTTATTAAGCTTTGGCGATATCCTTCTGAAAGAATATAGCACAGATTACTTCTATAAAATAACGTAAAGGGTTACATCAAAATCTTTTTTCATTGCAAAAATCTGACTAATTAAATTTTTGTAATTCAAAAGGTTTTAGTCCAGCCGTTGAGCAGCTCATAAGCTGCTCCGTGTGAGTTTTTGCATGTATGAACATGTCTACTGCTGCGATGCTAATTTAGAGAGACTGTGCGCTGCCTATATAATATCTGCCAAGAGTTAATATTGCATAAACCTGTTCTTATTAAAATGTACACTAATAATATCGTAATATATAGTGTTGAAGTCTCCAAGCTAGCTAATAAGTATAAAGACAAGGTATGACTTATGTGTAATTTACTAGGGGGTCAGTAAACATGCATTAGAACCAGAAAAAAGTTAAACTGTACAACATTACGAATACTAACGTTTCTTGGTAGAATACAATGTTCCTTTGAACCAGATGAACTTTCTCCAGGCAAAAATGTTCCTATATCTATGATGTCTCTAATAATGTAGAAATAAGTGCCTATATGTAGCTTACATTAAATCACACCGTAAAAGTACAACAGAAGGTAGCCCGATTATGTTTTGGTACTAAAGCACTATGTATGGGACTGATCTAATAACTAAACAAGCAATCACTGGTTCTTCTCTGTTCAGTATTGGTGTTTTCCCGTCGTGTAGTGTCAGTACCACGCAGTGGCGTCTCCAGCTTTCATATTTAGGGGGGGCACATGGGGGGCCAGGAACCAAAGTATGGGGGCCAATTATAAAACAGTACATATACACTATATATATATATATATATATATATATATATATACACACATATATACACACACACGTTAGGCAGTTATTTCTCATTCTTTAATATTAGCCCCTGCTGATGACAATATATAGAAATATTACACCCTGCTTCTGATATATATTAATATTAACCCCTGCTGCGGATATATATTGATATTAGCCCCTGCTGCGGATATATACTTATATTATACCCTGCTGCCGATATACATAAAAATTATACCCTGCTGCCGATATATATTAATATTTGACCCTGCTACCAGTATATATTAATATTAGCCCCTACTGCCAATATATATTATTAGTCCCTGCAGCCAATATATATATAAACTTAGCCCCTGCAGCCAATATATATTAATATTAGCCCCTGCTGCCGATATATATATAAATACTAGACCCTGCTGCCGATATATATATAAATACTAGACCCTGCTGCCAATATGAATATAAATACTAGACCCTGCTGCCAATTAATATTAATATTAGCCCCTGCTGCCAATATATGTTAATATCTCCCTCTCCCTCCCAAACTATCCTAACTACCCCCTCTCCCTCCCAATCTATCCTAACTACCCCCTCTCCCTCCCAATCTATCCTAACTACCCCCTCTCCCTCCCAATCTATCCTAACTACCCCCTCTCCCTCCCAATCTATCCTATTTACCCCCTCTCTCCCTCCCAATGTATCCCTATCTACCTCTTCTCACTTCCTATCTACCTCTTTTCACTCTCTAACCCCCTCCTAACTTTCTACCCTCCTCCCCCCCCTTTGAAGTTCACTTACCTTGGGCTTGTAGAAGTCCAGCGGCGGGATCGCGAGGTCTCTGTCTTCCTGGTTCTGCCGCAGTGTGCGCGGCTTCATTGCTGAGCGCCGGATATGACATCATATACCGGCGCTCGGCTTGAAATGCCGGCACTGCGACCAAGGCAGAGGCCTCGCGGTCGCGGAAAAGAGTGAGAGGCGCCGAACGGTCGCTGAGAACTTATTCCTCAGCGACCGCTCGGTGCCTCTCTCTCTCTCCTCCGGATCTATTAAAAAAAAAAATAAAAAGACGGCGTTTCAATTGGGGGGGCACACCGGGGGGCACAGCATGATTTAGGGGGGGGCCATGGCCCCCTCTGGCCCCCCCCTGCCGACGCCACTGGTACCACGGGGTGTCGCTCTTCCTGGGACAAGGACCTAGAACCGAAGAGGTTAAGATACCTCCTAACCCCTCCTACTCCTCCCTATAAGAGCCCCGGCAACCCTCATACCTCCAGTTTTTTCCTTGTCCCTTGTCAGGGACGGACCTTGTTCCTTGTTTTTTTCGTTGGTGGGGCACACGGGTTGTGTCCGGGGGTTCCCTCCGATTGCTCCCCGGGTGGTGAGCAGAGCATCGGCGGACGTTACGGAGCCGTTTAGACGCCGCGCTCTTATGCCGGCAGGTTTTGGAGCATGCGCACAGCGGTGGAACGCACGCCAGAGGGCGCTGCGTTCCACCAAGAGTACTGACACGCTATTGAGCATGCGTGATTCAGTTTCTCTTGTTCAGGGCGCGAAAACTAACTGGTTTTCGCATATATATAGCTGTGCTGCCCAGTCTGACAGCAGAGGAGCTTGTCAACACTGGGATTTCCGTGTCACCAGCCCCCCCACACGGATTGAGGAGTTGTAAGGTAGGATTTGGTTAATCTTACCCTGTCAAATCCTCTGCCCTGTATATTTTCTACTAAAATTTTTTTATATTAGATGTCTGGTCCGGTTTCACCAGATAAGCCGGATAAAGAGAAATCTTTTACACCTGCTCCAAAAAAGGCTGTGGTTAAAACCAAACATTTATCGTGCACTGAATGTGCCACTCCGTTGCCGGATGGTTGTAAGAAGAAATTTTGCTATGCCTGCTCTGCTGAGAGTTTGGCAAAAGAAAAACAAAAAGACATGCAGTCTTTTTTAGGTTGGTTCCAGGACAACCTGGCGCAAACGTTTGAAACGTTTAAAGCAGCAGCAGCTACACCTGTGGAACCCGTTAAACTTAAATCCCACAAACGTAAGAGGGTATCATCCCCTCATTCTGATTTATCCTCTGGGGAGGTTTCTAGTTCATCCTATTCAGCTTCATCTAGTGGGGAGTCAGAGGATGAGACCAATTTTCCTCCACAGGAGCTGCGTAAATTTGTTAAGGAAGTCTCACGGCTTTTTCAGGATTCAGACCTGTCAGCGCACCCCAAAGGGTTGCCCATGTTATCTCACATGCAGAATCTCATGTATAGAGAGTGGAATAATCCAGGCAAAAGAGCCTTTATATCAAAGCACTCTAAGCAGCTTTTTTACCTTCAGGGCGATGAAAAATGGGAAGATATCCCTAAAGTAGACGTCCAGATAGCCCAGCTTTCCAAACGTACGACCATTCCCATTAGTGAAGTGGCTGGTCTTAAGGATCCTATGGATAAGAGGGCAGAAACGTCTTGCAGACGGATTTACCAATCATCTGGATTCCAGTGTAAAGTGGCGTTGTCTAGTGCATCTGTGGCTAAAGCGCAGGGTGTCTGGTTGCAGTCCTTAGAGGGCAGTCTTTCAGAATCTATGGATGAAGGTTTGTCTAAACTATTTAAAAACCTGACACTGGCTAATAGCTTCCTGCTGGAAGCTGCAGAAGAGGGCCTTAAGCTTTCAGCCCGTAACATGGGTTTGTCTTCCGTTGCCAGAAGGGCATTATGGCTACGTTCCTGGGCAGCAGATACTGCCTCCAAATCTACTCTATGCGATCTGCCCTTTGAAAGAACCAAGCTATTCGGTTCTTCCTTGGAGGAACTGATCAGACACATGTCTGATACTAAAAAGGCACTTCCTCAGGATAGGAAAAGCAGATGGAACAAGCGATACCAGTATAGACCTTCCAGGCCTTTTCAACCAGTTTTCAAGACTCAAGCCTTTCGTAAACAACACGAGAGAAAGTTTCAGGAACACCCTAAGAAACCAGAGGGTAGGAAGTTCTGACGGTGTCGGAGGTCATCTGCAATGGTTCCTACCAAAATGGAGGCAAACCACAAACAATTCCTGGGTCCTCAGGATCATTGCGGACGGGTACAGGATAAAGTTTTCCAGTTTTCCTCGTCCTCTGTTCCTGATTTCGTGTTACCCCTCTCAGGTGAAGAACTCAGCACTGTTTGCCGAAAGCCTTACCCTTCTAAAAAAGGGTGTCATAGAGCCTGTTCCAAAGTATCAGGAGTTTCAGGGAGTTTATTCCCGTCTCTTCCTGGTCTCAAAGCCGGATGGGTCCTTCCGTCCAATTCTGGATTTAAAGAAAGTCAATGCGTATATTCCTTACCGTCACTTCAGAATGGAATCCATTCTCACGGTTACCCGCCTGTTGAGACAAGGGGACCTTATGGTTACGTTAGACCTAAAAGATGCCTATCTCCATGTGCCTATCGCCATAGCCTCCAGGAAATATCTCAGGTTTGCCATAAGAGTCGGGACAAGAGTTCGTCATTTCCAGTTTACTGCTCTCCCTTTTGGCCTGTCGTCAGCTCCTCGGATCTTCACAAAGCTTTTAACTCCTATTGCAGCGGCTTTACGGAAAGAGGGGATCACAGTCGTCCCTTATCTAGACGATTGGCTGCTAAAAGCAAGTTCTTCTCAGGAGCTCCGGGCACATCTCAGCTTTACGACCCGATGCTTGGGGGAACACGGCTGGATCATAAATTACAAAAAGTCCAACCTGATTCAAACTACGAAGATCCAGTTTCTGGGGCTCATAGTGGATTCCGTCTCTTCGAGACTTTATCTCCCGCGCTCCAAGATCAAGAAGATAAAGAATCAGGTTTCCTTTCTGCAACAAAATCCAACCCTTTCCTTCAGGTTGGCTATGAGTATCCTGGGCAGTCTTACAGCGTGTATTCCGGCAGTAAGCTGGTCCAAAGCGCAGTTGAGACCCCTGCAATGGGACATGCTACAACAGTGGTCCAGGAGACTGGAGGATCTAGATGTTACCTTCACGGTATCCAGGGAGGTTTTACTCCGGCTGAATTGGTGGAAAGCGAAGGAGCGCCTCACCCGAGGGCGATCTTTTCTACCACGTCATTGGGTCACCCTCACCACGGATGCCTCCAAGGTAGGCTGGGGAGCTCATCTACTCGACCTCTGCAGTCAGGGCAGCTGGTCCTTAATCGATCAAGCCCAATCATCAAACTTTCGGGAACTGAAAGCTGTGTTCCTGGCACTCAAGACCTTCGGTCCAAGATTACGGGGGAAAGCTGTGAGAATCCAGTCCGACAATGCCACCACAGTCTCATATATAAACAGACAGGGTGGCACCCGGATTCCAAGGCTACAGGACCTTTCAGACCATCTCATGCGCTGGGCCCAAAGAAACCTGGAAGATTTAGCAGCGGCACATATCAAAGGAGTAGACAACTGTCTGGCAGACGATCTCAGCAGATCTCGTTGCTCCCAAGCAAACTGGTCCCTGGACAAGAGCATTTTTTCTCTCCTAGTTCAAAGATTCGGCCTACCAGATATAGACCTTATGGCGACCAGACAAAACAGGAAATTGCCAGTTTTCGCCTCCCTTTACAGGCAGGACAATCCCCCCTGCTAGACGGAATGTCAGTGGTTTGGTCTTTCAAGATGGCTTATGTGTTTCCTCCAGTAGCCATGATTCCTCGGATCCTCCTAAAGATTCGGGTAGACAGAGCCAGGGTTTTAGCTATTCTCCCTTATTGGCCGAATCGAAGTTGGTTTTCGGAGCTGCTCAGTATGGCGATTTCAGTATGGGAGCTGCCAGTTTCCTCCCATCTTCTGGAAAACAAGAACCTGTCCAAGGATGTTCTTCTGCAGTTCAGATTGACGGCCTGGCTGCTGCAAGGATGATCCTCCAGAGCAGAGGCATTTCCAATTCTATGTCAGAAATCCTCTTGGGTTCAGTACGAAGATCTACGTCCACTATTTATCTTCGAGTCTGGAATAAATTTCTCCACTGGTGTGTCTCCAAAGGTTTGGATTTCTCTTCTCCCCCCACAAGTTCTGTTCTGGATTTTTTGCAGGAAGGTTTTTCAGCGGGTCTCACAGTCTCGACGCTTAAGGGACAGGTTTCAGCCCTGAGTCATTTTCTCCTGTCGGAGTTGGCGTCCCAAGTTCTCGTCAGGCTTTTTTTTAAGGCTGCCATCATTCAACGGCCTCCCAGACGTTCGCATTTTCCCTCCTGGGATTTGTCATTGGTCCTCCAAGCACTCTGCTCTAAACCATTCGAACCTTTGGAAGAGGTATCTCTAAAATTTTTATCCCTCAAGACGGCTTTTTTGGTGGCCATTACCTCAGCGAGGAGGGTCAGTGAACTTCAAGCTCTTTCCGCGGCTCCAGAATTTACTATTTTCCACCAAGATAAAGTCGTCCTGTATGTTAAACCTTCTTTTTTGCCCAAGGTTATCTCTGAAGCTAATGTCAATCAGCCATTAATTTTGCCCTCTTTCTTCCCGTCTCCTTCAACTCCGGAAGAATCACTCTGGCACACTTTAGACGTCCACAGAGTTCTACGAATTTATATAGACCGCACTGCCTTTTTCCGCTCCATGGATCAATTGTTTGTTAATTATTTTGGTAGATCCACAGGCAATGCGGCCTCCAAGCACACGATATCTCGATGGCTTTCCGATACTATTCGCTTAACCTACTCTCTCAGTGGTCAGGTTCTTTCATCCCGCATTACTGCTCACTCCACCAGAGCTATGGCTACATCCTGGGCTGAAAGGTCTTCGGCATCTCCAGAAGAAATATGCAAAGCAGCTACTTGGTCTTCCTTTCACACGTTTATCAAGCATTACCGGCTAGACATCTTCTCCTCCTCTGATGCTGACTTCGGGCGTAAGGTGCTTCAGGCAGTTACCTCGTGACCGTTTTTTCCCCACCCAGGAGGGGTCATCTTGCTATATCCCCGTGGTACTGACACTACACGACAGGAAAAATAGTAATTTTACTTACCGTAAATTCTTTTTTCCTTAGTGTAGTGTCAGTACATATATCCCTCCCTGTGCATTTTTGTATTAAAATTTTTTTTTTTTGCAAGCTATCTTGTGTTTCTTGGTACTTTCTGGAGGTATGAGGGTTGCCGGGGCTCTTATAGGGAGGAGTAGGAGGGGTTAGGAGGTATCTTAACCTCTTCGGTTCTAGGTCCTTGTCCCAGGAAGAGCGACACCCCGTGGTACTGACACTACACTAAGGAAAAAAGAATTTACGGTAAGTAAAATTACTATTTTTGTGCAAACCAGATTTTGAATCTGGTATATTTTGTACAATTCTCTCATTTTGTAAAGTAAATTGGATGCAAGATGTTTATATACGAGTCAGACTCACTGTCTTCTAGAATAAGCCATAAGTGCACGTGAAAAAGGGTAAGGAAGAAAAATAAGAATACAAAGAGACTATTATAAACCAAATTCTTGTGCTCGCAAGTGTAAGTGAAAAATAATTATAATGTACTTCCACAATACTTCCCAGATGACTGCAGCAGCCCAAAAAGACATCTCATGAGATAGATAAAGCTATCTGTGTAATATGGGAAACCTAAACTTCTCATCACACCTTTGAACATGAGGTAGTTTCCTCTTCCGATGGATTGCAATGTCAGTCTGTTCAGTGCATTGATTTTATAATATATGTCACTGAATTAGTTCTGTTTTCTAATGCAAGTCTTTCAGTTGACCCTCTAAAAATACAATCCTATAGGGTCATATTTTATGATTCAACTAAAACTGGTGGATCTTTCAACAGACCCAGCTATTAGCCCCTTTACTTTGGGACTTTACATAGCTATATAACCATTTAAGTTTACTTTTAACATTCTGTGATTGCATTGCATTTGTAGCACAGTTAAGTATGCTTGACCACAGAAAAATACACTCACCCCTCCTTCCATATGCAGCCAGTATCTAGTGGTGAAAGGATTAAAGAGAAAAGATAACTGTATCATGATTTGTAGTTGTTGCAGGCATGTCCGGGAGTTATTTTCTTATTAGTCACCTCCCTGCTTCATTCCTCTGTAACGCTCCTGCAATCATTCCTTGATATTTTCCTTCTTGTACGGATTAGTGCTGATTATACACTTGCTTTATTTTTTTGCTGAATAGGATTTCTGCTATGTAATAACACTGCTAGCCAATAATTAAAGGAACTTAACAAAAAAACTAAATATCATTTTCACATGATGTAACATTTATGGAAACCTGCATGTGTTCCACCTGCTACCTTAGCCTAATATACTAGACAAACCCTTGCCATGCCTGTAGTAAACGTAGAATTTTTCAGTCATAATTAGACTTGTGCAATAGTTTTTGTACGAATGCATTTTCATGACGAATTCAACTGTTTTGTCCATTCGTCCAAATAACGAATGAACAAATGCCATTTTGCCTGCACTAAGGAGGGACATTGAGTGAGCTGATCTTCATTAGTCCAATCAGCTCACTCCTGTCATATCATGCTGAGGGCTTGTTAAATGGCTGTGCTGGATCTTTCAAAGAAAAAAAACACTGGTAATAAAGAGAGCCTATATAAGAGCAGAGCAGGCTGGGGATCCGTTACATTTCACTGTGACTGCTTTATGTGACACCGCTGTGCTGCATCCGAGCATTTTACAGAGTGAGATTCTTTTGTGTGAGACTTGGTGAGCACTCAGCCTGACATTTCTCACAGTGTCTAAGACTCTATAAAGTTTTGATTTAATTAAGAGCATTAATTTAATTTATTCATTTAATTAAGATAATTTAACAAGTCCACTACTATCCTTAACCCTATAACGCTAAGCTTAGTTTGACCCTCTTTCTTAAATCCGCTGGTCTCAAATTCCCTATTTAACAACTTCTACGTGTTTATTTGAACTGGACTAACAAATGGGATTTCCGAAAACAAACATGTTGTATGCATTTCGTCTGACCAGAAAACGGAGACTAAAAATTTGGTGGAATACAAAGAAACACCCCCCCTACTCTACTCTTAATCCACCTGAGCGATACTCTGTCTAATGAAAGTCCATGGAGGAAATTGCTTCATTAAACAGGATTTTATTAGTATTGACATAAAGAATCAGCTCAGTGTGGTGTTTGAGCAGTGAAAGTCACTGAAAACATGGCATGACAAACAACAATGGCAGCCTACAGTTCTACAGATAAAAAAAAGTTTCCTGGTAGAAAATGAACTAAAGCCAAAATTAAAGTGATAAACGGCATAACTATCGTATATACAGCACTGCATTTAATCGAATGCTCAAAGAATGTGGGTTTATGTATTTTTTGTAGACAATGTTCATTTTTATTTCCCCTACTATCACTTTAAATCAGTTACTAAACCAGTTTATCCAGGAAACCAGCTCCCTTCTCTACTGGAAGCAAAATTTTCATGCCGGTATATTTAACACCTTGTGGCACACCAAATGAAAATAACACACAATATTTATGATGCATTTCATGTCTATATAGACACCTCTTTGAAATAAATCTTATCAACAATATCCACCCAGATAGGGGATCCTGCTTTTTAGTATCCAAAGGGGACATAATGCTAGCTCTTTGATGCTCCTTGAACAAGGTTTATATTGCTTATATTGGTTCATATTATATTGAGTTCAGCAGAGGTCACAAAGCTATGGGAGGTTTAAGCTTCTCCTATATAGAGATTGTTGCTCTTTTTTAACCCTCGGTGAAAGCAAAATTTTTCAAGCCAATGCATGCCTCAGAAGGATCATCCACTTTTTTTGTGGCTTATTTTACCAGGGTCAGATTACTGTTTCTGCATTTTGGTTGTTGATCAACAGTTAATTACTAATCAAAATGCATTTGAAAAACAAGCAGTAGATTTGAATTAGCAATTCTTTCTAAACACTCCATGGGACTCCATTGGTATGTTGCTAAGGAAGTCCCCCTTTCAAGAGGAGGTAGCTGCATACAGGTAGCCATAAGTAGGAGTGAAAAGACAGGACTTGATTAACATTAGGTGGGGCCATGGGGCAACATTGGTACAAGGGACCCCACTCCAAAATAGTTGTCAACTCAGCAGGATTATTACATTTCTTTTCTACAATCCTGGATTTTTTTTTAAATCACCCAGGGCTGTGGTGTGAAAATTGCCCCAGGGCCACCCAAATTCAGCAAGCAACATATCCCACAGTGTCACCTTTGCCCCACACAGCTTGTGAGTGCCTTTTCCCCAAGCAGCTTATCAGTGTCATCCCCCCAAAACTTATACACAGACAAGCATGATCATATTCTCCTGTACATAGATATTCCTACCACCCGCACACGCTTACCTCACCTGTTACCTTTCCAACGGCTTTCTGTCCAGCTGCTCGCACACTGTACAGGCAGCCTTGGTTTCACCGCGGAGTACCTTGACATAACGTGACCCCAATACGTTCCTGTGTCCCTGTGGCAATTCAAAATTTTTTCAAAGTTTAGAAAGTGCCCTTCCGACCCTGACCTTTACTAATCTATTTTGAACCGGTATGAGGAGACAGGAACAAGTGGTGGCAGGGGTTGACCCAGGCCCACTAGAGGCATGGGCCCCATCACAGTTGTGACCGCTGCGACCCGTGTAATTACGCCACCGGGTACAGCACAATTCACTTTGGGATTAGAAGGTTCCAGTTAGGGGCATCACCAGGAATCACATTTAAAGGGACCATTTTGCACAGTTAGGTTTTGTTCCCGAAAAGCTACATGAAAGTTAGAACAGCTAAATTAATGTCCATACATGGTACCAAGTATCCATCAGACAAGACAATATTTAAATAAATCTTTACATCTCTAAATTGTAAGCTCATTTGAACAGGGCCCTCCTCACCTGTTGTACTGTAAGTCAAATTGTTATACTACTTGTCTACCCATTTTACAGCACTATGGAATATGGCGCTATATAAAACAATAAATAATAATAATTTGTCATGGTCATGGAAGGAGAGACCTCACAAAGCAGGTCCTTGTGCTACCACAGTTGCATACATATATAATGGCTTATGTCCTAGAGTGGCAAATCCTATTGGGCAATTAGGCTTCCTATAGCTCCACTGCTGAATGGGCTGATTAAAAGAGAGATCGCTGATCTCCCCAACTTTCCCATTAATACTGTCACACGCCACATGTCCTTAAAAGGTGGGGCACAGGGATTTGATGTCATATCCCAGTGCTCAGCAGTAAGGAATCGGCTTGGATGAGACGGCAGATGGCGCTGTCTAGGACAGCGCTAAAGATAAATGTGGCACAGCATAGATAGACATGAAGGCATAATGCAAATACAATTACACATACAGATGCTTAATAGACACAACCGCATGCAAAACACATCCTCAAATCAGTAAACACACACATACATACGTGCTGATTTCCATACACATCAATCCAGACTATTATCTGCATTGGTTATCTTTGGTACTGTGACTGCAGGCTGTTGTCAGGGGCATCTTTAAACACTATGTTTCCTTTCAGGCAGATCAACCACTCCCAGCATGATGGAGTGCGAGCCTGTATGATCTCCAAAAAAGAAAAGAGTTAGTGTTTTTTTCTTGAAAGAAAACGGGGACTGACTATGGCGGTGTTCAATTCCAATTTACTAAGCGGTCCAGCCATTGAATGTCAGCAAAGTAAGAATACTTTTCATATAAGACTCACCTCCCCTGGGAGAATGGATCTGAGTGCTGTTTTTCCTTGCTTACAAAACAATGGGTTGACTATGGGCAAGTCTACCAGAATGCAACACCCGCTTGTCATCTGTAACGCCCTTGAAATTGGGATGTGATAGACATGGCTGGTCTGTTTTATGGGAGGCTTGGAAGATTTTAGATTAATAATATACATTTACATAATATAAATTGTGAACACCGTCACCTTAATAGAATGAACTATATGGATCTATGAAAAAAACTATGAATAAAAGGCTCTGGCTGGAGAGATAAAGTCTTAGTAGTTTCCGGACCATTTTACCCTTATTTGAGGAAACCAGACAGTGTCTGCTCAATGGTGATACCATGACTTTTTCAGCACCAGATCTTATCCACGTAAATAGCTCATACTAAAACTCCTTTATTGTAACCCCGGATGGTTTTCCCACCTTTATCCATACCTTATTTTTCTCTTCACCCCATTCCCCCTAGATTGTAAACTTGAAAACATGGCCCTTATTGCATAATGTATCAGTTTGTCCTAGTCTGTCAAATCTAGTCTTGTGACACTCCTTAAATATATGTATTGTAAAAAGCGCTGCGTAAATTGTTGGCGCTATATAAATAATAATAGTCTAAATTTAAGATATACAAAATTGAGTAAGCTACTTTACTTTGGTATCAGTCTACTGGTTATTTACGTTCTTCTTTATGCTGACTGGTGCATGAACTGTGATTCCTGTCAGGGTGTTGGTCATTTTAAATCTAGCTGGCTCCTGTTATGTAAAATACTGTTGACCTTTCAAAAACATTATTCGTGGAACAAAGCAAAACCTCAAACTGATATGGTGCTTGGATTGATTTCACTTGGCACCCTGACACTGAAAGGATTTAATTAGGTGAAACAGAGACATCTTTAATAAATAGATATCAACTCTCTGGTGAAATAGGTACTGGTTTGGAGGCATATCTACTCCTCTGACTGGCCATGGTTGGACTATCAGCAATGAGAAGCCACCTAACATTACATGCGAATTAAGATGAGGACATGAAAAAGGAGCTTGGAATTCAATAGGAAGAATACTAGGGATTAGTAGAATACATTTTATTTATAATAACGAAAGGATTGGATGAATGGAGATAGAGAGAAGATAAAATTAAAAGGAATGGGTCAAGGGGGGGGGATAAAGGAACAGTTAAATAAGAGAGGGATGGGAGATGAGAGATGCGATGAGATAGAGGAAACAGGAGGGGGAAGAAAGAAACAATGCTTGGCTCTGGCTGTCATTGGCAGGAACACCATGCGTCTGTGTGTGCGTCTGTGGGCACACCCAGCAGGGCCCTGTCTCTGCCCTTGGAACTGATCAGGCTGTCTCCTAACTTTTGCACTGTGTCTTACCCCGCATGGTTCCTCGAGGTCCCACTGCCACTATGTTTGATGTAGCTGTTCCTTTTAAAGACAGATGTTTATTTTACCTGCTCCTCTTTGATCTTCAGAATGTTTTAAACACTCTGCAGAACTATTTGTCTCTGCCTTTTTGAGCTTGATGACACTTTGGCCTGTTTAACGTTGGCACAGACGTTTGCTGGCTAATTTATCACATTATGTTTTATTATTACTATTCAATTATCTTTGCTCAGCCCCATTCTATAACAAAGTACATTTATTGACCTCAAACATAAGTATTTTTCTTCACTTCTGACTTCCATTCACAATTAAAATGGATTAAGGATGCATTTTGAGTCTACAGAGTGTACTGTTTTATCTGTTGTAGCTTAGCTTTTAATGTAGTTTAGAATGTGTTCACATTTAAAATGCAAATATCTTTGCACTTAATATATCATTTTAATGTGTTCATTGGTTAACAATTACCATAGTTTTAATGTGTCATGTGTTTGGCTTACCAGTTGATGATTTAGCAACACCTAAGGCTTGAGTGAATGTTTAACAATGGTCCAGGTACGCATTATAATTTCTAATTACATTTTATTATTCTTTGCATTATAGCCATCTGAAATAATGAAGGACGCAGGCTTTTCATTGTTTAAAAGTTATCTAGACCATTACCTTTATCAGTATACGACCACCCTAAACTTATTAAGTCAACATAAAACGATTTTATTTATCCTATGGTATTGGGTGTGCTCTATAGTGCCTTCAGCTAATTTTCTTTGGCTGAATTTTGTTGTATTGACGTAAGCTGTTACGTAACATTTTACCCCACAAAAATTAATACCACCTTGCGCCAAACGGTACAATGAGTTCATGACAACCCTCTGTATATTACTTAAATGTCTTTCATCTTTGGTCATGTATTCTTTGTATTTACCATACCTGGTAACTCTCTGGATTTGACCCATAGTCTCTGGTTAATGTGCTGTTGGGTCTTCGGGCAAAGGGAGCAGCATTTGGCCACACCACTTTCCCCCATAAACTTAAAGCTGTCTGGGGCCAACACTAGCCCCTATGTGCAATCAACACCATACATACACATGGCTAGCCCTGCCCTTTTTCAGTATATACAGAAATAAATACAGTGATTAATTTTTTAGTGGTTGATTCTTTCATTTAAGAAATGTTGTTTCTTACATGTGCCGAGCAGGTGTTAAAAGCGATTTACAGCTCTCATTTATTATGACATCACACTATTTTATTTATACTTAAACACAATAAACACTAATTAGTGTGAATCTACTTTGAACCTCTCCCTTTTGATCCGAAGTACATTGCCTTGTTGTAACAAAATGAACTGAATGTGTGTCTCCGACCCTTGGAAGAGTGTTCTTTGTGTTTTTCAGATGCCAATTTGCAATTGTTCACGCTAATTCCAGGGCAGGGAACTGTCAGGCTAAATGGACGAGAAAAAGAAACAGAAACGGTCGGCCTAGGTTTATCAGCCAAGAAAAAGCTACCAACGTTCTGCTCTGTATGTTATCATTTTAGTTACATACACCGATAATTATGTAAAAGTCACACTTAGCAAGTACGAAAGATTGGCTCATGCATTGCGTGAAGCCGGCAGCAGCACATACATTTGTCAGCCACCGGCCACAGTGGGCAGTAAAAAGTAATTGACAGGAGCAAAAGCATTGGCAGAGGAACAATTACACTCCCCACACCAAAAGATCACCATGGAAGAGGCTACATTTCAAGAGGAAGATAGGAAAATATGTGGCACTGTGTTGGAAACCTTGCTAAGGCACAAGTAGTTGTGAAGGCGAAGCATTTATGTCCCTTTAAATTAATATTGGGACATTTCTGGCGTCATCATGCCGAAATGACCAGTTCTCTGCTCCCCAAAAACATTGATATACAAAACCATGTACTAATGTACTAATTAAATGTATAAAAAAAACTTCCTGTCAAACTAGAAGAAATTTCTCCTATCCATTTAAAGAACAGCAAAACCACACAAAAGGCTTCTCCTGGCGGTCATCCTTGCTTCAGTGCCAGTTTCAACCGCAGACTTTGTCTTATGGAAAATGTTTTGCTGCTTCATCAAGATTTTTAAATGAAAGAAAAAAAACTTTTTTTTATTTTTTTGTTCAGTATTTTACAAGGCATTTATGGTGTGGTTTCATATACCAAATCGTTATGTAAATGAATCATACTCTGCACAGAAACTCATATGCGTACAAAGCTACAGTATCACAGTAGGGACATTTTCTCTACATCTGTATCAGCTAGCAACTGCATAACCACCAAAGCATTGATTTGTTTTTTTCTGGGCAGATTCACTTAGAAATAGATATAAAATAAATGAATCATAATAATATGTGAGACTGTGAACCCCAGGGAGTTGATTGGCATGGCATATGGGTACAGCTGCTATGCAGATTATACATATGGGTCCCTGGGGTGGAGTAAGCAGGGAGAGCAGGGTGGGCCAATACTCCGTTTCCCCATGCTGTGGAAAATCCATGCCAGGTTTTCCAGGAGGCAAGAAATCTGCAGGATCCGGTCCGGGATTCCTATGGGGCCGGCATCAGGCACAGGTGCTGGACATTAAAAACCCCTGGAGCTTGATACTCAGAGAGACTGTTGGGGGAAGAGGAAGTTCCCTGAGCTCCCAGGGCAAGGAGAGGCCCTGAAGAAGACCATCCCTGAGCCAAGTGAGGCAATACCTGCCTGGACATTTTGTGTGCTGTCTGGGGGAGGTTTTCCAGAGCCTGGCGTAGCTGGGTCTGGCTGGGAGGTTGAGTTAGTGGGTGATTAGGCTGCTCAGTCTGGACCAGCATAGTTCAGTTAGAGAGGGCTCCAATTGGGAGCTAGGTTTTCTTTTTATGATTTGGTTTTTGGGGTTTAAGCGGTTAAAATAAAGTGCTGTTTTGTTCAAAGCTGGTGTTCCTGACTCTGATTGCCCTGGAGGACTGTGCTTAGGACCCCTAAAAGTGACATGTATGGCCCTCATGCTACAGGGTTTGTCACAAATAATTTATATAAATAATGGGTAAAATAGGCAATCAGGACATGACAAATAGCGTTGCTATTGGGCTTACAGAAACAAAAGGTCGGAGTCCTGCTCAGAGCTAAAGATTCTGATGTTTGTGATGTTATTAAATACAAAAGCAATTATCTATAGAGAGCAATTTAGGGTCCACATTTCCCAAAAGGATTAGGAAACTATTCTTTGACACACATGCCAGTATTTAAAAAACATTCTTTGGTTTGGAGAAGCCAATTTTCTTGTTACATGAGTGTCGTTATTCACTGTAAACAGAATAACAGAACTGAAAACAGATTATAATGAAACCAAAGTTCCCATGGAAGGCCTTTGGGCCATTTTAAAGCACATGAGTGAAAATCTTAACAAAAGTGTATTTGAAAAGTAGTGTATCTGGACTGTAAACCGTAATGTGAGTAACAAGAGCATGACTTAAATCACACCATCTAAAAGATGTGTGTATTAACCCTGTAACTGACTGATTTATTGGTTATATGTCACGGTTATGGTACATTGTGAAAAACAGTCATAGCATAAGTGCAGGTTGGTATTCTAAAAAAGACGGAACTAATGTTCATTGAGTAAGTGTTTGCTGACCTACTTATAACTTAAAATGAACAAATCCCTTAGTATGAAAAATTTATTCCTCCTGCAGTTTGAAAGTACTCGGATGTTGACTCTTTCATTGCTAGAGCTTAACTCATCAATGAGCAGTAAACTATCCAAAGTTGTGCCAGAAGTGAAGCCAGCAGTTTCAATGTAGAATTTATATATTTTTAACCTATGGGTCACTGATTGTCAAATGGAGAGATCAAGTTGTTACAAAAAAGAGAGCAATGATAGTGTTTACTTCTTAGATGTAAGCAGAGAAAAGATAGAATTTAGGAATGTGGCAACATCTCTGTGTTACTGTGAGTGGCAACATATGAATCAAACAAATGTCACCCTGCCTAATAAGACAGAAGAAAATAATAATAATAATAGTAATAAATATATAATGTGCCTAATCAATAAAGGAAGACAGGAGAGTTGTGTTTCGGTTCCTTGACTTCACTATCCATTCCCAATAAGCTTCGGCTGCAGGAAGACATTGACTGGCCCTGTATAAAGTCTCCTCATCCATTAAATTATGCAATGTGCAGGGCCAGCTGAGACCTTTATGCTGCAGAAACGTGCTGGTGTTGACCCGACATGATAAATAGTGAAGTAACAGTGTTAAAAACCACAATTCTCAAGCAAGCTCTCCACACATACCGGTATATGCCAGGTTGTGTCTGTCATGAGGAAGGTGAGAAAACCTTCCTTTCAAAAAAAAACGTGGTTTTAAGTCAAGTGGGCGTTTTGCAATGACTTTGCCCCTGTAGGGAATCTCGCCCCGAGGCTTGGCAGGTTACTATTTCAAATTGAACCCCCAATGGCACGTTCGTAAGTGCACATACCCCCCTTGGACTCTTCCTGGCACCTTTGTATTTTAAGTTGTCGCTTGCCGCAGCCTTTTTGACTGGGCAGCAGTGCAGACACTTTTTATGTTTTTTGTATTTTCACGATGCATGTTTTTTTTGTTTTGTACAGTGAGCATGTGACCCAGAATTTTTTGGTATTGAAATTTTTTATTACTAGACTGAAAATGGACCCGGATCCCCTGAAAAATCAGCTTTTTTGTGAGGTCGGTGTCCTACCCTTTGCAAGGAGCCCCATGCCCTAAATCACTTCTTGGGTCCATCATCTTGAAGAGGGGCCAAGAATATCTGTTACTCCTGCAGGCCATGGATCAAGGAGGGAAGGGGTCCTTAGATGAAGGATGGTGGATCTGCTTCACATTATGGTCCCTAATGGACACTTTGGCCCTTGTTCCACAGATATTCTATACCATGAGGAGCCCTGGGGGAAGGGGGTTACCTTTTGTTTCTTCTTTACAGGTAAGGCATGTTGGTGGACTAACATGATGCAATATGATGGCTTCATACTCTGCCTGAAAGCGTGGCCTCGATGCGGAATCCATAACCTTCCAAGTTTAAATAACCAGTCTATCCCTATCTATGAAAGATAGACGTTACAAACCACAACTGACCGTCACAAAACCTTAAATTATATGTCTTTTATATATATATATATATATATATATATTCAAAGTGCTTTCAGTCTCACAGGGAGAAAAGGGCTGTGCAAAATTATAATTATTATAACACAAACATGAGACAATTTTTTTCTAATGAAGCCATTGATGCCCCTTGGCCATGTAGTCAAGTTTCACAATGTTTGTTGTTGCTGCATCAAGCAGACATTGTGACTAAATGGGTGAGAAGCATCTATGACAGATAGATATTATTTACTACACTTTTAAGTCCCAGGAACTTCATTCCTTTGGGGATAAGCAGTGTTTGAGGATTCGGGTGCTTCCTGTCATGCTTGTTGTCCCCACGTTGTATGGTAATATTTCTTCCCGCTAACCCCCCTCGCTCCCGCCCTGCCGTCAGCTCGCGTTTCGCTGCCTGGCTTCCCACAGTCTCCCCTGGGTCGGTGTCTGTGTGAGTGAACGTGTTCGCCGGGTCTGACTCGGATCATATTACAGCGGCGAGGTGAGCTCGTCAGACCTGCCTGGCTACAAGCTGGGCAGGGCAGGTGGGTGTTAGCAAGGGCTGCCTGCCCGCGCTGGGAGAGTTCCTGTTCTAGGAGGCACGTTACACGGGGAGAGAGTCTCAGTCGAGCTTCCTCCACACCCCGTGCAGGCACTTTATCTGTTGAAGGGAAGCGCGCAGGGCTAAGTCCTCTCTCCTGTTTGCACACAGGTGATCACGCTCGCAAGCAGCTGCAGGAAGGCAGAGAAGCTGGATTTTCTTTCTCTACTCTACCTGGTTGATTGCTCCTAAAATGGCTGTCCGACCTCACTACCAGGTAAGCGGGTCACCCGTGAGCAGCGATTACGTGGTGTCCTCGCACAGGAACTCGACCAGGCGCGGACTTCTTTCCGTGAGAAATAAATCTGGAGTTGGGAGAGCCTGGGAATCTGGATAAGGTAGAAGGCGAGGGTTACCTGTGGCTTCCTTACAATGAAGAGTGGGACAGAACATTTCTAATGCAAAAAAAAAAAAGTTGTCTTATAGTCTTAGTCTTTCCCTCTGTCTGCTCCTCAGAAGGTGAAAGATGGAACCCAAAGGCTCAAGAATGTGTGTGAATATTTTAGTGCTTTGTAAATCTGGATATTTAATCTCTTATCACAGAAGCCATTGTTCTTTCAGGGTTAGGCTAACCTTGGTGAAATTAACATCTGGTTGATGAGAAAGCCGAAGTAGAGGAGTAATGGTATGGTCCAGGCCATTGTATACGGACATAGATTTATTTACTCTACAATGGTAGTTTTTAACTAATCCAGGTGGGAACTGGATTACTGCAGTACAAACTCCCATAGTCTGGTGTTTTAAACTATTTATAGTGTTTAATAATTCTTCTACTACCCCTTAAATTTAAGTGGAAGGGTTTCCATCACCTTTTACCCACCATAACTTATGTAAAACTATTTATATATATATATATATATATATATATATATAACAAAAAATTGTAAAATTGTAGAACTAGAAGAAAAGTATCAGTCAGTAGAACTTTAGAGTGTAACATCAAATGAAAAGGTGGACAACTAGCTGTAGTTTACAGGCACTAACCGAGCGGAAATAGAGTGGGAAAAGTTAATGATATACTTGCTTTTTTTTTTTTTTTTTTTAGAGAATATGATTACAATTTAGATCTATAAATACACAACAGAGGGGAAAAAAGAGAGAACCCAATGCAGATGTGGTTTAGCCAGTATGGCTACCTGATTAAGTAGAATACTTCTAAAACTATTGTTTTGTTTAGCTTAATGAATCTGAATAAGGTCCGCTTGTTTCGCTGCTCAGTTAACCATTCTTAGACTTTGCTTTCTGGTGAAGGGGGGGGGGTGCCTTTTTTATCCACTTTTTTATCCACTTTTTTATCCACTTAGTAGCTCTGACTTTTGCTGTACACAGTAATATAGGTTATCATATTTATCTTGTTTTGTTCTAATAGACCTCCTTTCTGGAGTCTGTCATGTAGTATTTGGATGACGTTCCCTGCTGGAACACCACACTGAGCTGATTCTTTATGGCAGTGATGACAAAGTCTGTTCCTGTTCCATACACAAGAATTTGTCAGAGAGTCTGGCTCTTTATCAATGAGCCTTTATACTGTTTACCACTGACGGTATGATAAGGAGTCAGAGTGTTTATCAATTAAATTGGGTTTCAATAACCGAACTAGAACGCCTAGGAATGGCTAATATATAGCTGCCTGAGGACATTAGATTACAAAAACCAAAGAATTGATTTAAAATACATTCTCAAAAATTGTATTTTTAATCAGATATTAGTAATAAATGTTGTAGGACTTTTCCCTTAAGTGTATAATCATGACTAACTCATTGTTTGTTTTAAATTATGTTGATGACTGCGGAGTGCACGTAGTTTATGGTATACCCGCCCAAGTCTTATTGACAGTTAAAACAACCATAGTTGTGAATATGAAACATAATACATAAAATAAGTCCAGCAATTTTTTATTTTTCTAAGACAGTCTAGCTTTCACACAGCTGTGTGTATTGCTTGTGATGTTAACCTGGCATTGCTATTAGGACCGACATGATTTAGGTGTTGACATGTATTGCCAAACAAATGATGTGGTAGCCCGCCCAAGTATTCCATAGAGAGACTTTACTATGTATTATGGAGGGTACCCTGGCATGTGTGTGTGCTGCGATAAGCTGGCACTGTATAATGAATGGTAACTTTCATGTATGGTCTGTGTAACTATGTATCATGAAGGAGAGTGAAGCTTTTCAGCATGCTGAAACTATAATACTCCCGTAAACTCCTTGTTTGGTGAATATAGCCCAGGGGCTTTGCCAATGCGTGTGATTAGGTTAGGTTAGGAGTAGGTAAAAGCAAAGGGGATAGAGTTGGAAGCATGGAAGAAAAAACAAAAGATGGGATGAGGTGATGGAAAAATGTGTAGTGTTTTGTGTATTTGTTTTAACCTATGTGTCGCTTTTGTCAACTTGTTTTTGCATTTATGTAGCAGCACTTTTGCGGCGTGCTGTTTGTTTTCATGGAGCGCCACATATTTCCTTTATGCTTTTTCCCCCAGTATGGGCAAGAAGACACAAGAGAAACTGACTGCGATAAATTATCAAGTCCGTACATGCCATAAGTGTCTGATTTCAGTCTAACTAGAAGACTGAAGTATTCCCTTTTCAATATGAAGCAGTGAGGTCTGCCTTTTTAATAGACATGTGTATGTGATATGTATATATTATATATTGCCCATTTAATGTTGATCTTAATGAGGAAGTGTTAGCCATATTTTCTGTTTTCAGTTCAGAAGCATAACTGAGGCCTTTAAAAGGAACACACATCTACTGACAGGACCTTTCCATTAATTTGAAATGTTTAAAGCCCCCGTGACTCCCCAGTGTCCACATGCTTTCCTTTTAAAACACTCTGCACACTTGACCCTGACCGTTTCAGCTTCATGAATGTTAACTTGTTTAGCAGGTTACCACAACATTGTCCTTGGAGGGTTAAATCCAGAACCCAACTTCTAGGGGAGAATGCAGTGGGAAAGTGCACCTTAGCTTGCACATCAACCTCTTTCTCATATATTATTGGTTTTATGTAGTGACATCGTACTGTGGAGCTCTGTACAATGGGTTAACAGGACATCATGAGTAGTATATAACATAACAATTTGACTTACAAGAGCCAAGGAGGGCCCTGCCCAAACAAGCTTACAACATATATATATCTGACACGCATCCACCAGGGAAATGAACAGTGGTTCCTTAGCGAAATACAGTTCATTTACATGAAGGATAGTCATCAGGAAAGCAAACAATGTTTACATACAAACTTAGAATTTGATGGCAGTTAAGAATCATTCAGTCCATCTAGTCTGCCTATTCTTCCCAATGTAAAGACTCAGACCTTAATCAGTCCTTGGTCTTATCTTAGATTCAGAATAGCCATATGCCTATCCTATGCGCGGTTAAATTCCATTAGTGTAGTAAGATCTACCACTTCTTCTAATTGGCTGTATCGCTTATCTACCACGCTGACCGTAATGTTTACTCCCCTGATTCCAGAGGAAAAGATAATCTGGATGTTATTCTGCCCCTTTAAGTCTCTGTCTAACCAATCAAATAATTATTTCGTAGCCCAGTGCTTTGTCCAAGGTAAAACATTTTTAATTAAGAGGTCTCTTGAAACCGCCCATAAATACATCCTAATCTCTGTTCATGCAGCTGCTTTCTTCAAAAAACATAAGGCTCAGGGATTTTTATTGACTAAGAGGGCATGCATCCCAGGAATTTGGGAATGGAGATATTTAAGATAAAGTGATCTCAGCAAATTCCAGATTTTTTGTTTGTTTGCTTGGTTCCTCCTCATTTCTTCCCAAGACCTCTATGGGTCACTGTCACTAAGCTTGAGCAATTTGAAAGCGGAAGTATTGCTAATGATAAACACACATTTTGAGGTTTTGAAGACAGACTTTTCTTTTGATGAGCCACAAAGAAAACAGTGTACTAGAAATATTCTATATACAGTGAGGTTTTTTTTATTGTAATGAGCAATGCCAGCATAAAGGCGCAATGGTTATAGATCCAACTGAATATCTCTCAAAATTCCATAATGCTGTTGTTGGAATGTGACCTTTTTTCCCCCATTTCAGGATCGACATCCTAAAAATAAGATGAATCGCTTCCTTCGCTGTGCCATTAAGTTCCATTTAGGTCTAATTAAATGATTGTATAAAGACTTACAATACGAAGCTGGGCTAATTCTTATCCTCTTATAAATGTTCATGTCTCCTGGAAAGTGTTTAGCTGCCCCCACCTGCAGTCTTTCCCTACTGAGTACTTATAGGTAAATACCTCTTCTGCCCCATAACGGCTTGATGACCCGTGGCCTGCTTACCAGGCTAGAGTTTCATTGTAACAGACAATAAGGCAGAAAGGCAACTAGCATATTGAGTAGTAAATTACCTCCTTCCTATGAAGTAAAGGCATGGAGCTCTGTGGTGCTCAACTGAACTGATATTAGATGGTCTTTGATGGAGCACCACTAGACATGAATACATAAGGTTTCCCATATGGTATTTTCTTTTGTTCAACTACCTATGTTGTACTTTTTCTGGGACAAGGATGAAGTGCTACTCCTATTGCCCCTACACCAGGAGTGAACTTAGGGTTGTTGACACTTGGATGCTGTATTTCCTTTGTGCTGTTGAATCTTAAGCCTTGCTTCTAGGTTAGCATTGAGAGAAATGTGGGCTGCCATGCCTGTAAGCATATGTAATGTGTTTCTTTTTGAATTCTCCAAAGAGTCTTTAAATGTCATACAAAAGAGCCAACCCCAGTGAGCTTCCTATTTAAGAAGCATTGACCTGGCCCTGCATAATGCATAGTTAATTTGTGAAGATTCCAAAGACATTAACTTAAAGTAGACTTGTTCTCCAAAAATGTGTGGTTGACAACGACCACTGCAGGTAATATGGCTGCCTGGGTGCTGTGTGCACACTCATGCTTTACCTAGATTGCCTTCTGTTCAGTCCCAGAATGCTGAACGAATACGTGTCATTCCCTGTCATAGTGGAGTTGATTATGTTACGGGTGTGCATCGTATTTGCAGTTGTTAATCCCTATGTCAAATTAATGCAGCATAAAAAATATGGGGGGGGGATTTAATATTCCTAATATCTTTTTTTCCCTATGCATTTTCTAGCTGGACACTTGGTCATTGTTTTTACAATGTAGAATTAAGTGCCTGTAAAATCCCTGGTTAGTAAATACACCCAACGGCGGGATATAAGTGCATGTGTATATATAATACACACAATTATATATATATTTTTTCTTTTTTACATATGGTTCCATATTGTACTTGAGACCCAGGAATATGTTTTATCTAAATGGACTTAATCATAGGTTATGGACATGTTTTGTACATTTCTGGGAATCTATCTTGCCATTTGCTGCACTCAAGCAATGCCTTTTCGATTTTTATTCTTGTACAACAATAAAATAACATACTCGTGTCTGTGGACTGTGAATGCAGGCTTGCTTTGGAAATTATGATTTTGATGTATGAAGTGATCCTGCTGATATGATTGTGCTGCGCAGTGTGATATAAGTTAAGTGAATCAAATTCCTGGCACACATCTCAGTGGTTGGCTAATCTACTCAATGCTTGTGCCGTTCGCTAAATTATAACCGTGCGTGGCATACACTTACTGACTACTTCTAAGGAAATGTAAATTATGTAGTGCTCTCCATACAATGAAGCAGGTCTCTGGGGAGGGTTAAAGTACTCCTTGAAACATTCTTTCTCTTGTGTAATGTTGTAATTTTTTTCCTTTTAAATTCTTCTTCTTGGGTTTTGAACACTAAAAAAACAAATGTAAAATGTTGATTGTTATAACGTTACCAGATATTAAATTCCTATCTGTACAGTTTCTGAAACATGTTAGTAAAAGTGACTATATCGGAATGACACAACTTGTAAGCACTACCCTTTTGAGTAAACATACATTTTGTTTGCCAGTGCGGGCTAAAGTGATTGATGGAGACTAATTAGCGTTCCACATGCACCAACAAAGCGGCGTCATCATACCGTCTAAGTGTCCCTTTCGTCCCCTGGTGTCCCTCTTTTTAGGAGATCAGATATCTACAGCTGGAAAATATGTAAATGGAACAGATGTGTTTTATAGCTTGAATTGTGTGAATATAATACATTGTCCTCAACATTCTTAATCATTTTGATACATAGATTCTCAGTACGTGGTACCTAAAACGGAAACGTTTTGTGTGTCCTAGAGATAAGTAACAGCTCTCTGGAATGACTTATCCTGTATGTGCTGAGGAGTATTTGAAAGCTGTGTGTGTGTGTATGTATCTCTCTCTCTCTCTCTATATATATATAGATATATCTCTATATGATACAAGAAATACAAAAAAATAATGGAAGGCATAGATATCCGATATGACAAAGTACAGTGTCCTCTCTAATGACATGTTTTTATGATTGTGTGTTCCATATGATATATACATATATAGTGTAGAAACCCTCTGGGCTAGAGCTAATATATACAACTGCAAAGGTGTATTAATTGTTCTGAACTGTAAAATGTGATTCATAGCTATATAACACTTTAACTATTGTGTTTTTTTTCTCCACAGGGATTTGGGATAGAAGACATGGTATGGGAACAGTACACAGTGACATTACAAAAAGTAAGAGGGCACTATGGCAACGTATATGCATATTGTACATGCTATATTTTTGTATTGAACCGCATGAAGGATACATTACTTATACACATGTATCCACACTAGAAGGTAATTTCTTAATATATTCATGAGTGCTATGTATGAACTTGGTGACCACCAGCATTTCCTAGTACTTGACTTCACAGGGTGAGATGCCACTTGGTCAAAGTGATGACCTAGCAGCATACCGAGCTCTAGTCTCCTACGGGAAAAAAGTGGATGCGTAGACAAAAATTCTGACCTCTACTTCTTACAGGTCAAAAACCTGTTAAGGTCACATATATATATTTCAACATGTACTTACTATTTAGTCGCATTTTGTTAATTTTTGTAAAGCCTTCCCAACATCAACATTTCTTTTTGAAGTTCACATTCTCTCTGAAGACATGGTTTGATGGTATCTTGTAGCAAGACAACTATGAAGTTGTTGTTTTTTCTTTGGAGCACTGAACAGCCAAACCAGTCAGTCACCTTCTCACTTTTCTTAAATGTCTTTAAGACATCAGCTGCTGGAAAGAGTATTCGCAACATTCAGTCTAGCTAAAGTGACAACCATACAATATGTGGTGGGATATGCCATACTAGTATATGATGTTCCACATACAGTAGCTCAGACCATGTGGCTGGTGGAGGAGTGATGAGTAGATTATCCACTAAAGCGTCAGGGGTATTTAGTCATTTGCGTAGAGCCCTAATGGATAATCTAGCTCTAAACCCTTGGAGACCCCAAGTCCCACTCCCTGTCATCCAGTTGCCTGCCTCTCTTCATCTCCTTAACTTTTTGGAGGCTGTTTTGTTCAGTCTCCAGGTTTTTGGCACGACCCTGGAGTCTCTTGCCCCGCCCCGTACCGCCAATGCCTTTTGTACAAGTTTGTTTAATGTGGTGTTATTGTTGGTAATCTGGTATTTTCCCCTATTGTGAAAGCTTTACAGAATATGCTGGCGCGCTATAAATAAAATGTAAACAAAGTCTGTACTTGGCTTAAGGGAAATAGACTTGACTTTATGTAAAATACATCAAAGACTTCAGATTTATTATTTTATATGGGATTGTTTCCACGGCATAATGTCTGCAAGTCTAAGGCTTTATACACAGCTCATTAAGCACTGTTTTTGAAATAAATGGGTATACGGTGGAGTTTGAATAAAGTAGTAATGACTTCAGGGAGCCGGCGCTTCTAAAATCTAGCAGTCTATTAAGTATTTGTCGTTTTATATAGTAATGAAAACAAAAGACTAACACTACTGTTATAAGCCAATAACACTAGTTAAAAGAAACTCTGATATGAATTCACCACATTTCCTTACTGCCAATTTAACCAATATCTAGAAAAGGTGGAAATGCTACGGAGGATACTGCTAGGAGTGGAGAGTGACTAGCGAGTGCTTTTTACATCATTATTTTATAAAAAGGAGTTGACTAATTGGCTTTTATAGCATGACAGATATAAGCTTCTGATGATAGTGTCGTCATACTCTCCAGCAATGTACAACAGCATTGTATTTCATTTTTATTTTATGTTGATCTATAAATTTACCAACCAGTACAGCTCACACGAAATGTTGTTGAACAACATGCAAGACTCTGGAAGCATTTTATATTGAGTTTGTAATTAATGCACATAGGCACTTCGCTCTGTGATAAAAGGTGTTCCAGACTACTCACCGCGACAATGCTAATGTATTATAAATTAATGATGGATGTGTGCCAGTCATTCTAAAGGTACCGTAACGTCCTTGTTCGCGATGAACCTGCTTTCTGAAACAAATGACTACGCATGCAAAGGCACACTCCCTTATCCATACTTGTATTCTCTATACTTTCTGTTCTAGTAACTGAAATCAGTATTTTTGTGGAATGGGATACAAAATCCATAGTTTACAAAGTTTCATCAAGTTGAGTCCCCAGACTCTTGAGCGGAGAAAAACCTGCTGAACCTGAGCTTCCAGCAAGCTTCCCAGAGTTGCATACAACTAATACTAACTAAAAAAAAAAAAATTGGCTCCCATAACTAGGCGCCTCCTAAGAGAGAGAGCGCATTTTTTCTGCTAGTGAAAATCTAATCTAATTAATGGATAGCAAACACTTTGTATGCGAAGAGGAAAGCATCGGTAGACCTGAACTGGGAACAAGTCACCTCATGCCTGGTTTTAATACAAGGCACCTTGGGTGCTGGATTTGACTTTAGAATCTAGATTAAAGAAGCAAGTTATTAGTTAAAGGTCTTCATTCTTCAAAGAACCATTCGATGCGTGTAGTCTGCATGTTTTTCCTGATGTAAAGATTTGGTTTTATGCTTTTCCCAAGCATTTTTTGATATTTGGGCTGCCGTTAGGTCTAGGACTAGCCCTGCGTGGCATGAAATAACCTGTGTCCATTGACCAGGTTCTGCAGTATTCATAGCCAAATCTGAGGTTGTCCCATTCTAGACATAATGTCCTAAAGGCTTTTCTAATAACCTCTATGGGGTGGTAGGAGAGGCTTGATCGAATTCTTACAGATTTCATGTCTCTAAATCTACTTTCTAATGCCAATCCATATGAATCTGTTACTGATGCTTTGTTGTAGGCGTGTTGCTGTGGTGTGCCAGAAGAAAATGACATTTGCAGATCAAAAAATTATTTCTATTATTGTTTTTGTTTCTGCCTTTAGGATCTAAGAAAAGGATTTGGCATTGCTGTTTCTGGAGGAAGAGATAATCCACACTTTAAAAATGGTGACAACTCCATTGTTATTTCTGATGTTCTTCCTGGAGGTCCAGCAGATGGTCGTCTTCTGTAAGCAAAGTGTTTTTTCATTAACATAAAAAAAATAATAATAAATTTTCATAAATCAAACTTATTAATGGCGGAGTTGTCATGAGACACAGCGGCGCCTGTTAGAAGTTGGCGTTCTTCAATATAATACATTTTTTAACAATTAATCTTTTGATGCCATTCCATGCAATTTCCTAGAAATGGTTATTAGCATGTTTTTATAGAACTATTTCATTTTTAATTATCCTGAGTCCTGAATTTATAGTCACAAAACTTTCTAGGCCCAGAAATCAGTGAGAGGAAAAGTAAAGGTTTTGTGTCATTTTAATCTGCATATTTTATTAAAGGCCATATTTTCTCACAGTGAATGAGTGCGGCCCTCGCACGTATACAATTCTGATGAAGTGGCCCACTGCAGAAAAAACTTGGACACCCTTGGGGTAGACAGAAGGGGGGGTCGCGAGAGGGTAGCTAGTGAGAAGGGGGCATCATTTTTAGGCAGCATCACCACTCTGCAGTAAGGAACAATAAGGTTATACATAAAAACTGCCTATTTAAACAGAGACGTTGTGGAGGACTCTGCTATCTAGTTCCATTGCCACAACTCTGCTGTTAGTAGCATGGGCGTAGGAACCGGGGGGGACAGATCCCCCCCCCCCCAGTAACTCATGCGGGGGGGACCGATAATGAAGAAATCCCCCCCCCAATAGAAACACCGCAAATGCGGCCCGCAAGACCTCGATGTGCGGCCCGCGTAAGATCGGCAGCCAGGGCAACCGATCTTACGCGGTCCGCTCCTCGAGCCCTGCTACTTACCTGTGGGAGGGTCTTCTGTACTGCACAGAGGAAGTGGAACCCAGCAGAGTTCACGTGACATCACATCACATCCTGCTTCCTCTGTGCAGTACCAGAGAACGCAGAGGGAGGCCGTGCCCCCTGCTGAAGTCTGTGAGCGGCATCGGGGAGCTGCGGGGTGGGGAGGGTGTTTGAATCAGTATGTGTGATTGAGGGAATGAATCTGTGAATGAATGAGTATATGAATGAATGAGTGTGGTTGTGATAGCATGGATTTGTAAGTGCTGGAACATAGGCATGATGGGACTGTGATTGCTGTTAGCAATCACACTCCTATCATGCCAAGTCAGCCAGTACATGCTGAAACCTAGCTAGCTGCCCCCCTTGTGTATTGATGCTGCCAGCAATATGGGGTCTGCACATCACTTACAGCCACCCTGTACCAGCATGTACTGGCTGCCTGGGTATGATAGGAGTGTGATTGCTGTTAGCAACATTGCTACCACTGTGTTAGCAATCACACTCCTATCATGCCAAGTCTTACTGATATATTTTTTTGTCCAATTGTGGTGTGTTACCTACTCTTATTAAAAATGTGAGTTTTTATTATTATTTTTAAAGGTGGGGGGTCATTTTCGGTTTTGTCTAAGTGAACCATGAATGTTTTGGTCCAGAATTTTCATTTTGGTGCATCCCTAGAATAAATAGAACTATTTCATTTTTAATTATCCTGAGTCCTGAATTTATAGTCACAAAACTTTCTAGGCCCAGAAATCAGTGAGAGGAAAAGTAAAGGTTTTGTGTCATTTTAATCTGCATATTTTATTAAAGGCCATATTTTCTCACAGTGAATGAGTGCGGCCCTCGCACGTATACAATTCTGATGAAGTGGCCCACTGCAGAAAAAACTTGGACACCCTTGGGGTAGACAGAAGGGGGGGTCGCGAGAGGGTAGCTAGTGAGAAGGGGGGTAGGGAGGGAGAGGGTAGCTAGTGAGAAGGGGGGTAGGGAGGGAGAGGGTAGCTAGTGAGAAGGGGGGTAGGGAGAGGGTAGCTGGTGAGAAGGGAGGGTAGGGAGAGGGTAGCAAGTGAGAAGGGGGCGATGGGGGGGTGGATAGTGTGAGAGATGGGGAGAAAGTGGGGATCTGATGGGGGGGGAAATGCGGTCGTCCCCCCAGATTTTTAGGGGATCCTACACCCATGGTTAGTAGGGCAGTTTTTCAGAATGGCCCTTAAAGTAAATGAAATGGCCGCCTACCACACATGGCTGCTCCACCAAAGCATAACAACATAGTATGCAGGCTGTTTTTATTAAGCGTTTTCACTTCCTTTTTCTAAAGATTTGCAGTCTATTATTGCCACATTATGCCACGTCTCCCCTTTTTGTCTTGGCCTGCAGCAGAAATCAAGTTGTTGCCTTACTTCAACTACCGCTGAACCCTGCGTTTACACATTTTAAGTACAATTACAGAAAAGGGGCAAGCTTTTTAAACTTAATGATAGTAAATGATGGACCTGTGTAGGTAATATCTGATTTTCTTTCGTTTTTCAATATTTAGGGAGAACGACAGAGTTGTTATGGTTAATGGGACCCTCCTAGAGAACGTTCCTCATTCGTTTGCCGTTCAGCAACTAAGAAAATGTGGGAAAACAGCGGTTTTGGTGATTATTATTGGTTATGGTTATTATTATTAGACTTGGCTCGGCAATTATTTGACACTATAAAAGTATACCTAATTACCTGTCCTGTTGAATTATCAAGGAATTTGCACAGTTAAGCATGTTTCTTGAACAAAATTAAATTTTAAAATGGGACATTATTTTTATTATTGGCACAGGCAATTTTGTTGGATGAAGCATGTAGAAAATTTAGTGGAGTGGGTATATGACCTGATGTAGACAATCCAAGCTCCTTATCTTGTTACAGGTAGTCAGAAGACCCCGCAGGGTGCAAATGGGCATGCCAAGCAAGTCTGAGCCTGCCCTGGATGTGATAGATGATTATACAGAGTTTGAGAGCAGGACAGCGTACACTGCTTACAGCGACAGAAGTGGGTTTGGGGGCTCCCAAGGTCGTGATCCAAGTCCAGAAAGAGTTTATAGGAGGGACCAGGAAAGAGGACCATACTATGAACGTGGCTATGGAAGCAGAGCCAGAAGCGTTGACCAGGATCTTAATATAGATTATGGAGTTAGACAGGATCAGGGTCGTGGCAGAAGTATGGATCGTGGTCTTGATGATGATGGTGGATACCGGAGAGACCAAAACCGCGGTAGAAGCATAGACCGTGATCTAGATGACGACCGTGGATACAGGAGAGAACGCAGTCGGGGCAGAAGCATAGACCGTGACCTAGATGATGACCACGGTTATAAGAAAGACCGCAGTCGTGGAAGAAGCCTTGACCGCGGACTAGATGACCCACATGAATACAGAAAGGATGAGAATCGCACCAGGACATTAGACCGTGAAGGTTATGGGAGAAGATCAGATTATAGTCCAGACCCAGGTTACGGCAGGAGAGCCTCCCCGGAGAGGAAGTATGAAAAGGAAATCCAGAAGAGTCGCAGTCGAGACAAGCTTCAGTCTCGTAGCCCATCGCCTCCTCATCCTTATGAAGGCTCTGATAAAACAAACTGTGTTCTCCTAACAAAGAAGAAAGCAAATGAAGGTAATCTACTTTCTCAATCTGATGCCATTTGTCTATCATGCCTCTCCTTTTAAATTGTCTGGTAGAAGAAAAACCAGGGCCGGACCGACAATGGAGCCCCTTTTTTTTTGACGAGAAGAGAGAGAGAGGGCGCCGAGTGGTTTTATCTTACCAAGTTGTCAGTACCCGCTCGGCGCCCCTCACTCTCCTCTGTGAGCCCTCTAGCTCGGTCTCGGTGCCGGCTTGTAATGTTGAGCGCCGGAAGATGTCATTTCCGGTGCTCAGCATAACAAGCAGGCACCGAGACCGAGCAGGGAGACTCGCCACAGGACTGCTGAAAGGTAAGTAGGGGAGGGGGGGGGGGCAGGGAGAGGAAGGGTAGATAATGGGGGGGGGGGCGGCATTTTAAACTTCGCCCCAGGCGGCATTTTGTCTTGGGCCGGCCCTGAGAAAAACAATATGCATTCCAAATATATGTGAATGTTTTATTTGCTCTTACAGAGTATGGTCTTCGACTCGGCAGTCAGATCTATATTAAAGGGTTGACAAACACAGGCCTAGCAGCAAAAGATGGGAATTTGCACGAAGGAGATATTGTTCTTAAGGTAGTGTGCATGTTTTTGTTATATAATGCAGCTATAAGTACGTGGAAATCAACATGTTATGCCCGCTGGGAATGTTATGTGAAATTGTAAAGCCAACAGTTGATGATAAAAGTATATTTGATTAGAAAAGCAACTTCAGCTTCTTGCTTGGCGCATTAAAGCTTCCAATAGTTTTTTACTCTCTACTGAGCCATTTGAGAGAAAAAGATCTCTAATGGGGAATTAGAGATCAGAGAACCATTTTCCCGAATTTATCGAACATTACAAAAGAATGCAATATAAAATTGAACTAACTCTGATATATTCAGCAGTGCCTTGAAACAAAATAAATATAAAAGCCATGTATTAAAGTACAATAGGCAAGCATACAGTCAACATAATTGATTTAAAGCAGACTTTATTAGTCCTTAAGAACCAAACAGTGCATGGAAACAAGGGTGGATGAATTATTAAATCATTTACTTTGAACTAATCCACCTGTTTTTTTGTTTTAAATATTATTTGTTGTATATAGCACTATCATATTTGGCAGCTATGTAAATTGGGTAAACAGGACATAAGTAGTATATAGCAATGTGACTTACAGAAACAGGTAAAGAGGGCCCTGCTCGAATGGTCATACAATCTAGATTGATCATGATTAATGAAGATCCGCCATATGTAAAATGGATCTTGAAAGCCTGGAGGATTGGAGCTACTCTAGCAGATGTACAAGTCATCTGCTGTTCTGTATTTGTGGTCTTTTACACAGCTGAGGTATATAAAAAATGTTGTGTGTTTGCAGATAAATGGTATTTTGACTGAAAACATGTCATTAGCTGAAGCCCAGGCCCTGATTGAGAAATCACGAGGAAAGCTGCAGTTGGTGGTCTTGAGAGACAAAAAACAGACCCTTATCAATCTCCCATATGTGGAAGATAGCGATTCAGACATGGATGGTAAGACAAACAATAATACAGAGCTTATATTAGAACATGTTTTGTCTCTTAATGATTATTTACCATTATTTACTGTATGCATTTATTTCATGATTTTGGTTAAAATGTATAAAGAAAAAATACTCATGATACGTACCTTTTTTTAAACATAACGATTTGCTCCATATTATTATTGTTTATTTTATTTCTGTCTTATCAGCATTTTATTTGTGGACACATGCATATAAACATTATTTACATTATTTCCACTATTAACATTAGGGTTCCCATACTTTAACATTAAACGTAATACATTCTACAGATATCAGGAAGCTGATACTTGCGATGCTTGTTCTGGTCCCTAGCAGGACTTCCCTCGCTGTCCAGGGACCCTAAGCCGTAGCCAAGGTTGCGTATAATCTGCATAATTGTCTGGACAGATTTAGGTCTATTTGCCCTTTGTTAAAAATAAATGTCCTTGGGGTTAATACAACCTATTTACACATCTTACTGATTAAGGTAAATGAGAGGGTTTTTATTTTAATGGGTTTTTTTAAAATCTGATTTTATATTTCAGTCGACGTCCCACAGGGAAATAAGAGGAGGAATCCAAGGTCTAGGGAGGCATAAATAAGGAAGAAGTAAGTATAAGCGAGTATGCACTTAAAGCTTTTAAATATGAAGCATAATGCATTTCTAATTGACTGCAGCGTTACACTTCCTTTGCGTGACACATGGCTTTGCTTTGTCAGGTTCGCATGATTACCGTATTTTCCGGCGTATAAGACGACTTTTTAACCCGTGAAAATCTAATCAAAAATCGGGGGTCGTCTTATACACCGGGTACTGAAACTTACCGAGCCGGACTGGAGAATCCCGAATCTCTAGGGGAGGGGCGAGCGGAGAAGCCACCTCCCCTGGGCCGGTCTTCAGGGCCGCGCCGAATTAGGTGCAAGATCGTGATCTCCCCAACTAGCCCTGATCAGGGGGCGCCCGATGAGCAGGGCTGGTTGGGGATATCACGACCTCCCTCTAACCAGCCCAACATTAGGGAGCTCGAGGTCTGGCAGGGTTAGGATACAGATCCCCCGCAGCGGTGCAGGGGACCTGCATCCTACTCTCTGATACGCTCAGACAGCCTCCCCTGCCAGCACTTCCCACGGGGGGAGTGACGGCACGGGAGGTTGTCTAAGCGCATCGTGCAGACGTTCACCGGCAGCAGCGATGCGTGTAAGCCCCCGCTGCCAGCACGTCTGCTCGGTGTGCTTTAACAATCTCCTTTGCCGGGAATTCCCACGGGGGGAGTCCCGGCAAGGGAGATTGTTAAAGCACATCGTGCAGACGTGGCGGCAGCGGAGGTTGCTTCCGCTCGCCGGTGAACATCTACGCGGTAAGCTTTTAACAATCCTTCTTACCAGTGCAGTATTCGACGCAGAACGGTATACCGGACAGGCATATGTTAGGGAGAGCTGACCCACCCAACCCAAGCAGGCTTTGTATACAACAACCAGCCAATAACCAGTAAGGTACATCGCTTGCCGTGATTGGCTGGTTGTTGTATACTGGGTAGAGGGGTAGTATTATAGGGCGAGTATAGCCCAAACTCTTTATTTTAACTGGAAAAGTTGGGGGTCGTCTTATACGCCCAGTAGTCTAATACGCCGGAAAATACGGTATATGCACCTTTTCCCTTGTTAAATCTCTATGGTAAAAAAAATTGTGGCAGAAGAGAAAATATACAATAACTTAAATAAGAAACTATAGAGAGGTGTGCTGTCATTGCAGAGCAAATACTGCTCAGTTAAAATATTACCAAAAGTGAGATAGCTAAAACCACAACCATAAGCCCTCCTAACAAAAACTCTCTTTAGTACATTAACCCCAATGTATGGGAAGGATGGAGTTTTCTCAGATTCATAAGGGGAAAAGGGACGATGGAGGAGCATGGTGCCTAAACCCAGCTTCAACTCCTTGACTTTACTATACCTTATGAAGACATACTAGTATCTAGATCTTTAATCTCGAAGTATAGGTGTGACTTACTATTTTTTTTTCTCTCTTCTTGCAGGCCATGCCAAGAGATCAAATTTCAGATCAACACCACTGTCTGCCCTTTAACCAAAGATTTAAAAAATGAAATAACTAGCAGTTTTTGTATTTCTTTACTATTAAAACATAATTAGCCAGAAACAAATAAAAATATTTTTTATTTTCAAATGTCTTGTATAAAAGTGTGCTTTATTTTTTTATAAGAATTGGAGGAAAAATGGGGGAGAAGTCTCAGAAGGATTGGTTGAGATAAATTTGTGTTAAGACACTTGTGTGTCCATAATTAAAGTTGATTTCATTGATCCATGTGATAGAAGCTTCCCATGTTTAGCAACAACTGTTCTGGTTGAATACATACATATGTTGCGTTTGGGTAGGGTATGGTCTTCCACGTTGAGGCTTACTATAGTAATCTGAGGTGAGAGTTTTATCATTCCTAGTCCATAAAATCTCATGAAACACTTGTGTCCACAGCTGTGAGGCTGACTGGTATGTCCATCAGGCATATATATATGAGCCTGGTTGGTTAATAGTAGGTACAGCTTCTCCTGTTTCACTCCAGTACAGTTTAGAATAGAACAGAAAGTATATAAACATGGTTATGAATGAGGCCCAGCTATGTACCAAAAAAACAGCAATAGTGCAAAACTGTTTGTTAGGAGTCTGCTGATCGGTTCCTGTGCCATCTACATGTATGTGCAGCCTCATCTGTTGGATAAATGTACTTTAAGGGGGTGGCTCTTAAGAAAATTAAGTTACTAATAGTGTAGTGATGGGATTGTCATTAAATGTATCTATAGCAAAACCCTAAAGAAAAAAAGTCAAATTCCCCTGGCAGGGGAAAATCTGTCCTGACCCCTACTCAGAGGGTTCAGGAAAAGCAAACACTTTTATACATAAGATCTCCTTTTAGTTGCGAGATGTTGGGGTTCTTTAAAACTACAGGCATACCCAGGGCTGAAGACCCTAAACAGCTTGAATTTCTTTATATTGCTCCTTTCTACTCCACTAAACCATGGTACCATTTCCTTATTGGTCACATAATGGGAAATGTACTTAAAATGTTTACTGTAGTTACATTTCTTATGAGACAGAGAGAGCCCCAAACATTTAGTAAATGCACTAAATAAACACAACATAAACCTCAATCCAATATCATTATCCAAAGGTTTGCAAGGGGTATAGTTCTCAATGCGTGTTCCTGAGGGACCTGCTGCATGTGCACTGTGACAGTGTGAACCCCACAGAGTTGATTAGCATGGCATCTGGGTACAGCTTCTATGCAGATTATACATATGGGTCCCTGGGGTGGAGTAATTGGAGAGCAGGGTGGGCCAATGCTCCGTTTCCCCATGCTGTGGAAAATCCATGCCAGGTTTTCCAGGAGGCAAGAAGTCTGCAGGATCCGGCCTGGGATTTCTATGAGGCCGGCATCAGACACAGGTGCTGATACTCAGCCTGATACTCAGAGAGACTGTTGGGGGAAGAGGAAGGTTCCCTGAGCTCCCAGGGCAAGGAGAGGCCCTGAACGAGAAGACCATCCCTGAGCCAAGTGAGGCAATACCTGCCTGGACCTGTATGTGCTGTCTGGGGGAGGTTTTCCAGAGCCTGGCGTAGCTGGGTCTGGCTGGGAGGTTGAGGTAGTGGGTGATTAGGCTGCTCAGTCTGGACCAGCATAGTTCAGTTAGAGAGGGCTCCAATTGGGAGCTAGGTTTTCTGTTTATTATTTGGTTTTTTGGGGTTTAAGCGATTAAAATAAAGTGCTGTTTTGTTCAAAGCTGGTGTTCCCGACTCTAATTGCCCTAGAGGACTGTGCTTAGGACCCCTAACTGTGACATGTATGGCCCTCATGCTACAGGGTTTGTCACAGCACTCACATGGCTTCCTCGTGGTAAGAAGTTAAAGGTGTGGCATATGCCCCAATCCCAAACCAGACTACATAGACTCTGCAGTTATGGTAGATTAAGGTGTGGTGCACTCCAATTAACCTGCTGTTTGGGTGTTTCCTCAGCACTACAGGGAACTTGCAATTTAAGATGTTTAATCACGGTTGCCATCTGGACTATTTTAATTAGGTAGCGCTAGAAACCAACTATTTTATATATATTTTTTACAGTGATGCGAAACAGTGCCTGTTTACCGGCAGGACAAGCAATTTGTAAGGCAAGCAAAACCAGGGTAAATGTTATGAATCTGCAACTGTCTTTTAATTTCAAGAGTAGTAACTAGACGCAACAACTTTGTTTTGTTTTTGCCGTGTTCGTTTTTCGGGCAACAAATTTGGTTTATAGGCTGTTCATTTCGGACAAAATTTAGGGGCAATTTTTGATTTGGACACTCATAGGGCGTTCCCCAAAGAGGGAGGTTCCTGACACCTTCTGGACTCGTGTTTCGTTATAGACATTTTTTTTTTTTTTTTTAAATAAGGTTCCCCCCAGAGAAAGGGCAGTCAAAGAAATGCAGCAGGAGTAGTAGAGCATTGGGCCTGGGCAGACAGACACTGGCAAATTATAGGAACATGCAGGCCTGTGGAGCAGGTGTGAATTTCCCCAATATTATATATAATACATATCAATATTTATCAATGAAGAATAATAGGTATAATACAAAGCTAATAAAAAATTGACTTGTCCGCAAATTACAGGTTTGGCTAGTAGCAAAAATGGCCAACTGTCTTAATCAACTAAACTCTACTCAAGAACAGGGGGAAAATGCAGTCCCTGTGATGCACTCCAGTAGTCCCTACAGCTTCTCCAATCCACCCCACAACAATACATTTTCTGCATTAAAACTATTAACTTGCAGTATTGTTTATGAGCAATGAGCATCAATCTCAGCCTCTGATTTTTGGAGATACATACGAATGCACAAAAAAAAACCAGGCAGTTTTCATTAAAAAAACAAATTTGTAAGAATCTGAATGCACAAATCATAGTCATTTGCACTTTCAGCTAATGTTTGTCCATATCATTATTCGCTATACCACCCCATGCTTATGTCACCTGTTTCATGCCTATGAGCTACACTCTGCGCTCACTCTTCTTTTTCTCCATCATACATATGGTCTCCATTATTCTCTCTCCACATCAGCTCTGTTGGATAATGTTTGTTAATAAAATTCTAACTGGAAACTGCTTTCCATTGCACTGAAACATATCTCTTATGAGCATGATGGTATCAGAGTAAACCTGACTATAGAATTGTGAGGATTTAACATGTATTCTGCACTGTGCCATGAGTCAACTTATATCATCCCATGCCTTAGTTATGTGATGATTTCACAATAAGCATTGTTTCTAAACTAAACTGTTAGATGTATCACTTTTCATGAATAGGTTGTGAGGTTCCATCATAATTGGATCATCAGGCAGGTGGAATTTTTACTGTCCATAAATAAATCGGACAGGGGCAGATAAAGAAACCTTCAGATTATCGTAATGATTGTCATGTAGTAATATACAATGTATTTTGTGCTGATACAAATACAATATTCTAAAGAAGCTCTTGGGACCACCCAATCTTTCATTCAGATGTCAACTTGCTTTGCTCAGAGGATTCTATGCACAACAGAAATGCCTGTGGTGTCTAATTTGTGTTTTACATCATACTGTGATCATTATGCTGAATGACAGCTGTTCCAAGAGGAACTCTGGAAGTTTAGTTCAGTGCCATAAAAAAAGTCTTGTACGCAGTAAATAAGCAGTACGTGGTAGATACCAAATTTATATTCATGTGAATACACTAATGCACACATGCTAAATGGAAAATGTATTTTGCAAATTGACCCATCCATAGCATGACTATGACTCATTCCTGAGGAAATGCCTAGACATGGACTGCTAGCTTTGCACCCTTCTCATGTGCTAAATACATACCATACAAAGAGCTAAATAACACCCTCTCCCCCAACACACACATGTGTCCTGTATGTCCTGGCAATCAGGCTTCTATTTCAAGAGTCTCTGGGGAAATTTTGTACAGTATCCAGGTACGATGTTTCAATGCTGGGGCTAGCCAAATGGCCTAATGCTATATTACACTAATATGAAGTGACATTTGCATGAAATTCACTTTAAAGATTAAAATAATGTCAGGTAATAGGGTACATAGCATTTATCAATCTCATGAAATGTTAGTTACTCATTAATAGGTAAAATTATATGGTACCGTGTTGTAGTAGCTAACAGACCATCACGTGCCTGTGCAACATGAGAACTTTGCTTGATAGTAGGTGGTAAAGGTTAGCCAGAACTTCCCCAGTTTACAAATCCTATGGTGTTCCTCCAGTAATGGCTGGTTGTATATCATGGGAACTGCAGTCAACAAAAAGTTAGTATATAATGTAGGCCACTACAACCCCAGTCTATAACTATAACTCCCATTCAGTTCAGCTACCAATATGGCTGCTGAATATTATTATAGATGCAGTCAATAAAAGTTAGTGTTTGTACTAAAGGCGGGGACTCTGTGCCTGTTAAGGAGCAGCTGCCAGGGTGAGGGGGTGGAGACCAGCTGGAGGGAGAGGAGAAGAACAGACCAAACCATTCTGGCTGCATGGGGTGCACAGAATTAAATAAAAGCTTTGTTTTTCAGCTACGTCGAGTTAACCTACTCTAACCTACTGTTTCTCCCTCTCGTGCTGCTGCTCCAGTGGGCCACTTTGAATTTCCAGGGGAGGGGCAAATGCCCCATCTTGCCCCCCTACTCTGGACACCCATGTGTATTGGTTTGTCATACCCTTTGAATGAAGTGTTGCATAAATTATTGTTTTCATTTTTATTCAATGTAACTTTTCTATATTTTCAAAATGTTTTTAAAACCTTTGTTCAATTACTAAAATGTGATTTGAAATAAAACATGATCACGTCTTCTGAACGCTCCATTATAATGTGCCATACTTTTCTTGTGCAAAGGGAATAAATCAGAAACTGGCTTTTTGTAGTACACAGTTCAGTCTCTGTTGATTTTAGTGGGTGTAACAAGAGTTCTTTGTTTTATGTGACCTATCACTAGGTATTTATATAAGTAAGTTACACAATTTAGAAACCAAATTTCTGTTGTTTCTATACACATTGTTTCAAATATTTAAGGGGTGTAGAATATTGTAATACACTAATACTCAGCCAATGTCCTAAAGCTTCTTGGCTGATCTAACATCACATGATGCATTCCACGTGCTTCCCCTTTTGTACCCCTTTGACTCCTCTGGGGCAAGGGTCAACAGGCAGGTCCTGTTCCTTTCCTCAGTCATGCTCCCCTTACGATCCATGCTGACTCTCCTAGGGCTGTTCTAGAAAAGAGGGACACCATCCCTTGAATAAAAACATGCATTTATTGTTTGTAAAGTGCCCCCTGTAGCTGTTGGTCAACTATGATCCTGTAAGCATCCATCAACAAACTTGGACTTGAACCATTCTCCTCTTACCTGTGTGTCATCTTTCCTAGCCTCACTCTTGCTGTCAGGAATCTCCCACCATACGTTCTCACTTACCAATCAATAATATGTCCAGTAATATTTTTTTAAACAATGTTTACACTGTAATACAGTTGTTTGGCTGGTTCTGCAAATTTACCTCTTGTGTAGTACACCCCCACCTCCTTCTAGATCGTAAGCTCATTTGAGAGGGACTCTACTTATCTTTTGTTTCTGTAAATCTACATTGTTTTGCGATACACTACCTGTTATGTCTTAATTGCACAGTAAAAACTATATAAATCTATAGATAATAATAATAGGTACTATTTTATAGGACAAAATCTCTTAAGAAGAAAACAGTTTACAATAAATGGAGAATAAGGGTCTGGTATGTGCTCTGTGCTATGCAGTTAGAAAAACAAAAATACCATAGAATAATGTTGGCCAGTACCTACAAAGCATAATGACTTTGACCAAAAGAATTGAAGGAAGTAGTTTAATTTTCGGAAGGTTACACAGGAACCAGGCACATATTTCCTTTAACCCTTCTATGAAAGTGTCTAAGTATGCCTTACAAAGAGTGCCAAAACTCCAATAATCATGACTAAATTCAAACAGTTGTTTCATGAATAACACCGCTCATAATTATCATTTCATAGTCACAGCTCCAGATTTGTATTCCTGCTACAGACTTGAGTACAGATACCAATTTGTTGTGGTATGCTGGCTTAGGTCAATTAGGCCTAGGCCTGAAGCTCCATCAGACTCCCTGATGGATCTCAGCTCAATGGGCCAACTGGAGAGATTAGAGATCTTACTTGCGACTGATCATTTACACCACCAAGGACTGCATGATCAATATGCCTGTACATGCATGGGTGTAACTAAAAACCACCGGGCCCTGGTGCGAAAAATCTGTGCCATCATCATACCTGGGAACTTCTCGGCTCCGGCTACCTGGAGCCTTCCCTTGCGGGAAGCAGACAGGACTGCACACTGACGTCAGCTGATGGCAGAGGGAAACAACCCCATTTCAAGAAAAAATTGGGCGGGGAGCGGAGCGCGTCAAGACCCCGCTCCTGCTACCTGGAGGATTTGGGTCTTGACACGGAGAACCAGAGGAGCAGTGCTCACCCGGCAATCTTCCCAGGTATGGCCATCATTGCCCCCACACAACTGGTCTGTGCCTTTTTTTTGCCCCTCCTTCCAACATACAACATATATAAACACACACAAATTAAACACACCCACTCATACACACTCCATCTCACCCCACTTACACAATTACATCCATGCTCACACACACACAATTACACGTCCATGCTCACACACACACAAGTACACATCTATGCTAACACACACACAAGGACAAATCCATGCTCACACACAAGTCCACATCCACGATCACACAAAGACACACACATACGTACACATTCATGATCACACATTTTGAGGTCTGATTATAGGACGACCCCGATTATAAGACGAGGAGTCTTTTTCAGAGTATTTGCTCTGAAAAAAAACCTTGTCTTATAATCAAGCAAATACGGTATGTATACACCCCCACCTTCTGCCCCCGCTTACCTCTCACCGCTCCTGCAGTTTGCTACCCGGCTGTTCACGCACACGGTGAGGGCAGCCTCGGTTTCACCGTGACATCACGTGACCCCCCGGTACGCTTCTGTCTCCATGTGCTGGTTCAAAATAGTTAGGTTAGTTGGCTAGAATATCATTAACAACTTGTTGTTACATAGCTTGTCCTCATAACTACCATTTGTTTATACCCAATGGCCTGGGCCAGAATGTCGACAACAGGGTAGCCGTGGCACGTTAAGGCCAGTGGCCACCCGAAGATGTAATATTTTTATGTATGGGCCAACATTTTGGTGCTCAAAAAAGTGGTACAAATTGTGTGTGTAGTGCTAGTACCAGGGCCGGCCCGACAATGGAGCCAAGTGGGGCAACCGCTCCAGGCGGCACTTTTGAAGGGGCGGCACTTTGCCGCCCCAAGCCCTTTTTTTTTTTTTTAAAAAAGCGAAAGAGAGAAAGGGGCGCCGAGTGGTTTTCGCTTACCAAGCTGTCAGTACCCGCTCGGCGCCCCTCTCTCTCTCCTCTGCGGCGAGTCTCCCTGTTCGGTCTCGGTGCCGGCTTGTAATGCTGAGTGCCGGAAGATTTCCTCATAGCCGGCACCGAGACCGAACAGGGAGACTCGCCGCAGGACTGCTGAAAGGTAAGTACAAGGGGGGGGAACGGAGGGAGAGGAAGGGTAGATAATGGGGGGGGGGCGGCAGGGACGGAGGGAGAGGAAGGGTAGATAAGGGGGGGGCGGCATTTTGCCTTGGGCCGGCCCTGGCTAGTACCCTTAGACTATATTACAAAACAGAGCCTATATTATTAATAATGAACACTTAAAACAAGCTAACAGATATATCTTTGCAAGGTGCTTGAAAGAGCCCAGTATTTTCTGATGCAAAAAAATCATACATACGTACATTTACCGTGAATGTCCTTATGAAATATTATTGTGACAAATTATTATTATTTTGGAAATTAACTGACTAATGGTGACAGACACACAATTATACTTGTCTTTTTGAGCTTCTGTATTTCTGAATATTTTTATTTGTATCCGCATGACTGAGCAATACCAGTGTTATAGCAATATTGAATATATAGCAAAGCATTTGCTCTTACAACAAAACATTAAAAAGCTCGAGTCAGAACAGAAAATAGCAGGCAGGCAGTAGGTCAGCCAGAAGAGAAGAACTGCAGGCAGTGAGCCTAGGAACGGGATCTGGTAGTCAGAGATTTTCAGAAAGTGGAAAATTTTCCTTTCCACACTTTTTTGGAAGTGGGTAAAAGTTTTCACCCAAATGCTAGAAATATACAATGCTGCCACCTAGCGCCCATAATAAGACACAGCAATTCAAATAATGTGCTATAAAATGTGTTGAGAATGTACAAACAAGTTATTCTCTTTTACCACAAGGCAGTCTAACTGAATCACCAGTTTGATTAAGCAGACTTAGACAAAAGAAGGACTAAAAAGTTGTAAAGGTAAGCACAAACCAAAGGAAAAGAAAACGCTGGAGTTCACCTACATCAGCGGTTTTAATAGTTGCTCCAATTACAAAGGAAAGTGGCCGGACATAAAAGACAAAAAAAGATAAAGTTGTAGAAGGAAATAATAAGAATGGTATGCATAATATGCAAAGTACGCACAATACCCTTGTCAACCAAAGACATATCAGCCATACACAAAGGTATTTGCATGTGCAAACAGGTTCTTACTTGCTGCCACAAGGTAAATCATTGACAGAGAAGATTTACCTGACGTCATATTCTTAGTTTTGTGGTCGGGCGCCACATGCGGGTCTTCAACGCTGTGTTAAAGCCACATCCAGACAATTCTATTTAAATTTTAGGATTGAAATAAGGGAACACCCACAGAGATCAATGGAAAGCAAAACCAAAAGTTAATCATTTTGCATATTAGCCTTTTAATTAACATATATTTGATAAAGGTTATGTTTTAATATAGATTTATTGTGAGCCACATCACCCTTGTTTTTGAGATAACAAAAAGTTAGCCATCATATTATACAAAGGTTTTCGGTGTCAAAGTAACTTGCCTCTTGGGATTTGTCCAATCATATTTGAAACAGTGTTTAAAATAAAGCTAAAAGTAATGTAACATTTTTTTCTGTTTAAAAAATAAGGCCAATGCTAAAGCCAATGGTTCTGACCTTTTGACCACCTGAGAAGGTTATCTAAAACTAGTGCTTGTTTGGCTCCCTCGTATGTTTTTTTTTTTAAAACATATCTAGTTTTTACATAATTTATACAAAATGCTTCCAGACAGCTGTTTTTTAAGCCATTTGTAAGTTTTACCCTTACCATACTACCTTGTGGTACACAATAGAATGACTTAGTCTTAATCGCGATACTTTGTACGCCAGTATTGGAAAAGCTAACTACGCACAAAGGTGTTCTGCATTCTAGCAGTACTACACTACAAAGGACAGGCACGGGCATTTGTAAACAGAAACTGCAATGGGTAGACTGCAAAAATACATGCATATACACTTGCGGGGTCAGGTAGGAGTCCCTATGCAGGATAGGCCTTAGAATTTAGCTGGAAGCAGATGGCCGTTGGTGTGTCGAGACGGCTCTAGCCTTGGACTTTCTCTTTGTAAAAGTGGGAGAAGCAAAAGGTTTTGGTACCGGCAGCGGGGTATGTAGGGCAGGCATATGCAGAATCAACACAGTACAAAGGAGCAATCAGGATCGTCAAAGTCCATTCCAGGGGTCAAAGCCAGTGACTGCAAAGAGGCTGGGGACATGCCCACATTAAATAGGCCCTTGATTGAGGGATAAGGGACATGTGTGGGTCAGAAGCAGGCAGCCACCATTAGGGTGACCACATCAGCCATGTTTCCTGGAAAACATGACTGATGTGGTCACCCTAGGCATCTTATGTCCATTGGGGGGCAGAGAATCCAGCAAATCAAAAGCCACCTGGAGGCATAAAGGTTAGGTGTAAAACCTCCCATACACAGGGTAGCTGGCTCAAACATCCATGGATCCTGCCAACATCTGCCTACACACACACACACGCCCACACATATACCTGCCCAGGCACACAAGCTTTCCCCTACACACGTATTAATTCTTGTACTTACACAAACATCCTACCATAAACTTACCCTTAAATACACATGGTTACTTGAAGGGTAAATGCCATCTAAAACAAGTCCATCACAAACATGTTTTATACAGCATTTTGTCATTTGGGAATGAGTTCAAATGTGGACTTCCTTGCTCTCTTGTGCCTAGGGGGATACCAACCAGACTCCATTGATGAAGCCAACGAGAGCCATCACTTATGTGTGGGGTTGTTGGCTGCTTTCTAGTGAGGAGATTTGCCTTACATTTCAGTTATGGACTGCCCTTGGGGCAGGATCAAGCTGATATGTTGATGGAATTTTTTTCTTCTGTAATGGCACAAGAGCTAGGATACACCATAGGACATACACACTTGGCCTAACTTACAAACTCTCGTTCTCCAAACACTTTCAAACACACATTCTCTCTCCTCACCCTCTCCCTTTTCATGGGTGTCCACAGAGAGAGGCAAATCGAAAAACGGCATGGGCATTTTAAATAACTCACCAAGCAGGGATGGTTTTAGATAACCTGCACAAAGGCAGGAATACATTTCAAACTCGCCTGCCTCCAATTTAATTTAAAAACTAGGTCCGTTGTTGCAATTACTGCACCAGCAGAACTTACGATTTGGCCGAATGTACGAAAGGGGCTGCTGCGTGCACCGTTCACTGCATTGCCGCCCAGATACCTCACCAGGAGATCACCGCAGAGCAATGCTGGATCCCTGCTCGAGGTTAGCGCGGGCAGGAATAATAAATGAAATAGGCAAGTGTGTCTGTGTACTGTACAGTCAACCGTGATGATAAACAATGTTGGCAGTGCCAATACTCCATATAATTCTGATGGTGCGACATCCCATTGGAATTAGCTACCTTACCCTGTCTATGTCCCACCCCTTGGGTAGGGTTAGTACCCTATTTGCTTGATTATAAGACGACCCCCCAAAATCTGAATATTAATTTAGGAAAAAAAGAAAAAGCCTGAATATAAGACGACCCTATAGGAAAAAAGTTTTACTAGTTAATGTTAATTCATGTAAACTATTTTTTTTAAAAAAAAAATATTTTTTTTTGTTTTTATTTCCTTTTATTTTCCAACCTGCCCCCCAGTTATGCACATCTGCCCCCAGGCTTGCCACTCCTATATGGCACTGTAGCCCATGATATGCCTTTTAACCCTCTAAATGCCACTCTGTCCCATGATATGCCTTTTAACCCTCTATATGCCACTGTGCCCCCTGATATGCCTTTTGACCCCCTATGTGCCACTCTGCCTCCAGAAATGCCTTATACCCCTATATGCCACTCTGGCATTTAGGGGGTTAAAAGGCATATTATGGGGCAGAGTGGCATATAGGGAGGAAGAGTGTCGTATAGAGGGTTAAAAGGCATTTCTGAAGGTAGAGTGGCATTAAGGGGGTTAAAAGGCATTTCATTGAGCATTCTGCCTACAGAAATGCCCTATGCCCCCATTTAACACTCACCCCCCACACACACGCACACACTTACTTACCGGTGCTTCCCTTTGTAGGGCCGGCCCTGCCAATCACCTTACCTTACAATCTGCCCAGATGTACACCTTATGAAAGCAGAGGTGAGCCTAGGGGTCTGGGTGAAGTATTTCTTCGGGGCCCCCATAACTAACACGCATACATACTTACACACAAAATGACTGCAGTTTTTCTGAAGTAATACTGCAGTTTTTTGGACATGGAAAAACTGCAATACTGCACTTTTACTGCAGTATTACTGCACATTTACTGCAGTTTTACTGCATTTGTACTTCACTGTACTGCAGTTTTACTGCAGTTATTTTTGTAAGGAAGTACAAATGCAATAAAGCTGCAGTACATTGAAGTACAACTGTAGGTTTGCAATATAAAAAAAATATGCAGTAAATGTGCAGTAAAACTGCAGTACAGTGAAGTACAAATGCAGTAAAACTGCAGTAAAAGTGCACTAAAAGTGCAGTATTGCAGTTTTTTCATGTCCAAAAAACTGCAGTATTACTTCAGAAAAACTGCAGTCATTTTTTGTAAGGGTTCCGACTCCCTGCTGTGTAGCCGGGGCAGCAGGTTGACGTCTATGCGATTCGCGTAGGCAACGTCCGCTGCAGCTGGAAGGAGGTGCGGTTAGCAGCGGGGGGTTGTCTGCGTCCATCGCGCAGACCTTCCCCGACTGTCAGAGATCAGAGTTCCGCGCACCGGACATCACAGAGCTAAACTGAGAGACTTTATGGTGCTCGTTACTAATTAGACTTATATATGATAAGGGCTATCTAAACAGGAAATTCAAACATACACTGCTCACATGTTTAAAACAAAAACACTGAAACTTAAACAGTTGTAGTCATTGTAATAGTAATAAAAAGCATTACGTGGCACAAATAATGTTAATATGCGGAAACAATAAGCACAGAGGTTATGTCTAGACTGAAATGGACACTGCAGCCATCATATGCACTTTGATGCAGAACACAACTCCTACACAGCAAAAAGCTGCATACAGGGACATGCTTAATGCCTGGGCCCCAGGGCCGGACTGGGACTGAAAAGCAGCCCTGGAAACATTTGGAGAGCAGCCCCATATAGTTTATCTCGCGATTGAGCTCTTATACCCACACGCACCCCTTATACATACCCGAGTCACACTATTTGCCGTACAAATAACTATAAAACATTCTTTTTATCATATTATTTGTATTAAAATACCAGAAAGCAAAACTGTTAAAAGGCTCTAATAAATGAAATATATTACACATAATGGAATCAAAACATTTACTACTGCAAACATTTTTAGATTGAGACATTTTTTGTTTTTGTTTTTATTTCCTTTTATTTGCCAACCTGCCAACAGCCCCTTCTACCCCCTTTGTATTTTCTTTTGCACAGAGCCCCATGTCAAGGAGCTTTCAATTACTTAAGTTAATAGAACCTGATTAAGTTAGTAGAATCTGATGTCTTTTCGTATTGCAGGGTACATCCAGAAAACAAACACAGATCAATTCTGGTGGAGTGCCAGACATCTGCCCCAGGCTTGCCACTCTGTCCCCTTTTAACTCCCTATATGCCCCTCTGCCTCCAGACATGCCTTATACCCCTATATGCCACTCTGCCATATAGGGGGTTAAAAGGCATTTATAGAGGCAGAGTGGCATATAGGGGGTTAAAAGGCATTTATAGAGGCAGAGTGGCATATAGGGGGTTAAAAGGCATTTATAGAGGCAGAGTGGCATATAGAGGGTTAAAAGGCATACCATGGGGCACTCCAGAAAAGCCTTATACCCTCCCATATGCCACTCTGCCCCATGATATGCATTTTAACCTCCTATATGCCACTTTGCCTCCAGAAATGCCTTGTAGCCCCTATATGCCACTCTGACTCCAGAAATGCCTTATACCCCATATGCCACTCTGGCATTTAGGGGGTTAAAAGGCATATCATGGAACAGAGTGGCATATAGGGGTATAAGGCATTTCTGGAAGGAGAGTGGCATATAAGGGGCATAAGGCATATCAGGGAGGCAGAATGGCATATGGGGGGCATAAGGCTTTTATATAAAAAAATATTATACAGTTTGTTAAAAAAAAAAAATTTGTTTATTTACCTTCTACTTCTTCCACTTTGGGGCTTTTTCATCCTGGCCTCCGTCCTCTGGTAGCTGCAGGCCGCCGTTTTCTATGTTGACAGGATGTCAGTGACAGGACATCCGGTGCTCCAGCAGTCTGAGTGTGAGGGGGCGGAGCTTTCACCCCTCACGCTCCTCCCATCACTATGCGGCCATCAGATTAATGGAAATTCAATCGAAACGGCCGATGCGTGCTGACACCGCCGGCCGGAGCTACTTTAATTCTTTTTTTTTTTTATTGAATATGCCGGATCGGCTTGCCATATAAAGTAAAATAAAAAAAGTATTAAAGTAGCTCCGGCCGGCGGTGTCAGCACGCATCGGCCGTTTCGATAAAATTTCCATTAATCTGATGGCCGCATAGTGATGGGAGCAACATGAGGGGTGAAAGGTCCGTGCGAGGGGGCGAGGCTTTCACCCCTCACGCTGCTCCCATCAGTAGGCGGCCATCGCACACGGCCGCTGAGTGCTGATGCCGCCGGCCGGCGCTGCTTTAATACTTTAATAAAAAAAGAATTGAAGTAGGGCCGGCCATTTAGATTAGATTTCGGACAGCCGCCCGGCCTACGAATCTGCCGGCCCACCGGCCCTGCTGGGCCCCCATGCCCCTATGTAATCCCATTGTCTCACCAATCACCAGGGCCGGCCGAAGACTTAACGCCGCCTGGGGGGGCGGCATTATCTACCCGCCCCCCACCGGTACTTACCCTTAAACAGTCCTGCGGCGAGTCTCCCTGTGCTGCCACGGTGCCGGCTTGTAATGCTGAGCGCCGGAAATTCACGTCACTTCCGGCGCTCTGCATTACAAGCCGGCACCGAGACCGAACAGGTAAACTCGCCGCAGAGGAGAGAGAGAGGGGCGCCGAGCGGGTAAGCGAAAATCACTCGGTGCCCCTCTCTCTCTCCTCCGCTTCAAAAAAAACAAAAAAAAAAACGCTTGGGGCGGCAAAGTGCCGCCCCTTCTGAAGAGCCGCCTGGGGCAATTGCCCCAGTCGGCTCCATTGTAGGGCCGGCCCTGCCAATCACCTTACCTTACAATCTGCCCAGATGTACACCTTATGAAAGCAGAGGTGAGCCTAGGGGTCTGGGTGAAGTATTTCTTCGGGGCCCCCATAACTAACACGCATACATACTTACACACAAACTCAATTTAACGCTGTATACTTACATACACACATTCTTTCTCCTGCGCTTTCTCTCCCTCTCCTTGGCGCAGTTAACCCTAGGCTCACCCTGGACACCTCAACGCCATTCGCTCTCCAACTCTTGATAACACCATTTGCTGACACCCACACAAACACCATACAGTAACAGACGCACAAATGCTAACATCATATAACACTCTAACACCATACACTGATGCACATTCTCTGAATGTTACAGAGAATTTGAGGTGGCGATCCCACAACCAGAAGTGTGAGCCCACCAACCAAGTGGACAATACACAGGAGAACCCGTATGCTGGCAGTAAATTCATTATTAATTTCTCCTCATCCTTGGGAATTATCAATATATGGTTCAAATCAGTATTAATTATCTTTATTCCTTTCTTTCTGTTTCTTAAGATATACCTTTCAGAGGACATTATACAATTAATTATTATACATAAAATGTATGTATCAAAATATGAGACATTAACTTATGATCAGGAAATTCCTGCTTGCACCGCACATATAGTAAGATATTTAATACTTTGTGATCACTTATAAGTGACTGATTAGTTGTATCACTATAACGACCTCTAAATATGATTCTTCATATACCGTATTTGCTCGATTATAAGACGACCCTGATTATAAGACGACCCCCCAAAATCTGAATATTAACGTAGGAAAAAAAAGAAAAAGCCTGAATATAAGACGACCCCAAAGGAAAAAAGTTTTACCAGTAAATGTTAATTCATGTAAACTATTTTTTTTAATAAAAGCTATGATTGAGAAAAATATTTTTTTTGTTTTTATTTCTTGTATTTTCCAACCTGTCCCCCAGTTACGCACATCTGCCCCCAGGCTTGCCACACCAATATGGCACTGTGGCCCATGATATGCCTTTTAACCCTCTATATGCCACTGTGCCCCATGGTATGCCTTTTGACCCCCTATGTGCCACTCTGCCTCCAGAAATGCCTTATACCCCTATATCCCATTCTGGCATTTAGGGGGTTAAAATGCATATTATGGGGCAGAGTGGCATATAGGGAGGTATAAGGCATTTCAGGAGGCAGAATGGCATTAAGGGAGTTAAAAGGCATTGTATAGAGCACTCTGCCTCCAGAAATGCCATATACCCCTATATGCCACTCTGGCATTTAGGGGGTTAAAAGGCATATTATGGGGCAGAGTGGCATATAGGGAGGTATAAGGCATTTCAGGAGGCAGAGTGCTCTATTAAATGCCCCCTTAACGCCACTCCAGAAATGCCCTATGCCCCCATTTAACACACACACACACCCTATACCCCCATTTAACTAACACACACACACACACACTCTCTCCCCCCTCTCTCCCCTCAGCCCTCTCTTACCGGTGCTTCCAGCCGGGTCAGCGGGTTGACGTCGCCTTCCGCTGCAGCCGGAAGGAGGTGGAGTTGGCAGCGGGGGTTTTTCTGCGTCCGTCGCGGATACCTTCCCCGGCTGTCAGAGATCAGAGTTCCCTGCACCGGTGTGGCACTGATCTCTGACAGTCGGGGAAGGTCTACGCGACGGACGCAGACAACCCCCGCTGCTAGCCACACCTCCTTCCGGCTGCAGCGGACGTTGTCTACGCGGATCGCGTAGACGTCAACCCGCTGCCCCGGCAATACAGCAGGAAGCACCGGTAAGTGTGTGTGTGTGGGGGGGAGACAGGAGGATCCAGGTCCCCTGCAGCGGTGCGGGGGATCTGGATCTTAGTCTCCTAATCAGACCTCTATTTGAGGTCTGATTAGAAGACGACCCCGATTAGAAGACGAGGGGTATTTTTCAGAGCATTTGCTCTGAAAAAAACCTCGTCTTATAATCGAGCAAATACGGTATATTACTTTGCTAACCTAGTAGTTTTTTTATATTTTGCTACTATATATACAGTATATTATATATTATTATATATATATATTCCCCCTATATGCTGTAAGATATTATCACCTTATATCTTGTTTTATATTTAATTAAAGATGAGGAAACAGTTTACAGAAGTAACAGGACCTGATACAAAAGCAGTAAAGTATGGTTCATTTGTGCTTGCATAGTTTTTTGAGTTAGGTCAGAGTACGATGAGACTGAGTAAATTAGTATAAAGACTACATGTGTAATACAGAAAATCCGACACATTTATAGAAAACTATTTCCCAAAATAATTTTGGAAAATTTTCTGTGAATTGTTCACATAGAAAAATGAGTTGTTTTTCCATGTCATCAGATTACGTGAAAAACAGTCAAACATTCAGAAGCAGATTAGCTATTGCTTCCTTTATCAAGTTGTGAAACCAGGCTCTTACCTGCCGAGGCATTACAAACAATGGTACTATGACCTATAAACACCTCCCTTTGACACACATGCAGTGTACACACACACACGTACACACACACACACACACAGGCACAGCAAACAGGAAGCTCACTGGCTCTCATTCTCCACCCTGGCTGCTTTAGGCAGAACACACCCTTCCAGCCCAACCTTAAATCTGCTGTTGCTGGATCCCTAAGGAAACTTTTGCAGAAGGGAAAGGAATTTCTGGATTATATAAAAGGCTAATTTCTGACTTTTCCCAAATATCCTGGGTTGGTGCCGTAAGAATTCTTGATTTCTAGCTACACCTGTCATAACCCCTTTTAGGAAGTAGCAAGGTGAGTGCAGAATTACCTGCGTGGATAGCTATTACTAGTACTTTATGTAGGAAGAAACACTTTGCTTACGCTGGTGAGAACAAAGGTACTTGCCATCTCATATACTGTTAAGTGTTAAGAGTACCCACTAAAAAAGACATGGCTGTCACATTGGGGGCAGCATTTTATTACCTTTTTGTTTGAATAGCCATTTCCAACTGCTTCTATTAGGGAAATCAATGGTAATTTTTATATTTGGTAACAGAATCTAAATGTTGTCCTCATCTGTAAACTATCCGTTATTAACAAAATCTACTTTATTAATGTATTATTTGACTGTTTACAAATACTCGGTAAACACAATGACAAAAACGTCTGATAAATGTCTTGAGGTATAGAAAATATTGGTTTTCTTGCTGTCATTGGGGGATCCACCAAGGTGCAGTTACTATGTTATTGTACGGCACACATGAACTAAAATGTTTAAATCAGAGAATCAGGATCTGAGGCGCTGGCTTTCCGTGTAGCGACAGACTTTGTAAATGGTTTTGCTTGCTGATTTGCAGACTTGCTGTGCCCAGGTTTGATGAGGAGTAATACCTTTTGGTGTATAGCGTGTGCTGGTACTAACTGGTTTAGCTGCATTACTAAGCGAGTCACAGCATGTAACCGTATAGGACTACTCTAACTTAATCTGGCTGAATGCTTCTCTGCCTTTGACTTTTAAAATGAAACCAGATACACTATATGAGGTTTATTCACTAAAGCAGGAGAACTGTAGTTTCAATTGACTTTAACATTGCAAATTTCTCTTTAAGGAAGGCTGAGCTGGCCCCGAATCCTGCATGAGTTTAGTGAGGTGACTTTCAAGACATCTCACCTATTTAATTATGCATTATAAAGGGCCATCCAAGCTGTTCTTGGAACTGAATGTACCCGGGGTTGGCTCTTCATGGTGTAAAGTTAACTCAATGAGATGAAACTGCAACTCTCCTGCAATAACTCCTGCCCTCTTTAATGAATAAACCCCATCCACTTTGCTATCTGATTCACCCTTTTACCAAAGTAATTTACTAGGGTTTTCATGAGTTAAATGTTTATGAAGACCACTTCTGACCATACTTTTAGCTCTTTTGCATTATTTTGGCCTGCAAGTTTTGTAATATTGAAGCACCACATTAATGTGGTATGATGTTTCTGAGTGATATATTACATGGTTATGGCATGGAGTTTTTCCACAGTTGCGTTTTGCTCCCACTCACGTAAGCCATTGGTATCTACACAAGTTTTAAACATCGATGTAGTTGTATACAGTAAATAAACCCAGGTAATGGTGCATTAAATCAGGAATGTTATCCTATAACTTCCTGTTTGATTATTCCTACTCGCTAAGCTATATTTACACCATTGTTAAGTATCTGAATGCTGTTTATTATTTGCTCTTACTGTAAGAGCAGGGGGTACTCACTTTCTCCAGTTAATGGTCATACTAAAAAGATAGAACGTACCTTGTTGTTTATGCTTAGAATGTTCCACAGTACACTAAAAATTTTTTGAACAAAATATAACACAAATATATTTTTTCCAACACCTTTAAAAGCCTGAAAATATACATTAAAAAACTTACATCTTAAAAGTAAATATTTTCATTAAAATGAAGATAAAAAATATTTTGTATTCATGAACACACTTCCCATGTAAAATCAGAATTTAAATGTGTAGAAAAAAGTTAATATAATAAAACCCCAAAGTCTAGTTATTAGTGAGCCATTTGCATTTTTTTATTGTACTATGGTAAAAAAAAGGAAACACTCTTTTTCATGAATTGGAATTCAGTACTCTGCAAAATTTTTAGGCAGGTGTAACGTTTTTTTTATGGAACTCAACAAGTAGATTGTTCCAAACATCCTGGAGAACTAACCACAGTTCTTTGGTGGATTTAGGCATCTTAGATGACTTGATGATGTTGAGATCAGGGCTCTTTGTTCTTCTTTACCCAAAAGATAGTCCTTAAAGACTTTGACTGTATGTTTGGGGTCAATCAGATGCTTCCCTTCATGGTATTGCATGATAGATATGCCAATTCTTCTCAGCAAGGAACCTCCATCATGCTTCAGAGTTGCCTGAACTCATTCTTGTACCACTCTCCAGCCCTTCGATGAACAAACTGCCTTCTGCTCAGCTAAATATTTTGATTTATCTGTCCAGAGCACCGGCTGCTATTTACCTGCACTCAATTTCCTATGTCTTTTCGTGAATAGTCGAGTGGCCTTGTTTTCATGCTGGAGGTATGGTTTTTTAGCCATAAGTCTTCTATGAAGACCACTTCTGACCAGACATCTCCGGCAGTAACTGAGTGTACCAGGGTCCCACTGTTTTCTGCAAATGTTGAGCTGAAGGCACTACTGGACATCTTCTGATTCTGAAGGGAAGTAAACATAATGTGTCTTTTTTCATCAAGATTGCCTGTTTCTTTGTGCTTCTTTAAAAAGCTTGGACAGAACATCTGGAAACCCCTGTCTGCCAAGAGACCTTGCTGATGCAGTATAACTACCTGGTGTTTTGTTGCTGTGCTGTGCCATGGTGTATGACTTTGTCTTCACCAACCTCACCCAGTTTTATTCCTCCTGCACAGCTGTTTCTGGTTCAATGAATTATTGTGTTCGATCTACACATTTTTTATTTTGCAGCATTTTTTCACACCTGCCTTAAATGTTTGCACAGTTATATCGATATTTCTGCTAAACAGGACAGGGACCTATTTTCCTAATATATTTATACCTAATGTACCACAAAAATATACATTATATAGTTTTAAAAAGTTTCCATAAAAGACCCACATTTTTTTTTAATTCTCAGGCGCAAGACTTCATTAATGTTTGTTCACATTTCTGCAAAACACTGCATTCTTATCATTACACCAAATAGCTCTTGGTTTCCAAAAACTGGTATCATTTTTCTTGAAAACCAACTCTTTCATGAAGCCACTCAGTATCTTAAATGGGGAGCAATTATTCTTGTTGTTCTTTATAAGCCCAAACTGAAATTAAAGGCAAAAAGTAATGAGCTTAGAAACCAAAGTATAAAAGATGTGGATCCCACTCTTAGTGTGCCTGGGAACAATTAGAAGCAGTGCCAACCAGCCATAGATTGTAGTGTAATATTCATTTCTCCCAGAATTTTGTGGTTCTTATGGCCTTTCTGTTCTTGTTCTGTTTTTCATTCTTTTCTACTCCCCATTTTTATATTGCCTCCCTGTCTATTCATTTGTCCTCGGTCCATCACGCAAGTTGCCATTTACTTGCCCTTTTACTTTCCTTCTTTTCCCATTTCCTCCTCATTTGTCCCATTAACTCATCTCTCCTTTCATTAAGTTGCAGATTGTTGTTGATTAGTTCAGACAGCCTCTGTAAGAGCGGGTGAAGGAAGGAGAACTCCAGGAGGTAAAACGTTCCTAACTTTTAAAGTAATATAATCACATAAAATCCCAGAAAACAAGAAACATAATATGTAGGCAGTTCTGAAAAAATGAAATTAGTAATGCTAAAAATGGTACGGCTTCCAGTATTTTAGAGTTTTCACCCAATAAAAGGAATGCGTCATCATCAATTATATTAATGCTTCCCTTCTGTTTTATTACTTTCACTACTTAAGATGTTGACCTCTTTGACAAGGTTACAGATCCTATTTATGAATAACTTATGCCACACACTTTTAAAGGATTACACCAAATATTCCAGGCATTTCTCATTGTAAATATTTCTCATGTGTCAACAGCCTTGTTTCTGTATATCAGCTACTGTTTTCACATTGAGTAGGCAGATTAACCTCAAGGTGATTTCTCGAGTCTGCTGCATTTTTCTTCTGATATTTTTTTATATGTTAAGACTTAAGCTTTATTATTTTAGGCTTAGTCCAACATTAGTGACTGCCCTCATGAATACTCTTTTGCAGAAGTGTGGAGGCTGTTATAGCCTCAAAGAGGGTGGAGAGACTCTATATTAATGTCTTTGGTTTTGGAATGGGATGTCCAACAAACTCATATAGGTGTGATGGTCAAGTGTCCACATACTTGTGCTCATATAGTGTATGTCACAGTCTAATAGTGAGTTATGACATACATAACACAGACCTTGTCCTTTACTATTAAAACAATTTCTGATGAAAATATAAACTTTTTTCTAGTTTCACTAAATGTTCAGCAAGCTTGCATGAAATGAATTTAAAATCGCACTTCTCACTGTTCTAATTCTTTCCTTTCTATTCAATTTCAAAGCTGCTTTCATTGGCATGACAGGTATATTGCTAACGTACTTTTTTCTGAAAAGCAAACTGACAGATGGATTCTGGTCTATGTTCAATGTGTGATGTTGCTTTTGTGAGACAAAAAAAATGTACCCGTTGGCCCTCCTTTGTCGGGCAAAATATCAAACGTGATATTCAAAAGATGCATTTCACTGAAATGGGAATTGTACAAATACTGTTATATTGTTCAACTGCAGAAAATTTGAAGGAAAAGTCTAGGACTTAAAAGTAAAGCAGATTTTTAAAGTATTGTCAAATAATACTGTGACAAAAATATTATATAGATGGCCTATTATAAAAAATAATGTGGTATATTTAAACATTTGCCTTCGACTACACTTAAACATGATAGAACGTATTGTCGTAATTCTGCATTCATCTATTTATTTAGAAAGTGTTTTACAAGGAAGAACACTTTGATATTTCTCTGGTTTTCAAGTATGGGACCAAATCCAAAAATGGCTTTACAAACAGGTTTTACAGTTATAAGTATAGAAAAATAGAGAAGAAAATACACAGTATGTGCAGAATGTGCAGTATAAATAGGAGTTTGTAGTCTAATAACAGGTACATTCTGTTTTTAGAAGTTGGGGGACACTCATTTTTAGGGACTTTGGATGATTTGATGGAATGTAGAAGGTTATTCGACATGTGAAGAGCCCTGAGACTGTACCTTGACTTGCTTCCTTTTAAAGTGAGGGAAAGCTAGTAAGAGGCTGGTAAGAGTGAGCGTGCTGCTCAGGTAGCAGGATAGGGAAGTGGTTATGCACTAAGCAAAGTGGAGAGCGAGCCTGGAGCAAGCATCCACCAGTTTCGTTCTTTTAAACATTTTGCAGCGATGTGTGTTATGGAGGAAAAATCATGTTTGCTTAGAGGGGGATCTAGGTCAGATTTGTTCTGTTATAACTACCAATCCTAGGATACTGCTTTATCGATAGCTTGTACATATGAAGACCAAAAGACAAATTGGAATCTAGCCACATAATAAAATACTTGAGTTAACTTAAGTAATTTAACTTTTGTTCCAGACAACACAGTTTTATCAGTGTTGAAGTAAAGTTTAACGTTAGCTATAACACTTTTCAACCTTTGTGTTTTGTGATCAGAGCTGTGGCACATCCTACAAAATAGTTATTGAACTCATTTGCTATTTCCATTGGCGAATAAATGTCCAACAAGGATGATCGTTTCTCTAGCCCTAACTAGATCTGTTTTTTATTATTTATATTAGCTCTGGTCTGAAATCTGGACTGTAGCATACTAGTATTGGGTATGACACAAAGTTTATATTAGTAATATTGTAATGTTTTTTTAAACATAATTATAGTCTTTTTTTGCATTCCTTTAAATGGATACATTTTCCTGCACATTATATACTTATCACCAGTCCGCTCCAACGCTGTTAGAGGAATGCTGGGGGCAGGGGATCTGTTCAGAGCCCCGTATGCATGTATGCAAGTATCCTATTCATTTTAATGGGGAGCACTTTCCTGTCACTGATTGGCTGTTTACAGAGTGGTTTAATATGCATTATTTTAAAGTGGAGCTGTGGACATTAAACTGTCACTTTAAAGCAGGGGTGTCCAAACTGCGGCCCTCCAGCTGCTGCAGGACTACATCTACCATAATGCTCTTTCAGCTAAGGGGCTGGCTGAGGAGTATGGGAGATGTAGTCCTGCAGCAGTTGGAGGGCCACAGTTTGGACACCCCTGCTTTAAAGCATTCAAACATATTGTCTGTAAATGTTAAGCATGAATGTGTTTGTTGCTATGTGTGCCTACTACTCTGAAGGCTCTAATATTGAGCCTTGCGTGTGGGTCAGAAGGGTGTGCCGAAAATTTGGTAATTAGTAAGAAGCCTCACCCAAACTCCGGTCTCCACCAGGAAATCAGAGCCATTCTAAACTCGAGCCAATGTGGTAATCAACGCAGTGTCTGAACTCAGTAATGCACAAGCCTATCCTTTCTTACAAATGCACCACAGTAGGACTATATAGGACTAAAACCTATGTAAAAGAATGGTGATAACTCCAGGGCAGGACGTTAGATGATGCTGGGTCTGCCGCTCTAACACACAAACCTATGCGGGGAACATTTAAACTAAATCTTTTCTAAGCAATTACACCAATTACCAAGAAAAAAAGCACATCTAATGGTGTGACTTACTCATTAACATAACTCATTAACTTTTAAGCTCCAGCTACCCAGATCCTATCCTTGCGGGATGCTGCCAAGACTACGTGCTACTCCCAGAGTGTCCGGGTCAAACCCAGAGAGTTCCCAGTTATGCTTGTTAATCTTTCAGCCCAGGTCTAAGTCTAGGCCTAATGCTCACATTACCAGTTATTCTTTTCAGTACATTGTAGTATACTTTAATGAGCCTGTGTAACACTCATACTGTAGACATTCTGGTTTCACAACAAACCTGAGGCTTTTTCTTTCACACCTGGCAGCTGTTAAAAAATAAAGAGCATAGTAAACATTGTCTAAATGTTAACAGAACAGCATTTTATATCCAGGGTAAACAAAAAAAAAGTTATGATTAGCAGCTCCCACTCTTGATACCACTCTTGATCTCAAGAACCAGTGGAGCCATGCAAATCATGTATTCAGAGAGTAAGTAGGGTAAGGTAAGTTCTCATACTCTTTTTCACAAATACCAACTCCACCTGGAGCCACCAGTAACTGGCTTACAGTGCTAGAGTTTCCTGATATCAGACCACCCGTGTGGTATTGTCCAAGATAAAAGATAATCTGTGTTCTGGAAGCAGTCATAGACAGGCCATATCTATCACTAGATGTGCACCTAGCAAAGCACTGCTAAAATTAACACACATTGAGACACTGGTACAGATGGAGAAGCGGACTCTGCTCTTGCAAGCTTACACTTTATTAGGTAGTTGAGGGGGAATTAAGACACTACGAGGGGACTGCTTGGGCAAGGGCACTTTAAATGCATTGATATGGAGAACTCTATGTAGATTTTGCAGCTAGATATGGTAGATGGCTACTTTAGGATGTTGGTTAAAGGTATTAGGATGAAAGGTTGAATGCTTCTCTGACTAGGTGGGTTTCTAGATGATTCCCTTCAGATGTGTGTGATTTTGATTTATCATAGGGCTTTATTGTGAGATATAAACCACATATCAGTAAAAAATTAAATCAGTTAAAATGCAATGGATTTTTCATAATGCTATTCTTACCTCTAGGGTTTACGCATGTGAGCTCTTTACCTAATGTATTAGTTTGTCTATGTCTGTCAATTTTGTCATACCTCTTGAATATATGTATTTTAAGAAGCACTGCGTAAATTGTTGGCGCTATATAAATAAAAGACAATAATAATAATAATAATCTCCACATATATTCTTCTTTTAATCTGCTTTAGTGTGTATAGCAGTTGAAGAGTCTGTGACCTTACAGGTATGTGCAAATAAAGCTAGGTCTTTCCAAAAGGCAGGGTTATTACATTTAATTGAATGAAACCTTACATTTTTACAGACTCATTGTTCCATAAACAAAGCATGTCTGTCAGACTGAAAGTTGTTCCTGACACAAAATATATGCATAATTTAGAAATTTGCTATTGAAGGGTTGAACCAGAAGGACATACAAATTTAATATTTGTAACTGATATAAGCCATTTTGCTTAATCTAGCCATAATAAGTATCTACATTACATTTACATCAAATATTTGCTTTTTGAATTCAGTTCTTTGGTTTTATTTTAACACATTTCTGCTGACATGCAAAAAATAATAGTGCTAGTGTTACTCACCTGTCCCCGGTTCCCACGCTGCCGCAACAGCCACCGCGTAGGAGAAGGAGACCCCCCTCCACCGCACGGCCACCTCCGCAGCAGCCGCCACGAAGGAGAGAGAGACACCCCCTCCACCGCATGGTCACTTCCGCTGCCATCCTCTGAAGTGCCGCGCAGGAGAGGCAGACCTCCTGGTACACGGCGTCCTGCTTCAGCGCTCTACGTGGCGAACTCCCTAACTGCAGGTCTTTATGAAGGGAGACTACGCCACACTCAAAATGGTCGCGATTTCCGGACAACGGAAGTGATGTCATGATGGGTTGATGGGAGATTCGGACTTCCTCCGCAGTTCCCCATTTAAACCTCTCAGACCAGCTACACCTTGCCTTCTGCTGGTCGTCTATGCCTTGTGCTTGCCCAGATAGCGTTTACCTTCCTGATTCCTGTGTTTGACCTCAGCTTGCCTGACTACGTTGTTATCCTGAATCCTGACCTCGGCTCGTTTACTGTTTATCTTGACCTCTTGAATCCTGACCCCGGCTACATTTATCGGTTATCCTGCTCTCCGGAATCCTGACCTCGGCTTGTCTGAACTTGTTCTGTCCTGGAGTCCTACCTGACTACGGTGTCTCCTACTACTTGTACGTGACAGCTACTATGTAAAAAGCTATAAAGGAAAAAAAAAACTGTTCGCCAATTTTCTTCTACACATTAGGTGCCTTTGATGAACAATGACCCAATTTTTGTTTGGCAACATCCCCGATTACAGACAAACTCCACATATTTTATCTATGTTCAAGAGGGCCATATCCCTTACATTGTATCCTATAAGGTATTATATTTATTACTTCTGGCTTAAGGTGTTTGGGGGTAGTGAACACGAGTTGGGGGTTATAGTTTTTACATGTAGTGCTAGGGCAATAGGATGTAAGTACTCTTTCTTTTTTATTATTATTATTTTTTTACTTGCATTGCTGATTGCAATGTGCGTGATTGGCCAGCAAGGTTGGCAAACAGACAGCCCAGTAAGGTCTAGACAGACCCTGCAGGGAATAACCTGTCGCTAGAGACCTTTTGGTTAACATCAGATGTGACGTCTACCGGGATAGAAAATGCCCAATCACGCGATTGTGCTATTACAAACAATTGGTCAGCAGAAAGCCATCAATGCTGGCTTCTGCTGAGAGAAGGAAGTCCAGATGTCCCTGCCACTGGAAGAAAGTCACAACCTACCATTACATCTTAACTTTTCCTGGGGTTTTAAGCACTGTTTTTTATGATGCACCGGTACATCTATATGGTCACTAGGGGAAAAAGTACTCACAGAGTACATTAATATTAACTTTTCTATAATAGGAGCGTCATTAACACTAAACTGTCCATTTAACATACTTTCTACAAAGAACTCAAGAGTTCATGTTTAAGATAGTCAGGAACTCAAATGGAAACTAGCCTGAAAAATACATCACGCCCATCCTGTGTTTAGCCTAAAAGTGTAAAGGTTGAAAAAGAAATGCTTATTCCAGTGAGTGCCATAACATTTTTATAATAATAGGACACAATGTTCCAGGCTAGTTTTTTGTTTTACATTTTATTGAATTTTAAATTAAAGGGAAAGTAGACTAATTTATTAAACTACCAATAAGAAGTGGGTTTTAGTTGTGATTCAATGGGTAATTGTTTAGGAGCTAGTTAGTTTAACTCCTTAATGGCAATTGACGTGCTTGCCATGTCTTCTCCCAAACAATGTTCATGTAATTCAGCACAGAAAACTGCCGCAGGGGCCCCGCTTGATTGCTCCCAGGAGCGACACCATACGCCATAATAAATATGGCGTTGACCACCTTCTCATTTTGCTCCCATGTCCTTTTTTAGGACATCTTTGAAGCCGGACAGTTTAATTGTCTCCATTGACATGTAATCAACCTGCAGGACCTCAGAGTTCTCAGGAGGGTCTGGATAGAGCAGAGGTTTGTCACCGCTCTCTTGAATGGTCAAAGTGTGCCCTATCATTATATAGTTATCCAGACACAGATGGTGGTACAATATGACTCCCATCATTATATAGTGATTCAGACAGTGGTGCAGGATGACTCCTGTAATTATACAGCAAGCCAGACACAGAAGGTGGTACAGCATAATTCTCATCACTATATACTGAGCCATGGACTGATTGTGGTACAACGTGACACCTATCAATATATACTGAGCCAGACATTGACGGTGATAAAGCATAATTTTCATCACGATATACTGAGCCAGACATTGATGGCGGTACAGGATAAGTCCCTTCTCCCATCATCAACACCATTTTTGTTTGCATTCATCGCTTTTTCACTCTCACTCCCTTTCACGTTCTCACATTCTAACTCACTCTTACTCATGCTCTCACTCATCCTCTCACACTTACTTACTCTCTCTCTCAATGTCTCCCTACCTTCTCTGCTGATCAGTTCTGCCGGCACTGGCTTCAAACGGTTGACTACCATCTGTGACTGTAAAATGCCTACTTCCAAGTGGCTTCGCTAAGATGTATTCAAGCTGTGCAGCGGTATATTATGTCATATTCTGCTGTTCGGCTTCACTAACTTGCAAGAGGTTAAGTAGATGCTTCTGGGTCCACCTATAGCCATATCCCGGTTTGGACATCTGAAATGTAGGGCTACATATATGTTGGGCATATATAATATGAGTATGATTAATGTATGTCCAGAGTTGTAACAAATAAATTATAAATGTCATTATTTGTTTTTCAATGTGTACAATTCACACAAAATTTGAAAGGATTATCAGTATTATAAAACAGATTTTCCATTAGTAGCATGATTGCAGGTAACATATAAATGGAACACTATTTCATTCTGTTTGAAAAAGCGAAAACTTGGTTGTTTTGAAGCACCAGTAATAAAATGGCTTGTCAAATGTCAGAGATAAATAAAATCACAGTTAGTACTTGGTTGATTGCTGACCTAAAAGATTTAGTATGGGATTAGTCAACTGGAGTTCTACTGCGCCCAGCCAGGCTTACAACATGATTGTAAGCACAGAGAATTTTCATTACGGCTTTATTCCAACATCACTAGAATTATATAAGAGTGACATCACCCAGCACCCACTCACTGCAGTGGTTTTATTTATTTTTAAATGAAGCATAATCAGTAGATGTTTTCATGCTCAGGATGAACGGTACACTGATGAAAAGAGCAGCTTAAAGCTGTGGCAGGAAATAGTCAAACTATAATTCCTCAGTTGCGATCAGACAAGTGTTTGATGCACACTTGGGGTGACACAGGGAGAATGAGGTACAAGAAATATTTCACTATCCTAGAAGCAGCCATCGGCATCACCCCACTAAATAAAAGGGAGCTTCTCCCAGAGGGAAGGCATGCAAACTTGTGGAAATATGCAGGGTAAGGCTGTGAAGAGAATGTACTCCTTGTGTTTGCTTTCTGTGTTTGCATTTATTTATTGAGGTGAGGTTTTGATTTTTGCCAATATACACTTAACCAGCCTTGTGTTTTTTTCCGCATACATTGGTCTGCCTGTGTGTGATCTGATAAATAAGGTCATATGTTTATATTCTGCTTTTCTTTACAAGCTTGTAGTTTCAGTCTTTTGTTATATTTTTTTTATTTTTGTGGTGGTATTGCGAGTTTCTCTACATACAAAAAATGGTTGTATAATGTAGTGAGTGACCGTATGAAGTCTTTGAAAGATGGGGACACAGATATTGTTGTGTCTCTGCAGAATTGTCGGAGCAAAGTCAGAAACAAGGCATAAAGTGAATTGTAGTGTTTATGTTCTAGACTCTCCTATAGAAATAAAACTATTTGGATAATTACTCCACCCATAAAATGGTCAGAACTATATAAAAATAGAACTTGTATCTGTCTAGGAAGACAGTTGGGCAGGTGTTCCCCTAAAAATCTTTGGCCTCACCCACACTGCCATATCTCCTGTCTGCTTCTTTTAGAGAAATAATCTTAAATTGATGAGTGTCTCTCACAAGAACTTTGGCATTTAAACGGATTTAAATATGTGTAATTACTGCATGTAAATACACTTTGTAAAAACACTTTGTTGATTCTAATATGTTGACAGCCCATGAAGCCCGAAGATATGAATACATAACAGTACATGTAATCATTAACTTTATTAGTAATCATGCTTTAGGTTAAAATTTATTTTAGAGACATCAGAATGACAGACCTTTTTCACCATGGTATAAAAATAAAGGTTGCCGTATCAGCCACTTTTCCATGACAATATGTTTCATACATTGTTGACCAGCACGTGTACCATCACCATACCTGGGAACTTTCCACATTGCCTGGAGACTCTGGGTGAAGCACCACTTCTCTGAGTCTCTGGGCCAAGGCCCAAAATCTTTAGGTCACGCGTGTGGCGCTTAGACACTCCCCCCATGTCCACTTCCCCGCCCCACCCTCATACAAATGTTAAGTGTTTGGGACACAATGTTGTTGACGCCACCCATGTATGTTGACCCCACCCATGGAGGACATCAGCCCCACCTACCATTGGCCTAGGAATCACTTACTCAGTTATAGATTCCACATATGTGCTGGTCAGCGACTAAGTTAGTTTTCAGAATGAAAAAATATACCGTATTTGCTCGATTATAAGACGACCCCCCAAATCTGAATATTAATTTAGGAAAAAAAGAAGAAGCCTGAATATAAGATGACCCTATAGGAAAAAAGTTTTACCAGTAAATGTTAATTCATCTAAACTATTTTTTTTTATAAAAGCTATGATTGAGAAAAATATTTTGGTTTTATTTCCTTCTATTTTCCAACCTGCCCTCCAGTTATGCACATCTGCCCCAGAAATGCCTTATACCCCCTATATGCCACTGTGCCCCATGATATGCCTTTTAACCATCTAAATGACACTGTGCCCCATGATATGATATGCCACTCTGGCATTTAGAGGGTTAAAAGGCATATTATGGGGAAGAGTGGCATATAGGGAGGTTTAAGGCATTCAGGAGGCAGAGTGGCATTAAGGGGGTTAAAAGGCATTTCACAGAGCACTCTGCCTCCAGAAATGCATTATGCCCCCCATTTAACACTCCCCCGCCCCTCCCCCAAACTTACCGGTGCTTCTGAGTCCCCTGTCATGTAGCCGGGGCAGCGTGTAGATCCCACGCACTTACTCTGCAGCCGGAAGGAGGCGTGGCTAGCAGCGGAAGTTGTCTACGCGTAAGTGGGGCGTGCGGGGGGGGGGACAGGAGGATCCAGGTCCCCTGCAGCTGCGGGGGATCTGGAGCTTAGTCGTCTCATAGTCAGACCTCATCTTATAATCGAGCAAATACGGTATGTTATCAAAACATTTTACTATAATTTTTATAGGGGCTGATAATGTTATAGATGCTTCAAAAACCCGTGTAATTGGTTTACTAAATAAAGAAATAAATAAAAAAAAATTGGAAAAGAAATCTTGCTTCATTACCTGATAAAGCTAAGATATATAACCTACTAATATGCTTTTTTCCTTTACAGAGAGAGGAGCACAGTATTACCCAGTGCATGTGAGTGGTACAATACCCCACACTGGAATCCCCCTCCAAAGTACCGCTCTGGGCCCAGGCAGAGAATATCTCATTGCAGATCACTTCACCAGGTATACACTTTAATGAGCATACAATGTGCAACTACATTGTGAAAATGTAATCAGTCTTTCCAAATTTGCATAAAATGCATATAATGTGCTTTATGGCTGTGGCTTTTCAATATTCAATATATCAGCTCAACATATCTTTGTAGAGGTCAATTATTAAGCAAACCAAAACATATGTGGCCCCAAGCGTTTCTGTATGACTTCTAGTCTGTCTTAAAAACCCATAGATTTAATTGCTTTACAAAGCCAATGATCTGGTATTCAGTGATTTCCAATGATTCACTGGCACAAAGGTGGGATAGTAAATACAATACCTTTTGGTTTGCTTAAAGTTGTTGTTTTCAATGTGTCTTTACAGCTTGTGATCATCACCAGGTATTGGCTCAGGTGTAGCCAGAAGTGTCTATCCGTCCCAAAATAAATGAAAAAAAAAATAAAGATAGTAAAAAACAAAAAAATATACAAAATGCATAAAAAAGACGACAAGAAAACATCAAAGGCCCACATATATCACAAATAGTTGAGATAAATATATTTAAAGGTTATAGTTGTCTTTTTTCCAATCTCCTAATTCCTTCTACTCCTCCTTCATCCGAATGCTCTGCGAGTTGTATTTCTGTTGGGATGTTTGGCCTCATGTCTACAGTACAGTAAATTAGAGTGCTAGCAGTGTAGATATGTTGTGGCTGGCTGCAATTCTGTCTGGCCATCGGGCAGATACCAGGAATAGGCAACATGTCTGTACAAGGATGCCCGTGCCCATGACAAGGTCTGTGAAGGTCAATAGAACATCATTAAATTGTCTCCCACAGACCCCAATTAATGTCTCTCATGAGGATTGTGCCTACCCCTGGCAGATACCCAGTGGGATGGTGCTCAATAGCACATCCCATTTCCATTTATTGCTGCTTGTGCAGCATGCCCCATCTTTTAGTGTATGGCCGCCAATTGGATTTGCACTGCCAACGTGTGCAACCTTGTGTATCCAGTAGGCAGCCTCAGGTAAGGCATTTCATTTGCCGCTACGCTTAAAGTGCCAGGGCAAATCTTATTCCCCAGTCCAGTCCTGTTAACGGGGGAGGGGTGGTGCATTCCCACAATACCTGTACATGCAGAATATGCCCAGAAGACCTGGTAGTGTTGCTAATCGGGGAAAGTAAATGAGTGGTGTTTTAGGTGCCATGTCTCATGTTTATTGTGGATTTTAGTCCCCATTCTCAAGCTATTCTGACCTTTAAACAAAATTTGTAGTGAGATCCCTTGAGGCAAGAGGTCCCATGGCACTGGTGCAGCACTTTCTGTAAAGCTAAGGAGACAATGCTACAGCTGCTGGGTCTTTAACCTAAAAGTGACCAACAGCAATCCAAATGAATGCCTTAGCGATCAAAGTGTTTCACCCCCAGGCAGGGAAGACGTGACATTGCTGTTGAATACATGTATTGATTTATGAAAGACGTTAACAGTTATTGATGGATCAGCTTTTTCGGTTTTAGTCTACCAGACCATAAGTTATGCATGCAGAAGCACACACTGGCAGCTATCTTCTCAGTCGGTTAAGTAGATGACCTGATTAGCATTATTCTGCTTAACTAGTGTTCCAAAAAAGCTATTGCATTGTTTGCAGAATTGGGGGGAAAAAATCAGACCTTTAAATACCCATGGACAGGTTACGGTGTATGAACATTGAAAGAAAATTTCCAAAAACAATCCCAAATGAAAGTGTAAAATGTATGGATGCTAAATGTTTTGTTTCTAGGACCTTTGACGGTTTCTATAAATTGGTTTGCACATTGCATAGACTACAGCCCAGCGTTAAGGGACAGATATAGATAAAGAGTATAGTGATAGTATTCGTTATTGAATAATTTTAAAAAATGTCTGCCGATCTCCTTCGTATATCTGTAGTTTAATCAAAATAAACCATCTAGCAGTTATTTTGTAAAACTGATCATTGATTACTGCAGCAATATAGAGCTTTTAGAAACCCCCCGGAATGGAAATGTCATCAGCCTTAGCTAGTGATCTGGGCAGATTAATCCTGAATCAAGCCACGCTGAGATTTTTATTTTAATCTGAACACTTGCGTATCTTGTCTGCTCTGATTATTGCAGGGCACTTTCCCAGCAAAGCTCTGTTAATTGCAGCCAAGGAGCCGCTCTCGAATACCAGCTCCCTGTAATCCCCAACGTTTGCTGGGGATCATGTGAGTTGCAGTTCCGAGAAAGAAAAAAAAAACATACTCTACCCTTGCATCTACACATAAAACATAAAATTGGCCCATCTAATATATTAAGTTGCTCGTTGCATCTTATTTTCACGTCTACAAAGGCCTTATCTAATAAACTTCAGTGATCGATCCAGTGACCCATATTTGTCAAGGGCAATCGACAGGATTATTCTCCAAACAATCTCTTTACAAGCGAAAAAGCTAAAACAAAATGCCTTCCGATTGACCCATTTGCTGTTATATACATTTAATTATAAATCAGTTTTATTGAAAGGTTTCGGGTTTTTAAAAAGTATTTCCAACAGGAACGTATAAAACGTAATTTGTTAAATATACCCAGTTCCTAAAAGTAGCCGTGCCATTATGACGCATACACCCTGCATTTGGCTGCAGCCAGGGACTTTTGATCAGGATCAAAGGCATCTGTATTCTTTGAAATGACATCTGAGGCAAGTAGTAGTCATAAAAGGTTTCCAATCATCACATATTTTTCTTCTCTTCATCAAGAGAATAATTAAGTATTGGTCACACAGCTATACACGAGAAAAGGGGAGTAGTCCGATATCTATTCATATGAATTTATTCTTCAGTTACGAGAAAGAGTTTGTCTTGGTTTCCAAGCACAGCTGGAAGAAAACAGGTTGCCCTGTGTCTGCTCCCTACTTATGGACTAGTAAGAGAACAGGGACGTCTGCTGGATGCCCTGCTCCTCAACGGGCAGATGTTGCTGGTCAAGATGTTATAACCCAGTGTCTGGGGTCTCTGTGTGTATCTACAAGTAGAATAAAGAAGACCATTGTATCAGGAGTACGTAAGGTGGCAGAGTGAAGAAAGAAGACAAACTATGTGGTTTATTTTTTAAAATACCTTTGGGTTTTATGTTCTGTGGTTTTTTTAACCAGCAGTAAACACCAGCCAACTTTGATTGCAAATCAATGTGATCGATTAATACCATAAATTAAAAAAAAGATGGTTTAGTACAAATTAGCATCTAGGGGTTCTTAACTCATAAAATGACAGCCCTAGTAGTTCCCCCTGATGGTGAATGGATAGAAAAGACTGGGGAAGAGGAGGAAATAGAGACAGCGTGGAGAATTCTAAAAAAGGCGAGATTAAATGTGTAGGAGAATGGAAATATGGGTTAGAGGGATCAATGTTGGAAGAAATAATGAAGAGTTGCTGCGGAGTACAATATGGCGGCAGGTAAAAACCCAATCTTCCTCTTCTGGGGCCGTACTCCCCACAGGAAGATATGCTGTCCCTTGCTTCTGTGCCAGGCCAAAACCTAAGGAGGCCTCCAAAAGAAGGCCCACTCCACAGGAAAAGTAAAGTCTTCATCAAGAAAGAGCAAGTGAACGGTGTGAAGTGCGCCATCCCAGCCAGTTACTGAATGGACACATACTTAAATTCCAAGGAGGCTTCTTCCTCATATACCATCATGCAGCCTCAGTGAGGGAGTAACCAGCCCCCCATTATTTTTGATCATCCCAATTAACTTATTCTAGTGATATATCAAGTTTAATATAATATAGATATATATATCTATCTATATATATATATATATATATATATATATATATATATATATATATATATATATATAACATATATAGTGTCTGCTCTGTGTGATCAGAAAGCCTTAACACACAAAGTCATGAAGATTCTAATTGACTTTTATTATCATTCCAGTCCTTGCGACCCTTACCCTGATACTACTACACCCACCCAGACTCCGCGGGGTGTCACATCCCCTCCCGCTTTGTTTGCTTTGAAACTTCCAGCCTGATCGTTCGAGTTGCAGTTCTTAGACTGAACCACTATTCCAACAGGGGTGGATTAACTCACACAGTAACCCCCAACTCATTTCTTTTCTCGGCTGAGGACGCATGATATTGTGTCATATGTCTCTCCGTGTTACTCATTAAACGCCCACCCCAGACTTACCTTGATCCCAAGGCGAGGGAAGAGCTAAAAGTCCTTGCGCTGAGTGAGAAAGGACACCCCTGTTTGGTAGGATAGTAAATTCCCGCTGCAAGGTTGCCCGTGGGGAGTTTACACTTAGCTGAGGAGGGATCTAGCAGGCGGTGCGGTGACCGGGGGCAAGGTGTTTGGACGTAATATTACTGGAGTAACAGAAGTAACTCTCAGCCAGAAACTATTACTTTGTTTGGAGTTGTGTCTCCACTCTGGAGTTTCCTCCAAAAAAAGCTTTAATGATCAGGAAGCAGCTGATTATTCAGGCGCAGTGTGGCTTGTGAGCAATCCATCTTATGCAGCCAAGAAGTGCAGGGATGCCCATGAGAGTAGACCGATTGTTTCCTCATCCCAACCAGCCCTCGCATCATCAAGCCAACAAGAACCTTTCAGCATGGCTCGGGGTAAGTGTTCAAAATACCCCACTACAGGGGGGCGATTGGGTAATAGGAGGTGCGTGCAGCACGCCCATTCATGCAGGTAAAGGGGGCTAGTAGATCACGAGCCCTGGGCATGATTGGGGGCACTTTGCACTTACAGGATGGGGGATGGGAAGGAGTGGTTGGATACTGAAACTTTCCTTGGACTTTTCTTTTATGTACCGAGACAACAATATTCAGTGATCTAACGTTCTCACACAGGTAGCTCTAAGAATCGTCAGTAGGAATCCACCATGGGAACCATGTAGCATCCCAGCTGGGGCTATGCATGGCAGTCCCCAGGCCGCTGCAGTGCTGTGCGTATTAATGCATCATTTACAGGACTTTACATTGGTCAGGAGAGCTGATCTGGTGGCTCAGGTGGAGACATTGACATCACGTGACCAGGGGCTGCCTGTAACCATTCTCATGTATCAATGAAACATTGTCTCCCACTCTGAAACTGGAGGGACCCCCCTGTCATCTTTAGTGCTGGTTAGGCTCATCTTTAACCCAGCATTAAATCCTTTCCTTTCCTAATAATCCAGAGACGTATTCTTGTATTTTTACTTAAGTATAAAAAAAAAAAGAAGAAAGGCTGTTTGCTTCTTTCAGATCTCTTATGCTGAAGTGTGGCAGCCCTCGGCCATACAAAGAAATCCCACTGCTTATGAATGAATTATTAGACATCTTGCTAGGGGGAATATTAAGTTTGTTTGTTGAAGTTGCTTTATTTACATCTTGTTAAAAAGCAAACGCTTTACGTGTGTTTCATTGTGAAGTAACTGCACAATATTTTTAATAATATTACTAGTATGTTTGTGTGTCTTATTTTTATTAATTATCCACTGTACACTGCTACCTGTAGTTTTTTTTGTTTGTTTTTTTTGCCTGTTGCAGGCCACACAAGTAATTACAAGCAGAAACATCTAAAAACAAAACACGAATATACTTTATAAAACACTACAACCCTAAGTATTCCTATTAAACACTGTTCATATCAACTTGTCTGTAATTAGTGATACTTAATGAATTAGTATCTTATACATGTAGAGTCTTCAGACGTATATAAAAGTGTTCTAGATGGGCTCATGTAGTGACATCACCCAGAATTATTTGGGATCATATGCGAGCATCCACACAAAAATCTATCTATATTGTTTGTGTGTGTGTATATTATATATAATATCTATTTCTATATATAATTTCTATTTCACTTTTAGGTGTATAACATTCAAGGCAGTGAATACACATTTATTAATTTGGTTTTAAAGGGCTCATCCACCATTCATCTTAAATTTACAATTTATATTTCACTTCTAGGTTTATAATATTGAAGGCACTAAATACACATTTATTACTTTTGGTTTCAAAAGGCTCATCCACCATTCATCTTACAGTAAATCTCTTGCAAAAGGCTTTAGTTTATTTTCCTTTTGGATAGAATGAATGGAAACCCACTAGTGTTCTGTGATTTGCTTAATGTGTTCCGTCTATAAACCACGGACAATTTAAAGGCAGAGCTCATCATGGTCACAGAGTCACAAACTTTCTCTATTTAATGCCAGGTAGCGAAGGATGTAAAATAAGATAGAGCAGTTGTTGCAAATGGTTTAAAGTGCAGCTGCTGTAGCCAATGACAACACGCTACAAATCATCTATACATTGTGCTTCCCAGTTTGGATGAAAATGCTGTATGATTTAGCTATTATCTGTTTGCCACGGGAATGATATAGGTGCAAACATTACCCCAGATTTAGTTTTATTGTAAGATATTATGGTCGGAGTGGGAGTTGTGGTTCATCCACAGCTGGAGAGTTCTTGCTTGTCTCTCTTGTTTGGGTCAGATGGACCCATCTCACAATTAGTTAGCCTAATTGAAATGCCAAGTGCCATCATGTTTGAAAATAATGTGGTTTTAAAAACATTTGAACAAGGGCTAGACGAAACCGAGGCACAGCATTGCCATGGAGATTAAGGATTGCATCATGGCGTCTAGGGTTTAATCTGCTGGACGCACAAACTGGCTCTTTACAGAGGTATTTGCGTTTCCAGGGCTCCTCTGCACTTCTAGCATGGCGGCTCCTGTATTTTCCGGATGGCTCCTGGGCATGGCGAGAATAATGTCGCACCCCGATTTCCGCTCTGAAGAACACGGCATCGCTAAATCCAGTTCTTTGTGTGCTCGTAAATCCTAGTCCTTTTTGCAGTTTGAGACTGACTTGGAAAGAGAAGCGCTGTGTTAAACATACTGCCTAAGCCGTTTAGAATGGGAGTCCTGTTGCTCGTTTCTCTAACGCGAGCTGTGCTGTTAGAATTTGCCTGGCACAAGCAATGTGGAATGACTTAGGAATCTCGCTGAAACACAAACCTTCCTTCTGCTACCCCAAGCCCTGCAGTTCCTCATGGAAAACAGATCTGGTTCTTTCAAGATAATCTGGAAGCTAAATGCCCCATACCTATGCCAACGTAGTAACAAATGGCATTGAATTAATATGAACGGCACGATGAGCGATGATTATGTTTGTTCTTTATTTGTAGCCATAATATGTCAAGGTTGGAGACTAAACTCTTAACAATAACAAAAGTAAAATGAAATAATGGGCCTCACGATAACCCTTTAGTCACACGTTACAGGCATCTTACAAAACCAGTACAAACTCCATTCCATAAACATGTAGTGTAAACAAGATACTATAATACAAATATTACACGTCTCTCAAAGTGGTAGTATTATTTTCTCTTAGGGGATAGTGTAATCATGGCAAATTGTAATTTTCCCTTAATAGAAGCCTAAATTTACAATACTGTTAATTTCACAACAAGTATTCCCAGATTTGAGCACAGTTTTGAACACTCTAGGGTTCCTTCAACAAGATTTAAAAGGGTTCATCCAAATATAGACCCCTTACTCATTGGACCGGCAAAGATACCAGCCGCACAGGGGCCTAGGAATTATTCTCGGTTCTCTCATGAGCGGCTGCTTCAACGGCATAAAATGTCATCACGGAGGAGTTTACCCCTTTTTTAAGCATTTAAAACAGTGCATATTAAAGTACTTTAGTATACATTATTTGAAGGATCTTTGTTCTCTGTGTTTGCGTTTGGGACTTTTCCCCTTAAATTCTTTTTGTTGGCCTTCATATAAATCGGCAGACTACGGATTACTGTTAATGTGCTGATAATCTTGGACATTGGAGGAGTCGGCAGGCATTAAATATTTATATTGTATTTTAACGACAGGCGACAGCCAATGTTTCTACCGATGCATTATTAATGCGTGATTATGGTGTTCCAACCTTTGAATAGATTCTTTGGATGTTCCTTCAGGTATCATAATACTTTTACTGTGACCTGTGCTGCATGTGTGTTGTATGAACTATATATGCTCCGCTGATTATGTTTACAGAGTTTGCTAGCTATACCCCTTGTCCTTGCTAATGAACTGGCTGGAATTTCTATATACTTGATTGTCTTCAACTATTTTTAATTTTTAAAATATTTCTGTTTCGATCATATCTATCTCAGATAATTAACCCTGTTCTTCAAAAATGCTTTTGCATGTTTACCTGTCTTGCAAGATGACACAGAAGTTGTCATCTTGTTGCACAGAAGTTGCAGCCATACTGCTAAAGCTTCCTCCTTCCTTCATGATCTGACATTTCCTGCTGCTGATTGGCTGCTTGGAGTTGTCAATCAGTGGAAGGAAAGTGCTCTCATTGACACAAAAAACATGCAATGTTTGCATGAATACATCATGTGCATGGAGATGCATTTGGCCTATTGCATCTCCTGTCCTACATTAAGCTGAGGATTGGGCAGAACAGACTACACAAAAATGTAAAGGTACCACACACCCACCATGAGCATCAAAGTACACACGAAGGCGGGAATGTCCCTTTAATGATGTCTGCTTACCTGGTGGACTAAGAGAAGAATGATAGACCAATGTTGGTGATGCAGTGTTCTAGGAGGTAGAGCCTAAAAAAGCTGCAGGTTACTGGTTCCTAGCAATGAGTAACATTATCGAAACAATTATTAAGAACAGCAAGTCTTTTTTCCATTTTATTTCTGATATATATAATGTTTCCTGGTCCAGTGATTGTAGATGGTGGGATTTTATTGCCAATAGCTTTGCTCTTTACCACCAAAATTGCTCTTATAACACAACTCTCTTCTTGGTTTTGAGTTCCAGAAGATCAAGCAGTAAAACTATAAACAAAATTTAAAAGGAACATATGCCCCTGTAAACAATGCTGATGGAAACCTTTAATTACATTCTTTTCACCCTTTTCTTATAATGTTCAGACATCCTCTATCGCCCATGTTTCTCTGAGTATGTGGGGAATGGGATGTGTTCGGTTTGTGCGTGTGAATGGGCTATTGTTCGTGGCTGCTCTCTCAGCGGGTTAGGCCATTTCTAAGAGGCCAGCATTAGATGTTGATCTTTTGTTTCCTTGGCTTCTTTGTGTTCTGTCGGACATTTGTATACAAATTAACAAGCAGCCATTGTACTCGGTGTGTTATTTGGTTTCCAGTTATATGTGTTATCACAAGCTGGACTCCCATCAATTTTGTTCTTACTGGTATTAGATTTAAATAATTTTAATCCAAATAATGCATCCATTCCTCCTAATTTTTACAGAATTTACCTGCTCCCCCAAAGCTCTTACATTCAAAAGTGTCCCTTTTGTTACAATTCGCATTGATGGGGTATGGCTACTGGCGAGGTATTACTTGTATTAGCATTTTCAGCCGAGTAATTTGAGACGTCTGAATATTTCGGCCGCACAATCTCATTTCTACACTCATGGGTATGTTGGTTTATTAGCCTAATGCGTATCTGGTACTTGCATAGGTATTTCCCAGTCTGTTCGGTTTATGCATATATGTTTCCCTTTTTAGCTATGTTGTGGCATTGTGTATTGGCTAAATGGAAGCCAGTAAACTTTCAAAATAACTTTTTGGCATTTTTAATGGAAAAAAAATATTTTTCACTGACTGACTGCTGAAGGAGTTCCGACACGGTCTGATGTCAGCTAAGACCAGGGGGTGATGGAATGGTGTACTCAGGGTCACCTGAGTACTTGGCTCACTAAAAAATAGTGTTTTTAATTAAGATTCTTTCTACAAGTAAACATGGTCACTCCAATGCAATCATTGACCGGATCACTGCATGTAAACAGTCTAAAGTACAAGCTGCCCTCTCGGAATATTGGAGTATTGAAGCCTATGATGTTTTCTATCACTGTAAGCATTTTGACTTAACGACTTTGCTATATATTATAAAGGATTAACTGCTCCTACAAGAAGAGCATAGTTAAATCAATGAAGTGACTTGAAAGACCACCTTGCTGGAGACGCTCACTGGCCCTTCGTCATGTATAGTAAAGCCACAGGGTTAAAGTGTTCAACATGAATAATATTGACTTAAAACCCTACCATCTGTTCCCTAAAGCATTTATCTTCCTCTTGGTTGAGGGGGGGCTGAAATAATAATAATAATAGATGGTCTTGTTCATTGTGTGTTTCAGAATGTGGCAGGTTATCATCACTGAGGGCTATAATAATAATAATAATAATGTGTCGGTTAAGGAACTGTTAGCCTCTAAGTCAAATTTGAAGTAATCTATATTATCAATGCAGGAGCCTGTGTAAGACTATTTTGTACATAAGAAAAGCACCTTTTGTATTTCTCCCGATCTAAATGTTGTGTATTGTTTGCCTACTGCATTCCGTGGTCAGTGCATTACCGCGCCCTTCCCTCTATCATTAGAAAAGGTGTTTAGAAAACAAGCAATACCAGGGAAATCCTACTGCTTGCACAGCTTTAAAGGAATCGTATGAGTCCTGACCGTTTCATTATGTAAGATACAGAAGGGCAGCAAAACAATGTTTGCATAGCATCATGCATGTGATTGGCTGCTGCTGGTAGCATTACTTTTAGTTGATGTTCTACTGAGCATGTGCAGGATGCATACCGCTGTATGCTCCATGTTTCCAGTAGAAGCAGTTGGGGGAGGAGTTAGAGATGGAAAAACTCCGCAAGCTAAAGAATGCAAGAATTATGCAAAATGCACCTTAGTACTGGCTAGCAGGTCCCCAGCCAGGTGGAAAAAAGGGAATAGCTAAAGGACTTTTTAACGCCCATATTGTTTTCAGTAAATTAATAGAAGCTATAGTATTTACCATTATTTTATCAGTGGCCAATTACTACTTACATTTGAGAGCCACTAAACGTGTAATTTTGTGTAATGTTATTTAAATTTAAGCATTACTGTCAAAGGTTAGGAAGCCCAACTCTGCAAACTAGTTAATAGATAGGAAGAATAGCTGTGCTCCTTAACCCATGAGTGTTCTGCTTACGTCCTCGTTAATGCTAGTTTTACCTCGACTGGGAAGTTGGGCCAAACTTACAATGGCTTACTGGCAAAGCGTGGCTGTGGACACTCACTGTAAACTGTATTTGCCGAACAGCCCACACAGCAACTTATTAACTATCCCCATATACCCAAATGTTACTCATTCGCAAATATTGCAGGTGAAATGTATGCAGCTTTGGTTGTACCCCCATTGCCGGCTAAATGCTCCAAAATGCAGAGCCAGGAGTGCTTATAATAATAAGGAATGGACATTATTATTATTTATTGTTTTATATAGCGCCATCAAATTCCTAGCGCTGTACAATGGGTGGACAGGAGACAACAAGTAGTATGTAACTGTTACTTACCTGCCCCCGGCTCCCACGTTGCCGCCACGGAGGAGAGGGAGACCCCCCTCCAATACGCGGCCACCGGAGCCGGCACGGAGGAGAGGGAGACCCCCCTCCAATACACGATCACCGGAGCCGGCACGGAGGAGAGGGAGACCCCCCTCCAACGCAAGACCTCCGGAGCCGCCACGGAGGAGAGGGAGACCCCCCTCCAACGCACGGGCACCGGAGCCGCCACGGAGGAGAGGGAGACCCCCCTCCAACGCACGGGCACCGGATCCTCCACGGAGGAGAGGGAGACCTCCCTCCAACACTGTGCCGCCTCCACCGTCGTCTGCAGGACTGCCGCGCAGGAGAGGCAGACCTCCTGGATCACGGCGTCCGGTTTCGGCACTCGCGCGCCCTCTGGTGGTGAACTCCCGAACTGCAGGCTTATATGAAGGGAGATTGCGCCACACTCATCATGGTGGTGATTCCCGGTCATTGGAAGTGACGTCATGAGGTTTGGCGGGAGATTTGAACTTCCTCTGTGGTTTCTATTTAAACCTCTTCAGTCCTATCTGACCTTGCCTTCTGTTGGTTGTCTATGCCTTGTGCTAGTGCCCAGATAGCGTTTCCTGATTCGGTATTCCTGTGTATGATCCTGGCTTGTCTGACTTCGTTGTTTTCTTGTATCCTGACCTCGGCTCTGTTATTTGACTATCCTGCTCTCCGGTATCCTGACCTCGGCTCTGTTATACGACTATCCTGCTCTCCGGAATCCTGACCTCGGCTTGTTATACCTGTTCTGTCCTGGAGTCCTACCTGACCACGGTGTCTCCTACTACTTGTACGTGACAGAAACAGAAGGCCATCATGAGACCCGCTTCGGTAGGATCTCAGGGTTCCTGTGAGGCTCGTCTGGATGAGATGGACCATCGTCTGGACCAGTTTGCCCAAGCACTCCAGACCTTACTACAACGCACAGATCCCGGTCTACAAGTGCACGCCTCTCCAGCTGTAGCTCCACCGCCGGTACCAGCTCCAGCCCCAATGCCGGTGGTTCATGCTCCTATGAATCTTCCTCCACCCCAGCGATATGGAGGAGATCCTGCGACCTGCCGTGGATTTCTCAACCAGTGCGAGATTCATTTTGAACTTAACCCTTATGCCTTTGTTTCTGATCGGGCCAAGATTGGTTACATAATCTCGCTTCTCACGGACAGGGCCCTGGCCTGGGCATCTCCTCTGTGGGAGAGGAGTACCCAAGCGGTTCGCTCCTATTCCGAATTTGTGGCCGCACTACGTGCTGTGTTCGATGTTCCAGGCAGAAGTTCCACTGCTTCATCCTCTCTCTTCAACATCCGTCAAGGAGAGCGTACCCTCATGGACTATGCTATTGAATGTCGTACGCTAATGGGTGAGGTGAACTGGACCAGCGAGGCCCTTATCGCTGCTTTTTTGAACGGACTATCAGAGACTTTGAAAGACGAGATTGCTGCTCGTGATCTTCCATCTGACCTGGATTCGGTGATCTCCTATGTGACCCAGATCGACCTTCGTCTTCGAGAACGGCAGGTGCAACGAGACAATCTGAGAGCACGGGAGAGAGGTGTACGTTCCCTCCCGCGTCTGGCTCCTCAGTTCATACCACCACCCACGTCTCCTGTTACCTGTGAGGAGCCTATGCAGCTGGGAATTACTCGTCTGTCTGAGAGTGAGAAAGCCAGGCGAAGGAAGGAGGGGCTCTGCCTATATTGCGGTCTGACTGGACATTGGGCCCGTTCCTGTCCTAAAAAGTCGGGAAACGCCCGCACCTAGAGTGGTTTAGAGGACCTGCTTTAGGTGTGCTGGGTCTGTCCTCTGATTCTAGCAGCACTCGGATGACCGTTCCAATTCGGATATCATGGCCGGGGGGATCCGTTTGCACTGAGGCTTTTCTGGATTCTGGAGCCGCAGAGAACTTTATTGATACCCATTTTTGCGAGCAGCAGTTTATTCCCACCACACCTAAAGACACGCCGGTGAGAATTGAGGCCATTGATGGCAGACCACTTCATCCGCCACAAGTCACCCGAACTACCGTACCAGTGACACTCTCTGTAGGGATGATGCATAAAGAGAATCTACAGTTCCTGGTGATTTGCTCTCCCTCTACTCCTGTTGTTTTGGGGTTTCCATGGTTACAAAGGCACAACCCTACCATCAATTGGGCAACTGGGCAGATCACGTCCTGGAGTCAAGCTTGCGGGGAGCACTGTGACTCACCCATTCGACTGGCCATGGTGTCTACTGGTTCGGAGATGACCGTTACGATTCTTCCAAGTCATTATCGGGAGTTTGCGGATGTATTTGACAAGAAGGAAGCGGAGAAGTTACCTCCTCATAGATCCTACGACTGCCCTATTGATCTCCTTCCGGGCACTATGCCACCCCGAGGTCGTGTCTACCCCTTGTCTGTTCCCGAGACCCAGGCCATGGAATCCTACATCGAGGAGAATCTGAGGCGGGGTTTCATCCGTCGTTCTACGTCCCCGGCTGGAGCGGGGTTTTTCTTCGTCAAGAAGAAGAACGGAGAACTGAGACCTTGCATCGACTACAGAGGCTTGAATAGGATTACAAGGCGGAACTCCTATCCTATCCCCCTCATCTCGGAACTTTTCGACAGATTACGCGGGGCCCAAATCTTTACTAAATTGGATCTCCGTGGGGCGTATAACCTGGTTCGTATTCGTGCCGGTCACGAGTGGAGGACAGCCTTCAACACCCGCTCGGGACATTATGAGTACCTGGTCATGCCGTTCGGTCTGTGCAACGCCCCGGCGGTGTTCCAGGAATTTATTAATGACTGTCTACGGGACTTTCTCCAGCAGTTCGTGGTCGTATACCTGGACGATATCCTGATTTACTCAGAGAACTTATCTATTCATCGCGACCAGGTCCGTCAAGTTCTGAGCCGTCTCCGACAGCATGGACTATATGCCAAGTTGGAAAAGTGCGTTTTTGAGACCCGCAAGGTGACTTTCTTGGGGTACGTGATTACCCCTGAGGGTTTCGATATGGACCCATCGAAGGTGCTGGCGATCAAAGATTGGCCACGACCTACGGGTCTCAAGGCTCTGCAACGCTTCCTCGGATTCGCGAATTACTATAGACGCTTCATCCGGAATTACTCGAGGATTGTCGCCCCTCTAACGGACTTGACTAAAAAAGGGGCCAATGTGTCTGAATGGTCCTCCGAGGCAGTGTCCGCGTTCACTCTTCTCAAGGAGAAGTTCACGACGGCTCCAGTATTACGGCATCCCAATCCGCTTCTACCATTTGTCCTGGAGGTAGATGCCTCTGAATCTGGAGTGGGAGCGATACTCTCCCAACGAGCTTCGTACAGCGGACCACTACACCCTTGCGGCTACTTCTCAAGACACTTCTCTACAGCCGAAAAGAATTACGATATAGGGAATAAAGAGCTGTTGGCAGTTATCCTGGCCTTGGAGGAATGGCGTCACCTGCTGGAGGGGGCCTCGATACCGACCTTGATTCTGACCGATCACAAGAATCTTCAATACATAGAGTCAGCTAAGTGTCTCAATCCTCGCCAGGCAAGATGGGCTCTCTTTCTCTCCCGATTTCCGTTTGTGCTCACGTACCGTCCGGGTTCTAAGAACACTAAAGCGGACGCTCTGTCCCGCATGTTTACGCAACCTGAGGCGGAGAGTGGAGAGCCAGAACCCATTATCCCTTCTGCCAAGGTCGTTGCAGCCATTCGGTTACGGGGATATGCTCCTTTGCTGGATCGCGTCACTCGTTCTCAAGGTCAAGCTCCGGATTCCTTGCCGCCGGGGAAGCTCTACGTCCCTCCCAGTTTGCGGGTACCCATTTTACGCACTCTACATGGTGCCAGGACCTCGGGGCATGCTGGAGTGGCACGCACTAGGGAGCTACTTTCAAGGACTTTTTGGTGGCCTCATTGGGGCAGAGACATTACAGCATTCGTTCAGTCATGTGCGAGATGCGCGGCCAACAAATCCTCTCGCACTCGTCCGGCTGGCCTTCTTCGACCTCTCCCTTGTCCTTCGGTTCCCTGGACTCATGTGGCCATGGACTTTATTGTTGAATTACCACCTTCCAGGGGACATACCGTGATCCTCGTGGTGGTCGACCGTTTCTCTAAGATGGCCCACTTTATTCCACTGCGGAAACTACCCAGCGCCTCTACTCTGGCGGACATCTTCATCCGGGAGATCGTGCGGCTTCACGGAGTACCATCTGAGATCGTGTCGGACAGAGGTACCCAGTTCGTGGCTAGATTCTGGCGTGAATTCGCGAAATCCCTGGGCATCACGTTGGCCTTCTCTTCAGCATATCACCCACAGACGAACGGCCTGGTGGAGAGAGCGAACCAACATCTGGAACAGTATCTGCGTCTCTTCATCAACGATCATCAAGATGATTGGGTCGATCTGTTGCCATTTGCAGAGTTTGCTAGGAACAACACGCTCCAAGAATCTACCAGGATTTCACCTTTCTTCTGCCTGTATGGTCTCCATCCACAGTCCCTCCCAGAGACATTACCGGTTTCAGCTGTTCCAGATCTGGAGGAGAGACTTGCGTCTATTCGTACCACCTGGGCGTCGGTACATTCCGCATTGGAACACGCGGCTTCTCTCCAGCAACGTCAGGCTAACAAGAGGCGCTCCCCCAACCCCTCGTACCGGCCTGGCGAAAGAGTATGGCTGTCTACGAGATTTCTGAGACTCCGGGTTCCGTCCATGAAATTGGCCCCACGGTTTATTGGGCCCTTTCCGGTTGTACGGCAGATCAATCCGGTGGCGTACGAACTTGCACTGCCTAGAACGCTCCGCATCCCTCGGGTATTTCACGCCTCACTGTTGAAGCCCCTTGTCTGCAACCGGTTTACCCGAGGTGGGAATTCTACTCTGGAAACTGCCAGGAGAGCTTCGGACAGAAGGATTCCTCGGGTAATTCTTGATTCCCGGCGACAACAGGGTAGTTTGCAGTACCTGGTACAATGGAGGGGTCTCGGTCCTGAGGAACGATCCTGGATACCTGCGGCGCGCCTATCAGTACCACGGTTGATACGTGCGTTTCATGCTAGGCATCCTTCTCGCCCTGGTGGTCGCCCTGAGGGCGCCCTTTCAAGGGGGGGTACTGTTACTTACCTGCCCCCGGCTCCCACGTTGCCGCCACGGAGGAGAGGGAGACCCCCCTCCAATACGCGGCCACCGGAGCCGGCACGGAGGAGAGGGAGACCCCCCTCCAATACACGATCACCGGAGCCGGCACGGAGGAGAGGGAGACCCCCCTCCAACGCAAGACCTCCGGAGCCGCCACGGAGGAGAGGGAGACCCCCCTCCAACGCACGGGCACCGGAGCCGCCACGGAGGAGAGGGAGACCCCCCTCCAACGCACGGGCACCGGATCCTCCACGGAGGAGAGGGAGACCTCCCTCCAACACTGTGCCGCCTCCACCGTCGTCTGCAGGACTGCCGCGCAGGAGAGGCAGACCTCCTGGATCACGGCGTCCGGTTTCGGCACTCGCGCGCCCTCTGGTGGTGAACTCCCGAACTGCAGGCTTATATGAAGGGAGATTGCGCCACACTCATCATGGTGGTGATTCCCGGTCATTGGAAGTGACGTCATGAGGTTTGGCGGGAGATTTGAACTTCCTCTGTGGTTTCTATTTAAACCTCTTCAGTCCTATCTGACCTTGCCTTCTGTTGGTTGTCTATGCCTTGTGCTAGTGCCCAGATAGCGTTTCCTGATTCGGTATTCCTGTGTATGATCCTGGCTTGTCTGACTTCGTTGTTTTCTTGTATCCTGACCTCGGCTCTGTTATTTGACTATCCTGCTCTCCGGTATCCTGACCTCGGCTCTGTTATACGACTATCCTGCTCTCCGGAATCCTGACCTCGGCTTGTTATACCTGTTCTGTCCTGGAGTCCTACCTGACCACGGTGTCTCCTACTACTTGTACGTGACAGTAACATAACAAATTGACTTACAGAGGCATGGACTCATCGATGTGACTGCTATTTTCTGTATCTCCAGCAGTACTTTAACTGTAAATATTTTTTACGGCCTATAGCCTTCTGCATTTGGCTAGCAATTATTTCTATTCCCCTATGTGCTGATTTTATTACAATATATATATGCTATATAAATATAACAAAAAATATAATGAAAACTATGTAGTACACCTAATTATAGTAAATTATGAATTCATTTATATTCTGTTACAATTAGATATAATTCATAAAACACAATCACATATTAATATACATATAATCAACAAAAGCACATCTTTCTAAAAAAAAAAAATAAACTTTTTGTAGACTTGTTGTGAAACTAAACAGTAGGGCTGAAACAACGAATCGATAAAATCGATAATCGATAACGGAAATCGTTGTCGACGATTTCCGTTATCGATTAATCGAGTGATCGATTCGTTGTTTACTTACCTCCGCGAGCGTTCCCCGCTTCTGCAGTCTCCGCCTTCTTTTAGTTACGTGACGCGTTCCGGAGGTAAGTATTCTTCATGTCTATGCGAATCGCTCTGTGCGAGTGGCTCCATTCGCACAGAGCGATTCGCGGGAGTGGGGGTGGGGTTTCAGGGGATGCAGGGCAGGGTGTGAGTGTGGGTGCAGGGCAGAGTGGGGGTGGGGATGCAGGGTGTGAGTGTGGGTGCAGGGCAGAGTGGGAGACTGGGTGCAGGGCAGGGTGTGAGTGTGGGTGCAGGGCAGGGTGTGAGAGTGGGTGCAGGGCAGAGTGGGTGCGGGGGCAGGGTGTGAGTGTGGGAGCAGGGCAGAATGTGGGGGCAGGGCTGGGTGCAGGGCAGAGTTGGAGACTGGGTGCAGGGGCACAGTGCAAAGTGCCAGGGCTGGGTGCAAAGTGCCAGGGCTGGGTGCAAAGTGCCAGGGCTGGGTGCAAAGTGCCAGGGCTAAGGCAAAGTACTGAGTACTGAGTGCTGGGTGCAAAGTGCTGGGTGCAAGGTGCCAGGGCTGGGCGCAAAGTGCCAGGGCTGGGCGCAAAGTGCCAGGGCTGGGCGCAAAGTGCCGGGCGCAAAGTGCCGGGCGCTGGGTGCAAAGTGCTGGGTGCAAAGTGCCAGGGCTGGGGCAAAGTTTCTTGAACAGTAATAGTCCACCTCTTTTCAGAATGTTTGGGGTTATTTTGTTTCATAAATATTGTGTTTGTGTTTTTGTACTTTGAAAATATTGGTTTTTTATTACATCATAACAAAATAAGAATGTTAATGTAAATTTTAAGTTGTTTTTTAACATCCAGTTCATTAAATGATTTTAAATAAACGAAAAATTTGCATATTGTTTTTTTTTTATCCGATTAATCGATTAATTGAAAAAATAATCGGCCAACTAATCGATTATTAAAATAATCGTTAGTTGCAGCCCTACTAAACAGATATGTATCTCTGCCAAGAATACCAAAAATGCAAAGCCGTAAACAAGTCTACAATTTTTCTTTTTTTTCTTTTCTTACCTATATTTATTTTTCAGCAAGATATGTTTTTGTGGTCTGATATATATATATATTATACATACATACATTATGCTCCAGAATTGATCCAGTTGAGTAACGTAACATGGAGCGCATGTACATGAGGAAAAAATAAAAAATAAAAACACAATAGTGTAATAAGTTCAAATCAAAATAGTAAAAAATAAGTGTATGAACCACTCACAAGTGGACTGGAAGAATGAGCTCATCAAAGGACCAACCGGGGTAGGTCTAAACAGCTGCAGATACAAAAGACAAGCCCAAATGGTGCAGTATCTTAAACAATCATGTAAAGGTCTAACAGAAATGCACTTACAATTGAAGTGGCACTACTAGAGAAAGTGTAGTGCATAAGCGTATGGACAAAATTCAGTCGGGAGTGATGATAAAAATCCGGTTTATTAATATAACATCCCTCATGGGTGTTTTTATTTTTTTATTTTTTCCTCATGTACATGCGCTCCATGTTACGTTACTTGGCTATACACACACTTTGAGGAAGAGTGTTCTCTTGGAAGCTGCTGTCTTGAGGGAAGTTATATATATATATTTTTATTGTCACGTGATATCTTGGTTTTTCTTTTATTTGTTCATTGATCCAGTTGAGCCTGAATAATGGTAGCCAACCCTTATCTTGTTACGTTTGGGGTTAAAGAAAATGAGCTATGTGTATATAAGGAGATCCATATAATTTAGCTCCATAACTCCATATAATTTAGCTCAGTAGACACTATTAGTTTGTATAGTTACCCAGTTAATTTAACTGTGAGCTGGGCCCCCATTTGTAACGGTTTACGTTCCTAGCAGGACTGGACTATGTCATGGACATTGGTGCCAAATGTATTGAGTCATTGGCATCCTGCCATCATGGCATTCTTTTGTTTAGGTTATGTTACACACTAGCTACTTTGTTTCTTTTTATAGTTTTAGTATATTTTAACATGATAAAGTGTTGTTTCCTATAGGATGCACTAGTCATACTCGTAAGTCTTTACTTTATATTTAGCACAGGGGAGAGTATTATATGTGTAGGTTTAGGAAGAATATCCATGGAGACATGTCAGTCCGTATGATTCAGATTTCATTCCTGCCCACATTTATCGGACTGGATGAGCCAACGCCAGCTCCTTATGTTTAGAATAAGTTTATAATAAAAATCAGGTTTTCCTAAAGCAAAAAGCTGGCTAATAACCTCCATCATTCCCTGTGATTTGGCTTTGTTCATCAAGCTGTTGTGGATCTACACAAATAGTTATTGTATGTTATTCTAATAGCTGTTTGTTCAATAATATTTGCAGTTAGTAATTTCTGCATGTTAGAAGATTTTGCCTGCTAGATGCATCCTGTTATTTTGAGGATAGCCGTATTATTCTAGTAGAATGTACTAATAACACATAAAAGCATCAAAAGCAATTTGGGTGTCTGGTTCCCTGGTTACAAAAAAAAGGCAAAAAAAAACCAACCTAAACTGTCTCCCTCTGTAGGAATATTTGCAAATAGATAGATAATGTTGGAATATTTAGCATTTCCAGAAAAAAAAGTGGAGATGAGTATCTTAATAACAAAAAAATCCCAAAAACTCCAAAATGATCACACTTTAATTCATACGCTGTGTGGTCCCATTAAATTTTTTTGGTACCCCCTCTTGCAGATGTATGGGAGGGGGTGTCTGCAGAATCTCCCCTTGTATACATTTGCCTCTTTCCCTGCTATTTGCTGCTCTGAGCACATAACCTGCCACATGATATACTTACCTTGCAGAAAACGTACTCTCAAACTACTTTAATATGCATTCTTTGCTGAGGATCCTCTCTGGGGCACCGGAGTGTCCCTAATAGGCTGAGATAAATGATGTTGGGTATAAGAGACTGCCAAGCAATAATTAAACTGTGATAAATGTCTAGTATTAAAGAACGTGAAAACCAGCCTTTATTTTATTTGATTTTTTTTTCTACCAAAACTATCACTTTCAAAATTTAAATGGAAATGGGAGATTTTATGTACATGAGCATCAACACAGCATTTTTATCTGTTAATTAGGTGCTTTCAATTATTCTCCTCAGCATAATGATGTTAAAATGCTAAGTAAAAATATACTGATATTATATATTCTCTTTTTTCAAACAGGCAAATAGGATGGAAGAGCTCATATGGGAACAGTACACAGTGACCTTGCAAAAGGTGAGTGTGAGTTAAAAGCTGTGTTCATGGTCGAAAGCATTAGTCTTGTGTAAATAACACACGAGTGATTCATTAGCTTGGCTATTCTTAAAAAAATTGAGTGCAACAGGGCTTTTTTTTTTCTTATTTTGGCAACAGGGTTGATGTTCCTAGAGGGATAAGTCAAATGATTTGGGTAAACTGGAAAATGGTCAGAGCTGTGGCAACTGTCGTTTAATGTGGATAAGTGCAAGATAATGCATCTGGGACATAAAACCCCAAAGACGCAGTTTAAAATATTTGATATGGTCGGAACATCTGAGGAAAAGGGATTTAGGGGTAATTATTTCTGAGGATTTAAAGGTAGGTAGACAATGCAATAGAGCAGGGGCGTCCAACATGCAGGCTCGCAAGGGCCCTGCTGCTTACCTCACTTCAAGGTCAGACCCCTCAGAGTTACATCTGCAGGCCTAAGTTAGCATGTTCAATGTTCATGACAGTACAGTTAGAAAAAAGACTGAACAAGTATGGTTTGGTTGGATGGGTTGCCAGGAGAAAGAACATGGCAGGACGGCTTAGAGCTGCATAGTTGCATCTGAACATAGCACAAGACTTCTGGATCAATGTCCTTTGGACCAGTCCCAGACTGGGACAAAAAATAGGCCCGGGCATTTAAGCCTGAGCAGCCCATTTTTATGTATTTATTTATTGTTAAAGCCCACCCTTCATGCACCATCTTTGCATTTACTCACTCATTCACACAAATAATTAACACATTCATTAATGCAGTCTCACAAATCATTCAAACAATTCATCCACACATGAATTCATTCATTCTCATACGCATTCACACTACCCCCTCTCCCGATCTTATCTGTCCCTTCTCACTATGTTCCCCCTTTTCACTATGTACCTCCTTCCCCACTTCTCAATATGTACCCCCTCTCACTATCTATCCCTTCTCCCCATTTCTCACTATCTAACCCCTATCTGCCCCTTCTCACTGCACCCCCCTCCCTCACCCTACTTACCTTGTTGCCGGAGCAACCAGCAACTGCGACCGGGCCCGCGGCAGGGCTGGATTGACTTAGGGACTGATGGAGCTGCAGCGCCAGGCCCCTACCTTAAAATAGGCCCAGTCAGGATTAACGTAGGGAACCTTAAGCCCGCCGCAACTGCGACCGGGTCCGCCACTCTAACGGGCTGGGAAGCCCCCACCAGGGCCGGCCTTATGGGTCTGCGGCCGCACAGGGCTTAAATTAAAACATCGGGGTTTTTTTTTTTTTACATTTTATTTAACATCCTCCATGTTAAATAAAGTTAACAAAAACTTTATTTAACATGGAGGATGTTAAATAAAGTAACAACAAAAAACCCCCAGATGTTTTAATTTAAACTCGGTGCGGCCACACACCCTTAAGGCCGGCCCTGGTGGGGGCTTCCCGGCCCCTTAGAGTGGCGGACCTATTTTAAGGTAGGGGCCTGGAGCTGCAACTCCATCAGCCCCTAAGTCAACCCGGACCTGCTGCGGCCCGGCCCACCGGGCAAATGCCCGGTGTGCCCGATGGCCAGTCCGGGCCTGCTTTGGACAGACGAGACTAAAGTGGAGATGCTTGGTAATAATGCACAGCCCTATGTTTGGCAAATAACAAATGCAGCATATCGGCACAAATACCTCATACTAACTTTCGTGCACGGTGGTGATTTGGGATTGTTTTGTAGCCACAGGACTTGGGAACCTTGCAGTCATTGAGTCAACCATGAACGCCTCTGTATATCAAAGTATTCTAGAGTCAAATGTGAAGCCATCTATCAGATGGTGGGCCAAAAATTCTCCAATGTGAGAGACTAATAAATTCATACAGAAAATGACTTTCACACATCACATGGCTTCTCCATTTAGGCTTTATTTTTCTTAAATAACTCGTGACGTGATGTAGTATGAGAAAGTGTTGTTCATTTGAAGTTGTATTTGCCTAATTATTAGACCTGCTAAGGAACAGATGATTGTTATTATGCCCTGATATGTAAACCATACAATTCAAAGAGGGTATACTTCCTTTTTTCACATGAGTATACAGATAAAATGCCAACATAAAACCTAAGCAGTGACCACATTCTAATATTAGACTGAAAACCAAGAACTGTTTCTCAAAACTTTTGACAGATGACGAGCATTATTGACATCTATTTTAATGTTTTGCGATCTTTAGGATAGCAAAAAAGGCTTTGGTATTGCTGTCTCTGGAGGGAAAGACAACCCACACTTTGAAAATGGTGAGCCTTCTATTGTCATCTCAGACGTTCTGCCTGGTGGACCAGCTGATGGATACCTACAGTAAGAATTTTTTTTTTTTTTTTTATTTATTTCAAAAAATAATTCTATCTATGAGACAAATTGATTTCCGTTTTTATGATTTTGCTCCTGCATAACATTTACATGGAGGTCAGTGAGCGAAGAAGCAGGTCAGTGTAGCTTTCTAGAAGCATTGTTATTAGTATACAGCCTAGGTAAGATAAGATCAGAAGGTTGTTATGTAGGAGAGTAAAAATGGATCCAAGCATGTTAAAAAAAAAAAAAAAAAAAAATTATAAAAATTTGAAGGTTAGAATATTTTCTTCATGATACATTCCTTTTCATTTAATCCAACTAAAGGTTCCTGATTCCTTTGTTAAGGAATTACTTTAATTTGGCTGATATTTTTAAAAGTTTAATCGGCATCAGAGCTTTGAGCACGGTTTGGCTTGTAGCCCCTGCTTGAATTGAGTTCTTCAGCTATCCTGTGTTATATGATAGACTTCATCGCTCCACTTTTCCCTTGTTTTCTTTAAAGCTGAGACATTTTTTGTGTTGTATTTTTGTAGAGAAAATGACCGCGTGGTCATGGTCAATGGAACACCTATGGACAACGTGCTCCATTCATTTGCTGTACAGCAGTTAAGGAAATGCGGGAAAACAGCTGTAATTGTGAGTATTGTTGTCCTATGTATTGCACATTTAAAGAGGAAACCAGTATCTTCAGAATATATAACCATACAAATAAATATTAGGGCTTGTACGTTATGGATGGGCTCAAAGCACTGGACAACTGACAAGGTTAGACAGAGAACATAACGGCCATTGAGCATTCCATATAAAAAGTGGCCTTTAGTCCAACTTTTATCTGTTTGGCCAGAGCAGTGACAAAGCTTTATGATTTATACCAGAAAACAATGTCAGTGGCAATTATTGTTTTGTACTCCTCCGTTATACTCTCTCTGTGAAGACAGGAACTAATCTGACGATAAACAGGATGTGTACAGATTGCTAGGAAAAAAAAATATCAGTAGGCCTTGCCATGGTCTCCAATTTCTAATTACATTGACTTCAGAGATGTGGCATTTAATTAGACCATATTTTTATGATTACCTCCTCCACTCAAAAGATGGAATTAAATTGTAGTCATAGTGTGTGAGCAGGTTCTGTAGTGCTCAGTTTAAAAAAAACAAAAAAAACAAAACAACAACAAAAAAACTTTATCATGTTTGTAGAATTACAACAAAATGGTTTTTGCTTGCACGTTCTTCTGTTTTTGTGTCTCTAACCTTTTGTTCACTTCACTAACAGGTGGTGAAAAGGCCCCGCAAGGTTCAGATCACTGCATTAAGACATACACCCTCTCCAGAGCCAGACCCTAGAGCATTTGACCAATTTGACGATGAGTCGCTCATTGACCACAGGAGTATACACAGCGGTTACAGTGAAGGTGGCAATGGTCGTCGTAGCAGGGATTCAAGCCCAGACAGAGGCCGCTCTTATGACCGGGATCCAGATAGGACTCGAGGGAGAAGCAGGGAGAGGCACCTAGATGATGAACAAGAATACAGAAGAGCAAACAGCCGGGGCAGGAGTATCGATCGTGATCACAGTGAAGAACGTAGATACGGAAGAGACCGTGGCAGGAGCGTGGACCGAGAGGAGTCGTTTGAGCGTAGCTACAGTGGAGACTACAGCCCTGACAGGGGCGTTGGCCGGAGGCCTCCATCTGACATTAGAATTGAAAAGGATACGCAGCTGAGCCGTAGTCGGGACCGGCTTCAGTCCTACAGCCCCCCACCTGAACCACACCGATCTTTTACGCCCCCACACAGGGCACAGGAGAAGCCCATCAGTGTACTACTGAGTAAAAACAAGCCTAGTGAAGGTATGCATGTGTAGGCACAGTTATGCCTAGACAAGTGCTATAGTGCCATGCTAAAAGTACTAAACAAGACTTCTCCATGGAAAATTTTATTTATTTTTATTTATTTTTTTTAACCTGATTTTCATATGTAGGTACATAACATTGACCCGATATATTGTATTATGGCTGGTAAAAGAGAGAGGCACAAAAATTCATTCTTTGAGCTACATCCTTCCCTGTCGTTGGAAAATAAACAAAGCATGATTTGTGTTAAAAACAAAAAAAACATTATTTTGAAGGATTTCATTATCATATTAAATCCTATAATCGGTTTTCTTGTCCGCATTTATTTAAGCCCTCTTTTTGTTAACATAGGTATATTTTTTTTATTTTTATGGCAGAGTATGGTTTGCGGCTTGGAAGCCAAATCTTCATAAAAGAAATGACAGACACTGGGCTGGCGATGCGAGATGGCAACTTGTATGAGGGGGATATTGTTCTCAAAGTGAGTAGAATTTCACGTTTAAACCTATAGCCGTTAGCTGTCGTAGAGGAAGTTTTTTCTTTGGTGTGAATGAAAAAGTAAAGCAGTGTTTTAACCCCTTGGTTTCAATAATGGCAGTGTTCCCGTGGTAATTCTAGTACATAAGTTTTTTTTTTTGTTTGTTTGTTTAGCAAGGCTAGATCCTTGATTGCATGTTATGTGCTATTGTAGTGGGAAATGATGCCCATATAGTATTAGCGGTAAAACTTTATTTTAACCTGCCTATGTTAGATATCGTTCTATATGTCTGTTTTCGACAAGGGCTGGTGCTTGTATATACAGTCTTTTTTAGACTGTATATACATTAAAAACTAAAACACTTCTGATTGCTGTCTATTTTTGTTTGTGGGAGATATACAATCATGTCCCATATATACATGATCAACTAATTCTTTGTGTCCCCCTAGACTGCATTTATTCTGCAGTAGCTGTATGTTATTTCAGTTACGGAAGCAAATAAAAGTCACAAGTAGTCTGATCTGGTCTTCTGCTGCTGTGTTTCACCTTGAGCGTTCTCTTTCACTGCAGATCAATGGAACTGTTACAGAAAATATGTCTCTAGCGGATGCCCGGAAGTTAATTGAGAAATCCAGAGGGAAACTGCAGATGGTGGTGCAGAGAGACTCCAAGCAAACTTTGATTAATATCCCTTCACTGCACGATAGTGACTCTGACATTGGAGGTAGGTTACCTTTAAAGTCGTCCACAAACTATACCCTGTAGTGTCAGATTATTTGAGTGTTTGCTACAATTAAACCTTTATGATTATACCGGCCAATGCTTTGTATAAGTTCTATGGAGTTATACCTCCACATTGTAACCGTTTATACATAGCCTGTAATATCTATTTGAGTACATTCACAAATACTACATTTTATGTATATGTGTTTTTGTTATAATATAACGCACTCTCCTTGTGTCTCAGCCCGCCTTAACCGTCTAATAGATTGCAAGCTTATAAGAACAGGGCTCTCTTCTCTGGGCTAGTATGGTGTAAAAAAATGTGTTAATGCTGTTGCTTTATATGATAATTGCTCCTTTTTTATTATCCCTCTCTAAATGGGCAGGCTTGATGGGCTGACTGGTCGCTGTCTGCTGCCAAACTTCTATATTTCGTTTTCCCTGCAGATATTTCAGAGATAGAATCCAATCGGTCCTTATCACCCGTAGATGACCGGAGATTGCATCCTTCAGATTCCCATTCATCCAGTGAAAAGCTAAAAGAGGAAAGGTAAGTAGGAATTATTTTGTTTAAAACATTGATTCTCTCTACCAAAATTATTTTTAAAGCCTTATGTACTATTTCAAGTTTCACAATGGATACTCTCGGTAAAGCCGGCTTCAGCGACGATCTGTCGCTTTCCTAAAGCCTTTTTCATTGTGTTACAATAAATAAAGCTGTTATATACTATGTCAATTATAAAAAAAAATAATTGTAGCTTGCGCAGTCGGTCATTGGCAGCGTAGAACTCCCATTGGGCCCTCTCTACTCATGCGCATTTGGATCTTGTTAGGCCGCCTGGAACCCCTGGTTGGCATAAGGCAATGTCCTGTCATTTGTCTGGTGGCATCTCCGGGGACGCAGGTGGCTGGGGGGTAGTTCAGGACAAGAGAGAATTCCAATTCGGACGTATCAATCATGCAAAACAAAGATGTTTGATGACGCTTGGCTATCGAATGTATTTAATGGTTGAAAGCTGTTCATATCCCATATGCTTCTAAATCCAGGAGGCAACTGGCCCGGAGGTTTGCTTAATAGTTTGTCCTTTTAGCAGTCTCATTATAAAAAGCCTATTTCTACGCTTACTGTTATTGATGACACGTTAGAATCTGACACAAATTGCACTTTTCGGCAGTGCCGTTTTTACGCACCTCCGTGCTCACATACACAATCTACAATACTTGAACAGCTATCGCAACGGCACTTCAACTGTGCCGTTAAAATGATCAAGGGAGATTCCGTAACCGCAACGCTCGTGAACAGTGTGTGTCGTTTCACTAGAAGTACGTGCAAATGAATACAGCACTTGGCATCCGTTCCAGAGCTTCTTAAAGGGAATGTTGGAGGGATGTAATGAATAGCTGTTAATATATTTTTCCTACTTGAAATTGTTTTGATTTCAATTATTTCTTTTTATTGTCCTTGTAGCACGAAACAGGATCCACCCAGCAGGCTATCTAAAATTGGTGCCATTCCTACTCCCTTCAAATTAATGAATACATCTGAAGTTCCTGCTCCTGTCTCCATCAGCCCCGCAACTACAGATTCCGGCAGGGATAAGACATATTTTGATGAAGAACCAGGTTAGGCCTTCGGTATTATAGGCATAATGAACTAGATATACACTCAATAAAAACTAAAATACATAGATTTAAATCTTATCCTGTCTTAAAGATTTGTATGCTTATATTGCTATGCTGGCTAGCTGATGGCATTGAGATAAAGACTTTCGCGTGGCTGTTGGATGAGCTGCTTGCACCCAGAATGCTCTCTGTTTACATTGAATTCTATAAGAATAAAGGGCATCACTGGCATACACATACACACTAACCTCACCTGGTGTCCCAGGATGGAAACTTCCCATATGTATGTCTTTTTTTTATATGCACATCTGGTAGCGATTTTCACTGTTTATATCTCTTTTGTTGAGAGAATATGCCAAAAAAAATCATAATAGCCAATAGCTAATATTTTTTTTTAGGAGTAGCTGGTTAAGGGGACACTTCCACTTCAAAGTGCATTTGTTGGCTAGTCCATATTACATTATTTCTTCCCTATTAAATTTCAGATTGTTGTATTAGATGATGCTGGCTCTGCCACAGACTGCCACTAATTTTGGCTTGCATAAAGTGAAATCTTTCCAAAACAGGAACACTGATTGAGATATGAACAGCTCAAGCTTACAAAATTATATAAAAGCTGTGACATACGCATTCACACTTAATATACTGCAAATCATTATCGCCTTATTATAATTATGCATAACTGATTCCAAAAATTCCTATGGAATGCTGGTACTTTTTTCTGCATACCTGTTTATATTTGGAATCTTTGCTGTAGAACCACCTGTCGCTGCTCCCAGAGTTTTTCTGCGTCCAAGTCCTGAAGATGAAGAAATATATGGGTACGTTTGGCGCGTGCTTTTGTTTATCGATAAGCGCGCTGACGTATATTGGTAGTCACCGCTAATTCCAGTAGGACCAGTCAAATGAATAGTGTGTATTCTTCATTGACCAAAAGGACAATCCATAGAGAACATGGAAAGAGAGTTATTTTCAAATTGTCCTGACATTTTGTGGATGTCAGAGCATGTTTATCATTTGTAAATTTGTATAATTTGTAATGGGCTGTTGCAGACCCTCTTGACCCAGCTTGTAACACCTTAGGCCTTACGATACTTTTAATCATACAATTTGACTGCAGATAACAACCATTCTGCTATTCTAGTATGTCTGTTCTTCCTGCTGCAAAGATTTAAACTTTACAGTCAGTACTTGATTGTGTGGTTCATTGTACGTTCTCACACACACACACCTGTATAAAAGTACATCTATCGTACAGCGCCATGGAATATGATGGCGCTATATAAAAAAACAATAAAAACTATGTAAGTGGTCCCCGTAGTTTTTTCATATGTGCTGCGCTGATTAACATAGAAGAAACTACAATGGACAGCACGTCAGGTGAAATAGCGTTCTAGGTATTGTCATAGTCTAGTATTGTTCACGCATCTAATATAATTGGTTACATATACAGTGGTGGTTCCGTTTTTGGAGGGACTGGAGCACACCTCCATGAGGTAAGGGGTAAAAAAATAGATTGTGTATCTTGAACCCTCCACCTCACCCACAGAAAGGTACCCTCCTGTCTTCTGTGTCCCATCGAAATACCTTGTGGTGGACTATGGCAGAAACCGAGATCTGTTATTCTCCAGTTCTCTGTGTGTTCCCTCGCATGGCCGCAGTGTGTCAGACCATGTCATATCCCCAACTCTTTGCCCTATGTTGTGGAGCAAGGCGGCAGAGATCTGTGCCAGAGGAGAAGGGACCTGCACTCCTCCTCAGGTTGCTTGGGCACAGGGCAGCAAAGAGAGGCAGATAGCACAATAGTACAACCTGAGGAGGAGTGGAGGTCCTCCTCAGGTTGTACTATTGTGCTATCTGAGGAGGACCTTGACTTCAGTATCCCATTGCTAAAGTGTGAGGCAATCCTCAATCAGACATCTTCCACTATGTATTTACTAATAGAACTATATAGTACTTCTCAAATGACATCTCTCTTTTTGTCTCTAGACCCAATACAAAAATGATCACATTCCGAAAAGGAGACAGTGTGGGTATGCGTCTGGCTGGTGGGAATGACGTGGGAATATTTATTGCCGGTGTCCAGGAGGGCAGTGCTGCCGAGCATGAGGGGTTACAAGAGGGTGATCAACTGTTGAAGGTACATTCTAGATAATAATAAAATCAGTGTATCAATTTGAAAACTGTATTTATTCCCGGAAACTAATTCCACTATTTACATTGCCACCAAACATGATTGTGAAGATGCCATAGATACTGTAATCCCTATGGTTCCCCTGCTCTTCACAGTAGTGGGCGATCTACTTAATGGGTACTCCTGCTATAGGTTGTAAAGAGATGTGTTAAAACAAATCTGAATACTCTGTAATTAGAAGAACTGCTTACTTTTAAAAGTTGAATCCAAATTTTAAAACTCCATATGGAAAATGCCCAAAGCCCAGATTTCAATTTGTGTTCAATGTAGCATGGAAAGTGGAAACTGCAAGCATTTTATGGAAGAAAAACAGAGGATATTTATTGTTGGTTTTTTATAGTGTTGTCTTTTCATCCTGTAGGTTAAGGAATGTTAATCCTGTAGAAGTGAAGCATGAATGTTGTCATTCTAGAGATGGCATTTCCCAGAGTAGTCAGAGGGGAACAGGAGTATATTTCTGATGCTAAAAGTGTAGATAATTTTAGGTCGCTCAAATGTGTAAAAAAACAACAAAAAAAACCACACTAACAGTGCTTGGGTTATAGCATTCCTTAATGTCTCTTGTAACTGGTACATCACGTGTTCTTGTCTCTAATGAATGTAGGTGAATAATCAGGACTTCCGGTGCATCGCGCGAGAAGACGCTGTTCTTTACCTACTGGACATTCCAAAAGGAGACGAAGTAACTATTCTGACCCAAAGCAAATATGATGGTAATTTTTACTTGAAACAAGCATTTTTTATATTTGTGCTTAACAAGACCCACAGTTAAGAAGTACACAAAGAGTAGTGGTTACATCCTTTATCCCCCCGCTCTTCTAGAATTTGCCACTTTGGATAAAGGGACAGCTGCTTGTGATCGGTTCTTGTGTAGCTATTATTTGTTTTATATAACACATCATATTCTGTAGCACTGTACAATGGGTAAACGGGACATGACAAGCAGTATATAACATAACAATTAGACTTACAGACACAGGAGAGGAGGGCCCTGCTCCAACGAGTTGGCACCATAACTTAACACAGAATTATTTGTACCATGATATTAAGTACGTGTGTGTGTGTATGTAATATGTGTGTGTGTATAGACGCATGCAGAAGCTCCATCTGAAGTGACAAAAAAACAAAAGTTTTAAAAATGGAGTGTTCTTAAATTGCAGAATTGGAATTCAATTCTTTTAAAATGAATTGCAGGCACTTATTGTGATTACTTATTTTTTTTTTTTGTGTTGTAAAAATAACTCTTTGAAACCGTGAACCCAGCAGTGCAATGGGAACCTTCTAGTTAGCGGAGACTGCATTCAACTTTTAAAATCCATTCGCTGATTTTTTTTTCTTTTCTTTTTTTTCTTTTTTCTCCAGTGTACAAAAACATACTTGCCTGTGGCCGGGGTGATTCATTCTTCATAAGGACCCATTTTGAATATGAAAAAGAAGCTCCCCAATTCCTTTCGTTCACAAGAGGCGAAATATTCCGAGTAGTCGATACGCTTTACGATGGGAAGCTAGGCAGCTGGCTGGCTGTAAGGATTGCCAATGAACTGGAAAAAGGAATTATTCCAAGCAAAAGCAGGTACTTCATATTTAAACGAAATGCTATATTTTTACACCTCCGTTTTTTTTCTTTCTATATGTAATACATCTTTCCATCTTTCAGGGCCGACCAGCTGGCTAGTGTCCAAAATGCCCAGAGAGGACAGGGTGGGGACAGGGCAGATTTTTGGAAGAATCGAGCCCAAAGAGCTGGGGCTAAAAAGAATGCAAAGAAAAGTCGAGATGATCTGTCTTCAATTGCAGTTGTCGGCACTAAATTTCCATCGTATGAGAGGGTGATGCTAAGAGAAGGTAGATTTTTGACTAATAGACCTGTCTTAGACATAAGTGTCTACGTGTTCATCACTTAGCTGTATGGGTTTAACCTCTGTTCTTGTTCTTGCAGCTGGATTTAAGAGGCCTGTTGTCGTGTTTGGTCCTATTGCGGATGTGGCGATGGAGAAGTTGGCGAATGACCTGCCAAATCTATATCAGGTTGCCAGTAAGTCTTTACAGTTACCAAAGCTGGAATTCATATGGTTGAACGACTGGCATTAAGCATGTTTTATCTTATCGTTTCAGAAACGGAGCCTAAGGATGCTGGAGCTGAGAAATCCAGTGGCGTGGTACGATTAAACACCGTCAGACAAATCATTGAACAGGTATATTGATTATGTACAAAGGGTGAAGTTATATTTATGCACAAGGAATGTGATGTAAAGGAAACTAGATACATAAAGTGCAACATATTCACAAAAATCCATATCTTGATAGAATAAATCACTGGTTTTCGTCATGCTAATGGAAACTTTTCTTTGTGTTCTGCGTTTCCTGTGGATACTGTGAGTTTTTAACTCGGGAAGTGTTCTAAGTAAGCGCAATACAAATTGCTTTCCCCTGCATTGATTAAAAAATAGATAATAATAAATTCTAAATATATAGATCTCTGTGTATAGGCTCTTTTTGTATTTTTACATTCACAGTTGGGTTTTACTTTATCAAATTCTCATTAAAGGGACACTACAGCTATTAAACGCTCTTTAATTGCTGCCTAGTCCCTTTAAATTTTCATGGTGCCCCCTCTTTAATATGTAATGGGGGAATGCTGCAGTATGCATCCCCCTTTGTCCCGGCAATTTACCGTGCTGGTAATGCTTCTCCCTGCACGTTATATTACATCTAGTCAGCTCTGGCTACTCAAAATCTGCGGGCAGGGGGTCTGTTCTGACCCTCATTAGCACGTACCGAAAACGCTCCAGTTGATCTCAATGCGAACACTTTCCTGTCACTGATCAATGGCAAGAATCATTCAGCCACACAGCAGCACTGCAGCTTCTACCCCAGGTAAGTGTTTTTTCCCGTATTGGGAGAATGCTTATTAAAGTACTCAGAGCATAATTTAATATTTATTCTTAAGTAGGGCTGTCGGGGACAGTAAGATGTCCTTTTAGTTTGCCAGAAAAGCCAAGCCAAAAGCTAGCTTTCAATTCCTGTATAACGGTCTGTTAAAATGGTAGTTTATGCTATATTAATGTTTTGTCTCTTTTAATTTTTATTATTCAGGATAAACACGCACTGCTGGATGTGACTCCTAAAGCTGTGGACCTTTTAAACTACACACAATGGTTCCCTATAGTTGTACTATTTGTCCCAGACAGCAAACAGGGCATTAAAACCATGAGGCAGAGATTGTGTCCGACATCTAACAAAAGCTCAAGAAAGCTGTATGACCAGGCAAATAAGCTGAAGAAGACCTGTCCTCATCTTATTACAGGTGGGCAGTGAGCAAGGTGTAAAGAAATGCAATCTTTATCTTTTCTGATTGGTCTCTTTGCTTTAGTTTGTTAGACAAGCACATTTTGTGTGGTTTTTTTGGGGGGTTTTTTTTCTTACCTTACAATACCAAGGGAATCTAGAGATCTACGTGTTATTGCTGTCCCTGGAGAAATATCATATAACGAAACCATGGAGACGCATTAAAAATTTCAACAACACTGTAATTGCTGTTGGCTAGATATCTGCAGGCAGTGGATTCATAGACAATGTTCTGTCTTTTAGTAGTAGAGCAGTAAGAAGAACACTCAGGGAAATCAAGTGCACATTAAATAGATAGCACAGACCTTTGATAGAGGAGGAAACACTCCTATTACTCCCATCCCAAGGCTTTACGGTCCTTGGCTGGTAAGATATATAAAACAGAGGGGGACGTAAGACATTGTTTGTGTTGCTGGCAGTCAATTCCGTCCAGACATTGTTCCTTCTAAGGTGTCTCACAAATGCTGTACTAGCTAAGAGGGCATCTTATGAAAAGTTTTTAGTTATTGTTTTTAGCGGAACACTTCCTAAAGTTTTCATGATTAACATTTAAAAGATTGTTTAATTTCTAAAAAGATGTCTTGCATGGCAATATTTTAATGCTCTCTATGGGAGGTTTGAACAGATGATTGGCTGCACATATGATCTGTTGTTTTTTTTTAGGATGTTGAGTGGTATCTAATGTGTTAAATTGTCATTTTCCTGCAGCCTTTATTAACTTGAATTCAACCAATGAGAGCTGGTATGGAAGTCTAAAAGATGCCGTTAAAGAGCAGCAGACACAGGCCGTCTGGGTTTCGGAAGGAAAGGTAGCTTGTCGTATTTGAGTTTCCTTCTAAATATTAAAGCAGGGCAGTGGGAATTTAGCTCTCCTTCTAATATACATTTGCATTTTTGTGGGACTTGCAGGCGGATGGAACGGATGAAGAGGAAGACAGGATGTCCTACCTTACAGCAATGGGAGCGGATTACCTGAGCTGTGATAGCCGTTTAATCAGTGACTTTGAGGACACAGATGGTGAGGGTGGAGCGTATACCGACAATGAGCTGGATGAGCCTGCTGATGATCCAATACCGGTTTCCGCCATTAGCCGATCTTCTGAACCAGTCCATCCAGAAGAGGTACAGAAGGTTCTTTAACCCCTTAACGACAATTGCCGGTCCTGGCACGACACGGAAAAGCATGTGCTTTACGACAGTTGACGTGCCAGGACCGGCACGTCTTTAAACGGGTGCAGAAAGCGATCTACTTTCGCTTTCTGCACCCAAAAAGCGTTGCTGAATGCCTCGACATCGAGGCATTCAGCAACGCCGCGATCGGCACGAAGGGGCCATCTCTGGCCCCTCCACGGGGCGTCAACATCCGCCATACTTTGTATGGCGGCGGACGCCCGTTTTAAAAGCGTTTAGGAGGCGATCAACGATCGCCTCCTAAACTTAAATGGTGTCACTGGAATGCCTCGATCAGGAGGCATCCAGCGACACCAAACACTTACCTTTCGGTGGGCTGTGACCGCTCCGGAGAGCGGTCACAGCCGCAGCTGCCGGTGATCTTCGCCATCAAGGAAGATGGCCGCCGCCCTGCAAGAGAAACAAGCAAGTTTTAAAAGCTCGCTAGACGGTCTCCAGACCATCTAGAGAACTCTGGCTCCACTTGCAGGTTGAATACAGGTACTGCATTCACCATGCAAGTCAATGGAGCCCAGCTTTCTAATCACATTGTGATTAGTAAAAAAAAAATTAAAAAATAAAATAAAATTAATAATTAGAAAAAAATAGTAAAAAAACAGTAAAATGTAAAAATCATTTCCCACTGATGTCACTATCAGGGGAACCTCCAAGTTGAAAAAAAATGTTTAAAAATTTTTTTTTAAAAAGGCAAAAAAATATAAAATATATATATAAAAAATATATTTTTGTGAGCAAGTCCTAAAATTAGCATATTAGCTTAAAACAATTCTCGCATGGAAAGAGTTAAAATACTGGCATATTAAATGCCCGTGGGGTGTCTACTTTTAAAAAAGGTATGATTTGATGGGGTAAATTGAATTGGCCAGGTTCAACAAGGTCCCAATTAACACCGGGGGAAGGATGGCCACACATCTAATTTCCAATTAGAAAAATGCACACGTACCAAATGTGGCCTTTTAGTTCCCCCAAAAAATGACAAATTCATGCATGTGGGGTATCACTGTACTCAGGAGATGTTGCTGAACACATATTGGGGTGTCGTGTGACAGCGGCATATACCAGGAGCTGTAAATTCATACATAAAGTAGGTGTGTGTGGGAAAAATACACACACAAAAATACTACTGCAAACTTTGAAACAATGCTGGTGGTAAAATGTGTGCATGCAAAGAGTTAAAATACCCTGGGGTGTCTAGTTTTCAAAAATATATGGTTTTGTTGGGCACACTGAAATGGCCCGGCTCAAAGATGTACCAAATAGGGCATGGGCAGTGGATCCCCAAATGCCAAAGTTCAACATTGAAAAATGCGCATGCCCCAAATGTGGCCCTTTTGCCCCCAAACAGCCAGGCAAAATCATTCATGTGGGGTATCACTGCGCTCAGGAGATGTTGCTGAACACATATTGGGGTGTTTTGTGATAGTGACATAAACGAGAACATTTTAATTCATACCTGAAGTAAAATGTGTGTGGCAAAACAAATGCAAAAAAATGACTACCACAAAGTTTGACAAAGACTGGTGGTAGATATGGTGCATGGAAAGAGTTAAAATACTAGCATTTGAAATACCCTGGGGTGTCTAGTTTTCAAAAATATATGGGTTTATTGGGCACACTGAAATGGCCCGGCTCAAAGATGTACCAAATAGGGCATGGGCAGTGGATCCCCAAATGCCAAAGTTCAACATTGAAAAATGCGCATGCCCCAAATGTGGCCCTTTTGCCCCCAAACAGCCAGGCAAAATCATTCATGTGGGGTATCACTGCGCTCAGGAGATGTTGCTGAACACATATTGGGGTGTTTTGTGATAGTGACATAAACGAGAACATTTTAATTCATACCTGAAGTAAAATGTGTGTGGCAAAACAAATGCAAAAAAATGACTACCACAAAGTTTGACAAAGACTGGTGGTAGATATGGTGCATGGAAAGAGTTAAAATACTAGCATTTGAAATACCCTGGGGTGTCTAGTTTTCAAAAATATATGACTTGATGGGGTAAATTGCATTGGCCGGGTTCAAAGATACCCGACATGGCACATGGGGGGAAGAATTACCAGATTTGGAAAAAATGGCTTTGAAATAGCAAAACGCTACCTGTACTTATTGCCCCATAATGGGTAGAAAAAAGCAAAAAAACATAAAAACATTGGGTATTTCTAAACTCAGGACAAATAGTAGAATCTATTTAGCAGGTTTTTTCATTACCTTTTATAGATGAGTAAAAGATTTTTCAACTAAAAGTTAGAAACAGTCATTTTTTTCTAAGTTTTTCACCATATTTTATACTTTTTTTAGTAGTAAATAATAAGATACAATCAAAGCAATGTCATCTAAAGAAAGCCCTTCTTGTCCTGAAAAAAACAATATCTAATGTGTGTGGGTTCAGTAAACGGGAAAGAAGAAAATTACAGCTAAACACGAGCAGTGCAGAAATGTTAAAAAGGCCATTGTCACGAAGGGTACAAAAAGTAAAATCAGCCTTTGTCACGAAGGGGTTAAACAGAGATCCCAAACGTGCCTGATGGCCGACCCCACTACGGAATTTTTTTCTGTAGGGATTGCTTCGTTTATGGCTCTACACTGGTGATAAGTAACTGCCACTCTGAGCCTGGTACATACCTCCTACATAGCTGGTACACGGCTGGTTTAATTTACTTCTGAATATTTACCTTGTTGCAACTGTATTATTTTAAAATACCGGTAGTTGTATCATGTCCCAACAATTTACACGGTCCACACAAGCTGATGTTGAACTGATAACGGTAAAGAAGGTTCTGCTTACAATCTGAAGGCATATCACACAGGTTACAGACAAATCGTGGATGTCATATCTATTGCAGTGTGATCAACATTTGGCATTGTTTCAGAAACATGTTCTTTGGTCTTTCCAGTCTATAATAAAGCCGGTCCCAGAGGCTAGAGGTCAGATGAGGAAAGCTGGCAGCAGAGAGGTCCTACGAGAGCCCAGTCCACCACCATCGTTTAAACCTGAACCACCAAAGGTATGTGTAGAAATGCTATTAAATGTCCCCTATGATTTAAAAATGTAATGTTTCCACTGAGCACTGTGCCCTCTCGGAGTTATTTCGCATCCATCTCTTCCCATTCTTATTCTCACTCGTAGTCATTAAACTGTTTCCTTTACAAGGTTCACTCCGTGATCCTACCTGTGCAGTCTGTAGTTATACAATAATGCACACTGTTTATATGGTATATGTAAATGATCATATTTACTGACGGTGTACGGTCAGTAGTATCTGGAATGAACTGGATTGGAGGTGCTGGGGTTTGTGTATTATTGGTGCTGCTTTTGATTCATGTGTGTATTCCTTACAGACCAAGCCACAAGGCATGGATGAAATATACGACTCTCCTCGCAGCTACGATGCCAAGAGAAGTAGCTCCAGTGTAGCGAGCAGTGAAGCATCGGCAGGGGCGATCAAGGCAGTCCCACCTCCTACTGCTGCCAAGCCCGCGTTGGCCACAAAGCCCATCCTGAAGCCATCAATACCTGTAAACCCATCTCCACCAGAAGAGCAGAATGATGATGAGACGAATGCCCCCAAGTCGGTTTTGGGCAAAGTGAAAATATTTGAGAAAATGGACCACAGCGCAAGAGCGCAGAGGTTACAAGAGCTGCACGAGGCACAAAACGCAAGGGTAAGAATACATATGTATGGTACTATGGGGGGGGGGGGGGTCACAGCCACCCTAAAACTTGGTCATGTTGTTGCTGATTTCCAGTTCTGATATGTGAGCAGTAAGAACAAGAGGGGGAGTTGTAAATAATATTAGGGTTTTTTTTTTTCCTCCTTATAAGCAACCTCCCCAGTAATTGAGTTATTAAACCATGAGGCATATTTTCAGACCATCTAGGTTAGCAAGAAAAGTGACTTTTTTGTTTTTAATATAGCTTGAGCTGGCCCAGAAGCTACCAGACATTTATGCTGTACCAATAAAGCCACAGAAGAATGAACAGAACCGACCCCAGCCAACAAGGTACTTTTTTTTTTCTTCTTCATGGGAATTATTTAATCACAGTAGCATACCCCCGACATTTCAGGTGTCCAAATCAGATAACACCTGTGTTGGGGGGGGGGGTGTATATGTGGCCACCCACACACACTACCTGAATGCCCTCTTACGCAGCACAAGGGGGCAGCAATGGAGGTATATTATTTTGTGTTTTCATTCCCTTTTCTTTCTTAGTTCTCGTGCTCCAGAGCCTCAGAAACCACCTTCTTGGTCGTACTTGGAGAAAAGAGAAAGTTATGGAAGTGATAATGAGGAAGAGGAGTATCGACGTCAGCTGGCTGATCAGTCAAAGCGTGGGTTTTACGCACAACCTTCGAAATACAGAGACACGGAGCTGTGAGCTTCTGCACAAGACACTGTTTAATGCTACTGCGATCTAATAATGTACAGGTTTTTTTACGGTGAATATAGACTTTGTGTAACCTACTGTAGCTGAGGATGTACTTCTGTGTTGTTACTATGCCGAACTGGAAAGTCAGACTTATCAGGAAGGTACGATGGCTGTTATGTGCACAGGATAAGGCTTGCTACTGGAAAGTTCATCAAATGTTGTGCTTTTCTGTTAAATGTTTGTGTTGCTTTGGATTCCCTATATTGAATTCACAACCCAAACTTGTCGGGTTATTAGTGGCACAGAGACTCCATGCGTTACAACTACATTCCAGAACAAAGTGTTTTACAAAGTGCCTTTGTGCAAAAAATGTTTTACTCACACCGAAAACGCATATGGCAGTTCCCATCAGGAGAATTTATTCCAAAATATGACTGACCACGGCAGTGGATTGATTTCCCCCCCCCCCCAACTCATGTTAAAAATTTCTTTTTTGCATAATGTGTATTTCACAGATAAAAGCCACCAAATTAGAATCCGTTCAGTATTTTAGTATCTGAGACTACTTTGGAAAATCTGGAATAGGCAACACTTGGATGGTGGTGGATCTTAACACCCTCCAAATCATCTAATCATTGAACGGCTGTGAGACAGCTCCTCATGGCTGTTGCAAAGACAAGCTTGTAAAGATGTGCTCGTTCGATATTGAATGGGTTTATTACGGTTAATAATAAACTGAAGAAGAAAAAAACATGACTGATTGTTGTATTTTTTATTTGCAACCCCATTAAACTATTACCGGTTATGGTTGTCCCAAAAACATCAAAAATCTGGTAGTAACTTGAAATGGGAAGAGCTTTGATTTAACAGTATTAACTCCTTCGCAACCATAGGGCATATTATTGTGACCTATAAAACCTGGTCTAGATGACAAAGGACATATTAAGTCCTATAGACGTTTCTCCCGGCGGTACATGAGAGAGTGGACTGGCATTAGACAGTCTGGGGTCTCCCCTGTCAGCAGGAGCCTATCCAAACGTGAGCACCAGTTACACCAAAATAACATAAAATGTATTTTAAAGATATTAGAACTGAATATACAGACTACAGGGATGTCACATGACATCGTAATGAGCACCATCCGGTTCCAAGAGAGATCCCTGAGGTCTCTAAATACTTCAAAGGAATCTCCAATCAAAAAAAAGTGTCAAAAGAAAATGTATAATAAAATATTTATATCCCTCCCATTAGAAACATACATAAAAACTCAATTTCAAAGTTCAAAAATAGTGGAGCATTTTGCTGAACGTAAACATTTATTTTATGGAATATACAAACTTTAAACAATATATCGGTGATATTGAATGTGTATAGATTAAACAATGCTGCTCAGCCTAGTATGAAAGTGCTGCTTTTGAATATATATATTAGTATCCATTTTTTAAATTTCCATTCTAACCCAAGAGAAGGTTGAGTCTTTTGTTTATTGATTCCTTTTGATTAGGCCAATGTACAAAAAGATCCAAAATCACAACTTCCATCTGAAGAAGAAACCTTAAAGGCCATGAAAGCTGCTTTTTTTTTTTTTTTTTTTTTTTTTTTTTTTTGTCGTCCAATCAAAAGGATCAACTTTGACTAAATACCCATTTGAATAGCAAAAAAGTTCTACTTTCTCATTTGAAACATAATTTTGCATGTTTACTTTTTTTCCTCAAACCATTGCACTATTCTATGCTGTTCTGTTGCCACACACCTGCTTTGTTTGCTCCTCTCTCCCCCATATCCCTGTTACACATTGTTTGTGAATAAGTTATTCATAAATACCTGATCATAATAATGGTGTGGCTAATTGAGAATACACCACCTGCTGGTGCAGAAACTAATCTCAAGATTTATCTTATTAAGGGTTGGCTACGGAACAAGCAGTTTAATCCCTTTACTTCTGGAGAAGTGCCAGGTATGTAATGCCCAAGTGGGCTAATTGGATCTGGGACGTACCTGGTATGTCATGCAAAAAAAAAATGCACCTATGTCGCCACAATCATGGTGATCTCAGGGGCCCTGCTGCTGCTGTCTGGGCAGACAAGCACAGCCCCCCCCTGAGCCATTGATCGCTCCTACAGGCAGGGCCGGCCCAAGGCAAAATGCCGCCTGGGGCGAATTTTAAAATGCCGCCCCCCCCCCCCTTTATCTACCCTTCCTCTTCCCCCCCCCCCCCCCTGTACTTACCTTTCAGCAGTCCTGCGGCGAGTCTCCCTGTTCGGTCTCGGTGCCGGCTTGTAATGCTGAGCGCCGGAAATCTTCTGGCACTCAGCATTACAAGCCGGCACCGAGACCGAACAGGGAGACTCGCCGCAGAGGAGAGAGAGAGGGGCGCCGTACTGACAGCTTGGTAAGCGAAAACCACTCGGCGCCCCTTTCTCTCTTTCGCTTTAAAAAAAAAAAAAAAAAAAAAAAAGGGCTTGGGGCGGCAAAGTGCCGCCCCTTCAAAAGTGCCGCCTGGAGCGGTTGCCCCACTTGGCTCCATTGTCGGGCCGGCCCTGCCTACAGGAGTGATGCCACAGCCTCAACGACGAATCGCAGATAAACCAGCAATAACATTCCCAGCTGCCACAGGCAGCTTAAGGGAAGGGGGCTGCTTGTTGCTTTGTGTTGGGGACCTTCCACAACATTTCGCTGCTTGCCTGATCGCTCCATGAAAGCGACAGTGCAGTGTTAATGTCGTGATTGTGGCGTTTTAGGGGTCAATACCCGTTTTATACTGGGCATTGCTGCTGCAGGCGATTGTGTCCCTGCTGGCAGAGGCAGCTTCAGGGACAGGGATTATTATTATTATCTTTTATTTATATAGCGCCAACAATTTACACAGTGCTTAATACAATACATATATTCAAGGGGTATGACAAGATGAGAATTGACAGACTAAGACAACCAGATACATTAGGTGGAGAGAGCCCTGCTCGCAAGCTTACAATCTTGAGGGAATAGGGTGAGGACAACCCTAAGGCACAGAGAAAGGGTTAGAGGCAGTGTGGGATTGTATCAATGACAAGGAGGTTCTAGCCGCTAAGATGGTGCGGCTTCTCTGAAGAAGTGAATTTTGAGATGTTTCTTGAATGTTGGGAGGGAGGGTGAATGCTGAAGGTTCGGTGGAAGTAGATTCCAGAGATATGGGGCAGCCCGAGTGAAATCTTGTAGACGGGAAAAGGAAGAGGTGATAAGTGAGGAGGAGAGCCTTAGCCCATGGGAAGAACGTAGGGATCGAGTAGGAGAGGACTCAAATATGCAGAAAAGTATTCTGGCCAAGGCCAAATAGCCCATGGGTGGCGGTGGCAGCAGTTGCTGCCTTGGGTAATCAGGCCCCCCAGTGTGCCACCGCTCAAAGGGCTGATCACAAGGGAGATCTCTGATCTGCCCAAGCGCACCATTTACACACAGTATTTAAAAGGTCTCTGTGTACCTTAACTCACAAAGTGTGAGGATATGCTGATACTCCACAGAGAAGATGGCGCCCATGAAGAGGACGGATGGGGGAGCTACCTGGGTTAGGCTTAGGGCAGAGCCTCAAGGTAAATAAGTCACTGGCAATATGCATTAAAATGATCCCCAAATGATACTATATATAACAGCTAAACCAACCAGCAAATTCTAACTCAGGAGCAGTGAGAAATGTCATATGGTATGTTTCCGTGACCCAAGTGATCATTCTTTACAAACAACCCCCTGCCTGGGCTGTCACTCTGCGCTGCAGGCCACATAACAGACAGCTTCCTGCAGCTTCTCCCACAAACAGGGCAAACAGATCAGATTTGCATTTGTGCTACAGAATTATCTGCATTAAAGCTACACATATATATATATATATACACACACACACACACACACATATATATACACACTGAGTTGCCATAACATTCAGAGCTCTAACAAGGTACCTCATTACTAAATTATAAGTGGTACTCTGAATTTTCTTCTGATATTTTATGTAACTTGAAATCAATTATTGTGAAGTGAGATGTGATATGTTGGGAAACATTTAGTAAGAAACATACACTAAAAAAATTTGATGTTTGCATGTATTTATGCTTCACATATTACTATAAGTGGTTATATCACCATAGCAACAAGTGGAATGGTCCAATCAGCAGGAATACTTAATGGAATTGGTTGCGGTGGTGAAAAGCCAATTACTTTAATGCTCTGCAAAATAATACCTTTTTATTTGTTCTTAAAGGGACAGTATTATGTCCCGTACTGACCCACCAAGGAAGAACGCATATTAATGTGCTTAGTAAACGTTTTCTATACTTTGCACACAAAAACATAGAACAAGTACTTACCTTCCTTAAGGCACTGCAGCACACTAACCTCCTCCCTGTATTCCACGCTCCACCGGCATAAAAATACATACAATATAAATTAGAGAGTGGTTTCTGGATCTCATTAGACACCATGGAACTCTCGCACAAGCCAGTGGTGGAGCTAACTGGTCGTGCCAAACGTGTGTCCTTCAAGCTGCAGGGGATGGGAAAGAATGCAAATGAAGAAGAGGGATCCAAGTGAATCTCCTAAGTCATTTGCATGGGAAAAATGTTTAATTTAAAGGGGTCATAGTTGCAATGTCCCTTTAACACAGGCTGAGGCTTTCACGCTAGCTCTCTACATAGACTAGGTTAGTCAGTACTGCGGAATTCAAATGCCATTCTAAAAAAAAATCAATGTTCCCCTTTGACACATCAGTTTCCGTAGTTGTGTAATACAATAAGACGATAGCCTTTCTCTTTATGTGTTGTAGTTTGAAAACTCCTGCTGATGATATGAAAGCAGCGATCAGTTTACATACATCTGTATCAGAATCACTTTTTAATGTTCTATTATTGTAAATGCATTTCCCTAGAGACTTGAGACATCATGTTTTGTGGCACCAACAAAACAATGAATATCATTCCTCACTTCATTCAGGGCTGCAAAGTCATCAACTGCCTCCTATAGCACAAAGCACTGCAGTTTATTGAAAAGACCTGACTCAGCCGGACATATCATCAGACCTTGACCCATTAGTGACTAGTCCTTTAGTCACCGCAAAGGGTAATATCCTACAACATAAATGAAGGGGATCTTTATTTAAAGTGAAAACTAGCAGGCTTATTATAAACAATCACACACACATGCACATAGACAGATTTCCAGCATGCCATGCTGACAGTTCATTCAGTAAAACATTGATACTACAAGCTTGACGCGATGATGCGAGCTACACTACAAAGTAGTGTTTGTTGGTGAAATTCTTCTTTGTTCTTCAGACAGGAACAATGATGCATGTTCCCTATAAAAAAGGTGGATGGAAACTTCTCTTTAAGTATCCCTTATGGTATTGAACCCTAAGCATCTTTAGGCTCATCATACCCACCCCTTGTTTTTGTTAGTTTGCATATTTGTAGATACAGTCCTCAATACAACTGCTTCAAAAAGGGGCACAATGTTTGTAACCACCTGGCACACAAATCAACGTTTCTCAACCTTTCTTTCTTTCAAGCCAAGACTTCCTATTCTGTCGTACCCTGGCCAAGTTTGTCAGGCGCTATGATCCAGATGCAGGATTTTGTGTTATTATAATGGGAGCATATAAGATGCTTTGTGACCAAAGTGTGAAGGAGTAAGAACTTAAAGTCAGGGCTGTCTTTGTACCTGGTGGGTACCAGAGCAAGACCCCCACATACCTGACCTCCCAGCCACAATCCATTCCATTCATCTAATCAAGATCTTTGGCTTCCTGGTCCACTCGAGAAGGGTATGCTGTAGCACAGCAATGTAAAATACGCCTTTTTACTTTGTATTGTACAAGTAGTTATGCTATCCAGAGCTGTTAGAACAACAGCTTTTTCGTGGTTGAAATTCTTTGATACCCTAAAGAATGCTCTGGTGTGGTGATCTGAACATAATGTGCACAAACACATCCAAGTTAGGCCATTAAATTGATAGGGCTGTGACATGTTTCCTTCTGGCTTTTCAACAAAGCTGGGAGAAGGAACCTTTTTCTGTCTGTGTGTCCTGCCAAGTGTTGGCCTGGCAAGTGTGCCCAGATCTGTGATTTAATCCTGACTACTGGAAAACCAAACATCAAGGTGGATAAATATATTATTCTTAGAAATAGTTGTATATATTTACAAAATCCAAGGGAAGGTTAGACACTAGTTTCTGTTTAATAGTGCACATTTAGCTATTTGCACCAGGAAGAGGGTTGCCACCTTTTCCTGAAAAATGGACCCAGTTGTGGGTTGGTGAGAGTGGAGCTACAAAAGGGCCACAAAGGGTGGAGCCATAATGCAGTACATTAGAAGTAGTGAAAGTTTACCTATAAGACTGGAGCACCGTCTGACCACCTGTGACACTCACACTTGTAGAGACTGAGGCAGAGCCCACGCTTCCTTCCTTTGACATTGATGGCACACATGCGCACAGCGCACCACCCGAATATGCATTCGCATATCCTGCCATCTTGCCGATCCCCAAGGCTGCCATCGGTAATTTTCGGGCACCTTACCATATATATGGTATGGGCCCCCATACCCACATGACCCCCCACTCAGCACTACTAGCTGTACCCATGTTTTTGGGTACAAAGGCATGGTGCCAGTACATGTTTGAGGAGAGGATAATGCATGGGTCATAAAATCATGGCGCACCATTAATTTAATAAAAGCATGGTGGGGGGGTAGACCTTTCCGATCAATGTCTACAGCCATATGTAACCCCAAAACACAGCATAAAAAATGTTGCTATCTACGTGACCCTTTTTGCCATGTTCAATATGTACGTACAGTACAAAATATTTGTAACTGGAAGGAGATATACTTTAGTTAAAATCTTTGCGTAGTATACTCCAAATTTGCTAGTGAAAATGCCCTGTCCTGCTGGTATTTTCCATGCATAATCCCCACCACCGGTGTCAAAAAAACCACAAACATGGTGCAAATCTACTATAAAAAAAGTATTAGGAGGGACTCTTGGTGCCACTGCCCTCGCTGCCAGGACTCTGCTTTGGTATGATACTCCATAAAACAATTATCAATGTAGAGTATTAGATTGTTTTATTTTATATATTGTTCTTCTTTTGCATTAATAGTTGGGGTGAGTTACAGAGGCAAATTTGGGGGTATTTTGTATTGGCACATAGCCTGCATAAAAAAATACAAATCAAATATCAATAGGCTTGTGCCTTGGAAATTCCAAAAATGTAAGAAGCCTGCATGTGGGGTATTTTCATAATCTGGTGATGAATCTGAACAAGTTTGGCTGGATTTCTCTATTTCTCTCCCATAACAGACAATGTGCAAAAAGTTATAAGCGACACGGAAGTGTGGGTGAAAAAAAACACAGAAATATAAACATGTACTAATTATATATATGTGTATATATATATATATATATATATATTAGACTTGGGCACCAGGGGGCTCTTCGTGTTCGTCTTCGTGCTCGTCTTCGGCAAAAAAAAAACTTCGTATTCCGCGAATATTCGCCTGGTCCCGTCTTCTCTTCGGGCGAATATTCGCGGACATTCTTCGTGTTCGGGTTTTCTTAGTTTTCCCCGGTTAAGGGGTTAAAACGGGGTTAAAGCCGCTCTGGCGCCAGGAGTTTAAATGTCCGTATGAGCAACTCTATTGGTCGTCAGCAGGGCGTCTGCCATTGGTTGATGGCAGACGAGCCCCCTGCTGGCGACCAATAGGGTCGCTCGTACAGACTGTTAAACTCCTGGTGCCGTAATTGTCCGGCAGATCCCGCTGGTCTCCCTGTTCTATCATTTATTAACTGATAGAACAGGGAGACCAGTGGGATCTGCCGGGTAAGTTGCAGCATTGGGATTTTAAAAGTCTGTACGAGCGACTCTGTTGGTCGCTCGTACAGACTTTTAGGGTCCTGGTGCTGTAACTTACCCGGCACATCCCACTGGTCTCCCTCCCTGTTTAATTAATTAAATGTCCGTACGAGCGAACAATAAAGTCGCTCGTACGGACATTTAAATAATTGAACAGGGAGGGAGACCAGTGGCATCGGCAGGGTAAGTTGCAGCATTGGGGTTTTAAAACCCCAATGCTGCAACTTACCCTGCCGATGCCACTGGTCTCCCTCCCTGTACAATTAGTTAGTATGTGCCGGGTTAAATGTCCGTACGAGCGACCACTCGTACGGACATTTAACTAATTGAACAGGGAGGGAGATCAGTGGCATCGGTAGGGTAAGTTGCAGCATTGGGGTTTTAAAACCTCAATGCTGAAACTTACCTGGCAGATCCCACTGGTCTCCCTCCCTGTTCAATTAGTTAGGGGTTAACTTTGTTTTTTAAAGGGATAAGGGGCCGTGCAAGTGAGCCTATTGGTCGCTTGCACGGCCCTTTAACCTATGGATTTCTGCTCCCGTTAACCAATTGGTTGATGCCAGAAGAGGTCCCTGTAGGCAACCAATAAGCTCATTCGCACTGCCCTGTAACCCGTGACGGCGAACCTGCGGATTTCCACTTCCGGGAACTGCCGCGAAGCCGCGAAGACAAGGTAAGTTAGAAGAGGGGGGGAGAATGGTAGACGAAGACGAAGACAATCACGAAGATCTTCGTGGTGTGTGTCTTCGTCTTCGCCTACGTTTTACCGCCTCCGTCTTCTCTTCGGCGTGTCTTCGGAACGAACACGAAAGCGCACTCTTCGTGTTCGTTTCCATGTTCGCCCGAAGACGAATGCACAAGTCTAATATATATATATATAGTCCCCGTTCTAAACCGCCACAGGCCCTATGTTGTGAAAGCCATGTGATCCATTAGAACATACTGATCATTTAGCAACTTTAACTCCTCAAGTCCATTAGTGACATCTATGGCCTGGAATGAATGGCCAGGAATGAAGATTAGATAGATAGATAGAGAGATAGATAGAGAGATAGATAGAAATTTCCCTCTTAAAGGGAAAACCTGCCATAATATTAAATCCTTGTTATCTTCCTATGGCTGTCATGTATATTTATGTAACAGTTGTTACAAATAGTAACGTTATAATTTATTTATATCTTTCATGTGACTACTTATCTACCCATGATCCAGACTTTGGGGCTACTAAGTTTGGGGACTTAGTAGCCCCATTGTGAGTGTGTGAGACAGCTATGGGTATGTAGGACAGGGGCACAGGGGCCTTGTCTTCAGCTTTGTACTTGGCCCAAAGGTTTTTGGTGGCGGCCCTGGTACAGCCACTTTAGGATGAAGCTTGGCTTCTCTGCAAGGTTCATAAAACATAGGCTCTAGCAGTAATTATATAGACTGACATTGTTATTTATAGGTTTTAAAGGAAATACATATTCAACACAAGCTATGCTCCTTTGTAATTCTAGCCAAAATTACATTATGTACATTATGATGGCCGGATGTCTTTAACCAAGAACGCATCATGCAGGGCAGCAATGGCTTCAATTTGATCTGTCACTTTTCCCAAATCCTACATCGTATAGTTAGTAGCTATTTCCAGTGGCGTCGGCAGGGGGGGGCCAGAGGGGGCCATGGCCCCCCCTACATCATGCTGTGCCCCCCGGTGTGCCCCCCCAATTGAAACGCCGGCTTTTTTTTTTTTTTAATAGACCCGGAGGAGAGAGTGAGAGGCGCCGAGCGGTTGCTGAGGAATAAGTTCTCAGCAACCGTTCGGCGCCTCTCACTCTTCTCCGCGACCGCGAGGCCTCTTCCTGGTTCGCAGTGCCGGCATTTCAAGCCGAGCGCCGGTATATGTCGTCATATCCGGCGCCCAGCAGTGAAGCCGGCAGAACCAGGGATACAGAGACCTCGCGATCTCACCGCTGGACAAGCCCAAGGTAAGTGAACTTCAAAGGGGGGGTTAGAAAGTTAGGAGGGGGTTAGAGAGTCAGAAGAGGTAGATAGGAAGTGAGAAGGGGTAGATAAGGATAGATTGGGAGGGAGAGGGGGGTAGATGGCATAGACTGGGAGGGAGAGGGGATAGATTGGGAGGGAGAGGGGGGTAGATGGGATAGATTGGGAGGGAGAGGGGTAGATTGGGAGGGAGATGGGGGTGGATGGGATACATTGGGAGGGAGAGGGGATAGTTAGGATTGATTGGGAGGGAGAGGGGGTAGATAGGATAGATTGGGAGGGAGAGGGGGGTACATAGGATAGATTGGGAGGGAGAGGGGGGTACATAGGATAGATTGGGAGGCAGATGTGGTAGATAGAGAGGCAGTTGTGGTAGATAGGATAGATTGGGAGGGAGAGGGGGTAGATAGGATAGATTGGGAGGGAGAGGTCTTTATGGGACAAAAACGGCGTACGTTCAGCTGTTTGGGGACAAAGTTGCCATAATGTGTAACTTAGGTGCTGGTCAGGTTCTATGTGGGCAGTGTGGACACCAGGGCTGGCTTTGGGGTGTGTGACCAGTGATCTATGCCTGTAATTTAGGGGGGTTTATCTATACCTTTAATGCAGAGTTTATATGTAATTTCCAATTGATTTATATCTGCAAAGCTGGGTTTTGTGTCATTCTGTTCATCTGTATCGCCTATATTTCCATACATTATTAATGTTTACCTGCAAATATAGGATTTGCATGTCTTATTCAGTTGATCAATACCTGGAGTGCTGTTTCCATGTGTTGATTATTTGATCTAAACCTTCGGTGCTGAGTGTACATGTGATTTCCAGTATATATATACCTGCAATGCTGGGTTTGTGTGTTCTGTTGGTTTATACCTGCAATGCTATGTTTCCATACATTATTTATGTATACCTGCAAATACAAGTTTTTTTTTAATCTCATTCAGTTGCATGTGCTGTTTCCATGTGTTGTTTATTTGATCTATACCTGAACTACAGGGTGTAAGTAAAAGAGCGCTATGGTTTAGTGAATGAGGGGACAAAGGGACTCTGGGGATGATTACAGGGGAGAGGACCTCTCAATGTCACGGTGCAGTCAGAAGGAGGGAACACTGCACTGACTCTCACTGTCTTCCCCTGATCTGCAGTCAGTGTGGCAAATATATTGGCAGCAGGGGCTAATATTAATATATATTGGCTGCAGGGGCTAATATTAATATATATCGGAAGCTGGGACTAATGTTTATATATATCGGCTGCAGGGCCTATTATCAATAAATATTGGCTGCAGGGGCTAATATTTATATATATTGGCTGCAGGGACTAATAATATATATCGGCAGTAGGGGCTAATATTAATATATGTTGGCAGCAGGGTATAATTTCTATGTATATCGGCAGCAGGGTATAATATAAGTATGTATCCGCAGCAGGGGCTAATATTAATATATATCCGCAGCAGGGGTTAATATTAATATATATCTGCAGCAGGGTCTAATATTTCTATATATCTGCAGCAGGGTCTAATATTTATATATATTGTCAGCAGGGGCTAATATTAAATAATGAAAAATAACTGTCACTTTAGCTGTTATTTTGAAATCATATTTTAATCACAGTCTTTACTTCAAAGAGATAAATACATATTATGTAGTTAAAAATGCACGTCTAACGTGTGTGTGTGTGTATATATATATATATATATATATATAGTGTATATGTACCGTTTTATAATTGGCCCCCCTACTTTGGTCCCTGGCCCCCCATGTGCCCCCCCTAAATATGAAACCTGGAGACGCCACTGGCTATTTCCTCAGATCTGTATAATTATTCCTCCCATCTCTCCCCCAGCACAGTCTTTAGCTGTACCTGAGTAGAGGTCTGTTGGATATGATGTGACATGATGGCTCTCTCCAACAGTATGGAGTCCACAGGACACGAGGACAGGACTGTGTCGGTGGGACATAATGGTTGTTGACTGAGCCCAAGAGACAGCTGCCTTGGCAAATACACTAATTCTCAAACAAAAAGGGCAAGCCCTGGGCAGTTTTAATTAATGATGTTATGCAAAAATGTTGGCAGCAACATCTCCCCTATAAGTGCCCTGCAGTATACATGACTCTTTTGTAGCTCTAGCCTTGCCTTTAGTCCCTCTAATTTGAAAGAAAAAAAATTACAGCTCAAGGTAACTCTACAGAAAGTCTGTTTAAAATATATCTTAAGATGTAAGTGAAACGCTTAAAACCAAACAGATGTTTCTGCTCCTTAATGCTGGGACTACTTTTATAATCATGGACCAGGTGCTACATTCTGTGTAACTTTAAATACGGTATATTTCCACATGCCTTTTATAGCTATTTCGGAGGATCTTTTGTTGGGTGCCATAGCCAGATGTCCCCTTTAACTAGGAATACTTATAAAAAAGCCACATGCTGGCATCCAATTATTTTAAAGTAGGACACACTTTCCATCGTCCTTACCTGTTACAAAATCCTAGGAGTGAAAACAGATCACCTGTAGATTTAATCTACTCAGATACTCACATTTCAATTCATCAATGTCAGACATTTAAAAAATGCTAGCAAGGGACATGGCACCTTTTTTATTTCCCTGCAAGGAAATTAGGCATTACTTTGGATGGAATTACAATATATATATATATATATATATATATATATATATATATATATATATATATATATAATATTTAGATACACTGATATGTGTCAGATGCTAAAATAAGTTGAATTCATTATCTGTTTCAGTTAATGCCAAAGCAGTGTTGCCAGCAGACATTTTCGGGCCCAGTATCAAGCAGGCTCCTACCCCCCATAGAGCTATTACTCGGTGCGCCCCCTTTTGGCAGCTCTGTGATATGTATATATATATATATATATATATATATATATATATACAGGTGTACCTAAAAAAGTGGCCAGTGAGTGTATATATATATATATATATATATATATATACTCACTGGCCACTTTATTAGGTACACCTGTCCAATTGCTTGTTAACACAAATAGCTAATCAGCCAATCACATGGCAGCAACTCAATGTATTTAGGCATATAGACGTGGTCAATACTACTTGCTGAAGTTCAAACCGAGCATCAGAATGGGGAAGAAAGGGGATTTAAGTGACTTTGGCATGTTTGTTTGTGCCAGACAGGCTGGTTTGAGTTTTTCAAAAACTGCTGATCTACTGGGATTTTCATGCATAACCATCTCTAGGGTTTACTGAGAATGGTCCGAAAAAGAAAAAATATCCAGTGAGCGGCAGAGGTCAGAGGAAAATAATACAAGCCTTGTACCCACAGTTCTGGCTGCTGGTGGTGGTGTAATGGCGTGGGGGCCATTTTCTTGGCACACTTTAGGCCCCTTAGTACCAATTGAGCATCGTTTAAACGCTACAGCCTACCTGAGTATTGCTGCTGGCCATGTCCATCCATGTCCATGACCACAATGTACCCATCTTCTGATGGCTACTTCCAGCAGGATAATGCACCATGGTACAAAGCTCACATCATCTGAAATGGGTTTCTTGAACATGACAATGAGATCACTGTACTCCAATGGCCTCCACAGTCACCAAAAGTCACCTTTGGGATGTGGTGGAAGGAGAGATTAACATCATGGACATGCAGCCGACAAATCTGCAGCAACTGTGTGATGCCATAATGTCTATATGGACCAAAATCTCTAAGGAATGTTTCCAGCACCTTGTAGAAAGTACGCCACGAAGAATGAAGGCAGTTCTGAAGGAAAAAGGGGGTCCAACCTGGTCCTGGTACTAGCAAGGTGTACCTAATAAAGTGGCCAGTGAGTGTGTGTGTGTGTGTGTGTGTATATATATATATATATATATATATATATATGTTGTTTTTTTAGGTAAGCCTCTTAGATATGTCACAGAGCTCTGAAAATGAATGTGGAGAGTACATCATGTCGCCAAATTAAAAAACAAAAATATGATAAACACTTAGACACACCTGAGTAATACCTATATCCTGGACTGTTAGGTGTGCCTTGCAATAGGGTCCCTTTAAAACTACCTGTGAAGGGTTACAGTTTGGGGGGACATCACACTTTTCTCATGGCAACCCACGTCATGAGACATCAGCAATCCGTAAGAAATGGCAACCAAATGGCTAGTGTGATGACTGGTACCTGTGTTCCAAACAAAAACATCCCTGGTCATTGGTAACCTTTCACAAAAATCAATGTACAGAGAGGCGTAAGAAGCAGGAGGATGGAGATGATTACCCATCTCCAGAAAGATATTGACACATTGGAGAGAGTCCATGGGACTGCAGAGTAAATCTTATCAGGGAAGACTGAGGGATCCCAATATGTATAACTTGGGAAAAAGAAGAGAGAAGGGAGATGTGATAGAAACATTTAAATACCTAAAAGGATTTAATGAAGTACAGGAGGGAAGATAATTTCATAGGAGGATAAATGTTAGAACAAGGGGCCATAATCTAAAACTTGAGGATCAACGGTTTAGAGGTAACGTTTTTAAAGGGTCAAGACCCCACTCCCGCGACCTGTAGAACCAGTGCTTCACCCCGTGTTCCTTGGGTCAAACCCTGAGAGTTCCCAGGTATGACAATAAAGGAATGCATTGTATAGGCATAACACTATCCTGAATCTCAGGCCAATTAATGTCTTTATGAGTCTTTACATCAAGAAGAACGGGCCAAATGGTTCTTATCCCCCATCATTTATTTATTTATTTTCTGTCTCCACACAGATCGTCACTTTAAGCTCTCTTGAAATTTCAGAAATAGGACAACTGTATTGTTTGCGTGCCCCACGGTCAACCTGTTTTAAGCTGACCTCGTGTCTCAATGTATCCGGTAGGAGAAATAAAGTCAAGCAGGGTCAGGCTTTCTTCTATTAACTTGCCAAAGGGAGGTAATGCGTTCTAACCCTCAAGGGGATTTTAGGAAAAAGTAGAAATCACAGCTTTTGTTGGGTAAAGTGTCATAAAAGCATAGATTTCCAGGTTCTATTATTAGGATATGTAAGTGTAAGGGGAATGGGAGGGGGGAGTGAGTGCTGCTTCTCAAACACCCACCCAGTTTGTCCCACTGCCAAAAATGTGAAAGTGAAACGCTGCTCAGCCTGTGCCTGCAGCTCCCTCCCTGCTAATCACTGGAGTTATTTTAAAACTTCCAGCTCGGATAACCCCTTGGAAACAACACTTTTTTGCAGACAGGGAAAGGGGGTGGGGATCGGACAGAAAGAAAGAGACAAGAACCACATGGAAGGAAAAACACTTGAGGAAGTCAAGGTTGCAGAGAAGATCCCGAGGAGGCAGGGGACGGTGGGAAGAGGAGGGCACCAGAGGAGCCTGGGGGTCAAAGAGGTGAAGATGTTTGAGTACAATGCACGGGGCTGGCAGGTCGAGGGGGTACTGCGCTGTGCATTATCTGCCTGATCGGGTTTCTCCTTCCATCCCTGGTGTTGCTGCTCTCCCCCCTCCCCAGTGATGTCTCTGCCTGTGCTGCTCCCTGGCTCCTGCTGCCCCAGGACCGGACTGGCGTCCTCCATAAGTAATGCAGCATCCAATTCCTCTCCGGGGGGAGATCCATCTCAGCACCGGCCTCGCAGGACTCGCGGGGGTCTGCAGGGCCCCCCTCGGTGTGCAGCCTCCTTTGGACTGTGTCCCCCACCTCCGCCACCCTTATCCTCCAGGCGGAGGGCCGGATCCGGGATCATGATGCCGGGAAGACCCTTGCTCTCCCTGGGTTTGCTGCAGCTGATTCTGGGCTGCTGCACGGTGGCTCTTAGCTTTGGGGCGCTGTCACTCAGCAAGTCCCCCCAGGTGAGGAGCTCGTGTCCCTTCTGGGCTGGTTCGTCGGTGAGTACCTGTGCGAGTGAACTACAACTCTCAGCATGCTCATCAAACTAACATGGGAGCAAATGAATCAGTGGCTAGGTGGGTGAGATGAGAGGACCCCTTTAATCCATCTGCCAGTAAACCATCTTCCTTAAGCAATTCTTCACAGGTGGAGAAGTAATGAGGTCATCATCTAAAAGTGGAGGGTCAGATGTTTAGATGTAATGTAAGGACGTTTTGCTTTACTGAGAGGGTGGTAGATAAGTAGAACAGGTTACCATCAGAAGTGGTAGAGGCGAATACAGTGAGGAGATGTAAACATGTATGGGGTAGTGTGTTTGCAGTATTGGATCCTTAAAGTGATCAATTCTCATAACATTTGAACCCCTCTTATTAATGCACAGCAGTGTTTAAATGTTTATTTGTTTATTCCTCAATTGTTTGTTTCAGCAAGTTAAAAACTTATGTTTTGAAAATGTGCCACAATTTGGGATATCCCAGCTGGAGCTCAGGGCCCCCAATTATAATTAAGCTACTTGTTTTCAGGCAAGGATACATAGAATTTCCTGGCCTGTTTGTGCCATTCGAGGACAGCCCTGTTTTAGAGGATAATAGTACTTCCCCTTTAAACTGGGATATTTATAAACTATGCATCATGCAGGGTTGCAGTGGTTTTGCACAGACCTGTACTGGGAAATGTCTCTGACCCGATGGATTTTTTTGAGTAATTCTTGTATAATTTGTTTTACATGCTTATTCAGTTATGCTGGGAAATCAAACTATTATTATTCTACTATCTGAATAGAATCTTAAAATAGAACAAAACCCTGTTTTATGAATGTTGCAGGTCAACTGTAAAAAACCGAAAAGAACAAATAGAAAATTCTTCTAAAATTCCACTTTTCACAGAAAACACAAAGAGACAAGTATTTTGGTCTAAAATTCCAGGGGGTATTAATAGACGTTAATCACAAACAAATGATTGAAATGACCAGGCCCCCATCCCATACAGGCGACCCATATGACTCTCTAGGACGCTAGCTGGTGGGGGTGATGACATCAGAGATTTTGGTTTGCTGTTTTTAAGGTGCATGAGGGGGGCAGATACATTATTAGCATTACATGCTTTAAGGAATGGCCCTGCTTATTGGCTTAACTGGCTAGGAGAGCAGTTGCCCCCTCCGGCTGGATGTTGCCTGGTTGCTGCTGTTAAAGTGCCGGACTTATCAAAGCTACCTCTACACATCAGATACTGAAATGAATGTAAATGTTACCCTATACTTGGTAATAAAAGAGGAAAAAAACTCACATATGTATAATGACCACACAGAAATAAGATGCCCTTCATAAAGTACCCATTCCATATTACCATGGGATTAACCACAAAGCTCACAAGTCCTACCTGGGGAAGTGAAGGAGTGGACTGCCATGAGCCATGCAGACCTTATAAACTTGTGAGCAGGGTCCTCTTCACCTAATGTGCCGGTTTGTCTTAGTCCGTCAGTTCTAGTTTTGTCAGACCCATTCAATGTATGCACCGTAAGAAGTGCTGAGTAAACTGTATGTGCTATATAAATAAGCAACAACAATAAGGTCATCCATGCTCACTGCTGCCATCAGTGGGGCAAAGGTGTCAGAATGGAGGTGCCAAATGGCGGCCTAGAAGAGTCTTAATCTGATGCTAACCATTATTTTTGGTTTGTTGTGTGTGTATACTTGTATAGTTTGTTTGAGAAGGGTCCTTACCAATGTTCCATCTCATTTTTCTTAGTTGTCGTGTGCAGAAAATTTCTCTTGTGCAAAAATTTTCACAGAGCCAAAATTTTGTGAAACAATTTTTGGACGTGTGCGCTCTCTTAAAAAGCTATGTGCGCGCGCACAAGCGCACAGCTTAGAGGGAACACTGGTCCTTACATTTTATGGATTTGGGATGACATGTTTTAAAAACACACTTTTAATGCATTCTATGAAGGCATGTGGTACAAGGGCCCGTTCAGCAGCAGCACATTGGGGGGCCTGATCACCTGGTTTTGAGATAGGGCACCGCCACCAACCATGGACCTACCATCTTAGGTCAGACCTAGTCGGCATAATCCGGAATACATCATTGCATGACTTTTCTATACGTGTTATGAACATGCCTAGTAGAAGGATTAGCTCGAGAGCTATTGTCCACCTGCAGTGAAGTGTACTGAATGAAGTATGAAAGGAAGGCTACTATTTAAGCAAATAAGCTATAATATTTAATTTGTGCCTTTAAGTGTAGTCTAGCAAGCTAATAGTGCAAACATCCTCGTGACTTCATGGGTAAACTGAATCAAGTGTATACCTAGCGACTCCCCACAGCCAGGTTCAACATTGTACTGAGAAGTGATCTATCCATGGAGACTAAAGCCTGTTACAGAGCTTATGGCTTTTTCAGCTACAAAAAAAGGGTATGGTGGGGAAAGGTGCGAAACCATAGTATCATATCAAAGTGACATGAACATGACCTGATTCATTACGACTGTGCTGATTAAATCCTTTAATCTGTATAATTTAATTAGTCAGACGGACCCTCTGGGTAATTAAGACTGAGTCATTCTATTGTTTACAACAAGACAAACAATGTGATTAAGGAGTCAACATTGGGCTATGATAACGAAGCTAAAACACATTCATATGACAGATATGCAGCTGCCTGAATATATTATATTTTGTAAAAACTAGAAAACACGATCTTGTTGTTTTTGAATGTGATTAAAAATAGACAATTAGAATAGTTGCTGGAATTTCTGGTAATTGATGCATTATGTTCATTGATTGCTGTCTTTAAATAAGGTTTACTGCCGTTTCTGAAGCAATAAACGTGAGAAGTTCTGGGAAAGGCTTCCTTTCATCGTATATTACCTCCTAGTATTTTTTTTTTTATTGCAGTCTTTATGAAGAATGCCTATTCATGGATTTTCTTAACAATATGTTTAAGTTCTAAATTATGTCATTAACATTTGTAAACGGCTATGTTAATGATATTTATTGTCACGTTGAACTTGGTTGAGCTGCTTTTAGGAGAGCTTGTAGAAAGGGAATTTTAGGTAATTCTTGAGGGCTTGTTAATATCTAGTGACACTTAGTACAAAGGGGAAGGTTTCTACCAAAGCAGTATGGTTTCCAAAATTAGATTGTATTTACATTGACCTAAAGCTTAGCAAGAGTCAAGTGCAGGACTGATTGAGTAAACGCTGTCAGCAGTTTCACTCCACCATTTACCCAGGACTTCGTTTTCCAAGTTGAGTCTCCACTCCACGCATTTACGGTGGCCCTGGTTATCTTTGAAGAACAACTAAAGCAGTGTTAGTCAGGAATGGAATGTTGAGCTACAACTATGTTTTAAAATAGCTAAGAATGTTACTTTAGCAGTGCTTATAATTTTATTATTTAGATTTGCACAGGTTGTCCGAGAACAAGGTAGAGGAACTCACTACTAGGGTGACCTTTTCTGTAGCTTGTCAGCTCATGGACAATGATAACCTTGTGGAAGAACTCATAGGTTTGGTAATTTTTTTTCCAGAAAAATGTAAGCCTGCTTTGGAGATTTTCTAATAACGATGATGAGTATTAATAGAGTAGCCCGAGTGCAAAGTGCTAAATTGGGAACAATCAGCAGAAACATTTTTATGGTTTTTGCTCATGCTTTTAATTTATTAGCTACATTGCACTGGATAACTCCTCTTTAGCATGATCAAGACATAATGTAGCTTCTTAATAAAGATATCTCACTGCGTCCAGCTTTGCACAATCAGAAGTATAGTTTGATTGGTGATTGAATGTATTTGTTGCATATATTAGATGTTGCGTTGGTCTGACCCTGGCCCCATTTCAAAGCTAGCCGAGGGAGTATTCGCTGACTTGAGTTGCGCATTCTGCCAGTGGTGAAAAAGGTTGATCAATACTCTCATCTTTCAGCCAGGAAGGGATTATTGCAGAGGCAATTGAATGCTTTTTACAAAGTAATGGAATCTGCATGATTTCAGGAAGTGGTAAGAACTATCCATACCCAAATACCCATCGACTAATCAAATTCTCTCTGGAATGGTCACATGCACAGTGATATGTTATTTTCAGTTTTGTATATTATCAATTTCAATATGGCGGTTATTTTCCACTTCCCTTAGGGGTAGGCAACCTTCGGCTCTCTAGGTGTTGTGGACTACATTTCCCTCTTACAGTCATAATGCTGGCAAAGCATCAAGGGAGATGTAGTCCACAACACCCGGAGAGCCAAAGGTTGCCTACCCGTGCCTTAGGTAATAACACTATGGAATCTGCCAGCGCTGTATAAGTACATTTTAATATAATTCACAATAAAATGGAACATGGCATTTTTGTCCGATGGGGGGTTAACAAATTTATCCTTAAACTATTTCAAATCCATTTCATTCTAAGGCTGATGGCTTGATGCTTTTATGATTTTTTTGTCAAGTCTTAATCTTCTGGAAGATGCTTCCAATAAACATTTTTTATTTATGGGTTATGAGTCAGATCTAAGGAGTTTATGTTATGGATGGGCCAGCACAGACACTCTGGGATTGCAAGCTTTAACTAACCCCAAGGACTTTGCTAACTCTCATGTAGAAAAAATGTACAATACTGTTTGATTTTCTGGTAGTAAAGGCTTACCATACCTTGTAGAACGTATAGTTAATTTAAGCATTGTAGTGTTTATTAACTGAAGCTTACTATTTTAAAGTATATCCTATGTACTGTGACACAAGAAAGAAGGCACAATCTCTGTAAAATGAGTTTTGTATAATGGCATGTTAATTTTTCTTCTGGTTTATATGGCAGGTAATTCTATCTGGAATAATTGGACTGACCACGTGGAAGAGACCTATGGTTCTTCTAGTAAGTAAAGCCACCTATTAAGGAATTTGTTGTACAAGATTCACTTACGGTATGTAATGGGTTAAATGACTGCCTTCCCAAAGTTGTTGTTTCTCCCTATCCACACAATTAAGAACCTTCTATCTTTTTGGTTTTATATTACAAATTTTATTTAAAGGAGCATGATAAGAATAAACAGATCCTTAATACATAGAACCCCTTTATCAATTAAGAATCTCTCGGGTTTATACCCTAAAGCAGGTATATGCAAGTGAGCTTGTAGTTTTAACCCTCTGACTTCGCTATGTATTACAAAGAGCCGACATAAAAGGGTTTCCCTGCAAGAAGAGCTCTGCTGGCGTGTTGCGTAGTTCAGTTGGCGACGTTACTTTCAGCAAGTATCTCTCTGATTCACTCTGCGTTGTACAGGGCCATCTAAGGCAGGAAAATCTGTGTGGTAGGCCCATTGTGCATGTTAATGAAAATCCTTTTGTGTATATTCTAAGATATTATATATGTCAAGTAAGGCTGACATTCTAGTTTTTAACTGAGCAGGGTTTATTTACAGTTCATCAGCCTATGTTTTAAAATACCGGTAATCTATAGTTAATGTTATAGAATGCTATCAAACATTAAGTCAACAAATGTTATTTCCCTATTCTTCAAGGTTGTTTGCATTTACTGCAACACACAAATATGTACACTTATTGGCCCCTTTATTAGGCACACCTTGCTAGTACCAGGTTGGACCCTCTTTTGCCTTCAGAACTGCCTTCATTCGTCATGGCATACTTTCTACAAGGTGCTGGAAATATTCCTCAGAGATTTGGTCCATATGGACATGACGGCATCCTGCAGTTACTGCAGATTTGTCGGCTGCACATTCATGATGTGAATCTCCCGTTCCACCACATCCCAGACTATTGGATTGAGATCTGGTGACTGTGGAGGCCATTGGAGTACAGTGAACTCATTGTCATGTTCAAGAAACCAGTTTGAGATTAAGGGTACTAAGGGGCCCAAAGTGTGCCAAGAAAATGTCCTCCACATGATTACACCACCGGCCTGAACCGTTGATACAAGGTAGGATGGATCCATGCTTTCATGTTGTTCACACAAAAGTCTGACCCTGCCATCTGAATGTCGCAGCTGGAATAGAGACTCATCAGACCAGGCAACCTTCTTCGAGTCTTCCATCGTCCAATTTTGGTGAGCCTGTGCAAATTGTAGCCTCAGTTTCCTGTTCTTAACTGACACGAGTGGCACTCGGTGTAGTCTTCTGCTGCTGTAGTCCATCTGCTTCAAGGTTCAACATGTTGTACGTTCAGAGATGGTATTCTGCATACTTTGGTTGTAACGAGTGATATAATTTTATTTACTGTTGCCTTTCTGTCATCTCCAACCAGTCTGCCCATTTCTCCTCTGACATCAACAAGGCATTTTCGTCCACACAACTGCCGCTCACTGGATATTTTCTCTTTTTCGGACCATTCTCTGTAAACCCTAGAGATGGTTGACCGTGAAAATCCTAGTAGATCAGCAGTTTCTGAAATACTCGGACCAGCCCATCTGGCACCAAGAAACATTCCACTTTCAAAGTCACTTAAATCCCCTTTCTTACCCATTCTGATGCTCGGTTTGAACTTCAGCAAGTTGTCTTTACCACGTCTACATGCCTAAATGCATTGAGTTGCGGCCATGTGATTGGCTGATTAGCTATTTGTGTTAACAAGTAATTGAACAGGTGTACCTCATAAAGTGGCCAGTGAGTGTATGTTGCCATATAGCGCTAGCACACTTATACAGGAGGAGAAGTAATATAACTTCAGCATACCTGGGAATGTGCGTTAGTGGCCCTGGGTGTCATAAATGATTTTAAGGTCTTTACGGCATCTCTTTATTCTGTACAAAATTCTCAGCCACCAGTATTCTATGGAGCTGCAATGCGGGGTTGCTCTGGAAGATACCCAGATATGAACATCAGGACAAGAGATTAATTTATATTCTAAGTTTGCCACAGACACCAGTTTCCACAATAAATATTTTAGTTTTTTTTTGTTTTTTAAACCCCTCCAATCCTACTACACAATTATATTGTGTGTATTAGTGTAGCGGTGATATAAAATCTACCATAGTGACAGAACAAGCCAATTCCTGGGTGTAGTTGAGTACTCCCAGCAAATAAAGTTCATTGTGTTCTCTGCTGTACCTTTTTTCTAATAGATTAGACCTGAAGTAGAAGATGCAGTAATTATTAGGTATATATTCAAATTTGTGTAGCAAGAGGAGTAACTATAATACATTTTTTACTCTCTGAGTAATGTTGGGCAACGGTGATCCACACATTTCGCTATAGATGACCATGGAGATAAATGTTTTTTTCTTCTGCATAAAGGGCTGGGTTGTCTTTACATAATGCATATTTAAATGTGTGAGATCTCACTTTTTGTTTGTTTCAATAAAACCTATACTTTTTACCTTCCCCCATTATCATTCTTAGCATCCCATCTGGTGCTTTATTTTCAGATCATCAACATCTAAATGTTAATTTTCTTGTCTAAGGTAAACCTGTTTGTTATGTTGTCCGTGGTCTGTGTCCTGCTGAACCTGGCTGGATTCATCTTGGGATGTCAAGGAGCTCAGTTTGTTTCCAGTGTTCCCAGCTGTCAGCTGGTAAGTGAACTATTAAGTCATTATGATATGGTACTGCTCATCAGCAATGAAGAGGGGCATGGATAATGATGAAAAGGGTATAGCCATCTCCCTTTCATCCTTTTGTTCTTGCTCTGTGCTGCTGAATTCTTCAATCTCTTTCATGTTATGTGGGAGTGGATATTTAGACTTTATGTTTATTACGTTGGTGACAGATACATTTTTTACAACTGGTCTGATAACTACAGAGTTCTCAGATGGACTGATTAGTACCTGTCTACTACGTGTATATTCTGAAATCCAGTCATACGTGGCTGGATGGTTATCGGCCATGTGGCTTTACACTTTGTATATGGTGATTCATGGATTTTTTCAGGTAAACATAATATACAATAGTTTGTGTAGTGCCACATTGCGTTGTGATACTTGATATTTCGTTGTGAATGCAGAGATTATGGATGATTATGGGGAAGTAGGATATGACATTGGACGGCTGTACACTGCTGTACATTTGTCCAATAAGTGCTCTAGTTAGTTGTCTTTGTAGAATGGACCGTGATCTACTGCTATGGACCTCTGTGGTACTCTATAACAGATTACACACTGATCCACTAAGACAACAAAATGAGGATTTCATTCCATCTCTTAACTTGCCTCACCTGATCTAGTCAAACATGGGCTCACATTGAACATTTTTCATTTCTTCAAAGCATCTCAATTGTATGTTTCCATGGCCAGCTTAAGGGATTTGAGGGCCCTCACGCAATTAGACAGGAAGTGATGTCATTTCTGTGCTCTCAGCGTGGTGAGGGACCACAGGCTTCATCCTGTAAGTACTTTGGCCTATAGCTCCCTCACTGTGTGTAAAATGACTTCACTTCCCGGTGTGCAGTGTCAAAGATGGAGCCACGTGCCGTATCCTGTAAGTCAGGGCTTGACAAATTTGTTATAAATCTAGGAGCCAGCTAAAAAAGTTAGGAGCCAGGACTTTTTGTGCCCCTGCACCCGCACTTTGCCCTGCACCCACACTTTGCCCCAGCACCCACACTTTGCCCCAGCACCCACACTTTGCCCCAGCACCCATACTTTGTCCCAGCACTTTGCCCCAGCACCCACACTTTGCCCCAGCACTTTGCCCTGCACCCGCACTTTGCTCTAGCATTTTGCCCTGCACCCACACTTTGCCCACCACTCAGTCTCACACTTTGCCCCAGCACTCACACTTTGCCCTGCACCCACACTTTGCCCCAGCACTCAGTCTCACACTTTGCCCCAGCACTTTGCCCCAGCACTCAGTCTCACACTTTGCCCCAGCACTCATACTTTGCCCCAGCACTTTGCCCTGCACCCACACTTTGCCCCAGCACCCACACTTTGCCCAGCACTCAGTCTCACACTTTGCCCCAGCACTTTGCCCTGCACCCACACTTTGCCCCAGCACTCAGTCTCACACTTTGCCCCTGCACCCACACTTTGCCCCAGCACCCACACTTTGCCCAGCACTCAGTCTCACACTTTGCCCTGCACCCACACTTTTTGCCCCAGCACTTTGCCCTGTACCCACACTTTGCTCTAGCACTTTGCCCTGCACCCACACTTTGCCCCAGCACTCAGTCTCACACTTTGCCCCAGCACTCAGTCTCACACTTTGCCCCAGCACTCAGTCTCTCACTTTGCCCCAGCACTCAGTCTCACACTTTGCCCCAGCACTCAGTCTCACACTTTGCCCCAGCACTCAGTCTCACACTTTGCCCCAGCACTCAGTCTCACACTTTGCCCCAGCACTCAGTCTCACACTTTGCCCCAGCACTCAGTCTCACACTTTGCCCCAGCACTCAGTCTCACACTTTGCCCCAGCACTCAGTCTCGAATTATTGATTGTTAACACCAATCACAGTCCTGCCCAGACACACCCAGGTTTCAGCATGTACTGGCTGACTTGGCATGATAGGAGTACATGCTAAAACCTGGCTTACTGCCCCCCCCCCTTGTGTATTGATGCTGGACATCACTTAGAGCCCCATGTGCCATGCTCCTCCCCCCACTTACACAACCATGCTATCACAAACACTCATTCATATACTCACTCATGCACCCTCCTTCACCCCCTTACCTGCACTGCAGATCTCTCACACGCAGACTTCCATAGGGGCCCTGCTGCTTCTATCTCTGTCTCTCTGCACGAACTTCTCTTGTCCCTCCCACCGGGAGGAGGAACAGAGCAGTCATGTGACTCCTCTGGTTTCCTGCTTCCTGTGGCCACTCCAGCACAAGAGATGCTGCTTGCACATTAAGAGCAACGCACAGCTAAGCAGTCCCCTGCGGGCATTATTTTCGGCCGTTTTTTTTTTTTTTTAATTTGCCAAATGTTTCGGCCACCGGTTTGGCTCACAAACACCTAGGCGCCAGGACAAAATTATCAGTCGCCATGGCGCCTGGGATTTGTCGAGCCCTGCTGTAAGTACTGTGGCCTGTAGCTCCTTTCTGTGTTGCGCGCATGGAAATCATGTCACTTCCTGGCGTGTGCGCGCATGGCACAAACCTCCACCGGCTGCCGGAGAGGAGGATCCAGGTCCCCTGCAGCGCTGCGTTGGATCTGGATCTTAGTCTTGTAGTCAGACCTCTATTTGAGGTCTAATTAGAAGACAACCTCGAATGTAAGGCGATGGTTCTTTTTCAGAGCAATGCTCTGTAAAAACCTTGTCTTATAATCAAGCAAATACGGTAGTTACCACATCCTGTACATACTGAGGGGTATGGGCCCCTCGCAGTGCTGGGGCTTTGGAGCAATTGTTTACTGTGCTGCATGGCTAATGTGGCCCAGAACTGCCTTAGTGTTCTGTCACTGGCCTTTATCCTACAGCTTTACCAAATAAACACTGGTGGTGAGTCGTAGACAGTAAAACCGCCGTTGTTGTATCAACCAGTGTAATGTTTCTGCTGGTTGCACAACTTTACTTCAGACTGTCTCCTTTTACATAACCCCCATTGTGTTTCATATAAAATTGTCCCAAGTTCCCCATGGATCATGGGGCAGATGACCACACACCCTTCTGCATTGTGGTTTGGCATCAGGCTCAGGCACAAAAATGAAATATTTCCTGTGGACGTTGAACAAGGCCTGTTTACATTTTTTGAAGATAGGATGCCAGCAACCATGCAGAAGGATTAAACGTAAGGGTACGACTGAAATATTTTCTACATACATTTATTCCTGAAGGGGCTGTCTATGTACGCAATAGTCTTCTAGTTACGTCAGAAGGGAGCTGGCATAATGCGGAGAATGAATCATGATCGAGCCCTGGGCAGAGGAAAGGAATGAACACGCATGTTACTGTGCTACACAAGATTTACCTTTATTTTGAACTTAAACATATTTGGCTCGTCAGGTTGCATGGTTTCAGACCAAGGCCTTTAAATGAGTGTACTAGTTAGAAGACATTAAAAATTTACTTTTATGAAAGAAAGCAACCACAGAACATTAAAGTGTATTTTTTGAGAGCAATGTTTTACATAATTCTTAGGGCCAATTGTCACATGAATTCTCATTAGAATGTTGTAATTAAAATATGTAGTTGTAGCTATGTTGCAAGAGAGATAAGTATGTGATTTTATCCCACACTTTTATTGGTTTTATTCATATTTTTTTGGGGGGGGGTTGGCAGTTAACAGATAAGTGAACAATAACTGTCTCGTGTAGAACAGAAGAGCATGAGATCTATTCGATCAGCAGCACAGATTTTATTCCCTTGGACATATAGGATTATGGGTACATATATTGCGACTCCCTAATACTTTAGTTAGGATCTGGGCTTGCAGCCCTCTTAGGACTAAGTGGCTAGTAGGACCACCTGAGTTCCCATTAGCTTGGGGCTTCTGGGTCCTGGGTAAGGGAGCCTACGTGTCCAGGGACCAGGTACTTAGCTGGGATAGCTTTCAGGTTTTTGGGAATAGAACTGTGTTTTTCTTTTAAATATGTCATATGTCTAGATAGCCTACTTAAAGCTTGTTGTTTTAAGTAAATATCTCTGAGTTCTGTGTGTAATGTACTTATCTTCTATATCCGACTGTGGTTGAAAGTTAAAATTTCCATTTGGTGCTCTTTCCCAAACCCTTTTTATTAAGTATATAAACTGAGCATATGCAAGAACAGTAAATGATATCTTGACTATAAATGTTACAGTTTAAAGAAAATAGGCCCAAGAGAAATATCTGCTGTCTTTTTTTTAATATTACTTTATTGTATTGGCTTACATCAAAAGCTCTATTGCCTTTAGAAATTTCAACTAGCTCTGCATTTTTATTGTAATTTGGTTTAATTGAAATTGGTACTTTATTTAATGTTGGTTTGTAAATTACTATAAACTGTACTAAAGTGAAGTATTCATGGAAAAAAAAGTTTTAAATTTTTTTTATTAAAGCCATATCTATCCTTGTCATATCAATCCTTACAGGTAGAAATGAATGAAGGGAAAATCTGCATTTGTTGTGAAGAGTCACAATCTAACAAGTGCACGGAGAAGGAGAACGTTCTAAAGCTGTTCCCCGTCCAGTCCTGTAATGCGGTTCATCTCCTGCTGAAGGTACAGAGAAGGGTCCTATTTTTTCTAAGCAGCTATACTGTATACGGTGCTGTAATACACACTAACATATACAGCCATGAAGCTTGGGTGCAAATGCTCTCATGTGCTGGCCTAAGTAATTTTTAAATGTACTTAGAAGGTGTTCTCGCTAAATGTATATTCTACATTTCTTTGTTTATTCAAACTTTTTTTGTCAACAATGAGAAGCAGAGATTATAGTGAACGGCGATATGCCACAAGATCTGATTGCGCAATCGCATGTAGCTGGAAGGGTTTCAGTTGCCTTTTGCCATCTTGTTGTACTCTATTGTTAACTTGGTCAGGGTGACCTAACTGTTGCAGGAGACATAGAAACCAATGAGTGTTTTTGGTAATGTGAAGCTTACCAGGATCCTAGTTCCTTGAGCAGATCGTAAGGGTGTGCCAGTGACAAGTGGAGAAACCTGGATTTTAAGTTTTTGCTATACTGCTACCTATAACTTTTTTTGGGTGCTCAACATAACCCCTATATATATATATATTATAGTATATGGTACACTGCCTGCCTTCAAATATCCTAAAGCTGGAAAACTGTCCATTTTGCAACTACATGATCTGCAGAATATTGCAATGCAGGATATGTGTTCTGCCAAACACTTCTCCCTGCATGTTATATACTCGCCTCCAGTCAGCTCCAGAGCTGCTCAAGCAAAGCTGGTCAGGTCAGGGTCTATCCAGACCCCTATGTGCATGTGTGGAAGATGCTGCCATTGATGTCAATGGATGTACTCTCCTGTGGCTGAGTAATTCCTCCAAGCAGCCAATCAATGACAAGAATAGTATGATCATGGAGGAGAGGGGGCAGCTGTTGCTGCAGGGTATTTTGGAACAACGCTTATTAAAGCACTCAGAGAGGGCCCCAAGCTCCTTAATCTGGCCTTACATATGGGAACATGTGTTGTATTACTGTACCTATAGTCAATATGATTTAAATTAATGTTATTCTTTGTAATATTGCTCTATTCATCATGTTATAAAGTGCACTGATTTTACTTTACCCCCAGAAAGTCTTCTTTGCATTATGCGCTCTGAATGCTCTCACTACGACTGTGTGCCTGGTAGCCGCGGCCCTGCGCTACCTCCAACTGCTGACGGCAAGAAGGCCATGCGCAGTAAGTGAGTCTGCAGTACGCTGGTACATGTTTAGTTTATGGGAAATTAAAGCTAATAAGCAAATAGCAGGTACATGATAAAGCCGTGTAAACAAGTGATTTATTACCTTTTTTTTTTTTAACATCTAGTCCTATATTACTTGTTTTCTCATTACAAGTTTTGGGATTCTTCCCTGCAGATATGGCAAGTTGTATTTCTTACGGAAAGTTATGATATTACCATATTCCCCACATTTCTGCCCAGACATGGCACATTTTATCTGCTGTGAAAATAAATATGTTCAATATTTTGACGATACACTTGACACATTTTCCTACAACTACTACTCATTTACTTCACAAATTGAGTTGTAAAGAAAAATTTGTGAATATTACAAAATTGTGTTTGAAATTTCAATTATATTGCACACTGAAGGTCGGTGTCATTGACCTTTAAAATATTTGTACATGTTAATCTGATGGTAAACGACTTAAAATAATATGTCCATGATGACTGTTCTGAGGGCTATTGCCCAGAACCAAATAAAAAAAAAAAAAAATAGGCAAAGCCGTATCTAATAAATTATTACGTTGTGGTCAACTGACGCTACCTTGTCTGCAGAGCCGTGAGGCATCTACTTTCTGTAAATGTCACAAACCTAGTAAAATATAACCATTTATGCATCATTCTAGCTTAATTGTTAGAAAGCATATACATGAGGAGAAATCCCTTATTCCTAATTCTTTTTAATTAAGCCTCTATGCCATCAACAAAGCGAGGCAAGAGAACAGGAACCGTTGAGTCTTGAGATTAGAGTACTTTTTGGCACCAGCCAGCAAAACATTCAGATAATAGTTTTCTTGTTTCTGCATTGGCTTTGGAAAATGTCCAATCACCTGTACAGAAATGGTTAAACTCTTCAACCCGACATTTCAAGACTTTGTTTTTATAGCTTTCTTCAGGTGCAGCAACCATTTCCATAGAGACTAGATTTGGTCTTGGCTATTTTTGGCAAAACCTTTTGAAAATACTTGTCAGAATTGTTCAGGTTTTACAGAAGGACATAATTTAATGTAGCTGCAAAGTGACCAGTCTAGACAAAATGGCCTTGTAAAGTGCAAGGACTCCTTATCCAGCCCCAGAGCTTCTCACCATCTCTAAAAAAAAAAAAAATACAAAAAAATCCTATTGTGTTTTCTCTACCAAATCATTAGTTTAATTTATTATTCTAGGACGAGTCCCAGGTATCAGCTGAGGAAGCGGAAGAGCATGATCGTGTACCAGACCCTGAAGATTTTGTCCCACCTGCACCTCCACCTTCATACTTCTCAACCTTTTACTCCTGTACACCGAGGATTGGCCAGAGGTAGATTACTGTAAACCTTAATAAAACGGTAGTGGAATAACGGAATGTAGAGATTCTATGTATATGCGTATGGTGTTAGAGTGAATGTATGGTACGGTATGTGTGTGTGTGCGGTATGATCACTAAGTCTATACTTAGTTTACCAGCTTATTACATGGGTGTAAACTATATTGTAAGTTGCAAATGCTCTACTTCTACCAGTATGTATATTTATACCCACTTAAGTTTTGTGCATATTATACATTATGTATATCCTAGTAATGGTGCTGTGGACTATAATGGCACTTTATAACTCAAGTATAATAATACTGTAGGGTTCTTTGGTAAAGCAGGATTCTTGTTGAAATCCGAGCCTTGCTTTTCAGACATATGTTTGCATTGATTCGTCATGACTAAGAGGTTTTGCTGCAAAGGTCATCCCCAGCTCCTGGTTTCCATCTGAACAGGGTTGGAACTCGGCAGGAAACACGTTTCCTGAAACTACCTCTGAAACTCTGTTACTCAGCATTGAATTTGGTCAGACCCGGGGTCAAGTTGCACATTATAGGTCCTTGGAGTTAGGCCAGGGTTTTTCCCTGGGTCAGTTTCCTGGTATTTGAGACCCTATGGCCAGTTGGCTGATGGCCACCGACGGTTTGGTGCTGTAAGAGCAAACATTGTAAATGCTGCCCTGTTACTAGGTTATCTTAATTGTGCTTAAGTAAATAATGATCATACTACTTTTTTGCAGGGTGATTGGCAATGAAATGATTCCCTTACCACATATTTATGGATCCAGGTTCAAAGGGATTGAAGTGTTTTGTCCCATGGAGCCACCTCCACCATATGAAGCTGTGGTTGGACAAAGCAATTCACTGGAGGTAACTGGCTCAGCTGATCTTTTACGGAAAACATGGCCCTCTCTTGGGCTGACTGATTGCACAACATAAAAAATGCAGACAATAATGATAATAATGTCCATAGTGTTGTCAAGAGCATTCTTTAGCATACGCTTGAGTTTATAGAGGAATGCTTACCTGAATAATTATTATAAAAAGTGTCATGCAACCAGACAATTTGATTAGTGCAGCTTCACCATGTGAATTATGTAAAATAACAAAAAGTGTTACTGATAGACAATTATTGCATGGTATAATGCAATAAACAGTACGTTTCCCTTCACAAACATTACAATAATAAGTCTAAACTGATATGGTTATTATTTTTGTTTAAATATCAGTGACTCCCTTGTGGGTAGACTTTATTGGGACATCATTTCTATATTTTTATGAGCTTGGTATTATGTGTTAGTCACAATTTTATGACTCATGTGAATGCTGTGTCTTGTGTGTTCAGACACAGGGAACAACACTGCAAATCACAGACTTGGTAGGAGCTGCCTCTAATTCAGATGAGCACAATATGCCCGCCACTCCAGGTAACGTCGTTACTGTTATGACTCCATACTTGAAACTTAAAGAATGCATTAAAACAGAAACAATCCATACTAAAGGCACCCAAAAATACATGCTAACTTTTACTCCATCCAGTGATCATTTTTTCACTATAGCCTACCATATTGACTACTCTTTCAGTCTTGGGCTGTGTGTTAATATTTGATTAAAAAAAGGAATATGGCTGAAGAAGAGACCTAGGTAGTCTCAACAGCTATCAATGTGAAGTGTATCATCTTAACCAAGTTTTTTTTTGGCTAAGCCTTCATTTAAGCTAATAAATTGAAAAGTTGCAGATGTTTACTATTCAATAAAACCCAGAAAATCAATGAAAACATGTTCCTACATGTTCATGGGCTCATAAACCACAGAAGACCATGACTGTGTTTTCATGAAATAGCAGTGTGCAGAATAGTGCACAGAGACCCAAAATACTCCATGTCACTGATTAGATTTAGGTAGCTGGAACTAGAAATAGTAGCTTTCAAGAGTTTTTGGATTTCATTCACAGATATTTTTAATTGTTTGTCTTGTTTCCAATCGTTGTAGGACCATTTGGTGATCCAGGTTGTCCACTCCATCTCTTTGTCTTTTAGACTCAGTGATGGATGTACCTGGTGCCACATTTTGTGGCTGACATCCAGAACTATATCATTACAACATTAAGCAAAAAATTTTTTCCGTTAAATATCTTGCTGTTTTCAACAAATTACATGAAAAAAGTAGCTTCAGGAGATAAGGTTCAAACTAATGTCTCCTACATGGTCATGTGATCAAGATGTAGCTTTTAGAAAAGAGGAGTGCTAATCTTAGTAATATTAATACGGTTATTAAAGGAAAAAAATGATTAAAAAAAAAAAAATACTTTTTCTTGTGTGTTTTTGAAGTTCTCTGTTCTGTTCTTGTCACATCAGGTAATACAGCATGGCCATATACAACAAAGTCTGTTGCATTAGAACTTACAGTCCAAGGAAGGGCAGCAAGAAAAAACAATATAACAAAAAAATATATAATTCAAATAACGAAGCAAAACTTTGCCCTAATATTCTTCCCAAAGGTTATTGTACACATGGCTGTACGAGCGTGTCCCAATAACTGAAAACCAGATCACCAGATCCGTGTGTAGTTTTTAATATATTGTTGTGAGGCCTTTCTTTTGCTTTAAAAAACGCGTGTTGAAAAATCATTAGGCGGTCCTAATGCAAAATGTAACTATTCAAACTCTTTCCTCACAGAAGCTTCCACTTCTTGTAATATTGATATATTGGTTGAACCTGGCACCAGCGCACAGACAGACGCTGCAACGGGAAGTGAGGCAAATAATTGTCCACAGCGGAAGAGGTCCCACAGTGATCCCGTCATTCATGATCTTCCTGCAAGGGGTAATGCGTTATAAGGTGCTTGCTATGTACTGTCTGTAGTATCATGGGATATAACTGAAATTGAACTCTTCAACGCCGCAAGGAGAAGGGTTGTAGGCAAACTGGTAGTTGCTGCCCACGACCAATATTCCTATGACCGTTAAACTATCAGTTATCATGTCTGCGGTGGGTCTACCTTTGCGTCCCTAGTAGTGTGTAACTTCTATAATGCTTTAGATATTAGACTTGGCCTTTCCTATAGTTTCTACGGGCCTAGTTTTCTCTAAAGGGGATATTTCACAAAAATAATGTATTGTTGAGCAGTTAAAATAATGTTATTTTGGTAAATTAATGAAAAGTGGTTTTAATGTAGCAAATTGATAAATTACCTGATTGTATCCTAATTCCACAGGGGACTGAATATATAGGAAAGCAGACTTATATTGCACTTTATACTGCATGTCTGCCCTTTGAATTGTCTGCGTTCCTATGGGGTTTGCATGCCTGTGTTTCTCACTTTGGTGTCCTTGTTTGTCCCCATTTATCAGTATCTCCCATTTTCATTCTCTTAGCAGCACATAAGAGGTTTTCTCTGTAGAGAAAGTTTATCTCAAAATAGAAACTAGAACATTACAGACAGTTTACCACAGCTGTTGTGATGTCATCAAAATGTAAATCCTCTAATGTCCTATAATCTCGAGATTATATAATGTAATTTATATAAAGACAATTGATTCTCCCTAAAAGAGTAATGTGTATATGCAAACAGCTAATTGCCATAATATAAGTGCTATTCAGTGGAAAAGACGTGGTAGCAGCCTCCCCGAATCTCTGATTCCTACAAAGCTGCTGTTAAAAAAGAATCCCAGATCACATTCTCAAGTGTTTCTGCAGAAGGAAAATTGAAAGGGAATCCTACGCTACCAACTAGTGCAAGCTAAACAAACCTGATGCGCGTTTCAATGGCCCGCGAGACGCGGCTTCATGAGGGGTATCAAAGAGACGCACGTCATGTTTTGTTTGGTGAAATTTTAGCCAGTCATTGCTAGCTTGAAATCCACAGCTCATAAATTATACATTTGAAAAATTCTGACCGATAACTACATGAATTTCTCTCAAAAGAGAGGATGATTTATCCTAGTGACACATTGTCTCCAGGTCATCTGATATCTGACAGAAATTGACCTTTGTTAGGCTCTTAATAATGAATGCTTAACAGAGACACCTTTTAAAATATTTTTAGGCGCAACGCCAAGCTGCGAAGTGGCCACACAGACTGAAAGGCCAGCACTGGCAACAGTCACCCTAAGACGAGCTTTGAGAGCAAAAGCTGCACGATGTAGACCTCGATCTCTAGTGGATTACAAATCTTATATTGATACTAAACTCCTGGTGGCACGGTTCCTGGAAGAGCCCTCCTGCAGTATGACCCCTGATATACGGGAACTGGTAGAGAGCATCAAGACTGTTCTAAAGTCTGATGAGGAACACATGGACGAAGCCATTCTCAGTGCCAACTTCCTTGATCAGGTAGTAAAGCTTGCAATAAGTTTTATATTCTTAAAGCTTAATTTTACCAGTCTTTTATAGCAGCAAAGGTGAACCTGATGGACTTGTATGTTTTTTTAACCTTAATTACTATGTTATTATAGCCCCTGTTGATATTACCAGGATGTTCCAAAAACCTAGCTCTAAAAGTGGATTTATACTGTGCATTTGAATAATTTTTTGTTGGACTTCTATTAATTTACATAGAAGGCCCCTCAACATTGGGAATTCAATAAGAGGAAATCAATTGAAATTTACCTATGCTAAATACATTGTGGCGGCTTGTATTCGACTTTCAGTGCAATTTTAACGCTAACTGTGCCTTTTGTTGGTGTGTAGGTAATGATACCAAACCAGCAGGTCACGCCTGCGGCTCGGAGACTTCCGTGCCGAAGATATCCTGGTCTCCTCCATTTGGAAAGTTGTGGGGACGTAAGCACATTTTGCACTGCAGAGGCTCCCAAAGAGGTGCACAGGAGCAGGAGAACAGCCGGTGGAAGACCTCATAGTCTCATAGGCGTTGTGCGTGAAACTGTATTGTGAGACATGCTGCATTAATGAGTCAAGGGACCTCCCAACGAACTGATATGAACATACACGTTTATGCAATCTTGACAAATCTACTTTTTTTTTTTTGTACATTTTTTTTTTTTTTTTTGGTTATTGGAAGCAACCAAAGATAAAATAATTAAAAAGGGAGCACCAAGATGTATGTGTGCAACTGAATTTGCTTCCCTTTACCGTGGCAGGGATAGCCACGAACCTAAAACAGTCAAGGATTGCATTTAATATTATAACCACCAGATCATTGTATTCCTCTTCTTTAGAAGGAAATCTAAAGAGGCATAGATAATTTAGAAGAACCTCAGGGTTTCGCAATACTGTGAGATAAGACATCTTGCACTGTAAGTATGAGCTGCAGCCTTTTCACGGGCATGAGAATGAAATGCTTGTGTTGGAGATGCAGTGCCATTTAGTAACCTGATGTACTGTATAAAGTAATAAAGTGGATACAATCAGCCAGGTCCTTTGGTTTGTTTTTGTTTCCTTGGAAATAAGCATGGCACAGGTACCCTTCCTCGGTACAGGTATATATTTACAGGCTTATAAGCACCGATTCCTCCTAAACTGCTCATATTAATAATGACGGAACCCATAAGGGCCTCATGCGGAATTTAACAGAAGTTAAACTTGGTCGTGTTTGGGTAGTAGTGGATAACTCGCGCATCGTTAATTTTTTTTTTTTTTTTTTGGATAATACTTGTTCCGTTGGTGACTTACAACCAACCAACTATTTCTGTCAATACATTAAAAATTACCTGTACAGATCGACATGAAGGACGATCCTTACCTTTTGTTTCTATAAGTACAAATTATGTTATGCACTACTTGTTATGTCCTGTTAACCCATTGTACAGCGCTTCAGAATATGATGGCGCTATATAAATCAATATCCGGACACACTACATGCCAATAAGAAATGATCAGCTCGCAGTCTACGCCAGGCTTCAGTGAACCCTCACATGCTATTTTTGAATGAACTAGTTCTTAAAGTTTTCATTCTTTTATATACTGCTATCCATCCTCCGCCTTGCCAAATTGTTTCATTTCTGTTCTAATTGACAAAATGTTTAGTAAATCCATTGGTATAAAATATTCTTAGCATTAGGAATACAGAGGTTTAGAGTTCAGGATCCCCACCCATGCAATGGGTAGACTGGTTGGGTTAGGCGCTCCTCTCATCACCTTGCTGCACAGACTGTTACATCATATGCTGGCACCTCCACCAGGAAGCAATAATATAGAAGTTTCTGCCACATGTACAATAATATAATGTTAAATGCACAGGATCCCCATCAACAGTATTTTCCTAATGGATTTGTGATGTTGCAAGAACCCAACAATGAATCCACATGCTCAACGCCAGAGGCACGTACGTTTATCTACGTCTGACGAATGGTTAACACGCAAAGGTTAGATTTCTACTGCGTTGTTTTTCTTTGTCCAGGAAACCAAATTTTATATTGCGTAATCTTCAAATCAATTCTCCACTTCGCACACCGTATAATATTTACGTTAATGAATTTCTGTTGTGTAACATTAGTAATACAATATGTCCCATATAAATTGAATGGATTTTTCTTTCTTAACTTAGGTACAGAGGAAGGAGAAAAAAACCAAAAAACACCTTTGGGCGGTCATTGACAAAATAAAAGCAGAAACAGGAGGAAATCGATTGCAGACTTGGATAGAGTACAAGCCAATTCAGATCGATTCCTGCCCAACAGACTGATGTACTATATCTGATAGCTTTCTAATTGCGCTAATACAGCATAAGTTTGTATTTCATGGCCATTGATGGAGAAATAATACCATTTGGAAAGGATTAAATTCCCCTCCACGATTTTCCAAAATGTAAAATCCAATAAAAAAAAAAAAGGAGATGGGATTTCTTTGGGAGTATTAACATTTCTTCTTTCTTTTTTATTTTTAAACTGTTATCTGCATCCAAAAAGGCTTCCATTTATAAGGCTGTATCACTATTTAGAGCAGATTCTGCATGCATATAATTCTATAACCTACTACTACATCGATGGCCATATGTTAAAGGGAATATTTTAGACATTCACAGCTTCATTTCTCAACAATCATTGAGTTCAGGGCTTTAATATAGCTTCAAAATATTCTGATTGCTGTTTAATTAGCTTGTCACGTGGAACGGTCAGATTTCACTGTGCAGACGTGAGACAATAATGAAAACCTGACACGGTGTGCTAGATTATGTATCCACGAACCATTCAGATGTGACCAAAAGACTATTTTGACATTCTTATTGAAATACACCCTTTGTGGTTGTATTCACAGGATGAGGTTACTCTAAGGTATAACTGTGAATAGACCATTCCTTATAGTTAATCTATTAGAAACCAATGTGTGTGTGTGTATATATATATATATATATATATATATATATATATAATATATAATTGCATTGAAAGCTGCAGCTTTGGAATTCAGAGCCACATTATTTTTAGACGTGACCATAGCAGCATAAGTGCATTTTATTTTGCTTGCGAAAATTGTGTTCATAAAATACTAAATATTTCTAATATTATTTTGAAATGCTGTTTATCCATTATGAAAAAAGACAGACCCATGGGACGCATGCACACCCCCTGTGTATTTGTGATATTTAAAAGTGACGAGGTGTAGTTTTCCTTTTGAAAGGTTGAAGTATAACCCAGCTATCTGCTTTGAATATCTGTGTAGCATTCATTTAAATTACAGCATAAATATTGATAGGTTTGCCAAAATATATAAAGAAATCCTGCTAAAGTCAGCTATATTCTTCTATGCTTTTCAGAAAATCCAGTTAATAATAAGACCTGACTGCCGCTCACTGAGCTGTGTCTGGAGCGAGTGTGCTGGATGTATTGATCTTTTCTGCTAAACGCCAAGCCAGAGCATTTAAATATTTCATATCCACGCACACATAAAGGTCATTGCTCTGGAAGATAAGCAGTGCTGGGAGTTTGCATTGAATGCCAACGTATCAAGTGTTTTAAGTTTAATATTGTCTGAATTTTATGCGTTACGCTATGCATGACTCCAGCCCTGAGTGGGTGAGTTATATTGAAGATTTGGCAGAATATATATATATATATATTAGTTAGTGGTGATTTCCATTTTTTAACATTTTCTGCCTGTGTCACATCAGGAAACACAATCAATGCCGCGGCTGGCTTTTTTTGTTGATTCTTTAGAGTAGGCTCTGTGCAGCCCCTGAGCCGACTAGGTGTTTTATCATAACACAACAGAACCAGCCCTTACATGGGTCCCTCTGAGTCTGGCACTTTGCATGTTTTTCCAAGATAGATTTGTGGAGAAGGAAGTGTTTCTGCACATCTCTTTCTCTGCATTATTCGTTCCTCCTGCTTCTCTGTCTTCTTCTGCTTCCCAGCAAACTTAGCCTTATGGTGCGCATTTGCAAAAGGCTGGAGCCACGTGGAAGTCTCTCCCCGTTCCTCTAATTGGAGGAAAGGATGTGCCCGGAAGCTCTGCCCCTTTGTGCACAAGGAGGCCAGGTTCACAGAGAAGTGTAAAAAGACAGAAGACATGGGGAGAAGCGGACAAAGACAGGAGAACTAGAAGAGGCAAGAGAAGAATTGGAGCTGCAGGAAAAGAGACACAGTCGCAGAAGCATTGAGAGAGTGTGAATGAGAGCGTGAGAAAGCATTACTGTGAGTGGGAGAGCGTGTGAAAGAGTGGGAGAGAGCGAGTGAGAGAGGAGGGCTGCCATCAGAAACCCCTTCCCCAGATGACCCCTGCCCTCCGCACCATCATGATTTTTTCTCCTACTCTTTTTGATGGCAAAGATTGCACAGGCAGGTTGTTTGGGAGTACTGACAAGCTTTGTTGTGGCAAAGATGGCAGACAATATAGGGGCAATGAAAAGTTGCTTGGGGACAAAGATGACACAGACAGGCTGTTTGGGGAAAGAATGGCACAATGTTGGTACCCCCCAAACAGCTCGTCAGCGCCCGCAAAAACATTGAGCTATCTTTGCCACAAACCGTCTGTGCCATTGTTTGTCCCCAGCGTGTCAGTGCCCGCAAATAGGGTATGCAACAGCTTTGCCACAAACCACCTTGCTGCCACTCTTGGATCATGTCTGAAAATCATGTCCAGTCCCTGCGGGCAGAGTTATCGAGCCTCTGCCAGTGTGGGTGGCTCCTCTGGCCCCATCTAATTGGTGGTCCTGTAGATCATGAGCCCAGCCAAGAATTTTTTTTCTTTGTCTCAGCTGAGCCCCTTACAACTGTAAGAATGTATTAATCATCATATAGCATAATGGATGTGGGGGTATGGTTTTGGTGGGGTACATGGGCAGTGTTTCATGGTTGGACAACTGGACAATGTCTTGAGCCGGCCCTGCAACATCTTCTGTCAACAGCTTATCTAAAAGATAAACACTGGCTGGAGAACAATGGTTTCAATGATAGATTTACAGAATTGGAGGGGAAAAAAACACGTGTTCACCAAAAAGCAGTATTTTGTACATAGCAGTTTTTATTATTATTATTATTGTCGTTGCAAATGTTACAGACATCAGCAAGCGTTAAATAAAAGATACATAGCAGAGTAGATACAGCACCACGACAAAACAGCTGGCAAAATCAAACTATCGCAGCTGCATCACAACTTAAAAAAAAGGATCTAAAACCAGTGACAATAGCATAGGAGGAATTACATTCAGTAGATGTGCAGTGTCCACATTCCAGCCTCACACATATTGATTTATAAGTTTGCCGTTTACAAAGGACAATATTGGTACAAATACATTACTAGACTTTCCCAGCCATTTACAATATTTTCTATTCCACCCTCTTTATAGAACAATAATACAACTGCATATTCTAAGTAGTCTGCGAGGTATGTACAAGAATTATCATTGATGCTGTGATTTCATATCATAAAATCTAAAATAATATTTAAAAAATAAGCAGGATTTTATAAGGATTCTGTTTTTTGTTAACCCAAACAGGAGACCAAATAATGTTGAAATTACACAAAGTTTGGTAATAGAGATGTTTAAAATGCCCTAGTAACAACAGACAAAAGAACGCTAGTGAATGGTAGACCTATACATATATTTATATATAACTGTATTTAGTTTTAGAGAAATGGGTAGACAAGCTTAATTTGTTTGTGTTTCAAATATGAAAAATGAATGATAAAACGTGTCCAAACTTTGCATGGCCAATAGTGTACACTGTAGGTCCATGAAAATCTTGCATGGTGATAGGCTTGTAAAATGTGGAAACAAGATCTGAAGAATTTGGAAGTAAACATATTACCTTCGATAGCAGCCAGGTTTGTATGGTTTGTGTATATGTAACTGCATTAAAAATGTAAGTCCTCAAAATGCTTACTAAATCCGTCCTTTATTATTACACCCTTCTTTGCTGAGATGATAACTCGCTAGCAATATATTTTAAAAACAATTACAATTGTAAACAAAAAAAAATTACACCAAGATCATAACATTGCAAGTCATACTCCTCCTGGCCATTGTAATGTTCATGACAGTTCCTTGAAAGGTTCCTTCCCCCCCTTAAAAACTGTAATTCTGTAAACCATGTTTTTCCATGTTGGTTTTGAAGGTGATACTTTCAGGTTGAGCAATTTGATGGAGAACATTTTATTCTACATATTGAAACTATATCTCCCAAAATGTGCGCCTGATTGTGGATCATTAATAACTTAGAAAATTATTTCATTTCCAAGGGACCCAAGGTAATAGGGTAATGAGGTTGTTATCAATTAGAGTACCACTGAGTGATGTCATTACAATGAACACAACCATTACTGTGCTAAGCTTTACAGGGTTTATTCACTAAAGCAGGAGCTGGCATAAGACAACTAAATAAATATCACGAAGGCCTTTGTCTGGCATTGGACCAGCCATGCTCCTCCTGCAGAAGCAGGTTGACCGGCAACTTTCCTGTAAAAGTAAAATTTTAGTGCATTGGCCCATTTGGTAACTTTACAGAACATTAAAAATTTATGGGCAAGCTCCAAAGCCGTAGGCAACCAAAGAGAACAATCAGATATTGGTTATAAGTCAGGTTCCACACACAGTTGTTGTTGGTTTCCACTGCACAATCACTGTGTGAGTTTTATCATCACCCCCTGGTAAAGTTTAGAGCTGGGCCTAGTAAACTGACAAGCAGATGTAAACACAGAACAAAGTTACTGGTTAAAATTCTATCTGAGCATTTCTTGAGTTATTTCCTTTAAAGGAACCTTCATTTATTTTCATTTGACTAAAAGCACAGCTCAAAAGCACAAACCCAGACATAGGAGTTCATTCACTGTGGTTAGTTGAGTGTCGTCTTTAATATTGTGTTTGACAAAGCATTTTGCACTATATTCTCAGAAGAAAGTGAACTTTCGATCCTCAGCAAAAAGGTCCTGGTTCTTAGTTTTATTTGAGGCAGGAGTCTCGTCTTCTTAGAGTCAGAGAAGGTTCCAAGCAATCTGCATCAAGGTGAAATAGTCTATATAATTTCTGAGAAACTTGGAATATTAGTGGCCTTCAGTCCTCACGTCCTTAAACAACAAATACTGATTTTTGTTTTTTATGTCCGTTATATTTCAAGTCACATGTCTCATTACACACAGCGTAAACATCAAAAGTAACTTGCTGGTCCTCACCAAAAGCAATAATGCTAGGTGTGACCATACAGTGAACTGGTGTTTCTCCACTTCCACAGCAGAATCCTGGTTGTTTTATAGGTTTAAGTGCTACAAAATGTCATTAAATGACCAGGGAGTATGGGACATATTGTGTTGTCTTTCATGCCCTGTAGCAGCCAAAGAGCTAACCCATATTACATGCTGTAATAAATAAATAAATACATACATATATATCACCTATAATCTTTTATCTTATTATATCCATGGATGCATCCTTAATTGAATAAAACTACTTTAAAATCAAATCAGTAATGTATTCCCGACAGTCAAAAAACAAAAAAATATATAAATTTCTACAACACAAATAAATAATAGTCAGGCCTATTTTTTGGATGGAAATTGTCATTATAAACGCTTTTGCAAACCTGCTACACTTAATTTCAACTGGAACTGCGGCACAGTAAACATAATTGTAGGAATAGTAACGCAGGTCCGGCAAAGGCCTCATGTCTGCTAGTGTTCCAAATGCTACAGACAGATAGTCCTTTCAAATGTTTTTTTTTTTTAGAATCTGTCCATCTTAGAATCTGTCAGAAAGTAGATAATTTACCTTTGCGCCAGTTAATGGAGGGAAGACTCCCTTTATGTTATGGTATATCAGTATGACCGCATATATATTATCATGGAAATGAGATAAACTACAATACTAACACATCTGCAATTTAATTTAAAGCACCCACTTGGCAAGTTTAAAAAAAATAAATAGAAAAAAAGCAAAAAATAATTAAATAGTGGTTTCAACGTTATCATAAACAGAGAGGAAATTAAAATAAGTCTAAATGGGTAAAGAAATGTGATGGCCCCAGATACAGAGGTCCTTTAGTAACAAGGACATGCATAGGCTTTATAGTTTCAAAAACAACTTAGAGTGCATGTAAAAAGTGCTCTGATACAATTACCACATTGAAAAGCATACTGCAAACTACACACCGTGCATTACTTGCTTTTAATCCTGATATAAAGCAGGACTCATAACAGGTAGATTATGCATAGCATATCCTACCATTCATTCACTCTGCTTAATGTATCTTCCATGGAATGTTAAACACTGGCCAATCTAATGCCTTATTGTGTTAGTGCATTAAAGAAACATACAGAATCATTCGCGAGAGACATGTTACAGAAAAAAAAAAAAATGCCCTCAGCTAAAACATAAAACGCAAAAAAAGAGTGCTTGCCATCTTGGGAAGTGGTGGCTATTTTAGTAACCAGTATAAGTGACTACAGAAACCGTGTAGTTAGCTGCAATGTATCTATACAACGTTAAGCTTGTGCTGGATTTTATTTACGTTGGGAACACAGGCCTCTAAATTTTCTCACGCAACTTTGTGTAATATAACTTCTTCAAATACCCATATAACAGGGAACAAGAGAGGACTTTTAGAGTTAAAAGTTGGGCAGCAGGATGAGGACCTAGTGTGTTGGAGATGTTTCCACAGACACATAGGCGGCACTATGAATACAACCACGAGTGAGGAGAAGTGTCCTCCATGCATGCTGTGAAGTGTGAGGCTTATCAGATGTAAACTGGTTGCTCCTGTGCGGTCAGTAGCCGGTACATTGCTGCTGGCATAGTCTTCATGTGTATCTGTCGTAAAAAACAAAAAAATCATATTGGAAAACTCTATAGAATGAAAGTCATAATATGAAGCAGGTAGGTTAATTGACGTAAAGCTGCAATTTTGTGGCAGCTACCCCAGAAACATGGCCAAAATGTCAATTCAAAACTAACACACACTATGGGATTTTGTGTGTAAAAAGTGATTCTGGTGCAAAGCTTGAATCGTGATCTGATCACCACAGTAATCTAACCAGCAAGATTTTATCTGCATTGTGGACAGAAGTCACACAGGAAAATGAGATCATTTGTTCTTTTCTCAAACATAAGACTCATTCAGTTACTTCACAGCTCCTCATGGAAACAGAAGTACAAACAATTAGTATTGCATATTGTTAGAAACAATTAGTTAACCTGGATGTTCTTACCTCGCCAACAGCATTGGATAGAATATGGACAATCTTCTCATGGGGAGTTGCTACAACACTCTGCCCGTTGATCTCAATGATACGGTGGCCCACTCGCACTCCCCCTCGCTCTGCAATTCCACCCCTCATAAGGCTACAGATCTGTAGTAAAAAGCCACAATGACAATGTTACCAGGATGACAACACTCACTGGCAACACAGACCCTAATTTAATTACCAATGGCTTCACGGATCTGCAGAGGAACATACATTGGCCACATTGTACCGGAGGAGCTCAGATTCAATAGGGTATTGATTTGTTTTCTTGTACGCCACTTAATTTTAAACACCATTTTAGGTTGTAGGGTAGTACAGACTGGTGTATAGTAAGACAGACAGGTTATTTGGTTCTCCAACGGATGCTTTGGTTGAATTATTCCCAAAAGACCTAGCTGTCCATCTCCACAGAGGTAGTTTTAACTTCTTGCTGCAGCTTATCAGCGGAAAAGAATATGATTCCACTGTGACTGATACAAATGAACTACAAGGCAAGGTGTGACCTTACTATAGACTTACAGATGGAAAATAGTAAAACTAGTATGAATTGTTCACTTAAAGCTGAAAAAAAAAACAGGCATAGAAGCAAAAGGTGTAAGTATTTTCAGACTAAAAGACAAAAAAAGACACACTTACAATGCCGTTTTGCACACTAAAGCCCAGCTGATACCGGAGGTCAGGTCTTCTGATTAAGACAGTGGTAACTGGTGGACATCTGACGATGTTGAGCTTTACACGTGACTGATTTTTTAAACCCTGTAAAATGAAATTAAATTGATATGTCCACTATTATTACTAAATAGAGCTCCTATGTATTTGCCTTTATAACATACTTTGACACACTTTGATGTGTATTGTAAGTGCTAATAAATGGATCAAATACTTCCTTTTATTAACCCTATAACTTCTATTCTACATGCATTGTCAGGATGTTAAAATGTGAGCTTAATTAAAGAGACTTATGATTGAAAAGAAAGTCAGTGGGAGCAATGAGCACAGAAGTAAAAAAAATACATGCATTTTTTTCAGCTAAAATGAATTCTGCAATTTGACAACATGTCAGCATTAACAAGAATTTTTCTGCTCTTGCTAGATCTGATAGCATTGAAATATTAATGAATGTACATTTATGCTTAGATTTATAAGGGGATGCTAATCAGACTATTACAGGCTAGAAAGCAATGAAGGTCCTTCAAGGTCTTCCAAAAAACATAATTACACATCTGTTTAACTTGCTTATCAAAGCCTGGCATGTTACACAAAGCCATTAACTGCTAATAGGATCATCAATACCATGCCACACAGGGTCTCACAAGGCGCTGAACATGGTATCTCAGAGAACAGGCCACACAGTATTCGGAAAGACAGTGGCAATGACATATATGATAACCACTAGACCTCATATTATCATTGCAACAGTATAAGAGCTCTCAACGTCCTCAAAATTATTCCAAATTACATTAATTTTATGATGTATTACACTTTTTACATGTACTGATGTAAATATGAATATGTTTTACTATTGGCACTTCCTGCATACAGTTGTGTGAAAAAGAAAGTATACCCCCTTTTTAAAAACATATCAGGACATAGTAACAATCATCTGTTCATTAGCTGGTCTAGAAATTAGGTAGATACAGCCTTAACAACACATGACATATAACACTTTGTCATCATTTATTCAATAAAAATAACACCGAAATGAAAAAGTCATGTGTGAAAAACTAATTACACCCTTACTGCTTCCATAGGAATTAAGACATTAAGTAGCAGACAGTTGCTGCTAATGAAATACCCTTGATTAATTGATCATCAGCAAATGTGACCACCTGTATAAAAGCCAAAGTTTTAGCAGTTTGCTGGTCTGGAGCATTTAGACCAAAGCCAAGGAGGGAACCTTCAGTCATTCAGTTGACCATAAACACCCCCGAATAACAAAGTATTCTACAGTCAAACATGAGGCCATCTGTCCGACAGCTAAAGCTTGGCTGAAATTTGGTTATGCAACAGGACAATGATCCCAAGCACACCAGATAATCTGCAACAGAATGGCTGAAAAAGAAAACAATCAAAGTGTTGCAATGGCCCAGTCAAAGTCCACGCCTCAACCTGATTGAAATGCTGTGGAGGGGCCTTAAGAGAGCTGTGCATTAACAAATGCCCACAAACTTGAATGAACTGAAGCAACGTTGTAGGCCAAAATTCCTCCACAATGAAGTAAGAGATTGATACAGAAAACAATTACTTCAAGTTACTACAAGTTATTGTTGCTAAATGTGGTTCTACAAGCTATTGAATCATACGTGTACTTAGTTTTTCACACATTGCTTCTCCATTTTGGCTTTATTTTTGTTGAATAAATCATGACATGGTGTACTATGACATGTGTTGTTCATCTGAGGCTGTATCTACCTAATTTTTAGACCTGCTAAGGAACAGATAATTGTTACTATGTCCTGATATGTTAAGCCATAGAATTCAAAAGGGGGTGTACTTTCTTTTTCACATGACTTTAGAGACATGTTATTCGATCCTCCATACCTTTATGATGCTCTGGCAGGTTGACAATGGCAAACCAACCAAGCTGGTTCCATTGATGGACATTATCTGGTCCCCGATGTTTAGCTTTCCTGATTTCTCAGCAGGACCTCCATGCATCATGTTGGCTATAATAACCGTGGGCAGGATGGAGCCCCAGCCAGATTCTACAATCACAACTCCCAAAATCTCCCCCTTTTGCTTTTCTATGAAAACCTGAAAAATACATAAAAAATTTATTTTTGTACTTTGCATTATTTGAAGTATGATGATAAATCTCCTCATGCATTTATGTTAAGTATGGAATCACAGAGCCAAACTGGAAAGAAAATCTAAGATGTGATTGAAGGTACTGCTCAACCTTCTTTGCCAAGTGTAACACTTCTATAAAGAGACACAGCATTAGGAACAACATTCCTCTCAAATAATTCTCTAATTATGCACAATTCTGTTGCATTCATAATTTTTGCCGGATACAATTGCATACTCAGTGTTTGTGTTGTTTCTTTGTGATTAAACCTTATAATATGACAACAAAAATGACAGCTTTGTCATATTAATATGGTAAATAAGGGAGCACAATTCATGTTTTTTTCTTCTTCTAAGTGAAACACTATTTTTAATACAATTAAAGTGAAAGAAATACTGTGGTAAACCAGATTCCTAAACTACATGAAACTGATTTAGATCTGGAACTGAATACTCAAAGAACAGAAGCACTAACAATTAAACATGACTAGATTAACTTTGGTGGGATCTATGTTTCAAACTGGGTTCCAATCGAACTCCAGAAGCACTTACGTAGAAGCATTTATCTATATCATATCTAGGACACACTTAGGCAGTCGAAGATGTAAATCTCACAAGCATTGGTCATACACTTCCACTCTTGATGCCAGTCTCAACTACATCTCCATATTTACCACCTCAGCCCTCCCCACTGGCAGAGCCTTTAAGAAAAGCTGAGGCAGCACAATTATAAAATAAGGGGGGGCAGGCAGGAAAGTAAAACAAATTATAGAAGACGCAATTGACAGAATAAGAGAATGAATAAAAACAGATTAGTTCTGCACTTCAAATGGTTAGGTCCTCCCTGCTGACTTATCAAGCAGGTCCTTTGTCCCAATGTACTGGGTTCTTTATCTGCTCCTTCACTTCATTCTGCCAAATCTATTTCTTATAAGAATTGAAATAATTGTTTTTTGGCGCTCCTTTTTTTTTTTTTTTTTTAATATGGTGCTGGATTTTAAGGACTATGAATCGTTCATCTGTTTACTCTAACTCTCAAACTATCACTACACAGCAGGGTACCTGCACACACCATAATTTGTTCCCAGAAAAGAGTGCTGAAATCACAGAGAATGAATGGGAAAATGAAAGGACAGAAGAAAATTACACGTAAAATGACAATGAGGGGAATTTTGGCACACTTTCTCCCTTCTTAAACTACCTTAACAAAACACGCATAGAAGCCTGTGACAATGGGTACGAACCGAACCATGCAACCACTACAGGTTTACATCTGCTGCAATTGAATTGTAAAACAAAACGCGTACATCTTTGCAGTTCTCAGACTTGGAGAAGTGGATTAGGTCATCGTTGTACATGTCCTGAGTGTTCAGCAAATCGCTGTATTCCTTCTGGCTCAGGTCTTCAGGATTAATGCCATTTGCCCTCAGAAATTCCTGGTAAGCCACGCTGAATGCTTGCCCTATAGACTGCGCGATTAGCTGTGCCTGCATTTATCACAGGAAGAAAGAGGGAAAGCGGGAGTGCGATGAAACGATACACTGGGTAGGAAGTAGCATAGTATAATTCAGTTAAATGTATTCCTCGATACAATTTACATGCATAACATCACTTAATGGCCTTCCTAGGGTTAGAGCACGTTTAATGCTATTTGATGTTATAGTGCTTCGATTCCTAGAATTATGCCACATATCTAATAAATTATGTTACGTAAAATAACATTATATATATATAAAAGGATATATTAGCTCTTTATATATTTTAGTCTAAGCTAAGTATGAGTTCTCCCTATTCTACTAACACTAGCTTGCATAAAGCAAACCCATGTAGAAAAAAAAAAATCTTCTATAAAGAGGATATGTGTTTCGTTCAATGTCGGTAGAAGCCTGTGGTATTGTTTGTCAACCAACATATTAAAGTAAGATGTAAAGCGTTTAAGAAGCCTTTTTTTCCAGATGTAGAATCCTAAATCTAGAGCCAGTAGTAACACATAATACAATTAGGACTTCTCATGCTATAAGCGAGCCTATATCTTGGCTTAAGGCTTCCGACATTTTGTTAAGAAAAAAAACCAAAACGCTATAAATACAGTATGATGAAAGAATGGGAAATGTTAAACATAGACTAGCATTAGAGCTTCATGGCAACCAACACTAACTCTAATTCCCATGTGGAGAATCCAAATGATAACAGTTCATTCTATTTACATTCCAAATATTACTACATAGTAACACTGCTGATGGGAACTGACGCTTGTAACCATTATTGTAATTGTAATGTCTTACAACTCATCCCAAGGGAAGAGATAAGAGACTGGAAAGAAACATGTCTTGCCAAATATTCCACAGTAGCTGAGAACAGACTCAAATGCGCTCTTTAGGTTTCTACACAGTAAATTGAGTAACACAATTAACAGTTCTATTCCTGCATGTGGAGCCACGTTCACATTGCATCAACTTACACATGCATGTCACATGCTACTTACGTCCTCAGATTCAAAGACATGGCAGATCATTTTGTACTGTCTCTTGCCGTCTTGGGATGGGTGGGAAGCCTCTACACTCTCCTGAGAATTGGAGCGTGGCATGCGCCTACGAGCCATTAGAACTACAATGTTCCCAATATCCGCAATGTAAGAAATGGTCCTCAGAGGATGATCCATCATTGTTTCCTAATGGTAGGGAGGAGCAAAAGAAAACTGTGAAGAAAGCACGAGTGCCATAGAAGAGTGGTTAAAGGCAACGCATGGGCTAATGAAGCCTCAAACTCAAATTCTACAATGACTATTCTGGCAGTTTCCATCAGTGGGATGTGTGCCTTGGTATTCTGGTGTGTTTATGCTTGGTAAGGCACAGGCAACCAGTAAGACACAAGATATATCATTTTGTTTTTTTAATGGGTAAAATGTATTTATAAAATGTCTGTCCCTTGAGAATCTTTAGTTGAAGTTGATGGCTTTGATTGGAGCAACATGGAAAAAGATGTAGAGTTACATATGTTCTTGGGACCCCAAGCTATCTTCCCGGGGCTCTTTTTCCAAGATGGCCCAATAAAAGGTTTCCACCTTCTACTACTGCTTCTCTTGACCATTATGTTGATATCCATTTTTACTTTTAGTGATTAAGTGGATATCACACAAGCTGATTACAGAGACAGAAATCATTAAAGTATTTGAATCAAGATTGATTATAGAAAAGATAAATTATTTTGGTAATAATATGGCATTAATAAGAAGAACCGAGAAAATTGAGCCAAGCTCTTCCTGCAGTAGAAGCTTACTGGGGTAGGACCGTCATGTATGTATGTATGCATGTATGTATGTAAAGTAGGGCTGAAACAACGAATCGATAAAATCGATAATAATCGATGACGGAAATCGTTGTCGACGATTTCCGTTATCGATTAATCGAGTGATCGATTAGTTGTTGGAGCACTCGGCTCCTTTTACTTACCTCCGCGAGCGTTCCCCGCTTCCGCTACACGCGCCTTCTTTTAGTTGCGGTTCGCTCTGTGCGAATGGAGCCACTCGCACAGAGCGGTTCGCTCTGTGCGAGTGGCTCCGTTCGCACAGAGCGATTCGCTCTGTGCGAGTGGCTCCGTTCGCACAGAGCGGTTCGCTCTGTGCGAGTGGCTCCTTTCGCACAGAGCGGTTCGCTCTGTGCGAGTGGCTCCATTCGCACAGAGCGGTTCGCTCTGTGCGAGTGGCTCCATTCGCACAGAGCGGTTCGCTCTGTGCGAGTGGCTCCATTCGCACAGAGCGATTCGTGGGGGTGGGGTTTCAGGGGATGCAGGGCAGAGTGGGGGGGGGCAGGCCAGGGTAGGAGACTGAGTGCAGGGCAGGGTGGGGGTGGGGATGCAGGGCAGGGTGTGAGTGTGGGGGCAGGGCAGGAGACTGGGTGCAGGGCAGAGTGGGGGTGGGGGTGCAGGGCAGAGTTGGAGACTGGGTGCAGGGCAGAGTGTGAGTGTGGGTGCAGAGCAGAGTGGGTGCAGGGTGTGAGTGTGGGGGCAGGGCAGAATGTGGGGGCAGAATGTGGGGGCAGGGCAGAGTTGGAGACTGGGTGCAGGGGCACAGTGCAAAGTGCCAGGGCTGGGTGCAAAGTGCCAGGGCTGGGTGCAAAGTGCCAGGGCTGGGTGCAAAGTGCCAGGGCTGGGTGCAAAGTTCTGGGTGCAAAGTGCTGGGTGCAAAGTGCCAGGGCTGGGTGCAAAGTGCCGGGTGCAAAGTGCCGGGTGCAAAGTGCTGGGTGCAAAGTTTCTTGAACAGTAATAGTCCACCTCTTTTCAGAATGTTTGGGGTTATTTTGTTTCATAAATATTGTGTTTGGGTTTTTGTACTTTGAAAATATTGTTTTTTTATTACATCATAACAAAATAAGAATGTTAATGTAAATTTTAAGTTGTTTTTTAACATCCAGTTCATTAAATTATTTTAAATAAACAAAAAATTTGCATATTGTTTTTTTTATCCGATTAATCGATTAATCGAAAAAATAATCGGCCAACTAATCGATTATTAAAATAATCGTTAGTTGCAGCCCTAATGTAAAGTGAAGTCAATGACCTGGATCCAGAATTCTCATGACAACCCTCCCATTAGTGAATAGGCCCCAAGGTGTCAAAAGGAACTAGAAAGTGCCATGGCGGTCTTTCTTACGGAGTTTAGGACTTGGTATACGTAATAAGTTATTACGCATCCAATAAACAACACTAGGTTTTACTGCTCATTTAAGGGGATCACCACACCAATGAGTCAATCAGCATTGGGAAATTAATAAAGTGGTCGCAGACTTCTGCAGTCAAGGACCTGGATGTCCAACAAAATATTCACCATTGACTTCATTTGTGGGGAAAAACTTGTAGCAAAAAAACGAGAAACATTTAGGAGATCACATCATTGCAGTGAGGATGAATTCTTATTAGATTTTCAGACTGCCTACAGCAAAGGGCACAAAACCGTGAACTTGAAAGCTATTGCTGTGAGTTAAACCATAGTACTGGCTGTCTACTACATGTTGTGCATCCGTACCTGTGTGTCAGCATTCAAAACTTTTATCCTCTGCGTAGAAATAAAGAGGTCCACCTCCGTCATGGGTTGTGCTTCGCCTTCTGCAGCCTAACAAAAAAAAAAAAATGAAACATGGGAACTGCCTGTTCATAAGACCACAAATTACATTCTGCTAACAGACAACAGAGCATCCATCCAGCTATCAGAACAACAGCACTGTTGAGTTCAATAAAAAAGGAAAGGGCCTTCAACATATGGGAAAACGAGCCTGGTTACTACTATATGTTATCGATTGGTATTTTTCTTCCCACATGACACCAAAATTATGCATTTATACTCCACTGCATGAAATCACCCCTCCCCCTTTAAAATATGATCAAATATGAACACAAACCTTTGCTTAGAACCGGAAAAATAGCGATTTGTCTCCCTTTTTACGTAGAAGTCATTTCTTTTACACTATGTAAAGGGTGAATACATATCCAAGGACAGTAGCAAATAAATCGCTAGAGGATTGCTAGAAGTTTTGATTCACTAAGGTACTGGCTGGTTTGTTCCGATCATTGTGAATGTATGTAGTGCCAGTGCTCTGGTAGCATGATTTTCACCCAAACACATGTAACAAACTTACACGGGAATTGTCAGTACACCCAAGTGCTAGATAGTTAATACACATATCAAACTCATTAAGAAAAGACATATTCACATTCCTAACATCTCCGTCAGCTGTGAAACATACACTTTTATTTTTGCATCCAGCAAACACATTAGCGTGTAATACAACATAATTATATGATATCTCAGCGCCTGTTCTATTTGGCACACAACTTAATTAATCGTTATATGCCACACCTAGAAGAAAGGGATGTCACTTAAGTTGGGGTCAATGGTCCAAGGGACTATAAAGCATAGATTGCATGTGGTCTAAAAAGTGAGGTGCCCAGTTGTTTCTCATTTTATAACCTCCTAGAATTAAGATACCCTTAGGTACCCTGTCTGGGCATATAAACATGTGTCCTAATGAGTCAAATTAATATGAAATGTCCTTAAATTAGAAAAAAAGTGAAATGGCTTGATGGTCAGTGACCAAAGAAGAAGAAAATGATTATTTTGATAAGGACATGGCTAGATCTGAAAACTTCAAATTAGGAGAGAGCTTGCTGGATGCAGAAAATGTGAAACTATAAAATAGGTAGGAAATGCAGATAAACCAAAATGAATGGAAAAAAACCAAACAAACAAAAAACGAACAAGTATAACATTAAAAACAAGATGAGATTGTACTGCACCTTCTTTCTGCTTTTGGCTAATTTCTGGGCCATCTGCTTAGCATGAAATAAACAGAGACAGGAACATGGTTAGAGAAGAAGTAAAAGATCCCAATACCTTGCCAGGCGTTAGAACAGGCAGACAGCAGCTAGTGCTAATATGTGGCTGGCCAAACGTCAGCATGGCTTGGTTTGCAACTGTTTCTGTCTCAGCAAAACTAAAACCAATTCACACCTGGTATCCTGAATCTTTAAAAACCAGCATGATGACCCATTTGTCTAAGAGAGAAATGCCATATTGTATATGGAAGCCATGACACAAACAATCTAATTGTATTTTCTTAATGCAAACCAACACTCTCAACAGGACTCTATGGCATGGAGTATCTGCTATGAAACATGGAACTAAACATAAAATATTGATTGAAGATGTGGGGAGTTTTGCAATTGCATTCCAATGTTTTAATGAAATGTAACAAATGGGTGGTCCTATCGGGAAAAATAATATATTATCCTAAGTAATAAAATTATCCTTTTAGAGAAATTATAAATAACAATTGACCTCTTCATCCTAGAAGCTGGAATCTCTATGACCACCAAACGAGTTGGTCATCATCAACAACATCCCGGACATTTTAAGTCTGCATACAGAATAACGTATGGGAAGACTCTCTTTTCGGTTGGGGCATGGAAAAGGCTAATTAAAACATGTAGCAGAGTCTGGCTCCTTACCTTAATGCGACTGACCGCTTCTTGTGCTTGCATCATGCGCACATTCTTTGAGGGCGTCTTATCAGAAAGCAGTTGGGTGGAACCAAGATAATTGGCAGCAAAAATGATTCCATCAATTAGGTCTTCTGGGTCACAGGGTCCAGGAACTGCAAGGAAATGGTTGAAAAATATCAACTGCAGGACGCGAGATGTAATAGTTTGAGAATTTCAAAAAGGCTTAATGGTCTAGACACCATATAAATTAACGGATGTCATGGACCACCGGAGCCTACAGTAACTGAAGTACTCCTGGCATCATCAGAGAGAAACATGCTAAACGGTATTTGATTTCATTGGTAGGGCTGTATGGAATGTGTTGAACTCCTCACCATTCTGGCACTCAAACAGTTAAAAGAATATGTATAAACAAACTAAACAAAGAAAAACCCATCAGACCCCCAAGAAGTAATGAGATGCAGATTAGCGTTATCAGCAACTGCCATTTATTCCGCTGACATTTCAAATTATAATTAACCAAAATGTTTTTTGGTTTTTTTTTTTTATTATTATTCTTACCTTCCACATAGGTCGGGAATGAAGCCAAGCTCTTTCTTGACTGTAATTAAGACAAACAGTGTTTATTCCAAACAAATCAAGACAGAAGTAGCAAGCACACAAAAACGGCTCCATGCAAAGAGACAAAAAAAATATCTATATTTATATTTAAAAAAAAAAAAAACACACGCAGGCGGCAAGTATAGCCCGACGGTGCTAAGAAAAATGAGATTGTTTCCAAACTGTTAGAGGTTATTTAGGGAACTGTGTACAGACTTGATTATTAGCATGTTTGGGTAATTAAGGGGCTGAGGGTTGTATTTGTAGGTTCCTGGTGCGCATGGTTTGACAGTGCTTGCAAACATTGCATGCTACCTCTTGAAGCTACTGCCTAGGACATTGTCAGCAGGTCTCTGTCTTTCCAGGGGAGCTGAAATCGGAATTATGATAAAATATTCATATCTCAAGAGTATTAAAATTATACTCACGGAGAAGGAGAAGAAAAAAAAATAAAAGGAAAATAAATCTGTTGGCCAAATAAAACACAAATACATTTCCTAAGAAAAAGAGAAGTCACTTTTTCCAACAGAAACGTGTAATTTAGTTTTCAATGTGATATATCATAACTGGCAGACAGGCTCTGTAGGCACATGCCTCAGTGTAACAATGATATTCCTCCAGTCACCGATTCTTTTCTATTATATGGTTAATGTAGTAACATAAACTGTGACGGTGCACAAGCAAAGGCCCTATCATACTGCCAGGACAGTTTATAAGGTGATGAACTGCATAAACTTGGGCGTTCCATATTTTATTATTAGGAAATATTAATATCACGCTATGATTATACTATGAAGTATCCACAGCCAAAATTTCACCAGTGCTAACAATGTGTACAAACACAAATTCAGTACAAAAAAATAGGTATTTATATATAAAACATATACTTCAGTGAAGAAGAACAATTGTCTGACTATAACTGTCGAACAATCGCTTAAACAGTTATGTTAGAAAATGGGAAGCCGAGATAGAAAGACGACGACCCCTGCCATAAAAAGAGATTTCCAAAACAAATACGTCCTCATGTATTTTAACGCACAAGAGCAGTTGATTTGAAACGTTTATTGATCTTTTAAATTAAAGCATAACTTAAAGGAACTAGTTTTAAGTTAAGGTGAGCCAGTGGCCTTGGATAGAAACATAGAACGCGATCTTGACGGTACATAAGAACCATTTGGCCCGTCTAGTCTATCCATTTTTCCTGGTGTTTTATTGCTATCCGGTCCAGGTTCCAGGCTGGTCTGCATTTACAAGCATGATTTATTTTAGCGGTACTAGAATCCCTTGTGAGCATATTGTCACATTCTCTGCAACCGTAAAAGATTCCAATACAGGTTTATCGTTCTGAATCACACACCGTTACCGCTAATAAAGAGACCCGGTTTTCAAATACATATCTATCTATCTTGATTAATTTCAGTAACTAGAAAGTAACAACATTTCTACATAATTTAAACAATTATTTTCCGCTAGCTGGCAGGGACATATGTGGACAATAGTACAATACAAAATTACCATCAAATGTGACATTTTTACAGTTGATTATAAAACTATTTAATTTTACTCCTAATTAAAAAACGGTCTGTGTGCGTGGCATTCTTGTCGGGTTCTTGTTTACGTCTCTACCTAGCGCCATAATACATAAATACTGGCAAACGAACGAGCCGCCTGGATAGATAACGAGACGGACAAACAGCAGGAGGTAACAAGGTATGGGAGAGCCGCGTACCTCTTTATTTGAGGAGGATTCAGCAGAATCACAGGCATTTGGATGATGTCGGTTGGTAGACTCTGCTCCCTGGGGTGATGAAGATTCGGGAGATGAAGACTAAATAGAGGAAGAGAGCAGCAATCGTTACTAGTTATCCAAAAGCTCTTTAGGGATACAAACAGAGTGCATACAATACACAGCAGCTTCCAGATAACAGAAGCTGGTACCAAAGGTTCATTACTCCCATGCTTATTAGCTTATTATAAATTAACCATATTGCAATAAAAAGGGGGCAACGCTGTGTTTTGAATATCTAACAAATATTTGTTACACTAATATTTGTACACTAAAAGAGCGAGCCATCTTCTCAATATAGAACAGCTACTTTGCATATAGCATCTCACATAGTCATGTCCTTGTCTTCTAGGATCAGTGAAAGGGGCTATATCAGTGTGAAATGTTAGTTAAAAACGTGATAGGACAGATTTTTTCCCTTATTCATAAGGGTGCCACTTCGTGTAGGCTACAGGAATCCGCTTACAAATTGCTTAGGAGATGGTACAAGGTTCCTGCGGATCTCCACCGCTTTCTTCCTCGGGTCCCCCCGCAGTGTTGGAGATGTGAGGTAGGAGAGGGCACGTATTTACAACTGCGGTGGGAGTGCCCTCTGGTTCGCCTTTTATGGTCCACGGTGTGGGAGGTTATTAAGGAATTGGGCGATCCAGACTTTCCCTTATCCCCTGAGTGTATGCTGTTACATTACACTGAATCGAGCCTGGGGTCATACAAGAGGTCCCGCTCTATCCACCTGATTAACGCCGCTAGGGCGGTCATTCCCCGATTCTGGAAACAGCCTCGTTCCCCCCCCTATTTCTGCCTGGCTAGCTACAGGACTTAGTTCTGACATCTAGAGATAGAGGCTACAAGAATGGACTTAAATGGCTTCCTTGGAAGACCTTCCTGTCCTCTCCCTCCTTTCACAGATTCTTGGGGACTTCGGTGGGCAGCCCACCGGCCCTTGACTTCCCCTAACTCTCTAGGTCCTTGGTATCAGGCTTCGTTGCATCGTACGGTTCCTGCATTTCTGTTTTACCTCCACACGTATACATAGAGGCCTCTGTAGACACATTCTGCCTTACTGGTACTCCGTCCGTCCACCTCAGTTGGTTTATTTTTTTTGTGTTTTTATTTGTTTCCGTTCTTTGCTCAATTCCCGTCCTTACTGTGCTGGAATTCCACCTGAGTGACACGATATGTGGGGCCTAGACGTGGGCTGCTGGTGTACTATTGTACTTTTGGCCCTGACCCCTGGGGCCTTTGATTTGGGCTCCTTGTTTCTCTTTTTCGAGGGGTTTTGTCATCTGCCATGTGTCCACTGTGTTCTATTGCATTCTGTATTATCTTTCTGTTTGTTCATGTATCATCGCCTTTTTGTGCTATGTACCTTGGATATATGGCTGTGTCTGTTTTTTAATAAACGGAATTGACAAAAACAAAAAAAAACAAAAAAAACATGATAGGATGGGGATTAGGCATTTTGCATTGTCTCTTGTAGAACTACATTGCAGTCTGAATTTTAAAGGGACGGTCTATTGCCCCAAATAGCCTCAAGTCTCACCAGTGAAGAATGCATAGTTAAAGGGACACTCCAGCCACCATGTGCACTTTAATGCATAAGATAGGTATATGGTCCCTTTACATTTTCACATGGTTCATTTTGCAAATGCTTGGGGGGGTCTGCAGAATTCCCTCAAATGCATTTGGTGCTTTCCCCACCCCAGATACAATGCCGCGCTGAATGCATCTCCCTGTACCTGGTGTACTCGCTTCTGACACAAATTCTGTGTCAGGTAAGTGGTTTAGCTGGGGGGTCCATTTTTTTCTTCTTCTATAGTAGGGGAGACAGGTATATAGGCTATGGATTAAATATCGAGGCATTAAATATAATTTTTTTTTCCCCGAAAGGGAAAAAAGACCATCCTCAGTTCTGGATGGCAATCACTGGCGGAAAATGTAGTGCACACTGCCGAGCAGGAGATGTATGCGATTAAAAGCATCCCCTGCAAAGCAAATAGCTGGGATGGGGCCAGGAAAACAAATGTATAGACGGAATGCTGATGAACCCCTCTATGCATTTGCATGCAAAGAAATAGAATACAATATAAGGTCATCTATCATATGCAATCAACTAAATATGTCGGCTGGAATGTACCTTAGAAGCATTTTTAAATATTTGAACACCATATTTGAAAACATGTTAAAATATTAACAACACATAAAATTACCGTTCCTTTAATTTGTGTATTGAGAGTCGGTCTGATAAAATCTATATTCAGAGGAGATTAGAGAACGATATGAATTAACCACAGGTGAAGCTGTGTGGGAAGCCAGTCAGTCACAATGTGGTGCATTATTGTCATGTGTCAAGATAGGAAAATGACAGCAAAATGATATCCACACATATAAGCTTGTCATGTTGTCCTAACAAGACAAAATCTGTTTCCTAACAGCATTCTTAGATCAGAATTCATGGGCGGCTAATGTAGCTTGTCCTTGTTTTTCGTTCTTTTCATCGATGTACTGCTAATTAACAATTAAGTAGTTCCTAAGTGTATAAATTAGGGCTTTATAGTCAAGCGGCCATGAACAGGCTTTAATACAGAGCTTAATACATGCTACACACCTCTAGGCAAATATGCAAATATTCTCTGAATGTCCGAAAGGAATCCTTATAAAGGTCATTATGGCAGCTTCCAGCAGGTAGACAGGCTCTGTGGGAATCGGACTTTGGGGATTTGCGGATACTGCCCCTCTTATCGGAAAACGGCTGTCCCCTCTCAAGTTTTTTTTCCTGGGTTTACGTCAGAAAAAATTAACCTTCTTTCAATCTTCTGTGCTTTTACTTGGGTTACCTGTGTGCTTGGTGTGTTCCTTAGTGTGATACAGGGTTTGGAACACTATGCCCCTTCCTAAGGAAAGATTACATTAACTGGAACATGGCAACCCTCTCATATTCTATGATACCTCCACTTCAACAGTAGAGAACATGTTCAAGGAAAGAACTCGATATATCAGAGTGTCCGTCAATCTAAATAATTCAAAACTGCAACAGTTTATAAGGTGTTTCTAAACTCAAAAGAATATTCTTCCCATTTCCTCCTCAAACCTCTTATCACAATAGTCTGCAAACAAAAGCAAAAGAAAACAAACAAAATAGTCTAATTATAACTAGATGAAGATTATGACAGAGCTAGTACCACCCTTTAATGGACACTTCAGCCTTCAGATGCACTTTCATGTATACAATGGCTATGTGATTCTTTGCAAAAACACAAGTTCTCCTGCATGGAAAATATGCAGTTTTTCTCCTGCATGGAAAATAGCTAGGGGTTAGGCAAATGCACATGGGGGGCATCTGCATTTGCCTAGCCCCTAGCTATTTTCCATGTGTTTGGTTGAACGTCTCTCCATGCACATGATATACCAACCACCTGTCAGCTCCAGCGCTGGCTCTGCGAACGCTACTGGCATTTGCACGTCTGTTACTCGCTCCAAAATATATCACTGTCATTTTTTGCTAAAAAGATGCTGGGATATATGCCAGAATGTTTAGGAAATGTAATTCCGTCACGTATTATACTGTGCTTTTCGGGAAGCGGGTATGTTGAGATGATTGTGGTGCTTATAGAGTCTAAGCTTTGTATAGTAGAGCAGGAGGTGGCAGGATAATATGCAGGAGAGCTTAAGTTTCATCTCAACGACTTCACGTTTCATTATGAGCTAATGCTGATGTACCTCTGTACCAATCATAGCTCGGATGGTTCTTTATAAGCTATATTTAAAAAGAGTGATATCTATTTCAAGAGGCATTATTAATTAAAAATGTACATTATGCAGAGCCAGCCTAGCCATTCCGGCAGTTATTTTGCTAGGGATAGCCCTTGATAACACATAGTAAATTTGAACTCGAAAACATACACTAACAGTATGTTACTAATATTTTTATAACACCCCTAGAATCCCTTGGCATATAAAACGTACAACTATTTAACACTTCTTTCCACATAGTTCTAGAAACTAGGGTGATGTTTGAAAGCCCTAAACTCAGGCCAGCTACATTTTTTCCCTCCATAACCATGACATGAAGGAGCTTCCTCACAGGTTGCTTAAGATAAAAAGAAAATACAAAGAAGCTTCATTGTTAAAAATAATAATACAGAGCTTATACTATATTAAATGATATCTAGTATTTTTATTACTCTGTCTGAACAAAGTCATCTTTAAAATAAACGTATCTTCTAAAGCCGAACGGCTGACTGACTGCTTTCATGTCCCCGTCTCCCTCTTCGATGTCACACTGTTTCTAGTTGGGTAATGTCTGCCACCGGGGATCCATCTGGTACAGTTTTATATGCTGATGAGCTCACCCCGAGTGTTATTTATGTGACCCAGCTTTCATGCTTCACCAGACAGGTACATATTGTGACAGGTCCCTCAGGAAACAATACAATGTTACACTAGAAAAAAAATGGACTATATCAGGGGACTTATGGTGGTGATGCCAACAATTAAACCACATCACTTTCACGCCAGTAACATTCCAAAGTGCGCTATTTATAAAAGGAAGGATGTAATGCTTTAGGGGTAGCAATATTAGAAAACTAGGTTAGCGATGTAATAGTCAAGTAAATGACTAGAAGGTAAGATAAAGAAAGCAAAGTACCATCCCTCAGATCAAGATTACTGTACATCTTGGCAGTATCAAACAGCTTTCAAGAAAATACGTTAAAAGAATTTAAAGACTTGCTTTAGGCACAAAACTGAGCTTAGCAGGCGTAGGACTTAGAAACACAGCTGTCTAGAGCTAAGGAAAGGATGTAGCCATTAGGAGATATAGAGGATGTTTGGTTCTAGGCAAGTAGATAATATACCGAAACGGAGAAGACAATATTTCCAGGTACAACAAACGTCGATGGGAAAGAATGGCAAGGTTTTACTCCAGAGGTTTACTTTAACCTCTATACAGTGAACAAAACCGTTAAACAGGTTACATACAATACATGTGTAAAATAAACTGTTTTCAAAGTTAAAAGTAAAACTCTATGAACATAGTGTTATTAATCTAAAAATACTTTGCAGGCACTAAAACCTAACAATCAAACTCAAAAAACAGATACATGTTGTAACTTCACCCAGTTCCTCTTGAAAGGCATCCATGGACACCAAAGCTGCCTGTACAGCTAATTCAAATGAAGAATTCTACAAACTATTTAAATACTTACTTCTTCTTCACGATATTCTGCCTGGTAGTTCCAAAAATTTTCCATTGGGCTCAGGCTGATGCTGTACTTAAAAAAATTCAGTTCAAGTCTGAAGAACTGCACCTGCAAATATTCTGGGTGAGCTGGCCTTGATTGTCTGCTGGCATTGTGGACTGCATCAATAGTTCAGGGTGTACTGTAACTGGATAAGTGTCTGACTCAAGATATTTGAGAACATTGCAATTATTCCTTCTTTAATATTACATGAAACCCGCAGGATTAGTTTCAGTAACAAACACTGAACACATTCTACTTATTTCCAGTCATGGAATTTATAGGGATTTTTTTCCCCTTTAGATGCAGTGTCATATATCTAAGGATTAGATAAAAACGTTATATTTTGTATTCTTCTGTGTTATCTTTAGGGTTTCTACCAGGGCAACTCTCTCCACCATGTAACAATAAGGGTAACGCTTCTGGCCAACCATCATACAAAAGGTAGCGTCTGCTGAGACAGGAACATAGAATTTGACGGCAGATAGGAGTCATTTTCTCCTGATGTTAAGACTCAACATTAATCATTTCAGACACATGCCCAGACACACACTAACGTGAGCTTACTCTACTGTCAATACCCAGGTACAGTGCTCATCTGAGCCACAAGATTCAAAGCTACTTGAGCCTGTAGTAATAAAGCCAAACAGATAGATAAGCTGATCATTGAAACATGTAGCTGAGAGTGGGGTGCTCAAGCATACTGTTTGCTTAAGTTTGACTGAGGGAATGTTTGGAGTGTACATTGGTATGCGGAGAGTGGTCAGTATGGTTAAAAGTGGTTGTATGTGTGCCCAAGATTGATCTGTGTGGCTAAGATGTGTGATGCATGTGTTTGAGTCCACGCCATTTATTTGGGAGCATGGTGTGTGTTAGTTTGAGCGATAGGTATGTTTCAATATACATGTGTGTAGTTGGGAGTGGTATGTGTGAGCGTACATTAGTGAGGCTGGGAGCAATAAGTATGGTTAAGTGCGGTTCAGTGGCTTTGAGTTGAGTTAGTTGGGCTGATCCATTTGAAAACTTAAGGGGAGAGTTCTCCCTCAAAGAATACTGAATATGATAGCACTAAAACTAAGATGAGGGCACTCTCTATGTTATTGGCCATGCAACATCACACTGAAACTCAGTGTAGATGTATTGCAGAAAACTGGAACCAATCCCTAACACTGTTCTTCACAACTGAAATTAAAGCAAATTATTTAAGGTTTACCGTGTCACTAAAATAGCAAGCAGTGTACTGTGTAATTCAAGCACAGCAAAATCAGAAACCAGAATTTTATATCATGCATGCTCTGTGGCTCCTGGAAATAATTTGGGCTGTTTTACCGCCCAGGCCATAGGGACACCACTACGTTTACTATGCACACGCACATTTGTACAATACACATCATTCATGTCATGGTTTTTACATTCCAAGAGATTAGGCAATAAAATAAGATCCCAGTGGCCTTGAGCAAGTTCAGCGATGAATCAGCACCAAAGCATCTGCTTAATGTAATTAAATGCACACAATTATTAAGGATTGATATATTGTTGAGGATTCCACAGCAGTGGCTTTCTCTTCACGTTAAGACATTTGGAGTGTCATGAGCTGCACTGCTGGCTGGCTATTTTATTGTAAAGTTCATTCGGCACCTGAAACCTGTTCAATAATGTAAAGCGGGCTTGCGATCTGCGTTTTTAATAATTGATGACCAACACAAAAAGAAGGGACAGATGACACACAGCTAGATGTAGAAATTTAGTAAGCCTAAACAACATTTTCCATAAGACTTCAAGTACATAGGGAGCTATCTCCACAGACAAACATTGGCAGTATAATGGGTTATTCTGAAGTGACTTTAAATGTGTCACTGCCACAAGATGCCATCTTTGCCACAAGTCAGTATTTCTGCCCGGTCCACCATAATTTCTATAATTGCGAAGCAGAACCGTCTAGGAAAAACAAAAGCTCAGAAAGGAAGCAGTAGACCCCCACATACACACTGAAGTACCGGGGATGAAGCTTCTGCTCACTTCTGAGTTTCAAACTCCCGTTGCAAGCAACATCAGCACAAGCACTGTGTGTGTTACGAGCTTCATGAATATGTTTCATTGGCTCACAAGCCAAACATCACAATGATCACAATACCAAGCGTCGTCTGGAGTGGTGTATAGCACACCGCCACCAGACTTTGGAGAGGTGGAGATGTGTTCTATGGAGTGATTAACATACCTGGGAACTTCTCGGCTCCGGCTACCCGGAGCTTTTCCTTGCAGGACGCGGCCAGGACTGCATACTGACCTCGGGGGATTGAAGGGGAAACGCCCCCATTTAAAAGGAAAAAAAATGGGCGTGGAGCAGGGCGTGTCAAGACCCCACACCCGAGACCCGGAGGATTTGGGTCTTGACCCGGAGAACCGGGGCTCACCCGGCAATCTCTGGGTCTAACCCGGAGAGTTCCCAGGTATGGTGATTAATCACCCTTCACTATCTGGAAGCCTGATGGACAAATCTAGATTTGGCGCCTGCCAGAAGAACACTACTGTCAGGAGTGCATAGTGTCTACTGTAGAGTTTGGTGGAGGAAGAATAATGGTCTGGGGCTATTTTTCAGGGTTTAGGCTAGTGCCATTAGTTTCAATGAAGGGTAATGTTAATGCTCTTTTAGGTGAGGATTAAGCAAGGTTTCTGAGAGAGGAGTGCTGATCGGTTTAGTCTGTGTAACAAGGATGCTAAAGTCGCATGAATTTGCACTTATGTCATTGTTATGTCATCTTAAAACAGACACATTTAAATAACAGTATTGTAATTCAATCAATCCTTGATTGATTCTTTAATCCAGATTCTTCCTGGTGTGTGTGTGTATATATACTGGAAACCCTCAATAAATCAAATTACCCTGTGGAAGACTTATCCTGTCTGCTAAGAGCAACCCCCCCCTCCCATTCAAGGCTATCCTAGGTCTCCCCTACAAAGGCATGAGGCATCTCTAGACTTGATCTCCCCGAATCCATGTTTCGTGACTAGTAAATTATAAGAACTAATAAGACAACAATTATATCCAGCAGTCATTTCATTGTCTTTGTCTATTTCCTCAACAATGACAGGGGCCACAAAGCCAGCGTGTGGTGTAAGAAAGATCACTTAAGCCCCTCTCCTTCATACATTAACTTTATAGTTTGGGGGGGCGGGGGAGGGCTGGCACATGCTGGACTAAGTTGAAGGGCAGGTAAAGGCTGGTGTTTTTGCCAGGATTCAGTTTAAATTAAGTATTTTAACACGTGTACTCTCTCATCTTTTTTAATTTACCGGGGTTTTTTTTCTATTAAGTTTTCCTATTAAGCACTTAGATGTTTGATTATTGCTCATTTCAGTGTAAAAGGTCATTTTCATCTAAGAATTCTCGACTGTATTACTCTAATTAGTGTTATTGGAGCTGCTTGTTGTTTTGCTGTGAAATAAGCCTGGAGATTTACATGTCTATTTTTTAACTGCACTGAAGAATGCAACAATATCAAAGAGATGTGAATTATAATAATTATCACTTTCTTTTTCTATCTCTCTGAATCAGCAACATGATTCATACTCAATTCAACTGATTTCCCAATTATGAAAAACACTCTATGGAGGCGATCGTTTAGATTTCTCACGTGGCACGTGCTACAGGTAATTTAGAGCATTAAAAAACCTACCCAGTTGCCATCATTAATTTAATGTTTGGCACAAAGCCATTCATTTCTCGAATAGGAAAATACACTTGATTTTTATATTATCAAAAAAAGACTACTATTAATAAATAAGCACAGTGTTCTACTCAAAGCTCTTCAACTGAAAAATATACAGCAGTTTTAGATTGCAAGCTCATAAGTAGAGCTTGCCAGGAACTTTGTATGAAAGTACCATGAGGAATAGATAGTAAGCTCAAGGGCAAGGTCCTCAACTCCTGTTGTATCTGTGTATGTAAATCTTTGTTTTGTGTATGTTTACCATGTTTTCACTAAGATAACAACCATAATGTGTAAATTATTTTTGTGCGTTTGAGCACTGAAATATCATCTGATAACATATTTTCCTTATATTTCCATATGCAGCCCTATCAGAGTGTTTATGAGGTTCCTCCTATTTCGAACTAAAGCAAAAACACAAAAATTGTCCCTGCCTCCTTGGTGTGCCCCAACACCTATCTTAAGCAATGTTTCCCTTTGGACCCATCGTGCTGCTGCTGTCCTAAAATATCAGCTTGGTTCTTACAAGATGACTTGTGACACTTATTAGTCATCGCTCTGGCTGATGATTCACATAAAAAGGGAATCAATCATATAGCTTGTGTATAACCTTATTTACTTGTAAACACAGCCTGAAGTAGTATAATTCTGTGTTGCTTCTATACGCTTATTTACATACAGGTTCTCCAGATACCTAAAAATTGGTTATAGGTCTTTTTCAACCTTATGTACTATGTAACCAAGTCCATCAAGTTCAACCCTTCTACCCAAGCTTCCTACTCCTGATCCAAAAGAAGGCAAAAATACCCTAATTAGGCTACTTCGAATTTTACCATCAGGGGGGAAAAAAAAAGGTCTTCTTGACTCCAAAAGGCAATTGGATTTCTCCTTGGATCAAGAAGCTCTAAAATATTAATTCTATTTATAGCCCTGTATGTCATCATGCCTTTCTAAAAAAAATATCAAGACCCCTTTTGAAGGCATCCTTGCTGTAAATAATCCCTTCCTTTGTCTCCTATGAAATCTCCGCTCTTCCTGACTCAGAGGGTGACCTCTTGTTCTTTGTACATTTCTGTTAACGAAGAGGTCACTGAAGAGCTCTTTATATTGGCCCTTCATATATTTATATAATGTTATCATATCCGTTTTTCCAGCGTATATAATTTTAACTTTTTCAGTCTCTCTTCATAACTAGTATCTCGCAATCCTCTTATTAAATTCGTAGCCCTCCTTTGCACCTCTTCTAGTTCAGTAATGTTCTTTTTTAAAAGGACTGGTGCCCAGAATTCTACCACATATTCAAGGGGAGGCCTTACCATTGACCTGTAAAGCGGCAAGATGATATCCTCCTCCTGTGAATCAATACCTCGTTTTATGCATGCCAAAACCTTATTGGCCCTTGCAGCTGCTTGCTGGCATTGTGCCAGGCTGGCTGGCGTTGTCAAGTCTGTTGTCTACCATTATTCCTAAATCCTTCTCATTGGTAGATTTCCCCAAGGATATTCTAGTATAGGTTGCATTTTTATTCTTTTTACCATAATGCATAATTTTGCATTTATCTATGTTAAACCTTATCTGCCACCTGCACGCCCAGTCCCCAACTCTGTCTAAATCATCCTGCAAAGAAGAAACATCGAGATTAGTCTGAATTATCCTGCCTAATTTTGTGTCATCAGCAAAAACTGTGACATGGCTCTCAATGCAGCTTGGGAGATCATTTATAAATAAATAAATAAAAAGAAGAGGACATAGAACCCTGAGGCACTCCACTTAATACCTGAGTACAGTGTGAGAAACATCCATTCACAACAACCCTCTTTTAGCCAATTTCTGATCCACATACAGACATTTGCCCCTAAGCCTATTTCTGTTAATTTGTAGAGTAACCTTTTATGTGGGACCGTATCAAACGCCTTAGCAAAGTCCAGATAAGTCACATCTACAGCCACACCCAGATCTATATGTGGTTCTAAAAAACCAATAACGTAATGTAAGGCTTGTTTGCATATATTTTATGAAAGTGAAAGAACCAACAACCCCCCATTCTGGCTTTCATGGAGCCCCATCAATAAGGTGAGGTTTGTTTCTCTCTAGGCACAGTGAATAAGGAGTCCAGTTGTGGATTACCCCTTTTAATTCGTAAGACCTCTAGACTTAATTCGTAAGGCCTCTAGACTTTTCCAAATAATACATATGCGGTTGAATAGCAAACCTTTCTGAACTTCATGTTTAATGGGCTCTCTAAAACGGTAATTCAGACATAAATCACTTGTGCATAAGAGAATGACAAATTACCATCACCAATGATGCCCATGAAGGCCAACACATACATCCAGGGGATTGTTGGTTCTTTCTTGTAGGGAAAATCCCTCTAATATCTCAACTGCCCTTATGTGATTGGTCTCATACGCTTAATGAAAGTAGCGAACAAAAATTTAAGAGACTTCCAAGCAGGACTAGTAGCAAGCTACCAAGCATTGCCTGTTCTAAAACACATGTGGAATTGGAGTTATTAGCAGTGCTGTCACAATCAGCATGTTTGTGTTGTTGATGTTGCCATCCCAAATATTGCTGGTGGTTTTACTTAAATTTTTTTTTATTTAGAGTTTATTAACTGTTCAGTTTGGTTTTCACCCATTGCAACTTACTTTTTGTGTATCTTTATATAAGAATACTTAATTTTTTTAACTGAAAGGGAATTTAATGGGCCTTTAAAATATATTATTTTCTATTCCTGCCCATGGATGCCTGTAAGTCTCCATGTTCTTTTCTAAGGACATGCAATAGCGTTTTCAAGTCGCAATCTCTTAAGGAATACAAAATCACTTGGAACAGGAGTGTTCATTAGCAAGCTTAAATATGTGTCTCGTCATTACTTGCAGGAGTTTCATTTGCATGTTTACATAAAAACACACTGAAGTTTTTCAGTCTTTGCTTTAGTCTTCTAGTTTTTGTTTGTTTTTGCAAATTTTCAGCCCAATTTTAAAGCCAAGAGGTACCGATAAATAACCCACCAATTATTTTGACACCAAAACGTAGACATTATGTTTCAGATAAAGATGAATTATAATGTTAAGCCGCAAACAAGTACGATAATGTATTAATATAAAATATGTATAATATAAGCAAGGCTAGGGGAAAGCTCCAAATCAACAAAATATTGTATTTTCTGATCCAAAAATAAATTCTTTCATATTCAAGTTTTGATCCAAACGTGACTGTTCACCTACTAATAAGCCCACTGCGGAAGGGAGCAATTTAGAATGAGTGGAAAAAGGCCCCACATATGCATACTTACATCTCCACCTAGTGGCCTTTGGTCATCACAATCCTTGGTTGGACTTATATCCTGCCTCATCACCCAAATTGGCTCTTTTGGCTCATCTGGAGTATAAGGAGAACGAATTGTCCTGGTTTTTACTTCTTCAATGGCCTCCTTAATATCCTTTATGGCCAGTGAGATGGCATCTCTCTTCTCCTTGCTGTATCGTTGTACCTCACCTGTGTTTGCTACAGTCTTGGAGCTAGACGATAGACTACCATTACTCACATGGCTTTCACCTCCTAACTTTGAAGGATCAGAAACGTCTAGGTCTTGCTCTGCTTCTGGCATGTCCTCTGCTGCTTTATCTAGGCTTTGAGAGCTCATGCTCTGTTTGACCTCTGCCACAATTTGATCGATATCTTCCTCTTGCTCATAACTGTCCATTTGTGGATAAGGTGCAAACTCTGCCTCTTTCTCGGGGCTGTCAGACTCTCCATCAGAGCGCTCATCATAATGGTGAAGGCGAGCGCCAAGAGCTTCCTTGCGATAATTATCGGCTTCTTCTCTTTCTTGCTCATAAAGCCGCAGTCCCTCTGTAATGTCCAACTCGGGAGTGTCACCTATCTCCTCATATACATGCTCTTGTAGTCCATAGTCTGCATAAGGCTCAGCGTATTGCTCATCCTCCCCTCTATGGAACAGCCGATGAGTGTACACATAACCAGAATATGCTGCATTTAGGGCCTCCTCCTGATCCATTCCATGGAAATGCAGGTGACTGGGCAGAGTCCGGTTATGCAGAGCCTCACCATGCTCTGCTTCTGCATTTTCTGTGTATTCTTCTGCTTCGGGCCTGTACTGGATAGCATAGGCACTCTCATCCTCGTTTTCCCGAGCTCGATCTAGGTCATATCCCTCTACCTGGGCTGCTATCACATCTCCCTCTGCTGTATCTGTGTGGTTATGAAAGCCACTTTCTGTGCTAGCAGATCTGGCCAGTGTTCCCTCTTCCTCTTGTCCTTCCTGCTCATTTGCTGTCTGTCGTAAATTAGGAGAGGCATATTGATGTTCTGCTTCCACTGGGTGCTCAAGGTCGGCTTCCACAGACTCGTTGATGTCCACATTTCCAGGCTCATCGCTTGCTTCCACCTCCTGAGATCCTTCTTGATGGTTCATGGCAGGTTAAACTTGTATTAACTCCTTACTGTGTCAACATCTTGGCTTGAGCTGGAAAAAAAACAAACAAACAAAAAAAAACAGCATTAGAGGAAAGAAACATTTCAGATCACAAGAAATAAATACAGCATGATGTCATTTGCTTTTGACGTATTTAAATAATCAATGAATGCCTGATATTCTAAAAATGATGGATGATTAATATTAAACTATTGTGATCACATTTCACCATTATGCCCCCCCCCCCCCGAGTATGTTATCCAAATGTCTCCACTAGTGCCACCTGCTCATTTCTTAAAATGCAATAAATCGCAGTAACCATGTAAATACCCCTTGCAGACCCCATAATTCATTGCACACTGAGTGAAATGTTAGGCTCTCATGGCATTTTGATAAATCCCTGCCAATTCTGCCTGGGTAGACTCCTTATCCTTAAGTTCTGCTATTAGACGGTGTATGAACACAAGCCTAAATATGTGGTTGCGCTAATCTTTCTAGGACAATTAAAGACATGTTTTAATTAACTACTGCATTCGTGCTGGACTTTATTTCTCTTTTTCAGTTAAACCCTCTGGTGGTCCATTTTGCAAATAAATGGGGGGGGATCCTGTAAAATCCCCTAAATGCAGGTGGCCCTTTCTCCACACCCCAGCTAAATGCCCTCCAGTAGATGCATTCAGCCAGGTGCATCTCCCTGCACACCATATGTTTATGTCCTTTAGTCAGGTCCAGCGCTGGCTCTGGTGAATACTGCGTGCAGCAATAAGTGACAAGTGCTCCCCACCGATTCCGATCATTAGCAAAAACCACTTATTATGGAGGAAAATATATGTATTTCAAAGCGACCAATACCATTCCTCCTCTCTCTATTTTGAGAAGGGTTTATTCACATTCCTTTTGGACAATATGAGTTTCTAGCCTTATTACTCAGTGTATTAAACCGCTAATACTACTAATAAGAAGAATCCCTACTATTTATCAGTATTCTTTATCGTCTAAGGATGCCTATTTTGGCAAAACGCGTCAGGTTGACAACACAACTCTGCACAATTCAGTATGAATAAAACCGGAGGTTTTAATGATTTGCAGGGCCATTGCAATTTAAGTATATCTGGTGTTTGCAATCTGTCTGCTTTTCAGATGAATACCCCAAAGCATAGTATAGCTATTAAAACGCTGCCTTCGCACAGAGGGTCCTCCCCATTGTTTTCAATTTGCGCAGAAACAATTATATCACGGAGCGTTGTGGACACTGTAGGACACAAATATAATTGTAACATGCACAGCTGCGCACCGCGTCAAAGCACGGTCAAAAAATGTTTGCGGTAAAAACAAAGCAATTATGTTACTGCTAAACACCCCAGCACTTGTACACGGCACGCAGAATGATACCTACACACTTCTCCACATCAGTCTCTTTTACATCTGTCACTGTGGGGAAAAATATATTTCGGGATATTTAAATACTTTTTTATATTATATGAATTATCAGTCGTTGGGACTAAAGACAGGAAATTACAATATTACAGAATAACTGTACCGAATGTTACTCAGTGAAGTCATGCTTTATCATCAGATACGCATACATATTCATGATTTTCTAACTTATATCAATAAAATCGGTACCTTTTCCCAGATAGCAATGAAAGCACAGAACACATATTAATAAGAAAATTTAACACATCTAAAATCTTGCATTTCCCAAAAAACATGACCCCTTTATCAGATGCTCTGGGATATTTCAAAGAAGGGCTTGGATCTCAATTTGCTACTGTACATAAGAAGATAAATATGAAAGAATAAGCTTCAAAATCAAATTATGTTAATGCCCAGCAGGTAAAAATCACACTTAAATATTGGTTCAATCTATTAGTCCTGAGGAAAGCAGGATGGCTAATCCTATCTATGCCTCCGGCTGCGTCTCCATATGGAGATTCATTTTGCCAATACATGTACATATACAATATACAGTGCCCTCCCCTAATATTGGAGCAAAGAAATACAAGCAAAGAAAGCTGTGAAAAAAATGTCTATTGTTTAACCCTTTTTCTTAAGGAGTAAAAAAAAAAATATTTTTTAAATATTGCTACAACTTTTTTTTATTATTATTTTTTTTACATGTTTGCACTACAATTGTTCCCTATAAATAATATTGAATGCGTTATCCAGCCAAGAATATTAGTTATGAGCAGCAAATCTAGTTATCAAAATGATGTTACAGGCATATCATAGCATAGTATTCACGCTCTCCTTGACACATCCAGAAAGTTGCAAACTCATTAAATGTGTTAAGAAAAAATCTCCATATGGACGCTGTATACTTTACATGACTCACACAAAGTGCGCACTGTGCATTTTCCTTCAAACAACCTCCAGTTCCGGCCACGGAAAGACAACGTAAACTTACAGAAGGTTACACTGTACTCCATCGCGCAGCATCTTATCTAACCCATTCTAATGGAAATCTGGGGTTAGCAGGATAATGTAAAATTCTGGTACCAAGGGAAAAACTACAAAACAATGTCAGAGTCCTATTTGTCTCACGAGTAGCGCACAGAGATTTGTCAGGTCAGCAAGGTCGATAAGGTATAAAATTAGGGATGGCTCAACAGCAATAATAAAAAAACAAATCTTGGCTGTAGTAGATAATGATCCTATAGAATATTAATATATCAACATCCAGGCTGCTGAATCTGCATCCAACAAACACGTACATCGCAAGTACCAGGCCTATCAGATCAGAGTGCACTTGATGTGTGATAAGTAAAATATATATTATATAAAACACACAAAAATATTTTATTATTGTTACATAAGGTTCAACTTGAGGGGGACTAGTGTTCTTTTTCAACCTAAATTACTGAACTGTTAAAAGGTTGCTCTACTTTTTTTCCCGTGGTAAAACATGGCTTTAAAATTGGTTCTAAAGCAGTACATTATTAAAAAAGTTTAAGAGATCTATTTAATTATATATGTTCATTTAATATCATTTGATAAAATCCCAAGGCTTTCTCATGCTTTTAAAGGTAGAAAAAACTACCAAATTATTCTTTATATAAATCTAATGAGAGCAACACCATAGGATACCACTTTTAGTTGAAACCTGGGATAAAGCTTACTTTAACTTGGCAAAGCGATGTACTTAGCACTTAGAGTTCACCAAGGGCTACTCCATAAGGTAGCATTTATACGCTACAACCATTTATATAATGTTCCTAGAGGCATCCCCAATTGCTAGAGTAACTGTGATGTGGAGAGTTCAGATCCATTGTATAGCACAGTTTGACTTACTCAAACTTTCACAATCTTGATTAGCATGAGTGTGTATGTCAGCATATAGTGTTAAAGAGTGTGTATTCGTGTATGGTGTTAGCATGTGTGTGTGCATGAGTGTAGAATGTTAGCATCTGTGTTACTGTTGTGTGTTGGTGTTTGCAAGCATAAGATATTAGTGTGTGTCTGTTATTGTGTGGTGTTAGAGTGTATACATGTGTGTACGTATAGATGGCTCCTAACTTTTTTTGGCTGGCTCCTAGAGCCAAGCCCAACCCTGCATAAATGGTACACATTTTACATTCCCTGTAGAACACACTTTTAATTACAAAACTGAACATAACCCCAAAATTACTGCTAATTAATGAATTTTTATTTGTGGCCAATAATAACTAAAAAAGCAATACAGTAACTTATTTCATATCATTTCATGAGGCAAGTCTGTTCTGTTTTCTCTCAAATTATATCGACACAACACACATGCAGCCTTTGCTTTTTATATTGTAATGTACAATTACGCATATAGTACAATATTCTGTTTAGGGCTGCAACTAACGATTTTAATAATCGATTAGTTGGCCGATTATTTTTTCGATTAATCGATTAATCGGATAAAAAAAAACAATATGCAAATTTTTTGTTTATTTAAAATAATTTAATGAACTGGATGTTAAAAAACAACTTAAAATTTACATTAACATTCTTATTTTGTTATGATGTAATAAAAAAACAATATTTTCAAAGTACAAAAACCCAAACACAATATTTATGAAACAAAATAACCCCAAACATTCTGAAAAGAGGTGGACTATTACTGTTCAAGAAACTTTGCACCCAGCACTTTGCACCCGGCACTTTGCACCCAGCCCTGGCACTTTGCACCCAGCACTTTGCCCCACCCCTGGCACTTTGCACCCGGCACTTTGCACCAGGCACTTTGCCCCAGCCCTGGCACTTTGCACCCAGCACTTTGCACCCAGCCCTGGCACTTTGCACCCAGAACTTTGCACCCAGCCCTGGCACTTTGCACCCAGCCCTGGCACTTTGCACCCAGAACTTTGCACCCAGCCCTGGCACTTTGCACCCAGCCCTGGCACTTTGCACCCGGCACTTTGCACCCAGCCCTGGCACTTTGCACCCAGCACTTTGCACCCAGCACTTTGCACCCAGCCCTGGCACTTTGCACCCAGCCCTGGCACTTTGCACTGTGCCCCTGCACCCAGTCTCCAACTCTGCCCTGCACCCAGCCCTGCCCCCACACTCACACCCTGCACCCACACTCACACTCTGCCCTGCACCCAGTCTCCAACTCTGCCCTGCACCCCCACCCCCACTCTGCCCTGCACCCAGTCTCCTGCCCTGCCCCCACACTCACACCCTGCCCTGCATCCCCACCCCCACCCTGCACTCAGTCTCCTACCCTGGCCTGCCCCCCCCACTCTGCCCTGCATCCCCTGAAACCCCACCCCCACCCCCGCGAATCGCTCTGTGCGAACGGAGCCACTCGCACAGAGCGAACCGCAACTAAAAGAAGGCGCGTGTAGCGGAAGCGGGGAACGCTCGCGGAGGTAAGTAAAAGGAGCCGAGTGCTCCAACAACTAATCGATCACTCGATTAATCGATAACGGAAATCGTCGACAACGATTTCCGTTATCGATAATTAGCGATTTTATCGATTCGTTGTTTCAGCCCTAATTCTGTTTAAGATATAAGATTTTTCTTATAAGGTCAAGCAAAAAAAACCAAATGAATATTGACAAAACATGTATTTTTGAACAGTCTTGTTATTAACAGAGAATGCTGTAATAATGAGCAATTCGCTGGCATGAACAGAAGCTCTTTCTTTTCATGGTTTGGCATGAATGAAGTAGAGCTCATTTCTCTAGAGAATGGTAAAGACATCATTGAAGCCGCAGGTCATTAGAGTCTCTCCGTGTTGGCCAGGCTTTGCAGAGTAACCTCTAGAGTACTATTTACTGAGGTTCAATTTATAAAGTCTATCCTGAAAATACCCTCAACACGTCGGGTCTTGTATTCATTCACCTGCTTGAAAACAGTAGAATTATCCATAGTGAATAAACACCCATTATGGCTTCCCTGCTTACAGTTTAGATTCCAGCACCGCCTCATAACTAAGTTACAGCTACCTGTAATCTACTATTGTTAGACTTCAAAGCTCAGCATAAACAATTGGCCCGTGTCGATCTATGGGCCTACAAATCTTTCCTTCAGAATGGTATCATAATCATCACAAAATACTGGAATGAAGGAATTATCTTCACTGAAACTGACATTTTCATAAACTGTAAAGTGGGCCACAGGACACAAGAGCTGGTGGCCTCCAGCCTTCTAAAGCCATAATACTTACACCTGCTTGTCTCCAACCGGATAGACCTAATCTGTGCATTATGTTAGGATTTATACGTGCCACGGAGGCAGCATAGCTTGCAAGGGTAACTCTAGTTTTCCGAAAGTTTGAAACGGCTAGATAACGCTCCCCTGACAAAAGTGAAGTCTCCTGGCCTTATCAGTCCTTCCACACAAATAATAAGTGCCCAAGCCATCCCACAATAATGCTGCTAGCGTATTCTCCCTATGACTTCTGTCAGGATCAAAAGCACTAAATATATAAAAAAAAAAAAAAAACACAAAATCTTATTTTCAGGAAATATTTTTTTTTTCTTCATTCCTTAAAAATCTAATTGATAAGTTGTTTGCTTGACCATGGTCTGCAGATGTCCGTACATCTGCTGTACACACTGTCCTGGGCTCCCCTTGCTGTTGGAGAGCGATGGTATATGACCTCGTACCCTGGAGTTCAGCAGCAGCCAACGTGCTGACCACGGACTCATTTGACACAAATATTTTAAAGCTTCAAAGGATTTAAGGTCGGGAAATTATGGTGTCTCCAGTTGAAACATTGTAGTAGCAAATGCAAGGCTTTGGCTGTCTAGTATGAAACAATAATTCTACTGAAGTTTGGAAACATAACCAGGAGTGTTTACCACCCTCTGTGGAGCTGGCAAAACATTCACCGTTTTCTTATGAATTCTCTAAAACAATTCTATAAAATTGATTCAGTCATAAGAAACATAATGTAATCCATGCTCCGAGTACAACACATGCAATTTCAAAACATGTGTTTAGGTACAAGTGGTATGAATATATTCAATTACTTTCCATGAAGTAGTGGTAAGAATAACGAAGACTTTTTCATTACATTTTATCCGATTGCGAGAAGTTATTGCAAGGGATTTGGGCAAATTTATTGTGGATTTAATATGATTATATCTAAGAAAACATTAACTAGCTTTACAGTCATCTCCGGTTGAAAGGGCACCGCAACCAAAAAAACTCCAAAACCAAGAATTAACATTCACTAAATGAGATTGACACATTAAATGTTGCCAAGGAAACCAGAAATACTTCCACCTCACTATACTGTTCTAAAATATTCTCATACATTCTCAATTTAAATCTTATACACTGTGCATACGCGAAAGATATAGCATAAGGAGGAAGGGGTAGAGAAATCACTAACCCCCTATAACACCCAAGTGTGTTATCACTCAAGGGGCCTCTTCCATTATAGGGATATATCCATTATCACTCAAAAACAATGCTGCGTATATACTGTATATAGACATATATATATATATATTATATATTACCATGTGTTATGGTATATTCCATATACAATATATATAGTCTTCGTTTTAACGAGATACAACTTTAACACAAGCTTTTAGAAAGGGACACTAACCTTAATGACCTTAACAAAAACATTAACTGTTAAAGCTCCTCAGTGCGAAAGTCAGTTATCTTCTATGGTAGCATATTCTTCAGGAGTATTGGGTCTTAGCTTTTTGTTGTTAATGATGCCAATTTTCTTCATAAACCATACACGGCTCATGGTGTTAATTATGGATAATAAAAAATGCATGTAATCTTTAAAATGCAAAACTGAAGCCTGCCTTACACATGGGAATGCATCCGCTTTCTCGTGTGCATATTAGCAACTGGTAGATGGAGACTGATAATGTACTGTATATATAGGTGAATCGTTTAGATTGTAAGCTCTATGAGACATCTAAAGTTTGTATACTTATCCCCACCAAGTCGTATGTGTATCATATATATATTATATATATATATATATATATATATAATATAATATATATAATATATAGCTGAGTGTGGGAAAGAGGGCAAGTATATAGGGAGAAACGCTATGCATTTGCATTAGTTTAAAGGGAACACTCTCAGTGCGTACGATGAGTGTAATGTTCCTTTTGATTTTGGAACGAACGGTGGCAACATCATTTTGGGAAAACTCTATTCCTTTTCACTCAATATGAAAAATAAGTTTGAAGGTTTTCTTCCGTTTGTTATTTGTAAGGGAAGCAAAGAAACAATCATTTCTGTGCAACACACAAAATATTTTTTTGTAGTGGAACAGTAGATTTATGACGTTAGATTTAATATCATTTGGCACAGGATTGCCAGGCTCTATTATCCAGGCAGCTCAGTATTGAATAATGACAAATAGCTGGATTTGCACTGGCAGCATGATTTAAAGTTCCAGAAGGGGCACTCTCAACGCTGATTGATTCTCGTGCCAGCATCAGATAGCAGTTTGCAGTCACATAAAATATACATGGTCTCGCTGCTGAAGGTGTAGAAGAAAAAGGTAAAGTGACGCGCAAAGCTCACGGGCTACTGGGTTTTGTTGCTAAAATCCAAAGAAATGAAAAGTGAGAAGTCATGGTAAAACTTTGTAATCATTCTAAAGATGCCCACCAAATACTTTCCTCATTTCCATCTCTCTGTAGGGGAAAACAAAGATTTACATGCGAAGAAATGTAAATAAACATGTATCAAGATTTATTAAGAAAAATAAATAAATTAAATATTAGGTACATGTTTCAAAAGTTCTACCGGGGACTTGGAATTCATTGAAATAATATTGTGCTTAAATGTAATGTAATTCAGAGAGTACTCCTATGTGACTTTAATTGTTTATATACCAGTCAGACATTTGTATTTATGTTATGTGTTCCAATGGAGGCAGATATCTGCTCATCATAACACAGGGACCATATATCAGGAAGACAGTTATAACCGTTGTGTAGATGATCAATTTCAATCCTATTAGAGAGTGTGCAAGATTTAGCACCCTGTGCCTTTCAGATATGGCATGCCTGATATATTTCTTATCCAGAAAGATTAATAACGATACACAGCAGGATACGTGATGTTATCAAGGAGAATGCTGATGCAAAGGAAAAAAACATAATCTTGTTGTACAGGATGCTCATAGCTTTGTGCCTAGAATTCAGCCGGTTAGCTGCCATCGATATAAGTGGGTTACTAGTATGAACTTGGGCCGACCAAGTCACATAGAAGTGCTGCTAATAAATACCAAAAGATAGCCAAAATACCAAGATTGATTTCCTGAAGACAGATTACCAAAGGTCATATTTCTACAGATAACAAAGTGTTATGTCAACAATAGCAACTTCAATCCTGTCACTGCTAATGGAGCCATCCACAGTTACCAGTGCAATGTTGTTAAAGATAAAATTAAATCTTTGATCTCATATTTCTTGCGCTCTGGGTTACTTTGTTAGCGATGTGTGTCCTGAAGACCAATGCTCTACACCAATCTATGTTACACATAAATAGTTGTCTTGCCTTTAGCAACACATTTAATTTACACACAAACCACGCCAGAAGATATTCCTCAGCCCTCCGAAAATCCCCCAAAAAACATTACAGTCTATTAAAATGCACAAGATGGCCGCATCAGTCAAGGATGAGAAGAACCTATTGGATGAACAAACATTTTCACACATTAGTTGACCATTCGGATTGATGCACCCCCTGTGATGGTCCACCAAATGTTAAATGTATAGGCAGTTATCTAAAAGGAGGGATGTCACTACACCTCTAGATAGACAGTGAAGCTGCCATGGAAAAAGGTCAATCGATGACTTGAAAGCATTTACGTCAACGACATTTTGGTCAGTTCTCCATCAGCGGCAGGAGTAATATCAGGAATTGGCCTAACCCGTCCAAATATTTTTTAGTAGGTCCTTGTAGCATCATTACGGATGTGCATGAGTACCGGTGTAAGGTAGGGATGAGTGGCGACTCACACGGGAGTCTGCTCAGTTTGTCCACCTCTAATCCACTTTAGGAATACCACCTCCCGTCGCCTTGTCCCTCTCACTACAGAAACCACCTGCAAGTTCTTTAAATACATTGTGACAAACTGTTCCCCTTAAAATCCATTCCCACAGAATGCACCAATATTTTCATAGCCTTTTACAGAACAAAAGAGAATGGAAAAACCGTTAGAAGCACGGGCTTTTAAGGCAAAGGCATACAGAATTACTGGGGCGGAAGTCAGCGCAAGTAAAGGACATCGACTAGCAGCAATCATACTGAATTCATGCTAAAATTAGCCTTGGCTCCTATACAATATATTCCCTACCTGAAAGTGTTCTCTGAAAACATGTGTTTAGGCTCAGAACTACACACACACACAAATTCTGCCTTTAACAAAAAGAATAAACAGCACTGCATGTTACTGGCTCCCCTCTACACGTATGTCTCCAACACAGATATACTGTCCCCAGAGCACATCCGTGCTTCCCAATGGCAACAACCATTTAAATAGCTTTACAGGTTTCTAATATCCGTGAGGCAAGTAAATTAAAAAGCAATCATTTAACTAGGACTTATAAACAAATAATCTACTCCAGACTAGTTAGCATTGGAGCCCTCAAAGATTTTGGGGTTTTTTGGGGGATTTTTTGATGTCGACACTGCAATCCGTTTCCTATGAATGTTAAAATTATTTACATGTGCAGGTGTTTCTTATCACATTACTGGCGTATTTATGTGCAAAACGAACACCTAGGGTTTATTACCGTTACATATAAGAGCATGTAATAGAGTTCTGACTTCACAAAACGTGGACAGACATATTCAGAGACGAGGGAGCCTCAAACATTTAGTGTGACACCCCTGGTGCACATTTCTTCCCTACCCACGTGGGTAAAATGTGTGCCTAAAAACAAAATATAATCGGCGTATACTTTCAGGACACTAGCAGAAATCAGGTCTTCCTGGCAAAGGCCCTGGTGTTTGTTCTCAAAAGTGGGAGTTTTCAAAAGAGTTGTGGTTTCAGCTCCCTGAATTCACTATGCATTATCATCAATGGCCATCCCTGTCAAAGAGCTCGGCATAATGCAATCAGTAAGGTAGGTCCACACAGCCTTCCATCTCACACAGCAGTCCTTTCTACTCAACGCAAACTGCGTTTTACGCACACAAGCCAGGAAAGCGGTTTTGACTATTTTTTCCCCCACGTATGGAATGTCCAACGAGTCTATCAACGGTAAAGCACGTGGACAATACGTGGGTGATGATTAATGAGCACCTCCTGGCATTCTGATCTCCAGACCGGCTTACAGGTATATCTATACAATATCAGTCTTGTGTTAAGAAGCTTATACAGTGTATTATCGGAGAGAAAAGGCATCCAGCTAACAGACGTACCTAGAGATACCCCTCGGGAACAGTAATTCCATTAATTGCTAAGTGGGTATGAGGAGAAAAACACATGGTTCCTAAAACACCTGAGTAATTTTAACATTACCACTGTTATTAGGTTTAGCAGAAATGAAATGTTTTGGAGAAATTTAGCAGTTAAAGAAAATTGTACTAAAGAAAAGACCGACAGTTGTAGTTTCCATAGGAATAGGAGTTATCTCAACAGAGACTTGAATCGCTCTTCTGGGAGATCTAGCTTTGACGGTGCTTTTCTGTGGCAGGATTTTGATTTATACGAGTGAGGCATTTAGGTGTGCTCCTCAGAATGCATCAAACCCGAGTGCGTATGGGATATCAGTGGTCATGCGGGCAATCTAAGGTATCCAATAGTGAGTAACAGCCAGTGGACATCAAGGTCTCACCAAACATCGCATCATTTTCACATCCATTACTTAAGTGCCAATATGCGCCATGCGTGAGGGTGAGTGCACTGAGAGCAGTCCGCATGATCGTGCGTCAATTTGGCCGAGGGTGGTCTGTATGACGTCAGTCTCATAAAATGGTATACCCACCTCGGGTATACTGTCCTGTAAGAGACAGTGAATTGAAAGTATGGTTGCCAGGGCCTCATTTACAACCAGCATTATATAGAAGGTAAACCACTTATTTCCCCTTCATTTGGCATTTCACGAGCAAAACCCAGAGAGAATTCTAGTCAAACACTTTACAGTGTGCTTGTCATTGTGCAGCTGTGCATGGCTGAGTAAATTCCCTGGCCTCCCTGTATTCACCGACTCATACTGACATTTTACGGCACAGCAACTGCATTCAGACACATACTAAGATTTTATTTTCTACAAATGCACACAAATTATATATTATATATAGATATATATATATATTATACACACACCGACACAAACATACATGTGTGTATACATACACACAAACATATAGAGTACATACTGTATATCACTACAAAGGGACATCACAACATCCCAGCTTTACTGCACAGCCTTCCGTCATATTTGTCTGTGCTGATAAGGTATTCCATATAACATGTGCCCCCCCCATCAAGATTTATTAATAAAACATAATTTCCGTTTACAATTTGCATATCTTATCATTAACCTCTCTTGTATTTCACAATATACAAGTTTTACTGGTATGTCAATTTCATGTTTTCCATAAAATAAAATTGAACAGCTATATGAAATAAATATACCAATAAACCGAATTACCTGAAAAAATCCCTTTAAGATAATGTCTCTCATACTACTTCTCCCGCATTGTCTCAGACTTTTCAATTATTCTACAGCAGGTCTATGCATGAGTTAAACGGGTTGCGCAATCCAGGTTTTTATTTTACATAAGGTATGCCAGTATGCATAACGGGATTAATTTCACTGGGAGTTGAGATGGACGCAACAAGCACCTGCTTCCAGAAGTTCTGCATAAACATGGATTAAATGTCATGTCGGATTGCGCTGTCACTATGTTATATACTCTACTGTCTAATATCCATCATACTCCTACTAGGTCATCTACCCACCACTAGGTATACAGAGCTCATAGAGTGCTATAGATGTTTTCCTTATTCAGTGCCAGCTATGAAAGATGATGGTGTCAAGCGTTCAGCGTGGTACATCTCAGAATATGACACATTGTCATTTCTATGTGACAAATGGCATCATCATCATAGCAATCCAAGAAGAAAGAAATCAACATATTGTATTGTGCCCCATGCAATGCTTTATAATGTTTTCCTTTTCCCATTGTTTACAGCCATCGGCCACACATTACTTATTATTGTGAGATTAGCATTGAGTTTGTAAACTCTATGGGACATGCAAACACACACAACACACAGGTAGCTCTTTCAAATTATACTTCTTGATGCCAATTGTATTTCACCCTATAATATAATATATATATATTACAGTGTCTTTATGACCCCCCTGCAACAAAGGATATCAATCCTGTCCTCACAACAATCCAAATATTTAGGGGTATATTAGGGATTGTAGTGGGGTAAATTTGCTGTGACTAGAAGACTGGGTTGGGTACCACAGTTCTAGGACTACCAATCTTTAGGACTTCCACTGTTAAGAACAGCATCTACTGTGATAGTTTGGCACCAGTCATACCTATGACAGGTATATATTCTAGGTTTCAGTTTTAACAGTGATTCACCTTGCGGTACATTGTGAAGATGTACAATGCACCATAGAATGTGCCATTATAATAATCACAAAAGGCAAGCCTTTGTGTCTATTGGCTGCGTCAAAATGACAAACAGGTTTAAAGGATACATGTTAAAAGATACTTTAGTATCCATTCTTTTTTCAGAATGCTGTCTAGTCTAGAACACTAGAGTGTCCTTTTAAAGCAGTGCTCCTCAGCCCTCTCCTCAAGGCACACCTAACAGACCAGGACTTAGGTATTACTCAGGTGTGTCTAAGGTGTTTTTGTTTGCTAATTATGCATCACCTTAGACACACCTGAGTAATACCTAAGTCCTGGTCAGTTAGGTGTGCCTTGAGGAGAGGGCTGAGGAGCACTGCTTTAAATAACTGAAGGTGCTAATGTACTCCCTCCCCTTCCCACTGTCTATGCCTCCAAATGTACTTTGAGATAATGTGGTCATTAGCAGATATTAGTAACTCCACATATGCTGACAATAGTAAAAGTTTAGCCAACGCAAATAATTATGACAATGATAACCATAGTCATACTAATTAACAAATGAAATAGTCTTTGGTTTTGTTCTTATTAGGAATTTTAATTTACGATCATGCAGTTTCTTTTGTTCTGCTTGGTGTAAATTTACAAAACATATATTAGAAGAAGAAAAGCACCATCTATGCAAAAAAGTTAAGAAAGGCTAGTAGATGAACTTATTTGTACAGTATTTATGGCCGTCTTACTGATCTCTGGCCCAGTTAGCAGTTGAACGCCTTAGAGAAGTTTGAATGTTTTACACAGATTTAAACCCTGGACCTATCTTGCATCAAGGAATAAGCCTCTGATCCACGGGAGCGCTATAAACGCCAATTAAGAAAGCTGGCAAAAATAAAACAATGTTTGCTTCTGTATTTCAAATTACCCCTGGCCATTCAAAAGGATTAACAACGTATTATAATTTTATTCTAGTATCCGTAGCATGGAGCGGATCAACTCAGTAGAGTCCATCTTTGATGGCTCTCAAAGATCCAGCAGTGTGTAGACACATGTTCAAAAATACCTCTTTCTTCTGCAAACGGTTTACAGGAATAAACAATAAAAATGAAACTTACAGAGATCTTGCTTGCTAAACTTGGAATAAAACCGTCAATCCTAGATCATGCTTCATGTTACCAGGCTCATCAAATTCCTAAAACAATGAATTCCATTGTACAAAAGAAAATTAGTAAGGAGCATAAAAGGGATCTAAATAGAAAGAACTGCAATAAGCTGCATCTTAAGGAAGCCTTCTATTGTTCAAAGGGAAAATCAATGCTTTGGCTTCAAGCTTCAGCCATTATCAGACACGTTTAATGATGAAACACATCCGATCTTTAAATAATGTCAGCTACGAAAGAGCATAAAAAAGTATTTTAGTAATCCCGAGAATGATTAAAAGATTTACAGCTGCTGAGCTATGTACTGCAAACATTCCCACAATAAAGAACCGGCAAGATCAAAAGTAATTTCCCCATCGGAGTGGACAGAGGGATCGTATTTCATATTTAGGAAATTTTGCCAAGAGGTGTACAGAATAAAAATCGAATCGTTTCACGGGTTCCCGCTTCTGTAACAAAGGCTTGTTCTCAGAACAAAATTCATGCTTAAGAGGAATGAATATTTCAGCCATCATATGCACTCTAATATGCATACCTGGGAACTCTTGGGCTCCCGCTACCCGGAGCCTACCCTTCCGGGACACGGCCAGGACTACCCGTTGAAGCCGGTGGCCGGTCCCACCCTCATCTAGGGGAGGGGGAATGGGTGGGGAGTGGGGCATGTCAGGAAAATGCTCCCACATAGGGTGTCCACCCAGAGAAGCGGCACTTGTCCCAGAGTTCCAGGAAAAACCCTGAGCGTTCCCAGGTATGGTAATACATAGCATAGCTGAGAGGTCCCTTTAAATTTCCATTTTGTCCTATTTGCAAATGTGTGGGGGAGTTCTGCAGAATCTTCTTGCACATGGTATACCCCTGGTCAGCTCCAGTGCTGGCTCAACGACTCCAAAGCCACTTTCCAGCATAGGCAAAGTATGGGTTATTTAAGAAAAACAATAAAATACAGCAGTGAATGTGATAGATCACCTCCAAAGGGAAGGTAGACATGTCCTATACTGAAGCTGCCAATGCCTCAATGGGAGAATGAAAAAAATCTAGACCTCTCTATATATGCACTAGGACATGCATCTCCTAGTAGTGCAGAATGCACATCAAAGTACTGAGTAACGTTAGCCCTCTTTCCTTTAATAGGAATTTCCCCAAAACAAAAAAATACACTTACCTGACAATCTGAAATTGAATAAGTAGCCAGGTGTAACGCGCACACCTAACGGCCACTGCACCAGCCTAAAATTACATTAATTCAAATTCTGGAGCACAGTTTGAAAAGTGGTCTTAACACCATGGCAACAAATACCAATCTTCATCTGAAATGAACAATTACATTGGTTGCTATGGGGTTAGGAACATTCATTTTCTTCAAACTGAGGATCAGAATAATTTTTTTATATGTGGCAAGGTGACATTACATTAAAGAGTACAGTCATCATATATGTTATGACAATGAAAGAGGGAAAAGGCTTAAAAAGGTACCTAGGCTGAAATTAAATACTGCTGATGTATGCAAAAATAGTAGCAATTAACACACTATAGCATGTATATCTTGTCAGGAACGCCCTGGGCATTTCTTTTCAATCGCCCCGTGCCTCAAGGAGAATAAACTCTCTGTAGCCATGGAGCTTTGCATACAACGAAGCACTGTCTGCTTGCACTTATACATCCGCAATCTTCTGGTTATTTGGAAGGACAATCACAGCTCTTTAGTGTTAGTGTTATACTAGTATTCCCAGGGAGAGGAGATCACCCTCGACAAAGTGAAAGAAAAAAAATGGAAAACCAAATGTAGCAAACACGGCCTATTTTTCCCCCATTTGTCCATGATGTCCTTGAGCGAATTAAGGAGAAAGCGTTAAAGGTTAACATATATTATTATTATTGTTTTATATAGCGCCATCAAATTCCGTAGCGCTGTACAATGGGTAGACAGGACATAACAAGTAGTATGTAACATAACAATATGACTTACAGAAACAACAGGCGAGGAGGGTCCTGCTCAAACGAGCTTACAATCTATATTCAAAAATTAGCATATTTTGTCAATTTGTGCAAATCTCCGAAGATGAGGCAAGACCAAGTTGGGTTTTTCTATAGTTTTGAGTAGTTCAGGGGGTTACTGAAGCCTCCCTGAGTATTGGTAAAACCTTAAACAGAACTTGGTGGTGTCAACAATTAAAGTTTGGGGGTCCTGAACAGGTTTGGGGCCCCTATGCATTTGCAAAGAAGAAACCATGCAGCTTTCATATGCATTATGGAGACTGGGGTGGCCCTTTAAGATAATGCATAATACGTAAACAATAAATGTAAAGAATATATTTATATGCACATAATGATTTTCTCTTAATATTTGACTTTGTTTAGAAGGTAAAAATGCCAGTGGCTAATTTCATACCTGGAGACTAAACTTGCACAAAGGAGATATTTATAGAGCATATGCTCAGTTCCATCCCCCATCTCACTGGCTAGTAGCTTTCTTATTAGCACAATGTCAGAACTTGGCAGCGTAGTTATAAAAAAAATAAAAATGGAAGACCTTCATACGTAGAAATCCATTAAATACACAATTTTTGCAGAAGCATCGGCTTTGTTTAAACATAATACTTTTATGGTCATGTATCCATTTATTGGCTTTATGGTCGTTCTCTTCTGGTTTATGACATTCAGGGTTATAAGTTTGTCTACTGCGTTGACAACAGATCCAATAAACCTTTGCATAGTAATGCTAACACTAAGCTGCCCCTGTTTATCAGACTTTAGTAGCAAAAGAGTGACCTCCCCTTATTAGATGTCCATTCAAAGTATCCTTCTATCCTCATACATCGGATTACGGAAATATATACACTGCTCAAAATAATAAAGGGAACACTAAGATTACACATCCTAAATCTGAATGAATGAACTAATCGTGTAACATACTTGCGTCTTTACATAGTTGAATGTGCTGACAACAAAATCACACAAAAATTCTCAATGGAAATCAAATTTATCAACCCATGGAGGTCTGGATAGGGAGTCACACTCAAAATCAAATTGGAAAACCACACTACAGGCTGATCCAACTTTGATGTAATGTCCTTAAAACAAGTCACAATGAGGCTCAGTAGTGTGTGTGGCCTCCACGTGCCCGTATGACCTCCCTACAACGCCTGGGCATGCTCCCGATGAGGTTGCGGATGGTCTTCTGAGGGATGTCCTCCCAGACCTGGACTAAAGCATCCGCCAACTCCTGGACAGTCTGTGGTGCAACGTGGCGTTGGTGGATGGAGCGAGACATGATGTCCCAGATGTGCTCAATCAGATTCAGGTCTGGGGAACAGGCGGGCCGGTCCATAGCATCAATGCCTTCCTCTTGCAGGAACTGCTGACACACTCCAGCCACATGAGGTCTAGCATTGTCTTGCATTACGAGGAACCCAGGGCCAACCGCACCAGCATATGGTCTCACAAGGGGTCTGAGGATCTCATCTCGGTACCTAATGGCAGTCAGGCTACCTCTGGCAAGCACATGGAGGGCTGTGCGGCCCCCCAAAGAAATGCCACCCCACACCATTACTGACCCACCGCCAAACCGGTCATGCTGGAGGATGTTGCAGGCAGCAGAACGTTCTCCACAGCGTCTCCCGACTTTGTCATGTCTGTCACATGTGCTCAGTGTGAACCTGCTTTCATCTGTGAAGAACACAGGGTGCCAGTGGCGAATATGCCAATCCTGGTGTTCTCTGGCAAATGCCAAACATCCTGCACGGTGTTGAGCTGTAAGCACAACCCCCACCTGTGGACGTCGGGCCCTCATAGAGTCTGTTTCTGACAGTTTGAGTGGACTGGAGGTCATTTTGCAGGGCTCTGGCAGTGCTCCTCCTTGCACAAAGGCAGAGGTAGCAGTCCTGCTGCTGGGTTGTTGCCCTCCTACGGCCTCCTCCACGTCTCCTGATGTACTGGCCTGTCTCCTGGTAGCGCCTCCATGCTCTGGACACTACGCTGACAGACACAGCAAACCTTCTTGCCACAGCTCGCATTGATGTGCCATCCTGGATGAGCTGCACTACCTGAGCCACTTGTGTGGGTTGTAGACTCCGTCTCATGCTACCACTAGAGTGAAAGCACCGCCAGCATTCAAAAGTGACCAAAACATCAGCCAGGAAGCATAGGAACTGAGAAGTGGTCTGTGGTCACCACCTGCAGAACCACTCCTTTATTGGGGGTGTCTTGCTAATTGCCTATAATTTCCACCTGTTGTCTGTTCCATTTGCACAACAGCATGTGAGATTGATTGTCCATCAGTGTTGCTTCCTGAGTGGACAGTTCGATTTCACAGAAGTGTGATTGACTTCGAGTTACATTGTGTTGTTTAAGTGTTCCCTTTATTTTTTTGAGCAGTGTATATCCTCACCATAGACCTTCCTTTGTTATATAATAAAACAGCTATTTTATAGAGGGGTACAGAATCTAGATGGAATCAGCAGGGGCTGCAACATCCCCGTTCTATTATGTTTTTGGCAGCAATTTTATTTATTTATTTTTTTAACTCTCCCATCTTTAATGATGGCTTGTCCATCACATCCGTAAATGAGTCAGATGATGGCATGAGGCCTGCACACGAATAGGGAAGTCCTATGGGTAAAAATGTACAGTGTATACAGTAATGGCTAGTTTTATCTATTTCAACAAAGTTCCCATAGCTGCAGCCTGCATCTGCTGTTAGTCGTGGTGCTCAAACACCACACTGAGCCGTTTCTTTATGGCAGTGATAATGAAGTCCGTGACTTTCATTAGTCAGAGTGTCTGGTAGGGGGTGGGTAAAACCGGCCTATTCGATTGTTTACCGCAAGGTAGTGCGAGTCAGGGTGTTTGTAGATTGCTCTAAGATAGCCATTTTTTATGTTGGTTAATAAAAGTCTGCCTGAAAACATTACATAAAAAAAAACAAAGCTGCTAAAGCACAATACGTTTAAAAACTTATTGTGATCTGATACCAGCAGCAATAAAAAAAAAGGTAGGTGTTCTTTAAGAATCATAATCTTCAATATATTGTATTTCATTTTATTCCACAATCTATATTAATGTAAAAATATTAATAAATGTATCAAACAAGAAGATTAGGTCACTGACAGATCCATGAATACATTTCATTAGTTTTCAAATTAAATGCCTGGCTAATTAAGGACCCCTAACTTCTCCAGTTGGAGTCCACATAGTCATTTAGCGCCAGGGCATTGGTATAGAAACGCAATGTCATTCCAACTTTCTCCTTTACACCTTACTCGATGTCTTATTCTCCATTCCATTTGGAGGGCTGTTGTAATTTAAACTATGAAGTGGTTAAAAACCACATCTAATATTAGGAACACTCTTGGGCTTTTGTAAATGTGGTTCTTTAAAAATACTACTGGCTTTGTAGAGATAACTATGGCACAAAACCCAAGATAATCTTCAATATGCTCCCATTGAATTTGAAGTCAGTAAACATATAGCATTAGAAAATGGAAAAGAGATAAAGGCGCATTGTATAAAACATATATTAAAAATGATTTGATGGAAAGCTATTTAGTTAAATATTATAATAGAAATGTAGGACCAATATACAGAACCAAATTAGGAGAACAACTGAATGAGCAGGCAACTGAACTTTAAGTTAGCGAAAGTCATAGCTGAGAAACTTTAATAGCTGCATTAAAATGAATGTGGAAAACTAGATTTATTTTGAAAAACATGGAAAGGTTGTAGTGATTTTTTTTTTTTTAAGAAATATATATTTTTTGAAAGAATATCTAAATGATAGATGCAACTAACATGTATGTTTTTCTTTTTTAAATGTTTATTCTGTTACATCAGTGGACATGGGATATCAAAATGGTGTTAAACAAACAATACAAAATAAGAACCTCAAAACCATAAAACCTGAAAAGAACAAAGCCCGTAGTTATGCTACCTGTCATGAATCGGTCACAGTACAGGAATGGTCAGGTGAGGTCACCTTTGGTGAAAGGGTTGATCTCTGATACCCTACTTAATATCGGCCAATGTTTGATCAAACGGTCACACCCGTGGAATGAAGAAGTGGGTGTAGGAATTGGGTCCCTGCCATGTAAAAGTTGTATCATGTACCAGGGCGAGTTCTGGCCATAAGGGGTCATTTGGTAATGTAAGATTGCCAAGTTTTAAAACTAAAATCAGCTGCTGTTTTTGTTTCAAGTCCATACGTTCCATCTCGAAACACTAACCAGAGATCTGGACCCTCTTTTTTTTGTCCCCAAGCACTGCCAACACCAAACTTTCCCAGTACCAGCCATATATTGATTTTAGGGGATTAAACCTTCACAGAAGAGTACACACGTATTAAGGTTTAACTTTGAAATCAGCCATAAGAAGGTGTCTTCAGCAGCAGCACACCTGAAGGCGATGTCTTTCTTGATTTCAGGAGGATGAATGGTTTTCCAAATGAAACACCAGGAATCACTGAATCAGAATAAATCGGCATAACTATGCATAATGCTGATACGTAGGACATTCCCAGGGGCAACCCTACAGAGTGCTTGATTTCCTACTCATCATAAATGATCAAGTGTGGCCAAGACAAAGGGGAGGGCTAGTCCCACAAATTGGTTTGTAAGGGGCAGAAAGTGGTGAAATGCTGCTGCTCCATCCAGAGGATATCCACACCAAATATTTATTATATTATCCATTCACACTGGATTAAAAAAAAAAAAAAAGTCTTACGTTTATACAACATTTTCAGGCTCAGTGGTCTTCATCAGGGCTAACAAAAAAACCTCAAAAGAATGAGTGCCAAACAATCCAAACGATTCTCCTAATTGGGTCAGATGGGGTGCGTGAGCATTCAGAGGGTGAGCACCCCGGGGCTTGCTAATCAGCTCTCATTTCCAGAGCTTTTGGGTATGCAGATGCTCCATATGAAAAAACTATATTTCCTGCATAATAATTACAGAAATTATGTCTTGCAATGAAGCCCACGTGGCGAGAAAAAAAAAAAAGAAAATTAAAAGAAAAACTTTTGTAAAAATGTAATTGGTAAAATTTACACAGTTTTCCAGTTCTTACATAACACAAAGAATTCTTTTATATATAGATTTGTCTTTAGAGGATACTCCTGGCAGAATATTTTGTTTTATCTACGTTCCTCTGGGATAGAATGGGCAGCATTACTAGCTACAAAACCCAGAATACTCTGGATGCGCAAACAAAAAAAAAAACACCTTCAAGCCATAGAGGACATTCTGATCTGACTCTAGAGCCTTAAAATCTATTGGACATAACTGGATTTGTTTAAACTTTTAGAAAATTTACACACAAAAAAAAAAAATTGCTGCAGAAGACCAAAAGGAATGAAGACAGAAAATACAAATCTTATATAAATATATCAGATAGGAATCGAGCAAGCATCAAGGTGAACATCATCACTAAAGAAGCAAAAATAGAAAAACCACAGCAGAAAGAACAAGCGCTGCACGTTGTGTTTTTTTTTTTTATAATTCAATGTCAGAAAGCGATGCAGCCCCTCCCCCGTCCAACATAAAAAAAGCATAGAATACAACCGGAGAGAGGAGACAGTCTGTCTAGGCTGCTCGTTCCCATCAAAGGAGAAAAAAAATATTGGTTACATTTCAAGATATTTAAGTTTTAATAAACAAAATCTAAACAGAATTAATGAACTGGTTATATGCTCTATAGAAAGTATGTGTCATATATATATATATATATATATATATATATATATATATATATATATATATATTTATTTTTTATTTTTTATTTTTTTTTTTAACATATATACCAGTGATATTTATGAGAGAGAGAGGTATAGTTGTGCCATAAAAATTGATACATTGGGGGAATGATAGAATTCATCCCGATTCTTGCGACAAATACATTTGCTACGTTTCACTAGCCACCACGTACATGGCATTACCAATTAGATCACACGAAGCTCAGAGTCACTCATAATGGTTTGTATAAACAAAGACTGGACCCAAATGGCTTTGCAATTCAAGCCAGCGGGATATGCTGGGGATCTGTTGAAAGCAGACTTAGAAATCGTTAAAGGGAAGTCCCCGTAACGTTTAATAAATTGCACTGATTTTGTACACACTTTAAGAAAGCCAAGTGGGACACAATGCTTTCACTGACGCACCCAATCTTCAAAGCAAAGCACGGCAATTTTCTCTTTCTTCTCCAAATGGGCAGATGCCGTTGATAGCATTAAGTAGCATGAACAGTCAAATATTGCAGTGCCATTGAGGTTAACGCACTAAATTAGCAAGTTGGCAGGAGAACAGCAGTTTAACGATTTTACTATGCCTTATGAAAGGTCAACGGCAATTAACTTCTCCTATACGAATGTTCTGCATAATATATATCATACTTCTGCCCCCAAAACAGCATATGTAAACTAGTCCATTGAACCACACATCACTATGTAGGGACACCTCAGTCCTTCTTGCAGATACATTTGCAATTCACGGAGTTGAAACCTCAACTCTACTGCCAACCATTGCCTTCTTAAAAAAAAATAAAAAAAAATTCACAGCCATGGTCCTTTGAAGTGCACAATGAAGTTGGCGCGTTGAAACTTCAACTCTGCTGCAAACTACCACTTTAGCGAGTAAACACCATCATTGTATTCAGAATCCAAGAGGCTGCAAGAACTGCCTTCTCCAAGCAAAGTATCTTCAGTTAAGTACATTGATTTGAGTACAACAGCCATGTTAATGTTTCTAAGGCGAAGGGGGGAAATAACTTGGTCTCGGGATTTAATATGGCAAATTTCCCATGAAGAATGTAAATAGCGAATGCTCGCTGCTGATGGTATAGAAGTGTCAGTATTTCAAACAAGTAAACTGCGTTGTAGGACACCAAAGTGCAGCAAGAATTTTCGTATATATATATATATATCTATACTTGTCACACGATCAGCTCAGGCTAAAATTGTCTACATTCTCCGCAGTCAATTTGTGCAAGCAATTTTTTTTCACTGCTTCCGTACTTTCCAATACAAACCAGCAAAAGGGATCTAATCAAGATTTCCTTTATTGTTCCAGGGTGAAAGCCGGCAGCTTACTGCCGGAGCAGAAAATACTATTTTTTATTTGAGCATTATTAACCGAGCAATTCCGGTCATCTAAGAACCAGAAATCTCTATTATATATACGATTTCATGTGGCATAACTCTGTGTCCTGTCCTACTGTAGTTCTCCCTATATATGTCTAGTGTTTAAATGCCTGATATACCTTAACATTTCCAAACCATGAGGGCTATGTATGAAAACTAATTCTGGTACAAACGTTTGAAAAGTGCTCTTATTACTATGGTAACCAATGGAATGATTCTGCTGATCTGACGAATCCATTTGTTGCTATGGTGGGATAGATTCAGGATAGATTTATGCCTAAAACATGACCAAGGACTGGTTAAGATCTGAGTCTTTACATCATGAGAAACGGGCAGACTTGATGGGCCGAATCCCATCACAATCGATGTTTCTATGGTTAGACCAGTCTTTACTTGAACACTGGTGTATGAGTCTATGTGAGACGCTGCATCTCCGCAGTGTATTTTGTGAAGAAACACACAGTAGAGCAATGCAGGGGTCAAAGAAACAGTATTTTTTTTGATGATAGTCTTTAATTTTATAAACTTATTTACATAACCCTTCTTACAGTACATACATTCATAGGGTATGACAAGACGAGAATTGACAAACCGATACATTAGGTACCCTGTTCACAAGTTAATAGAAAAGAAAGAACAGATCACATAAACCTACACGAAGTTGTTAATATATTACAAGACAGAACTGTTGGACATAGAATAAAGCAGGACTTGACAAACCCTGGGCGTCAGGTCACCATGGCGACTATAAATCACTTCCTGACTCCCAGGGTTTTGCAGAACAAGGGGGAAAAACGTAGTGTATGGTGTTAGCATGTGTGTGCATGAGCGTATGATACTGCATTTTCATTCATTTCTTCGTGCATGTGTGTTGCTAAATATCAGAGGAAAGGTCTTGCTAGACATTTTTGGTTTCAGTGTGATTTAGCTTCAGGTCTTATCTTTATTAGCCTTCACATAAAAAAATGTTGCTTCATGGGAAGCAACACGGAGCTGAGAAATGTATAAGATTAGTCACTAATTATTTGAGGGAAAAAAACAAAACACACAGTTTTTTGGAAAGAGACACATCTTCTAACACGGCCCACCGAAGACTCTATAAAGACATGAGAAATAGCTCTAGCAAAGATGTTAAAATATGGATTTAGCATCATTATTATTGTGTCATATTAAAACCTGGAAAGAATTTAATCTTTGTTTAATTTAGTCTTTTTGGTGTAGACCTTTGTCATGAAGGGGTTAACTGCGGTACTGTACAAAGGGGTGCAGCCGTAAAGAAAGGTGCTTTATGTCATATTGCCCCGATAAACACCCTTTAACTGCAGACTAGGGGATGATATATGAAAATAAAACCCATGATCAGGCACGAAGGGAAAAAAAAAATAAATAAATAAAAAGCTGGCTCCTTAATTTTTGTGATGGCTCCTAAATCCAAACCAAATTTGTTGCCCTTGGACTAAAGGGTACACATAACATGTGTAGGCTATTTCATGAAAAGTACAGAGACAGAGTTTATACTAATTACTCTATTTTCACCTCTTTGAACCAGAATTACTCTTTGAAAACAAAGATGCATCTTATTCATTATAAGTGTATTTCGGTTGCGTATTTATACTGACACAAATAATATATATTCTATTTGTTCTGCCAAATAGGATAAAAGAATTGCAAGTGCGCTTGGAAAATATTTATTGTTTTATATAGCGCCATCACATTCCACAGCGCTGTACAGAGGGTAAATATAGGCTCATCAAAACACTGTCTGGGTGCTTATACCCATTTATTTGGTTGATAGAGGGAGAGGATGGTTGGACTATGGGCCCCAATTTGATCAAAGCACCTATAGTATTTACTCCTATCAGGCAAGGATATACACTTGTCTACGACACGCGCCAGAACATAGAATAACCTCGAAATGGAATTTAAAGTTGTTTTGGGTTTTGCTTACAGAAATCTTTGTATCCATAACCAAGGTAACATTTTCTAATGCATGAAATAGAGACTGTATCTTATTTTAGTAATTAGCGTAGTTGAAAAGTCTAAAACACGGCAAAGGCTTTCTTTTATTATTATTTTGTGTTCCCCTTGAACACACATTTACATATTTTTTTTATTTTTATTTTTCCCTGGTGATGCGTTGTAGCAAGTCGCGTAGGGAGAGGCTGCTGTCTTCTAGCGAGCAAAATACCTCAATCAATGGAGGTATGCATGATGTGCAATTCAAAGAAGATAAAGCAGAGCAATCACCATAGCAACCAATGAAATCGTCTGATGACTGTTCCACTTTTACCACTTTGCACCAAAATCTCTCATTATTTATAAACCTCGGTGCTACGGAGATGCATGTCTCTCCAGCACTATTAAAAATAACTCGTTTTTAGAAGAAGAAAAAAAAAAGACAACTTTAGATATAGTTAGCTTTAGAAAGACTATAGCGCCTTCGGCCATAAAAAGGAACTGCTACGTCTAGATCGTGAGCAGGGTCCTCTTCACCTAATGTGCCGGTTTGTCTTAGTCCGTCAGTTCTAGTTTTGTCAGACCCATTCAATGTATGCACCGTAATAAGTACTGATCCCGGTAATCCCAGGTCTAGACATAGCTTCTCAATATAACTATTCAAAAGAAGTGATATTTTTCACACCTCCCTAGAATTATACACTTTGCAACCATGTGCAAGAAAAATAGCCCAAAATGACATTGATCCTCATGTATCTAAGTATTTCATCACCATGCACGGAGCAGTCCATCACTGCTCCTCTCCACACGGCTGTGTATAGACAGAAAATCGGATGCAGCTGCACCATGATCAAGGGGAATAATAAAGTGCATTTTAATGCATCCTTTAAAAAAGGTGTGGATGTGTCCTGATGGGAAAAGCACAGCCCCGTCACTTTAGTAACGATCTGTATATACTGCATATCACAGTAAACCCTGTCTGTACTAGATCTTTTCCCACAGCTCACTGGTACTCAGCAAGGTCTATTTACTAAAGGGAGAGTTGGCGATACATCATGAAGCGCTTTTGCTGCAGGAAGGGCTTGGTTGGCCCTGTATAGTCAAATCAGTGAGATATATCCAATGTGATGTCTTCTCGCCCATTCAATTATACATTATACAGGGCCAGCTGGAGGAACACAGAGCTGACCCATCATAATGAATCGTGAACTCTTTTTTTTTTTAGAGAATAAACCTCCTTTGTGTCCAATGTAAAGTATAATGATGGAATGGTGACAGTAGTATAAATGCATTGCCTTTAGCTATACGTTATATATATATATATACACACACACACACACACATCTCCAGCTAGCTGTATGTAGTGTAAACACAGCCCATTCACCTCCACTGCGTGTTACGTCACACATATGAAACCCTGGGTGACTCATACATCACACAGAGGGCCAGCCCCCTGCCATGTGCTCATAGAGCTCAATCACCGACGGTTCCTCCCATCCAGCCCCAACAGTGACAGCAAACAGGACAGGACCCATGTATTCATCATCCCTATGACAAAACACCATGTAACTCCCTTCAATGAATCCACTACTACTATTCGCCACCCCTGCTTCGTATAAACACAACAAGGGCTTGGGGTCTGTGTGATGGAGAAACAACAACCTGCATGTCAGCCCTTTAAGAGTGCAACGGGTCCAGGGTCGATACTCAAAGGGTTAACGGAGATGAGCTATTTCACTTCCCTTCCCATAACAACCACATCGGTCCCGGGATTCTCAGACCCCCCGATTTGGAGCCAGGACTGTCATTCCGTCCCGCGGCACACAAAGGGTTAGTTATTTGCATGAATAAACAGCAGATGCTGCATCCCACCCACAGTCTTCATCCCGAGCCTGCGATCCCCGGATCCAGCTTCCTGCTTCTAGGCCATCTGCTGCCAGACCAGCGGCCGCTCTCTCGGACCGGAGCGGAACTTCGCACGCTCCGCAAAAACACGCATTCATCGCATCCCGACCTGTCCCCGCAACCCAAATCCCTGACTTACCCAGAAAGCCCTGGATCGCCGCTCCCTAGACCTGTCACCCTGCAGAGGCAAGCCGCCGGCTCAGCCAAGAGCACGTGACGCCCCCGGGCAGTAGCCGGGCTGCAGAGGGGGGTTAGCGGGTAAACAGGTGACAGGCCGTTCCTCCAGGAGCCATCACCTCCAGCTCCACCATCTTCCACCTCCTCCTATTCTTCTCCTGCAGCCACCAGCAGCCCTGCCTGTGCACACCGAGCTCCGCCCCCTGCCGGTGACATCACGAGCACACACCGCCCGGCTCGGGCACGCCCAGCCCTAGAGCCGCGGGAGGGACAAGCAGTAAGCACCGTGCATAGCTATGTGCAGCTAAAGAGAGCGAACAAATGTGACAACAAGAGCTCGCAATCTAAAACTGGAGGCTCGGAGGCTTAGACGCACTTTACCGAGAGGAATGTACATAAATGGAACAGCTTCCAGGCAGAAGTGGTAGAGGCTTATACAGTGAGGGAATGTAAACATGCATGGGGAATGCATAAAGCTATCCTGAATCTAAGACGAGGCCAAAGACTGATCAAGGTCTGATTCTTTACATCAGATTATTGCCATTATTTACAGAGTTATTAATAAAAATAATATTCAAAATCTTTAAAAAGAATCTGACATCTATTTTGTTTCCATAGTGAATGTATAATCTGTGTGTCAGAATTCTAAATAGCAGCTGATAAAACTCGTGTGATGTCATTCTGATACAGCGGAGATCTAAAGCTTTAATGGCCACCGGACTGGCTAGCACTTCACAAGCCTCTGATTGGTTTCCTACAGGACAGAGCTCAAATAATGCAGCAGGCATTTTGGCGTCACAATTAAAAGTTGTGCTGGGCGGGGCTTGACATGAACATCCAATCGTAGCCCAGCATTGGGTCTTCATGTTAAGCCACACCCAGCATGACTGACAACTCCCACAGTGACACGCCTTCTCCATGTATTCAGATTATATAGAATAATATAGATTATTGATCTTTGACCCCTTCAGTACCCTATAGACATACCGATACGTCCATAAAACGGATCTCAAGAAACCCGTATGGATGTACCGGTACGTCCTGACCTTCTTGCAGCGACAGAGACACATCCTTGCCGCTACATGGGAGATTAGGCTGTCGTTTTGTCATTGTGATATCTCTGGCATTAATAACATGTTCAAGAGGTCCCTAAGAGGACCTCTAACCATACTGCACTGATAACAGTGCATTTAAAAAAAAATACAAATAATTATTAAAACGATAATTAACCCCTTCAAGACCGGGACGTACCTGGTACTTCCGGGTCAAAGGTCACCGGCAGACCGGGACGTACCAGGTACGTCATCGATGATGCACGATCCAGCATCGCTATGAACGCTGGGATCGCGAGGGGGGGCTGCTACTGACCGCTGGGTGTCCCCAGCGATCCGTAGCAGCCACTCCCCCTCAATTTCGTGCACGAAAGGGGTTAAAAAAAAGAAAAGACCCTTACATCCCATTGCCCTAACACAACATCTAAAAGGTATAAACCCCCCTGCCCTCGTTCACAACCCTGAAACCCGTTAAGCCATAAATATATGGTACTAAATGTAAGGGATGGATCTGGCCCAATAGCTGCATGAAGAGTGCGCAAATACCCCTGATACAATAGTCTGGGTTGTCTGCTTTACAGAAATATATACTTTTGTGGGTATTTTTGGTTTATTTGTTTAAAATTAAACATCACAATAATGTGTATGGAGACAACATAACATATGTTTAGAAATAAAAGAAGTGTTTATACCGGTAATATAAATATTATTATTGTGCAAATAACTATATTTTGGTTGGAGAGAGATAGCTGTAAAGATCCATTTCTTTTGATTTGTGTTAGTTTAAGGATTTTTGCTTTAACTCCTTGAAAGCCTACAGTACCACGTCTCTGATTCCGGTAATGTCCCGGTCTGAATTGTGTTCCGCAATAAAAGCCAAATATAACCTGAATTTTTTTTGTTTGCGCTCTTTGCCCGTGGCGTCGCTTGGCTCGCTTCAGTATCCAATCGTGCCCACCCTGATACAAAGTAAACCAGGCAGGTTCCTCGTTGACCTCGTACAAGAGGAAAGCTATTAGAACCATTAGCACAAGGAACACAGTGATAACCCTCCGGGCAAAGCTGAGAGATCCCAAATGGAGTAAAAAAAATATTTTTTAATCATATTTTATTGTAGCTGTGCATATTTCAGTCTCTGCAGATGTTCTGGATCCATGCCGATACTCTCCGAAGCCGCAGGCCTTATTTTGCTTCCAATAGGACTCTGAATTATAACTAAGCCAGGGATGAATATATGCTATTATTAATAATAATTATTATTATTATTATTATGTGAGAGACCCACAGTTGTATATCTATTATGAGGAGTGATTATTATTAGATTCAGACCTATTTGTAAAAAAAATAAATATTTCCAGAATGTACATATTCATAATGCTGCTTTATAAATCATATTTACTAAGTTTCAGTGGGACAAAAGACCAGGTATGACATCATGCCACGTGGGAGTGATGCTGTTACACCCACAGAATGTCCAATTCTGCAACTGTGCCAGTTGACAGTTGGTATGTAAACTGGATTATTGGGACTGCCCCAGTAAATTTGGGTCTCTTGTAAGTTTTAAGAATGGTAATTATATATATATATATATATATATATATATATATATATTACCTATTTTTTTTATATATATATATTAAACATCAAAATATATTTAATAAAAATATTTGACAAAAGTGAAAAATCCACATTAAATTGCTTATATGTGAGACCCCCCTGTAGAAGGCCCCCCGCATAACACATTGTTAATACAAGATTTTTTTTGTTTGCTTGTATAACTCATTTAACTCTGCATTATACAGGGCCAACTCATTCATTGTAGCTTGGCCACGAATATTGGATAGTTAAGCCATCGTGCAGTGAATAATTACCCACAAAATCCTAACATCAGCATCTCCATTTCTATTAGTGTATTTTGGTTCATTCTTCTATACTCCAATTGTGTCAACCATAAACATATGAATAACCTAAAACCCCCATATCTACAATAGTGCATTGTGACAAAGCCATCGAGTGCTTCCATTCTGCGGGAAATGTACGTGGGCGCAGAGCTTCATGCGTAAATTCCAGTGTCTGAACGCCACTAGCAGCGATTTGCTACTTTATTGACTGAGATACATTATACTTCTATATTACTAATTCTGTTACAAATCCCACAAAATAAATCTCGGATGGGAAAATAAACGCAAGACCCTGCCAAGTACTGGAGAAGATGAGCTGCTGCATGTGGACAAACCAAAGCCCAACACCATGCTAGTCTGATGATTCCAATCTCTGAGGACAGGGTTCTTATTTGATTGTGCAGAAAGACTATGCTGTGTGTTTTGCCCAAATACATTGGTTTGAACACTATTATCCCCACTTGTACAAAAGACACAGCTTGGACCAACTGGGGTTCGCATTCATCACGTTGATCTGTCCGGGAAGAATGTGTAGAGTTCCCTGATGCCCTACATGAGGATAATAATCCACTAAAGGTGGTTAAAGCTCAACACAAACATTTTTATGCTGGACTTTCTACTCCATCTGCTGCAATGATGTAATTCCCTTTGGGACCCATCCAAGGAGATGTTACCAGCCTGCGTAGACTCTGTATACTTGTGCTGTGATCTGTTGCCACTGTGCCCATATCAAATAATGCATGCATCCTTCAATCACTCACCTCCTGCATAAGCCCACTCTCACCCCCCTCTTCCAATTATCTACCCCCCCACTGAACTGCCACTACACCACCGATCATCACCCCTTCTCTGTATATGGCCATCCAACCTAGCATTCCATTCACTTCCCTATAATGTTAATGCTACACTCACACACGTATACACACTTTCTAAACTTACTAGCCCAAACCCCAAACCACTAGTCTGCAAATATTCCCGGTGTATTAGCGTTTCTGGGAGCATATTGCACATCAAGAGCCCTTTGGAAGCGAGAAGCATGCCCTGCTAGTGCACTTCATACTTTGTTTCTATCGATTGCAATGCCCACGGCTGCCATTGAACTGTCTGTGCTTTCCTGTTTTCCTTTATTTAATGAACCCTGTGACCCCTAAGCAATAAAACGTCGGCGGCTTGCAAGGGCAGGTGCAGTGTTTCTCAGTGCCGTTTGCTACCTCTATTTCGTGTTCAAATGAGATTATAGATAATAAATAAGTGAATATGATATATTCCATATGGTTCTTTTAAACACATACTGAAAGCCGTGCCGTCATCAGGTCGGGTTTACTCGTCTGCCTAAAGAAACCAAGGGTAGAAAGTATTACATCATCAAATATGTCATTATTTTGCTATCTATTACTATTTCTACACCACTGTTAACCCCCCTTATTTATTAGCCTTAGTTGTATGTCATGATATCCTATAGTATGGGGGCTTTACGCCATATAACAGGGGTGAGCGTGGCTTTATCTTAAACATACTCTTTTTAACTTGCTGAACACACATGTATTTTTAGGGTAGAGTTAACCTGGCAATTGTGAGAACTCTGGGTGAGGGGGTCCTGCATATACCAAAGGACTATAGCCCTGTAAATAAAATAATTGCCTACAGGGGTTTATTCACTAAACAGAGAGTTTGTGTTGCTTGGTGAGCTGGTGTTGTGTTGGTTAGTTTTGGGTGAGCTGGTTCTTTTTCAGTTTGTTTGCCTTTTGGCTATAAAAATAGTCAGCTATCAGAAAATTCTTAAATGATGCTGGCGCAACCACTGTTTAAAACATCTCTCTTTACAGACGTAACTTTCCTTGATCAAACTGAACTCTGTATCCCTACAAAATAATCAGTCTTACAGAAATAAACTAAACTAATGGAAAATGATTATGAGAATTAGATGCTTAAAAGGGAGTTTTTGGTGTTGAAAAAGGAATATTTGTTTAAAAAAAAAAAAAAAAAAAAAAAAAGTTGTATAAGATTTGATATTAGTGAGGGTTCTAAATTTAATTACCTACCGTTCATTTCTTTTTTGGGCGCTCCTGTATGTGAAGCTGACCTTTTACAAACAGAAGACACCCCTTGTTTTTCTTAAAAAGGAATACAACATCTTATTACATATGTAATAATGAAGCTCATGTAAACTATACAGGTAGAGTTTTTTCTCTGTATGTTTCAACTGTTTATAGCATGAAAGAGCCACGCGCATCAAGGTACAACTGCTCATTTAAGTCGAACAGGCAGCTGTAAAGTAGCTCAAAAGTATGTAGTACTGAGATCGGACTCAATGCACACTTCCATTTTGCATTAGAACGCAGGTGTTTCCATAAAATAATGGCTTTTGTGGCCTTGCTTATGCCCCCCGAAGATGGTCCATTATTACATACGTGGAAAGCAAGGAGACCAAGCTGTAAGTGCACCGCAATATTTATCTCAGTTGGCTAAAACAGAAGAGACGTAAGTAACGCAACACAACTGGCACGAAGACAGCTTTCTATGCCATTTACGTTTCCACCGGTAAAATGTCGATAAGCTCTCCAGTCTATTCACTAAATTGAAGACTGGAAGGCAACTAAACATTAAAACCCACACAACCCCATATAAATGTTATTGGCTGGCCCTGTATAATGCTTAGTTAATACGGGCTGATTACTTGAAAGCCCCCAAGCCAGTTGTTATGCATTATACTGGATCAAGTCGGCCCTTCTTGCAGGAGAAACACGCTTGGGTTGCCCGTTTATAATGCACAGTGATGTTGGGTATTCAAGTAGTTCAACTCAACTGAATCTTCCAGTTTAATGAATACATCCCTCAGGATTTTTTTCAGCTCTCTTGGGGAACCCTGTCAAGGGGTTAAAAACACAATGGAGAGGATCCATGTATGTAAACAATTTCTTACAACACAAATCAGACCACGCAAGTGTCACTGTGTTCTATCTGCATCCAGGCGATCTGGATTGCTAAGACTTTATTGTTAATTAACTTTATGGTTAATTTAAAGATGGATGGAGAGGATGGAGGTTGCACAGCAATGTACAGATATTAAAACATATTGTGAACCGTCAAGCGACCAACTCTCATTCTCTCATTCCATGCCTAGATGTATATTTACAAATAACACATGTGAACCAACACTTAAAATGACCAGACAACAACAGATGTAACATTTTTTTACAGAAAGGTCTAACATTTTTCCTTTTTTTGTTTGAAAATCCTTGTTCTGATGTAACAATTGGATAAAAAAAGATGGTCAACCCCCGAACACAATTTCCCATAAGGGTAACCAACCTGGGCTCATAGTCTGCAATGTCTAGAACCATGGTAATTCATGGTTACAGAAAAGAGTATTGCACCATAAGAAATCCAGTTCCTTGGTTAGCGAGCTTGTAAGGAGAGCAGCCATTTCTTGTACGAAGCAGCGAACCTGGACTGTGCAGCATTTCTGCAGCTCGATAAAACACCACTAATGAACCTGAGCTCTGAGTCGTAGTTTATAGCGTCTTGAAAAGGGGCACGTTTTAACCGCTTTGTCTCTTGGGTGTAGCTGTGCTTGCTGGAGTCGGTCACTCCATCGACATCCATGGTGTTGGCAGGGGGTTCCAGGAAGCCGCTGCTAGTTTGCGAACTGTTTCCTGTCCCGTCGCCGCTATCCACGCGTATTACTTGTGAAGGTACTGAATGAGACTGTTCATTGTGTAGCTGATGAATTAAGCCGAATATCTGGCGCCTTCGTTAGTTGAAGAACAAAAAAACAAAAACATCACGTTATAGCCAATAGCTAATGTTAAACTGCAAATAGCACAGGAATTCAAGAAAACCCGGGATGTCCATCAAGCTCGCTGAATGAATTATACGCGTAAGTGACTGCATGTGTCTATTGGTTTCTTTTTTTCTATCACTATGTATTACAGACTTAGTTGGATATCTGAGATAATACCAATGCCGATAAAGACAATCAACTCCTGAGCTAAGATTGAACAGCTTATGTTGAAATATGTAAGGCTCCCTTAATAATTTTCTTAAGACTCCAAAAACCTCTAGTGGCACTTCACATGAATCTGCAACGCTTTCTTACCTGTGGCACCAAAGTGCTTCGTGTCCTGGATAGGAGTCAATTAAATCTTTGTTAAGATCCATTTCTTCTCCGATCAATAAGGGAAGATCGAGTCTGAGAGGCTCACAATTTCCCCCCTCTTCGTATGGAAGACAGTGATTTTGTTCGTTTGCAAGGAAGTCCGCAGATGCCACAGAGTTCTCTTGGTCTGCAGGGGTTCTATTCAATAAAGACTTCAGCAAGAACTGGCGATAATGGAATCCGCTGTGATCAGACACGTGCGCGGACACCCAATGTTTGGTGGAAGACAATTCATCAATGAGAAGCTGTAAATGAGTTAAATACAGATTTCAGTGCACAATTTTTCACTGGATGCAATCGAGCCAAAGCTGTAAGTATCAAATATGACATGATCCGCTTTTGTTCAGATCCAACCCTTGAAAAGGTAGCAGATGCTACCAAAACATTGCGGGCTCTTTTGAAACGCCTGCCCTTTGCTAAGACTCGGCCTGCTGTTTATTATTGCCAATTATTGTTTTCCATAGCACCGTCATATTCCACAGTGCTGTACAATAGACACCGGTTTAGCATTACATGCCTGGATAACTCCAATTTATTAGGGACTGCTCCCCCAGTTTTTGTGTAAGAATGAAAAGGCAGGCTTGAGCTTGATAGCTGGCTCAACTTGACGGCAGGGGATAGAACGCAAGTCGGAACTGGCTTCCTTTTCCAGTGGAACCATTGTGGGAAGGCTCTGTCAACCTGCCTTAATATTGCATTGAGCCAACAGACATAGATATATTATTAAAGCCTATAGAGCTAAATTAGTACATCCATAGGGAAACACTGGCCCCGTAAACATAACACTCCTAATGTTAGAGCCCCTCACCACTGCAAAGTTGGAAAACAGATTCCGACTGTTATTGATATAATGTCTTGGTATTAGAGATGCAAAAGTTACAGGCTTTAACCATACCTTTGTGTCCAGTTTTCCCAGGTGCTGTAAAACCCAGATGCGGTGGGACCATGAGTTGTAATTACTGGGGTATCTCCCTGCAGCTTCACCGCAGACACGCATCTCTTCTTGGACAATGTCATGGATCCGCTCGGTGGAAGCAGGGCAGCGGCCACCTTTGCTCCCCATAGCAGGCACAGCATATTCTTGCTGCAGGCGTTGTAATACCCACCGTCTGTTCCAGGGAGATTTGGAGAAGGGAAAACGGACAAAATATATACGTATATTATAATCTGGATGTTTTTGATATGTTCTCTTGTGCAGTAGTAATAACCAATTGGAATAGATTCTGGGTCACTTGTGGAATCAAAGAAAAACAGGCAAGATTACCAAAATATGTATGATAAATCGGACAACAAATTATTGAAACTTTTTTAGTATACTCATTGGTACATCTGGTAATGCATTTGATCTACGCAAGACTATAAAAACCTGTTGCTTCTTACCCCTGTACTTTTCCAGTTAGGACATAAATCTGGTGGTGATCAAAGAACAGTAAATCTGATCTATTCTGGTGAGGCACTAGAGTGTAACAATACTAAAAGTTACATCTAGTCTGTGAATGGCTTCCATTTTTTCTTCTTTACTTTGGTGGCCACCTGTAGTTTGGGGGTTATGCTTGGTGTTGCCTTCACGCTACCAGGTGCAGTGATTTGATTGAATACCCAAGAAAACGCTAATGTCTTTATAGGTTATCTGCAGACTGGTGAGCTAAAGCCAGAGAGGGAGTCTAACAATGTGTCATCGAAGCGCTGACATCCCACCTCTCAGGGGAAATCATACTCCGAGAAGCAATTGGAAATGTGTATTTCAAAAGAAAAAAAAAATATATAAAAGCAGAATCGATCAATGAAACCAGAAATTAGAAAGAAGCGCATACATTAGCAGATTAATTTCAGACTGCAATTCCATTATGTGCAAAGGAGTTAAAAAAAAAAAAAAAAAAAAAAAAAAAAAAGGGAAGATGGTTTTTCATTCTTGAACTGGTAACTTACGCCCTCCTTACAAACTACAATGTGTATCAAGAGGGTTAGACTCAGCAGAGACCTCTATAATGTTCCTAAAAAACATGGGAGTTAACGGGTTTACGGACAGGGAGCAAGCAATCTCACGGACAATGAAGAATAAAGAGCTGCCAGCAGAAATTCTATTCACTTTAAAATAAATGGTGCTCACAAGCAGAGGTCGAGTTCTGTATTATTTCGATCTCTATATATATGTACACACAACACATGATGTGTGGTGTTGAGCAGAGCAAACCTTTTTTTCATGTAATAAAGCACTTTATTTTTGGAAACAGTGGGGGTGAAAGAAACACCAGAATCATTTTTCTCCTGAACAGTTACAACTGTGGAGAAGTTCCAAATTGTACAAGAGACTGCGGATAAACATACCTGTGGATCCATGTTTCGGGGCTTTTTGGGAACTTAGTCAAGGCCAGTTTTCCGAGATGTAAATCTTTAACTGGATTCAAGGTTCCAGACTCTATTAACTCTTTCCTGTTAAAGAAAAACCCAAAATTAGCTCGTCTAAGTGGCCTGTACATTTTCACACATTGTCCTACACTTAACCAGCCTTGCTGTAATGCAACCAATAATATCCTGCGTCGAATTATCACTAATATAGTGAAGTGGTCTTCACGCAATACCAAACCTGCAAGGTTCGATTAAAAATCAGAGTGAGTATTTAAATCCAAGTACAATCAGGTCCATGAAATGCACCAGGTATACATTTCATAACATCTGGATCACTGAGACACTATGGGAACAGGGGCTAGGTAGTAACGTACTAAAGTTTCTAGGTCACTAAATAAATCAATTCAACAAATCAGGTAGTTAACGGCATAAGATGGGCGAGTTAACAAGAAGTCACTTACATATCCATGAAATGGCAATATAGGAATGTCTATCCGGATTAGTAAAAATAAAATATGCCCATTTCTAAAAATGGGTACCAGAAGTGCTTACTATCAAAAATAGGTACAACAATGTTCATACAGGGCACTGAAAGAAGTGATTAGGGCCATTTCCAGTGGGTCACATACCTCACGTTCCATGCAGTAGTAAAATCGGGGTTCAGTAACAGCAGTGTGCAGGTCACGTCAATCAGATCTGCGAGGGAAAGAGTTACAGTAAGTCACGTGAGGGCCAACAGCCATCAGGAAAAAAAAAAAGTTCTAAAAACATCAAACAGCCTAGTGTTTAATGCAACAAACACCTTTACAGTGTCATCAAGACTAAACAAGGTTATACAAAGTATCATGCATACAATAAAAAAAAGTGTTCTGCGTTCCAACTAAATCAGAGGGGGATAGAGAAGGTCTATTACAAATTACGGGAAGAAAGAGAGGAACGACATGGCATC